>JAJSOF020000001.1:9541024-9861024 GCA_025594305.2 Periplaneta americana
GTGGGCTTTAGAATAAATTATTTCACCGCTTTATTTTTGTCCGTATTACACCAACTAGCACACTGGTGTTGCATCCAGGTGTCTCACGTTCTATTCCTGATAGAATTTGAAATTTGTTGTGAACAAAACAGGCATTTCACAGGTTTTCTCGTGATACTCTATTTTCTCTTTTTCATTCCTCTAGCACTGTCCTCCAATTTCCCATCTTTTCATCTATCATCTGTAATAGTTAAAAACAAGCTGGGCGAATTCTTAGTAGTAATACGGGTTTCCAATGCGGATATACAGGTGATGCAGGAGGAATAGTAAATATTTAGGATGGGGTGGTAGTAGGGACTATAATAATAATAATAATAATAATAATAATTATAATAATAATAATAATAATACGTGGCGCAACAGCCCTTTTCCCTTTTAGGGTCTAGACCGACCAGCCGGTTGCTGGCCTCACGCCAACGTGCTGAAACAGAGGTGGACGATCATCCAACCAGAATGGAGGTATCGTGTGATTAGCCGTTATAGCTGGCTTTCACAACTTGATTTCGCCCCCTATCGTAGCACTCCAAGTACATCACGATGCTGGATGGGCACCGGTCCCAAACACTGGACAAAATTTCATGAGAAAATTTCTTCCCCCATGAGGACTCGAACTAGCGCGCATTCCATAACGCGAGCCCTAGGCAGGATGCCTTAGACCATGACGTCACGGCAAGTAGAGACTATACTGAGTAAATATTTCATATAAACCAGAACTCAATTTTAAATGCTGTTCAGATAAAACTGTCTGAACAAGCGTTACCTTCAAGGAAATCATCGCTGGTTTAAATAGGTCCACGTTTGAATTCCGCAAACTAATCATAGGCCACACATCGCTTTCTTATGGTGATTTATCTCCAAGAGATCATTTTGAAATCTTGGATGGATTCTTTTGAAGTCAACGATTAATTTCATTGATTGTTAACTTAAAATATATAACCTATAACCTACAACTATGAAATATTTTTTTGGTTTGTAGACAGTAATACTTGGTTGTCTTGGAGACTGAATTGCATTTATTACAGAACAAAAGACAATCTAGTTTATTGTTATACAGGCACATCATATTATTTTTACTTCAATTTTTATTGTACCCGAGTTTTTTTTAATGTACTTCACCCCACCCCTTCTACTAATGAAGTTCAACAGTCCTCCACACAGAACCAAGGCCACATATACAGTCATAGTCGCCTTACGGTCATTGTAAACAGTACTAAGTTAGTGAGTATAGTACGTTCCAGAAATATGTTCGCGTTTTCCTGTAACGAAAGAGCTTTCAATATTGAATCATATTTTCGCACAGGTACTGCCGTCCATTTGCCTACGTCGCATGTTGGTTTCATCCACCCGCTTATGCTCGCCCCTCTGTAAAGTCTAGTGCAGGGCTGGGCAGCAAGAGCTGATTCTACTTTCTCACGGGGAGCCATATAATTTCCTTCATCCCCTTTCTTCCCCGCCGAACACCGCGCAGCGTTGATTCCGTTACTGATGAATATTAAGCGTCCCCGTTTAGAGTCTGGATTAGCTCCCGATGCTCAGCCCTGGTCTAGTGGCTGGGCTGTCTTAGCTCTGAGCAATTTTATCTTTTCGGATCAGGCAGAAGTGAAGACTGAATTTAGAGTACATAAGGTACTCTTTTATAGAGTAGGTATAGAATTATTTCAACATGAGTTACTAGTACGAAGGACGAAACTGGTAATTGAAATGAGGTACAATAGTCAATAGTGAGATTATATGCACAAAAGATCTGAGGCTTGTATCGAAATGAACGGCCACCATTTTCAAAAATGTTTTTAAATATCCATATTATGATTATTTTTCAATTTAACTTCATTCTCTATAGTGTACGCTAATATTCTGTAGACAGTATAATATACACTGCATAATGAATATGTCCGCATGGACAGCTCAGTTCGTGAGTAAAAACACTCATTGTTATATAATACTGTACTGTATTTTGATTAAACAAAAACCTAATGAAAATTGTCAAACTCAAAAGCGTGAAATTTCCTAGTTTACGTAAATGGATGAACTACTTTTCTTCCCTCCTATACTTAGTAAAGTGATCTGTTTGTATATTACGCCAGTATCATCGAACTCCAGTCGTGGAAGGGGGTAGAAAACAGCGTTAATATTAGAAATGTTAGTAAAAATAAAATTATGACCCTGTTAACAATCAATTTTCAGAAACTTAAAATGATGACCCTAGCTCAATAGAGAAAGATACATGGCACAGCCTCTTGGACCATGAAGACAATGTGCGAGCTGCCCCTGGCTGTAGTAAAGCATGATTTGCAAATGCAATAAATAACAAAGCAACCAGCGGCATGCAAGGCTCTGCCAACCGGAACTCTTTAATTGCAATACATTTTGTTGACGTAATTTATTTTAGAGAGCGCTCATAAATATGCACCGCGCTGTTGTTTTTATGGGGGCAGGGACAAAACAGGGACACGCTCAGCACCAGTTACGGTTTCAAATTTCAGGGCATTAAAATTGTTTGTATGCAAGCCTATTAGTATTAACATTCACACGAGATACATGCGCATTTACATATTATTTACATCGCTTTATTTTAAACAAAAGCCATAAATTTAAGGGCGATTTATTTACAAAATTATCTCACTCAACTGAGGACATTCAGTCTGAAGACATTGCTGGCATATATTTTATCTTTCCACGCTCACCATCGTGCACTGCAGTAAACGTCGAAAGATAAAATGTATGCACTACACAGAATTCTTCTATTGGCAAGACACTCGCTTTGTTTGTAGGCATACGAGGGATGTGATACGATTTTATGCCTCCGGACCGTGTGTTTGGATTGATAGAGAAAGAGCTGAGAACACATGAATCCATCACATTGTATTTGCAATTTAAAATGTCAGAAATGAGGATACTCACATATCAAAAAACTTCTAAGAATAGTGTAAAGCAGCCGTGGCGAGAACGTGACTCGCGAGACATTGTGGCTCGCAGTGATAGCTGTGCATTTCGCTTGCTTCTAACCTCCGCCAACCCCCACCCTCTCACTCACTGGAGTCAAACTCCGTTCCATTTGTATTTGTCTCTGACCTGCGAGTGGCATATGTCTCTCTCGAAACCATGTACGAAAGTTCCAAGTAGGATGGGAGGACGCAATTTTTGCTGTCAATATGATGAGAATATTAAATGCATGATTTGTTCACAAGTATTACGAGGAAAACGGTTGTATAACATAAAACGGCATTATACTACATGTTACTGATGAAACATTAAAAGGTTAAGTGTTACTGTTATCATCATCATCATCATCATCATCATCATCATCATCATCTCTGTACGTCGACCCTTTTTCAGCAGATGTACGAATAATGCGGTTAGCTCTTCAATTTGAACTCACTGATTTACTATGTGATGTCAAATGAAAGCTAGATGTAAGGACTTGACAAATGTTGAACTTTCAAATCTTTGCCAAAAATAAATATCCGAAGCTTTGTTCTTTCGCTTGCTCTGTTGAAGCCATGTTCGCTACAACTTACGTTTGTGAAAAATTATTTTCAACAATGAAAATAGTAAAAACCAAATTTAGATCACGACTGACAGACAAATACCTTCGTGATCAACTACGACTGGCAGTAAGTGACATAATTCCTGATTTTGAAACTTTGTCGCAGAGACATTCTGAAGGCAGTTAATTTTAGGATGTGTACACGTACTAAACATTAGTTTGTAGCCTTGTAATGTATAAAATTATATTTAAGTGCTTGACGTAAGGTAAATGAAAATTCGTTAATAAGTTAAACAGTTGCTTCACTTCCCCTTCGTGTGTCCGTCTCCCTTCATAGGTGCTATGCACGTTGCAGGTTACACAGTGGATCGGCGCACGATTACATTTTCGCCACCGCTGGTGTAAAGTGTTATGTACAAAACATATTTTTCTGCACCAATAGAAGTTCAAGTGTTTAAATCAAGAAAGACAAGTGCTTCTGTGATGTCTAAAGCACCTGAACTTCACTTCCACTGGTAAACCATGTCAGCAAAAACAAAGCTAATGATGAGAAGAAGTTAATGATTTACTTCCATAATGATATTTCGGAAGAGGACAAGATATTTTACGGCAAAGTTTTAAAGGGATGTGCCAAAGATTCTGACAATAGGATGGATTATGATGAACCATTGCACTGAGATTATTCTGCACGATTTTGATTTTCAGTAATTTGGGTTAATGTATTGCACAAATAAATATATTTAATTCTTGCAAATAAAGAGTTCCTGTAAGTCGATAACAGATTTTGAAGAAAAAAATTTGAAATTAGTTTTCAGTGTGTTCAATTAACTTTTTTTTAAATTTATCTGTACTTAGGCATTATTTTAAAATAGGCATTAATGATTTTGATTAGGATTTAATCAGCTGCGAATGAAAAGTGATTAAACATTTTAAGGTATGTGCATTTAAAAAAGTGGATATGTTGAGTTTTGTAAAATTTTTATCTTTTCTCAATTTTTTTTTTCCAAATAAATAAGATAAGACTAATAGTTGCACTTTATATCAATCAATGCATCTCTGAAAGATAAACAATGTCCTTTTTTTTCAGAATTACAATATCAAATGTTTGATAGTAAACTAAAAAAAAAAAACGTTTCCTGTAAAATTTTTATAATGGCGTTTGTTGAGTTTTGTGAAAACGGTCCTCAATTTTCAACACAAAATACCACCAAAAAAGATAATGCGAATTTTTAAAACGATCATCTTCAACGCGAATTCGATTATGCGCAATGTTCAAAACATACAGAGGTGAGCCTGCCTGGAGAGAAATAAAAGATAGGTTGCAGCCGCCAAATTACTCTTCAAGGAACGACCACTCATATAAATTGAGGGAAAGAAGGCAGAGGACGGACACTGGAAAGTTTTCTTTTCTCAATCGTACTATCAGGGACTGGAATGCTTTACCTGCAGACTTACTAAAGGCTTTACCAACAACCAAAAATGTATTTAAAAATAGGCTTAAGGACTTTACTAATAGACGGTAATTATACATATTATTTAAAAGGTATAAATGATATGTTGTTATTGAAGTGTTGTATCAGTGAAGAATTATGTCGTGTCAGTGAAGTGTGTTGTGTAAGTGAAACGTGTTGCTGTCAGTGAAGCTTTATAAAGGGTGCGTCAGAAAGAACGGATGGATTTCAAACTATCGATACGCAACGAGGAGAGAGATATAGTGAGGGGGACCACGACTGTTGGGTCAGCCATAGAATGCAGTTTCAGTTGAGAACATGGTGTTGGTCTGGTGTACAACGTGCTTTCATCGTAGAGACATTTTTGAAAAATGAAGAGTCTGTGATCGCCACTCAGGACTCATTTCGACATCGGACGTCACGCTAGGATTCCAACTCGGAATACAATTTTGCGGTGGGTGGCTTCATTTCGTATCACAGGTTCAACATTAAAGAAGAAATCACCTGGACGAAATTCTATTGCACTGAGCTTGTCCGAGGCTACGGTAAGATCTCGCGCCCTGCGACTTCTTTCTTTGGGACCATTTTAAGGCGTAAGTTTGTAAACATTCATCACATACACTGGACGAACTGAAGACAGCGATTCGTGAAGAAATCGTGGCAATTGCACCAGCAATGGCTGTGAAAGTGATGGCGAACATCAGAAAACGCCTCGATGCCTGTATTGAAAGCCAAGGACATCATATGGATAATGTTGTTTTACATAAATAAACTGCATGTATTGGTGAATATGTTGATAACAATAAATTTTTGATTTGATGAATCTTTACAATTTTCTTGCCATGTGAAATCCATCCGTTCTTTCTGACGCACCCTGTAGTTTATAGTGGCAGTACAAAGTATTTGAACAGTGAAATGTTTTTGAAGTGTTAGTGAAATCAGGATAGAATCAGTGAAATGTGTCGTAGTTCCAGTGCAGTGAGTGAGTTGACAGCGAAATGAGTGTAGTGTTGGAAGGTACTTGTACAGATATGAACATATCATACTCGTGGTTTTATTTCGAACTTAGGTTTAAGATACAACTTAGATTTATTTCAAATGTTACTTTAAGTGATCGTTTCATTTAATTTAGGATATTCCTGTTGTTGTTGTTGTTGTTGTTGTTGTTGTTATTATTATTATTATTGTTATTATTATTATTATTATTATTATTTACTTACTTACAAATTGCTTTTAAGGAACCCGAAGGTTCATTGCCGCCATCACATAAGCCCGCCATCGGTCCTTATCCTGTGCAAGATTAATCCCGTCTCTATCATCATACCCCACCTCCCTCAAATCCATTTTAATATTATCCTCCCATCTACGTCACGGCCTCCCTAAAGGTCTTTTTCCCTCCGGTCTCACAACTAACACTCTGTATGCATTTCTGGATTCGCCCATACGTGCTACATGCCCTGCCCATCTCAAACGTCTGGATTTAATGTTCCTAATTATGTCAGGTGAAGAATACAATGCGTGCAGTTCTGCGTTGTGTAACTTTCTCCATTCTCCTGTAACTTCATCCCGCTTAGCCTCAAATATTTTCCTAAACACCTTATTCTCAAACACCCTTAACCTATGTCTTATTGTAGGGATCCGTAACAAGCTGTTTTTACGGTGATGGGTTGTTAGCCCTTCGCCCAACCCCCAAGCTGGAGGACCACCCCTCATCGGCTGTCCACGACTGCTTATTCAATATATTCGCAGCTACCCTCCATATCTGGAGGCCGTCTCCTCTATCCGCAACCTGAGGACGCGCCATGCCGTGGTGATAGAGACCCAATAAATAAATGGATTATTATTATTAATATTAATTATTAGTATTATTATTAATTGTATGGTTTTATTAATTGTGTTTATTATTGTCATTATTGAGTGTAATTAGTTACCACTGCCACCGGGTATATACCCATTGCAGTGTGAATAAATACATACACATACATTAAGTCTTACGTGTATTCATTAACTTCATGCAATCCAGTCGCATAGCTTCGGCTCTCAAGTTACTGCAAAGCAGAATTCGATGGCTGTGCTCACTTCGACGAGAATGGGGTCGCTGAGTTCCGCGCCACATGAACTTTTTACAACCCTTTCGGGTGAGGCGACGCAGACAGCTGCGCTCTTTACCGCTGAACATCTCTCAACTGCGTTCTGTTTTCATGTTGCGGCCAACATGATTTTGCTTTTCTTCTGTCCCCACACGCTAAAATCATATTGCAACAGCGGGGGGGGGAGCTGGGGGGAAGAAGAAAACTGAGATCTTGTTCCATATAAATCAATTGGGGAATTTCTACTCAATGTGGCGTCCATAGAAATAAAGATCGTCTGACACTTCCATGAAAGGATTCCACCAAACAAAACAAAGCAAGAGATATCATTGCATTCACAGCCGAGTGCCTGCACCATATCCGGGTTCAAACTCCGATGAGAAGTGCGGGACTGCCCTCCTGGTGGGCATAATTCAGTGCAAGAACTCTGCAACACACAGCTTGATCTGAGAAAATCAAAGTTAAAATTATAAGTATTCTACATAATGCGAATGGGCTATTCCATCTCAAATCGACCGAAATATAGAGAAAATTGACCTTGCAATTTTTAAATACAATGAAACTTTTTCTGTCCGTTGACAACTGTGATACAATGCCTTCTGCAAAGTTTGAGACATCAGAACTTCATAGTATTTACATTAAACATATTTTAATTTATCGTATTTTCATAAAATTAGCAACTTTAAACTGTTGTGGCTCCGAAACCCTTTCACCCAATGATCAAAATCATGGTTTATTTTGATGCTGAAAAGTTAAAGTTTATATTGACATGTAAACAGTTTTTCTTACCTCTTATGGAAATGGAGAAATTTAGATGTTTCTTAATTAAGACACCTTTGCCCACAAAAAATATTTTTAAAATATATGGTTAGATTCCACATTGAAAGTACAAATAAACACGTATTTTCTACTGGTGCACCGTTAATAAGAAAGTATTGAAAAATCAAATAAAGAAAATAAATAGTACGCGCGTGAGCTAACCAGCTGACTGTGAGGCGGGAGCTGGCCTAGGCAAGCAGGCCAGAAGACAAACACGTAATGTTTCGTCTAGTAGCGCATAGCTGGGCTAGCTTTATCACAGGTTTTCATAAACACAGGAGTAAAATGACGCCCAGCGCTCGCTTATCTTCATCTCTCGGCCAGTCTGTGTGCGGTACTGCGCCGTTCAAGTCTAGGCGTGTGAAAATAATTTATTTAATACCCCGAAACTTATTCCCGTGACACTAAGCAAACAATGCCGAATCCCATCTTAATAATGCAAGGTTTCTTCTCAATATTTTTTACATTTTTACAAATGAGCAAAAAGCCTAAAAGTAAGTAAAATCAGATTATCTGTCTCTCTGTGTAAATTAAAAATTAGTATTACTTCTTAACATAACCTACCAAATGTCAGCTTCAAAATGAGCTCTCGTTCAATGTTCTGCAGTAAATGGTTCCAGAGTTCTGAGCGCTGAAAGAGGCTTGTTTTTATAAAATACGCTAAATTTGTCGCTCAACAATACGAAAACCGTTTGACTTTCGATAGTATATTTTTTCAAATGCACTCTCCTCAGCACCTTGTATAAATAGGGAAAAAATTAGAGTATAAAAAAATGCGAGGGTTTTTACTCATCGATTTCATATGGAATAGCCAGAATGCAGCATGTTGTAACCTCTCTTCTATCTCTGATGTGGATACTTAGGTATAAAAAAAAATTATCTTTTATTTAACGACGCTCGCAACTGCAGAGGTTATATCAGCGTCGCCGAATGTGCCGGAATTTTGTCCCGCAGGAGTTTTTTTACATGCCAGTAAATCTAGTAACACGAACCTGTCACATTTAAGCACACTTAAATGCTATCGACCTGGCCCAGGATCGAACCCGCAACCTTGGGCATAGAAGGCCAGCGCTATACCAACTCGCCAACCAGGTCGACCCTTAGGTCTACACAACAATCTCAGTAAGTGGAATGTAAAATAATAGTAGGCCTGTCAGTAAAGTTATGGTTTTCAGTGAAGATATGGTTTTACAGTGCAGTGAATAGTTCCGATAACTTATAATTTATAGTGTCAGTGAAATGTGCCCTAAAGTGTCAGTGAAATGCGTCATAGTGCCACTACAGTGAGTGAGATGAGAGTAAAGTGAAAGACTATTGAAACTTATGTAGGGCTATACATATCTAGGTTGTATTGTAAAATTAGGTTCACTTATTAATTAGGTTATTTTATGTATTATTATTATTAATTGTAATTATAGTGTTCATGTGGGAGTAAAACAGTAGTAACAATTACAGGTCATTGTGAATTGTAGGTGAGAGGTAAGAAAATGTCAGGTTTGCCATGCTTTCAAACAATAGACATAGCATCTTAGTATAGCTGCTGCATTTTTTCGTGAACTACATTGAAATGTAGAGGGTAGAATCATTTTATCCTGCTAAGAGATCTTGCTGAAATGATTGGAAGATTAAAAAATCTTCTAGGTCTCTTATTTTATCAGTAAGTAATATCTTTTGGTCTTTTCTTAGGAACTGTAATTTTTGCGCTCTCTCCAGACAATACTGGAGAGAATCACGCATATAAATATCCACACCAACCCGCCATTAAATATATGAAAAAGGCCCACACCACTTGATTAATAACTATAAAAATATTTCATTCTTAATAACAATAATTTTAACTTACGTAAGTTTTGCAGTTTTCAGTAACATATACTGTAGGCTATATATTATACAGCCGTCACTCAATAAATTATAGAAATGAAGATCTAATTTAAGATGTTCTCTACGTATACATATATAACCCCAAAAAGGTTTGAGTTTTATATCATCGATAGGTTATATCCTTAATACGTAAATTAGTGACATAGTTAATGGCATTAACTATAATAATATTTCATTTTTAACGGTGATAATGTCATCAAACGACCTCAAGTTTCGTACTTTTTAACATCCAATACACAGCTGTATTCAGAAAGTTACCACAACAGAATCAGACTTGTAAATTTTAGTAAGCTTTGAAAGTTTTTAATAACAAATTATAGAGATGTTATAAAAATTACACAAATGAAGATCGACATATTGTTGTCATTATGATGTCACAGAATTTGCTTTGATTTGCTCTACCTACGTCAGCAATCCTGCAGGTCATGGCCTTCGTGTAATATTGTTTATTATAGTGTGTGTTTTGTTTTATTTATTAGTACTCAAAACTGACAACAGATGGATTTTGGAAAATAGGAAAATTGTGTAGGAAAATTGACATTTCACTGAAAACTACTATTTTTCTGAAAAATTTTGGATGCCAAACTTCAAAATGAAGGGTCACTCATTATAATCCGTTCAGCCGTTTTCCCGTAATTTTCATTACCAGTTCAAATAATTATATATATATATATATATGTATATCATTAAATTTATCTTTGTGCCAGATCGTGCGTATTTGCTTGTTTTCCGCACAGAACCAATACCCGGTAAGTGTGAAATACCACATTCAGTATGCCCAACGTAACACACATAATAATTTCCCTCTTCTTACCGCTTAAGCGCGACATTCATTTTACTGTTTTAGGCTTTTAACATATTATTTTTAGAGACGTTTAACATAGTAATAATTATAAATTGAAACTTACCACTGCAATTTCACCTAAATTGCAATGTTAATTATTGTTTTTAAATATTTGCAAAAATTAAGTAAAGTCTACTACTCCACGAAACTTATTGCATTCCTGATACAAGTAGCATTAAGGAAGTCGTGAAAAAAATCAACAAGATTCCAGATGCCGATGTTATTACTGCAATATGTTATATAAATAATATTGTTAAAATATTAAAATGAAAAATAGATCATTACATAACCTTACCGTTTGTTTTAAGTTCGCATTTGTAGACTGGGGGAAAAAAAGACAGACGTATATCACGGCCTGCTGGAGTATAGTGAACACAGAAAACATTTTATAGCAACAATGTTGAAGAAAGATATTTTGATGTTCCGAAGATGCCGTCATTAAACAGAAACCAACATGGAGATTTCATTTAAACTAATTAGAAATTCGTCTTTCAGGTATGTAATAAACGATCTTCGAACAAAATAATGTACGATACACGAGCGGTATGTTTGTTTTATGTTCTCGGAAATTAAAAAGCTCAACTACGTTACGCTTTTTCAATCTTTTTTCGACCATGAAAACGTCAACATACCGCTCTTGTAACGTATATTACTATTATATTAGATAAAATGGTTCATCGCTGTAGAGTAAAGGTTAGCACGTCTGACCACCGAATAGGGATTATAAAGAATGGACACTTCGCGTCGGTACCTTTGATGTAGCCGGACTGATTTCAATGACCTTCAAGCCAGCTAGAGCGTCAGATTCTGCTTTCTCCCTAGAGTTGGCACTGACATCACACCAGCTAGCAGTCGACACAGCGGAAATATAAACATATTATAATTAATACATCTAGGTACATTATGTACTCAAATAAAATAAATTGGATCCATAAAATAATAAATCCTTCATTAACTGTAATGTCTAGACTCTAGAGTTCCTTTATAATGAGAGTTCAGACGTTGACCCCAACAACAATTAAAATATGTAATGATTTGATAGCGCTGAAAATGGAAAAACAAAACTCTTACGAGAAGTAAAACCATATACCTATATTATATTATATACAAATATTAAACGAATTTGATACTTAATTTTATAATGTATTATATTATTTTATAATATAATTTATTATATCTGAAATATAAAATATTATTATTACAACTAGTTTGTCACTGAGAAATAAGGAAAAGCTGTTAACTTGAATTTATTTGAAGCAAAGCGTTACTGGATTATGCAATAAGGTAGGCGATGTTTGGATCCTGTGCCTTAATTCTATTCTCAATTATTATCTTAGCTTATGCTCGATTACACTACCTCTAGCGCTTGAAAGTGGAACTAACCGCTGGCGCACAGAGAAACAAAACACAGAAAAATTCGCTCAGTGTCCATTCTTTATAATCCCTATTCGCTGGTCTGACCGTGAAACGAAGGCTGACCATGCGTTACCCTCATACTGGAACAAAAAATAAATAAGGATACGAACGCTATTGAATTTAATAAACGTATTTTTATCTAATGGTAGCAGTTCGCCTCTTATCAGGCACTAGCCAACAGTCGGCCCTTCGTGGGCTGTCGCGCCAAAATTCAAAATGGTGGAAGCTTGTTTGTTCTCGACTCATATTAATATCTATAATAGTTCAATGTTTAATTATGGAGTCCTTTATCATGGAAGTCAAGGGAAGTGTACTGGGAAATCAGTTCCTGCAAACGGATTCAACGGTCAGGTTAGCGATTACGCCAGTGGCGGTTCCTCCATGGAACAGAGGGAACAGGCTGTTCCCTTCCTCCTTGCCCCCTTAACTGAGATTGTGAGATATATATTTCATTCTAAAAGATAGGCCTACTTGCGAAAACAGCTATCGTTAGCAGGTTTATTGCAAAGTGAAGTGTAAACGACTCGAAACCTTCTCGTCTGCTGTGCGTGATGATGTAAGTGGGAGTTGCAAGCAATGTTTTCTCCGAAGCAGGCTCGAGCGGACACGAACTTACCCGAATATCGCTGGAAGCTGTAAGGTTACCTCTTCCCTCGCGGAGTATTGAGAAGTGTGGATTATACCATTTCATCAAGTTAGTTTATTTATATAGTGATAATTCGGAAAACAATTAAGTTCGAAGAGTTTTTCGTGTGCCATAATATTGGGTGTGAAATTATACAATAGTTCCTAAAAGAATCCGTACGATTTACGCATCCACGGCCTGAGTTAAATCTGACGAAATAGTGGCAATGGAACAGGTGATCCTGCCTGTTCCAACTTCAACGAGACCGAGCGCGAGCGCCCTGATGCAAACCAAGAGTGTTGTGTTATCGATCAGCTGAAGTCGAGAGCGTTTAGTTCGATCAATTTTGCTGAGAAAAACGCGGCTATTTTGAATGGAAAATCTACCCCTCTTCTTACAGAACTTAAAACTAAAACAAAATCTTATACAAGACATTTTCAAAATAGTTACTTAATTCTGTGAAATGCTTAACTGGGTGCTCGTCAAGCGGTAAATTGTGGGTTTAATTTAGGTTTATTTATTTTTGGTTAACGGTGTTATATATTTAGGTCTAATAATAATAACGATAATATAATATCATTAATTTGTTTTATATTAACATATTCTTTTTCTAATTAAGTTATAAATGAAGTAAAAAAAAAAGAAATGGTAATGTTGCTAAATCATAATACGGATTATTATTATTATTATTATTATTATTATTATTATTATTATTATTATTATTATTATTATTATTAGTGTTGTTTCTGACCTGTTCCCCATCGAAAAATAGCACCGCACGCCACTGGATTACGCTTCTAATGTAGGCTTGGACAGGCAATGCAGCACATGCATAACAGTTGTGTTGTTGTGTAGTCTACTTGTTGTTTTATACTCTACCTAAGACCCGTGCTCTGTGTCGTTCTAAGGAGTCTGTTACTTTCGTCTCGCAATGCACATTGTGCTGGTTTCCAATTATATTGATCTTCAAGTGAAGTTGCAGCGGCCATGAACGTAGTGTCCTCCTGTGCTGCCAACTGGAGGCTACATCCCGAACTTATTCACCTTTCTGTAGTTCAAATGTAATACTAGTAAGAAATATTTCTCTTCTTACTTACTTACTTTTAAGGAACCCGGATGTTCATTGCCGCCCTCACATAAGCCCGCCATTGGTCCCTATCCTGAGCAAGATTAATCCATTCTCTATCATCATATCCCACCTCCCTCAAATCCATTTTAATATTATCATCCCATCTACGTCTCGGCCTCCCTAAACGTCTTTTTCCCTCCGGCTTCCCAATTAACATTCTATATGGATTTCTGGATTCGCCCATACGTGCTACATGCCTTGCCCAACTCAAACGTCTGGATTTAATGTTTCTAATTATGTTAGGTGAAGAATACAATGCGTGGAGTTCTGTGTTGTGTAACTTTCTCCATTCTCCTGTAACTTCATCCCTCTTAGCCCCAAATATTTTCCTAAGCACCTTATTCTCAAACACCCTTAACTTATGTTCCTCTCTGAAAGTGAGAGTCCAAGTTTCACAACCATAAAGAACAACCAGTAATATAACTGTTTTATAAATTCTAACTTTCAGATTTTTGACAGCAGACTGGAAGATAAAAGCTTCTCAACTGAATAATAACAGGCATTTCCCATATTTATTCTGTGTTTAATTTCCTCCCGAGTATCATTTATATTTGTTATTGTTGCTCCAAGATATTTGAACTTCTCCACCTCTTCAAATGATAAATTTCCAATTTTTATATTTCCATTTGGTACAATATTCCCGTCACGAGACATAATCATATACTTTGTCTTTTCGGGATTTACTTTATTTATTTCTCTTCTAGTTACACAAAAGAACCAAAAAATCTCAACTTAAAATTAATTTGCATATAAGAGAAACAAACAGAAATTGCGCTGTAATATTCCAATCGTTACTATGATTAAATAAAATAATTTATTATTTTTCTTATTACCTATCATTATACAATAAGAGTAACAATAATAATAATGCATTATACAAGCTGTGCGTAAAGCGTAAATTTGAGGCTGAGTGGAAGTCTCGATTATGACACATATAATGGCCAGTTTAACCAATCTTAATTATATTTTAACGCGTCATTTATTCGCTTATTAATACGTTTACTTCTCTTGTTTTTTCACCAACCATTGTTAAAACAACACCATCCTTATATTCTTCGTATTTAATAGGCTGACGTTTGTATCTCTAAATTAAAAACGGCGCATTTACGCTACGAGATATGTTACCAAGATGGAAACCGTTTTCGATTCTGAACTTCTTTATTTAAAATATCTTGAAGATGGTGATTTTGTGACAGAAAATTATACAGAAGAAACAGCGATTTTGAACAAAAAGATGAAATTCAATCGATGTTTTTACAAACCTCATAAGTCAAATTTTAACAAAATTGAGTTTATTGTTAATTTCTGTTCTATAGAGATAGATGTACCATTTTGTATAAAAACACCACAAGTCAAACGGTATTTCTGTCGTGACATGTGCGCCCGAATATTAGGTTTCGTGGAGAAGATTCATAAATCAGTGACAAGGCTGATACAGAAGGAACAAAACTGTAGCCTAAGCTGTTGTGTTTGGTGAATTAATTATTTTGGAATTACTATAATAATGTTGTCTTCGTGTTATTTTTAACCAAATTTTCAATTATATAATAAAATAAAGAGATTGTTTTGTTAAATCTTTACCAGATTTTAGAAACCCCACAAGTCAAAAAATTTTGCGAGATCGTGCGTATTTGCTTGTTTTCCGCGCAGAACCAATACGCGGTAAGTGTGAAATAACATTCAGTATGCCCAACCTAAACACATAATAATTTCCCTCTTCTTAGCGCGACATTCATTTTACTGCTTTAGGCTTGTAACATACTATTTTTAGAGACGTTTAACGTAGTAATAATTATAAATAGGAAACTTACCACTGCAATTTCACCTAAATTGCAATTTTAATTATTGTTTTTAAATATTTGCAAAAATTAAGTAAAGTCTACTACTCCACGAAACTTATTGCATTCCTGATACAAGTAACATTAAGGAAGCCGTGAAAAAATCAACAAGATTCCAGATGCGGATGTTATTACTGCAATATGTTATATAAATAATATTGTTAAAATATTAAAATGAAAAATAAATCATTACATAACCTTACCGTTTCTTTTAAGTTCGCATTTATAGACTGGGGAAAAAAAGACAGACGTATAGCACGGCCTGCTGGAGTATAGTAAACACAGAAAACATTTTATAGCAACAATGTTGAAGAAAGATAATTTGGTGTTCGGAAGTTGCCGTCATTAAACAGAAACCAACATGGAGATTTCATTTAAACTAATTAGAAATTCGTCTTTGAGGTATGTAATAAACAATCTTCGCACAAAATAATGTACGATACACGAGCGGTAAGTTTGTTTTCATGTTCTCGAAATTAAAAACCTCAACTACGTTTCGCTTTTTCAATCTTTTCCTCGACCATGAAAACGTCAACATACCGCTCTTGTAACGTGTATTACTATTAAACATGATTATTTAGTCGTATTCTATTCTAGTTGGGACGCCGGAGGAAAAAGACCTTTGGGGAGGCCGAGACGTACATGGGAGGATAATTTTAAAATGGATTTGAGGGAGGTGGGATATTATGAAATAGACTGGATTAATCTTGCTCAGGATAGGAACAATGGCGGGCTTATGTGAGGGCGGCAATGAACCTCCGGGTTCCTTAAAAGCCAGTAAGTAAGTAAGTAATTATTCTATTCAAAATATATTATTTTGCATACAGAAATATTCGTTATTGAATTGAATTAAATTTCACGAAAAATATCGCCTAAAGGAAAAAATGATTGGCTTAATACTGGAAGAAACTGAAGATAGGTTAGAACATAATACTGGCAGAAATACAGTCTTACCTTCAACAGACAAGAAATGGTAGCATTACATAGATTAGCGATCTGACACAGAGGCAGATTTTATTTATATGTGTGTATACACATATACATACATGTATATAATGTAAGTAATGTCATTAATTTCGAGGGTTATTCTTTGAGGTATTAAAAAAATACTATTATTTGCTCGTTTTTGCTTCATTTTCAAGATAAAATTTTTTTATATGAAACATTTCAAAGTTTTTTTTTTTTTTTTTTTTTGGAAAGGCACTGATTGAATTCCCAATAAACTCAGTCTATTTAAGAGAACACTGTATTATGATAATAAATTATTGAAAGAATTTTTGTTTTGTCCTTTAAGTGTGGAGAAATTTGTTCCGAAAAATTGTAACTTTTCGTTATGAAAAGGAACTTTTCAAAAGAGATTAAATACAGATAGATAGGTAGGTAGATAGATAGATAGATAGATAGATAGATAGATAGATAGATAGATAGATAGATAGATAGATAGATAGATAGATAGATAGATAGATAGATAGATAGATAGATAGATAGATAGATAGATAGATAGATAGATAGATAGATAGATAGATAGATAGATAGATAGATAGATAGGTAGATAGGTAGGTAGGTAGGTAGGTAGGTAGGTAGGTAGGTAGATAGGTAGATAGATAGATAGATAGATAGACAGACAGACAGACAGACAGACAGACAGACAGACAGACAGACAGACAGACAGACAGACAGACAGACAGACAGACAGACAGACAGATAGATAGATAGATAGATAGATAGATAGATAGATAGATAGATAGATAGATAGATAGATAGATAGATAGATAGATAGATAGATAGATAGATAGATAGATAGATAGATAGATAGATAGATAGATAGATAGATCTACTTGTGAGTAGCCGTTGCTTGCTGCAGTGAACCATTGAGCGCGCTCTGGTGGCAGGGAGATGTTTCAGAAGTTGAGGCTGACAATGAACGTTGCTGGAATGCGATGCGGGTTGTCTAACTGAAATTCCACGCCAGGGCCGCTACGCATCCATCAAATCTGCTGACGGGACGAATTTATTTCCAGATGCGAAGAACTTTTCAGAGTTGTGATTAATGCTTCATATATATTTAAACCGGAACTATCACGGACGGACAGTAGAGCCAATCACAAGACAGCTTCGTGTTAGTCCCTCATACGTGTTGAATCTGTTTACGAAATGTCTGAAGCTTTATTTCCCATTTCAACCATTCCTGTTGCGAAGTAAAGCTGCGGTTTGTTTACAGCGATCATCCCCGGACGCACATCGCCTGCGATTATAAACGCTGGCGAATATCGTCAGGAAGCGGTTTCTTTATCAGCGTACATCCACAGTCTACTATATACAGTCGCGAAGCTTGAGGTGATTTTTGCAAATCTCGTGATAAAGCGCTCCAAGCGGTTAGCAACTAGAAACAATAGACTGTCCACGGTCGACTTTGGACTGTGTCGTATTTCCATCGAGTGAATTCGAGTGCTAGCTCGTTGCGTGTTTCACATTGATGCTTGTGAAATGTTCGTTATTGGTTGTAATGAAAATGTTAATGGCTAAAATACAATAATTGGAATAATAATATTTTACTAGAGACGTAGAAAAATTAAGTTTGTTTTAATGAAATTTATTGATCACGTTTTATTTTCAATTCTGGTGGGATTATTATTGCTTAGGCCTACTTTTTTTTCAAAGGATATGTTTTTAATTATAGCTGTTAATTTTGTTGTTATTTTTATTTGTTACTTTACTAGAGACGTAGAAAAAGTCTGTTGCAATAAAATTTATTGATCACGTTTTATTTCCAATTCTGGTGTGATTATTATTGCTTAACCTCATCCCACTTTGTTAACTACGTAAGCCAACACTACAAGTACCGGTACACGTAAGTTACCCCATTAATTCATATTTCCATTATTATTGTTGTAAAGGGAAATGCAAATTAATATTTATTGGTTTCATAGTTAATTATCGCTATAATCTTGAATGAGTGAAGCGATTATAGTAAATTTCAGTTCGTTTTGCACAAACAAAAATAATAATAACCTATTTCTTGCAGGTATCTTCGAGTTTATGGTGGAATTTAATATACTTCATTAAAATAATAAATTAACTTTATGCATTTACTATTTCAATAATGGAAGGAAGGTGTTAATTTTTCCAAAAGAACACAACGAGAGCGTAACATATTTTGTCGTCTGCTAGAGAGAGATCTCCGATGATGAGGCGATAGTAGCGATCCTAGTGGTGGGCAGCTACCCATGTTTGCATTTTTACTACATATTGAGCTTCGCGACTGTATATAGTAGACTGTGGTACATCGCTGTCAATTCTCATTTGCTTTAACTGTATTCAATATTTCTACATGGCCTTCTCTAAATATCGATTATTGAACATTTATGCGGCGATGTGCGTCCTGAATTTGCTTCAGAAGCAACCTCCAGTGATCTGCGTCGCGTCCAACGATCTACGTTGGCGATCATCGCTGTAAAGAAACCGTGCTCTTTCATTTTAACGCTAGCAACTCCAAGCGACAATCGCAGCTTAAATCTCATAATGAAAATATCTCTCGAAATGTCAAAGTTCTGCTAATTCGAGGAATATGGCACTAAGTTTATGAAGGGCATCAGAATCAACTATTAAGGGTATCATACATTGAGTTATTGCACTGTGATATGATGTACAGGGTATAAATAATAATTTTTACGTAATTTAATTTTAAAATTTTAAGAATGTAGATGCAAGTTCGAAAAGAAGGGTCAGAGGAAAAATAATAAATATTTTTCTTCTAACAATATGTTATTTTTGTTTTTATTTATTTTATTTTTTATTTTAATCTACCACCAACAGAAGCAGGCTTCCAATTACAGGTGGCTTACACAGATGCATACAAAAAATACACAATAATAATAAAAAAACAAAAAAACAACACAAATGAAAGAAAGAAAATACATAACGGTAATAGATGCTAGAATATAATATTGCAGTTAATATAGTGCCAAATGTCAATATAATAATGCAAAATTATTTAAAAACTAGAGTGAAAACATTATAATGCACTTCTTCATAATTTAAATATCTAAGGAAATACAATTCTTTTTAATATTGTATGAAATTTTTCAATTGTTAAACTGAAATCAAATTGAGAATCACAGTATAAAGACAGAGATTTCTAAGTATTACACATAACAAACAATGGAGAGTTCTTGAAGAAAACAGTTCTAGGAATAGGAATAATAAAAGGTTGCCTATGACGTAATTCTGTTCTTTTTACATTGAACCGAAGGAATTTAAGAAAATCACAGTTATACAATATACCGTTAACAGTCTTATAGAGTAAAATTTGGCTATTTATTAATCGTCGAGATTTAAAAGTTGTATAATTAAATTCAAAAATAACTGATTATATGAAATTTGCTTGTCATAAGACGACAAGTGATGTTTTATAAAATATAAATAACATAAAAATCTTTTCTGTATCCTATTTGCATCTGATGGGACTGGAACTGAGGTTACTATATTACAGATGCATACTCTAGCTTACTCCTAACTAGAGTTTTATATATAGTATCAATAGTATTTATATTTTTTAATTCTTTTGTATTTCTGATTATAAATCGTAATTTTCTATATGCATCAATTACCACGTGATTTAAGTGCATTTTAAAACATAATATTTATATTAATATATATGTTTATATTTATATCAATATTGTTATAATATGTATTATAATAATTATGCTATGTCTTATGGCAACCCTAAATTAAGGCCATCTATCGTCAAGGGTTTCTAGTGTTTGGTAGAAATTTTGAAATGTAAAATTATGTAACAAATACGAAAATTCTCTTGAAGTATGTAAACTTCGTCGAAATATTATGGAATAGGCTATGATTTATTTAGATTCGTCATCGCCCAATACGGAAATATTTATGATCCCCGCGTTTTCTATATACCTAGTTTAGAGCATTGTGTGGCATTTTTCGACTCGCGAGCACACAATCAGGGTGAAGGGGTAAAACACGATTTCCCTTCCTCTTCTTAGCCATCACTTTTTCATCTAAAGTGAAGCAGTGTTTAAGTAAACACGACAGGATCAGTTGTAACATTAAAAAGAATTTCACGTAAGACAGACGAACACCTCGTTGCTCATATAAAATTCGCTACATGCAGTTTGAATACTTTTTTAACGAGATAATTACACATACATCATAATGTTTAAATTGTGTATAAAATAACAGAAAAAATAAATCAAATCACAAAAAAATGGAAAATAAATTAACAAATATACACCGACATAAAGTTAATTGAATTTTTCCTTAGTTTGGGCATGTTCATTGTAGTACCTTTCTGCGCACGCTAAACTTGCAATAGTGACTACTGCTTTAGAGCCGAAATTTAATATTTTTACTCGCTCTAGAAATCACCTTCCTATTTGTCCTACTCTGTCTACACTCACATAATTATTACAGTAAAGAGAGACATTGACTGGCAAGCGACTATCACCATGGTTACCAAGTAAGATCACACATCCACGGAGATAATGAATAGTAATATGCGTTACAAGAGCGGTATGCTGAAGTTTTCATGTTCGAGGAAAAGATTGAAAAAGCGAAACGTAGTTGAGCTTTTTTAATTTCCGAGAATTGAAAGAAAACATACCGCTCGTGTATCGTACATTATTTTGTACGAAGACCGTTTATTACATACCTGAAAGAGGAATTTCTAATTAGTTGCAATGAAATCTCCATCTTGGTTTCTGTTCAATGACGACAAATTTGCAAAACAAAAATATCTATCTTCAACATTGTTGCTTTAAAATGTCTTCTGTGTTTACTATACTCCAGCAGGCCGTGATATATGTCTGTCTTCCCCCCTGTCTATAAATGCGAACTTAAAACAAACGGTAAGGTTATGTAATGATTTATTTTTCATTTTATTATTTTAACAATATTATTTATATATAACATATTGCAGTAATAACATCGGCATCTGGAATCTTGTTGATTTTTTCACGGCTTCCTTAATGTTACTTGCATCACGAATGCAGTAACTTTAGTGGAGTTGTATAGTTTACTAAATTTTTGCAAATATTTAAAAAGAATAATTAACAGTGCAATTTAGGTGAAATTTCACTGGTAAGTTTCCAATTTATAATTATTACTATATTGAACGTCTCTAAAAATAATATGTTAAAAGCCTAAAGCAGTAAAATCAATATGTCACTTAAGCGGTAAGAAGAGGGAAATTGTTGTGTGTGTTAGGTTGGGAATACTGAATGTGGTGTTTGACACTTACCGCGTATTGGTTTTGTGCGGAAAGCAAGCAAATACGCACGATCTCGCACAAATTACATTTCAAAACCTGAAAGTCTGTGTTACGTCTGTTTAGCTAAATATGAAAAGAAACGTCGATATAAGCCACTTTTGTATACAATTAATGGCAGCGTCGCAGGGGGCACGTCGTCGGCACTCAATTTGCATGTAATTACTGTGATTAAAGCGCGTCTCGCTAGAGGGCTCCACGGTAGCCGCTGAAAGCGGCGACCGATCACTTTAACCTGAACCAGCCCCTTGCGAGTCCAAGATGCTTCCACACAAACACGAGAGGTTGGCAGCCTGTGGCGCTACGCAGCTGTTAATGAGTTCGAATTGTTGCCACCTGCAAAGACATTTGGTTTTCGGCTATGTAAAACACGAAAGAAATTAATTCAAAGAAATATAAGAAATACTATAAAATACCGGCAATAAAAAAATTTTCAGAATACAAATCGTACAAAAAAAAGTCAGTGGAAATTTTGTTTCGAACATTAATATGTGTGTGGATAAGCTTCGGGGCTTCTACCGCGTTGTCTTGGTGTTGGTGACTGACTTTCGACTGCTGTGTTGTGGTCATCTTCAAAGCAGTTGTTGGATAAGGAAATATTTAATTGAAATGAAAGAGGAGAATTTGGAGGACAAATTTAAAAGGTACGCAAACTCGTCCTTGCAAGGGGTTCGGAGCTGTAAGAAACTAAATATGTGAGCTCCAAGCCTGTTGGCCACTAGTCTCACTCCGGGTTACGCTGCTCCACTGAAGGAGTTCTAGAAAATTTTGAAGGGGAAGCCGAAAATGGACGTAACCTCTTAGGCACCACATACGCGAGGGGACGGAAATGTGATCAAAGTGATCACGGGACGGGGCGAGAAGGAGATGGCTGGTGTAAATCTGCACATTGAAATGAACTGTGTCATATCGCAGTGCAGGAGGAGTCGAGAAGACGCGTTTCACAGTATAAGAAGAATCAGTAGGGACAACTCTTGTCGGCACCTTTGATGTTATTGGTACTAAATTCAAGCTCAGTAAGATCTAGTTCTCAATGAATCCAACTATGTCGCTAGTATCAAACCACTATTAAAATACACTCAGGGAAAAAAGAACCGGACACTTTAATATTTGCTGGTATTTTGCAAAATATTATCTTCTCATACAATATTATGGTAGCCATCTGTTGTTATGGAGACGTATATACATTGTTGATTGTTTTTTGTTTTATAAACAAGCCATTACAATCAAATATTCCAATTTTGCTTTCGGAGTCTCAGCTATAACAATTTTGTCTCAACCATTTTGTGCTTCATTATCGTTATCATTCGTTATTTCTTTATTTTTACATTTTCTGAGTTTACGTGGGGTTGTAACATTTGTCTTAAAACAAGATGCGACCTGAAGATGAGGCTCGAGCTGTAGCCCTTTACGATGATGGACGCAGTGTACGTTACATTGCAAATGTTATGAATATGGCTAGAAGCACAACCTATGATGCCATAAAACGGTATAGAGAGACCCTAGAATATACCAGAAGACCAGGTTCGGGTCGTCCAAGAGCTACAAATCCAAATGAAGACAGGTATATGGTGTTGAGAGTTCTTAGGGAGCGCAACCTGCCAGCTACTAGTGTAGCCCAGCAATTTGTTAACATGCATGGATGCCCAATTTCGGCCAAAACAGTTAGAAGGAGGTTGAAAGCAAGTGGACTGATATCAAGTAGACCTGCAACTGGTCCCAGACTTCTCAGGATGCATCGAGTTGAACGACTGCGTTTTGCAAATGATCACAGGGATTGGAGAAATGGACAGTGGAGTTGTGTTCTGTTCACCGATGAGTCCCGTTTCAATCTGTGCTCACCTGATGGACGTGAAAGAGTTTGGAGAAGGAGGGGAGAACGATTTTCACACTGTTGCATTTCCGACAATGTGCCGTATGGAGGTGGTGGAGTGATGGTTTGGGCAGGAGTGTGTACGGATGCTCGTACAGAGTTGGTTTTCGTTGAAAATGGAAGACTAGCAGCTGATAGGTATATAAATCAATGTTTGGCTGATCATGTTGTGCCATCTGGCCAATTTGTAGGCTATAATTTTGTTTTAATGCATGATAATGCATGGCCGCATATTGCCCATGCGATCGGAGATTATCTCCAAGAAGTGGGAATCCATGTTCTTCCATGGCCAGCAAGGAGTCCAGACATGAATCCAATTGAACACGTGTGGGACATGCTGGGACGGCGTGTTAAGAATAGACGACCGAGACCAGAATCGTTACAAGAGTTGAGGCGAGCACTTGGCGAAGAATGGGAACTTATTCCTCAAGAAGACATTGCTAACCAAATTGAGAGCATTCCAAGACGTATGGATGCAGTTATTCAAGCCAGAGGGGGTAATACCCGTTACTAAAAAGAGTTTTTAATGTTTAAGGCACCATAAAATGAAAAACAGTTAGACCAAACGATGCCATACTTATACGCCCTTTGTAATTTTTTGTCAATTTTCTCATCAGAGATTTTTATTTTTTCAAATGTTGTCGTATAAGGTGCTAAATGGAACATTATTTTGTTTAAATGGGTTTTGTTTCATTTTGAAATAATTGGCAACAAAATACAAGCAAATATAGAAGTGTCCGGTTTTTTTTTGTCCCTGAGTGTATTAGTAAAATATTTATTTATTTTATTGGTCAGTAATACGAATAATCTTGTATGTATATTGTCTATCATTAATATTATGTCGCTAGGAAGTCAAAATACTTATATCCATTGTTGACGTTCATGTTCGCACTTCACCGCAACGGACGCCATGATGTACTACGTTGTACTTGGATCAGTTCTACCAACATAAGCCTCAAACAGTGACTTGAACGTTAGCGTCAATTAGTGAATATTTTCATGATGATTGCATACGGAAGTAATTATTATTATGGTTATATTGCCATTCCTTTGCCTCATGTCTTTAAAATTATTAAAAGGTAAGTAATGAATGTTTTCAGTTAATATTAAATTATGCCAGCCCTGTCGTCGATGGAGATCCATCTGGTGGAGGTTCCAGATAATACACCCGGTTTCGTGACATGCGCATTCAGAATTTGTTCCCACGAAATGGCTTAGGTGTCTACTGTATGTTCTGTATACTGTGATCGTTTCTTTACTAATTAATACATATAAGGAGCACTCGAAAGAGTATTAAGTATGACTTTTATATAAGTTGATCTTGTCACTGTCACATTAGTCACTGTAGTCTGTTATGGATTTTGTTCTTTTTCCACACATTATAATGTGATAGCGTTCGCACTTTCGGTCGCACAGTGAGCAAATGCAGTCGTCGTCTGGATGGTGGAATCTTTGCGTCCTACATATCTTGTGGTGGAAGCCGTGGATAGCGAGTCTGGTTACCACGTGTCTTTGGTCCTGGCACGTCTCTGTCCACTTCCGGTCCGTCATTGCGGTTGTACAATAGAAGTCCGGGTCGATGTCTTCTTGCTTCCTACGCCGTGTCTCCAGGTGTGCTTGATATGGGCCTGTTGATGGTAGCATTAGTTCCAGCCTGAGGTCCTCTATGAAGAAACTCTCTTTGGCCAGCACGTAGACGATCCTGGTAGGGGACTGCTTTCCTACTCCTAGGACTCTCTTCAGGAACCTTGCCTTCACATTTTCTAACTTTGCAAGGTCGTTGTTCGTCAGTTTCTCCCATATTAATTCTATTCCATAGGAGGCAATCGGTGTTATAACTGCATGAAATAATGACATAGCTGTGGTCAGGGAGAGTTTGCCGATGTTCTGAATTCTGTTTATGGCTTTCGTGGCTGCCGTTGCTCTTTCCTGGATATGTATCCTGTAGGAAGTCATTGTCGGTTGCAAGTATACACCTAGGTAACGAAAGGTGTTCACGGTCTCCAGCATATCTCCTTGCAAGGTAAATTTCTCGTCTTTTGCTGGTTTTCCTCCCTTTCTGAAAACCATATGCACTGTTTTTTCTTTGTTGATCTCGAAGCTGTTTTTGCAGGCCCACTGTTCGAGCCTCTCGAGTGCTGTTTGCAGATCGCTCTTGCAGTGCGACCCTAGAGCCATGTCGTCTGCATACATTATTAACTTCACTGTGGGTAGGTCCTTAACTATGTCTATGATGTCTGCTGTTAAGATGTTGAACAGCAGGGGGCTCATAGGGTCACCCTGCGGTACGCCGTTTGTCTGTCTGACCTTTTCGGATAGGACTGCGCCGTCGTTAATAATAATGTGGTTATATGTCAGAAGAGCCTCAATCATAATGGCTAGGGGGTGTGTGTCTCCCAACATCTGTTTTAGCTTGTTTATGAGGATGTTCCGATTGACTAAGTCGAACGCTTTCCTATAGTCAATGAAGACAGCGTGATATTTGCCTTTCTTGTATCTAAGGGTCTGCTCTGCTTCTTCTTGTAGAACTTTCACCGCTTGTAAAGTGCTCCTTTTTCTCGAAAGCCGAATTGACAGTCTGGGATGAATTTGTCCACTTCCATGATCAGTCTTTTAGTTAAGATTTTAGAGAAGATCTTATATATAGTGTTCTGTAGAGCTATGCCCCTGTAAGAGTTAGGGTCTTCAGTGTGCCCTTTCCCTTTATACAATATTGTCAATTGGGCCGTTCTCCAGCTGTCGGGGATTGACCCGGTTTTCAAGCATTGATTAAATAGCTTTTTCTATATGGGCAGTAGCAGTTCTTGTGTTTCCTTTAGGTGCTCTGCGTATATGCTGTCCGGTCCTGCTGCCTTTCCCTTCTTTGCAGTCATGATAGCTTCCTGGATTTCGTTTGCGGTGATCAGGATGCTTGCTTCTGGTATGCTGTTTGTAGCTTTGACTTGGTAGGCTGTATCTGCGCCGTTCCTGTTGAGTATATTGAGAAATGTTCCTCCCAGCTCTCGATTGGGATCTCTCTTGCCTTGGGAGCTTGTTTTCTTCTCAGCGCTAAGAAGGGATCTGATTTCGCTTGTTCAGCTGATTCCCTGGCTTCTTTCTCGATGAACTCTGCTTTTTTTGCTTGTATTATTAGTTTGTATTCTTTCCTCTTCCTGGCGTAAATTTCTATATCTTCTTTCTCATTCGTGCTCTTTGCTCTGTGCAGTGCCCGCAGTGTTTCTTTCCGTGAATTGTAACACTCGGCGTCGAACCATTTTTTACCGTATCTTTTCCTCCTTAGGATAAAAGCCTTGCTGAAAGAGCTGTTAACAAGTTGCATCGCTTCTTCTGTGCGGTCCTCTGATATAAGTGCGCTTACTTCGTCTATGACTTCCATGTCCTGCAGTTTTTCCGTGTCTAGTTTCCTAGAGGGTCTTTGTTCTGGTGTTATTCTCGCTGGTGCTATCTGGTGTGTTATTTCTAATGTTGTAGACACAGGTATGTGCTTTCTGATGAGTGCTGCTCCTGAAGTCCATAAACCTTCTTGTTTCAAGATGCGCAAGGATTTCCCTCTGTAAAACACTTGGTCGATAGCACTTGCCCCGTTGTGGGCGAAATACGTTTTGAATGTTTTATCGTTTACTAGTGTGTACCTTCTTCTTCTAGTGCCTCTAGCACTACGTTCGTCTTTTGACTTGCTTTGTCGGTTCTGCAGTTGATGTCCCCGCCAGTATTACGTTTGGTTGATCTGCAACGTGGCTTGTTGTCCTTAGTAGGGTATCAATTACTTCTTCAGTTGCTGTGTTTGGTGGGATGTATACTCCTATTAATGTGAGTTTTGTTGTCTTGACTATTGTGGTATTTGTCTCTTTCCTGCATTCCAGTATCTTTCCAGCTGACGGTTTGAGGAAGCAGGACACCCCTCCCGCTGGTCTACCTCCTGTCGCTCTTGCGTATGCATGCACTCCATAGAACCCGGGTAGGTCTAGTGGTTCTTGTAGGAAAGTTTCCGTCATAATCACTAAGTCATACTGTTTTGTGAGGTCCGGTGGAATATATTGCAGAACGTGTCTGAGTCCCTCAGTATTCCATAGGAGCAGTTTTAAGGTGTTCTTATTCGAAGGCAGCCCCTTCGGTGCGTCTGTGGCCTCGAAAAAGGTATCTTCTAACGAGGATCCCTTTAGGCCAGAACTCTGGCTTGTCTGCTTCGGTGAGGTGTTTAAAAGGAATGCCAACCCTGAAGGCTTCCATGGATCCTTTTGTAGTTAGCTTTTCGCAGGTTATGCCCTCTTTTATGTTGTTTTTTAATAGGAAGTTTCTGATTGATTCTTCGGTCGTGCCGTGCTTCACCTTGCCCACGTACAGCCAGGCAGTCCTGTCTGCTGGTCTTAGGTCGTTGTCATCTCCTTCTTTGGAACCTATGATCGGGACTTTTTTCTTGTCTCTGTCTTCTCCTTGAATGGTAGCGCGTCCAATTTTCTTCATCTTGGGTGTCGACCACATGAGCTGCTGAGACCTCCTCTGCGTCATTTTTACCGCCTAATGTAACGGCGGCTTCCCTGTTGTCTTCCTCGTCCGTGTATAATAAACCGACTTGTTCCGCCCCGCCTATACGTGGCGGTGGATCCCTGTTTCCTGCGTTGAGGTTTGAATTTGAGTCTGCTTTACTGGGTTTCTGCCGTGGATTCATTGCTTGATCGTTTCTTTGCCGTTATGATGGCAGGAAATAATCTGCAAGCTCGTATGTATATAGTAGTCTCGATGGGGAGTACTTTCGGTGATAGGTCGTAGGTTCTCCTTCTGGCATCTGATTGGTCCTTCGTTGTCCAAACCGGTTGAGGTCTGTTTGGAGGAGTATTCATATTAAATACTGGCCCTCATAATGTCCGAAAGAGTGACCTTGATACTGTGCCCGATGTCATTAATAAACCTCTTCTAAAATTAATTTTTAGTCACCCTTCCATAAATTCGTATTAACCTTTAACACGAAGTTTATCGATCCTGCAAGATCGCTCTTCTGTCGTGCTTGACCCCCCATCATATGTTAGGTATTAGATAATGTCCTTTTTCGGCTTTCCACTTCAAAATTATCTAATGTTGCTTCATATGGAACGGCGAAAATTGGAATGAGAGAAGTGGCCAACAAGTTTGGAGCTCACATACACTCTTCCGCTCTCCCCCAATTTTCCTTGCAAGTAAGCGTTTTCGTGTGGTTTTTATGATTCTCTTCCCATTTCCCTCTTAATTAATTGATTGATTTACAATAATTAGGAACAAAATCCAGACGTTTGATATGGGCAGGACATGTAGCACGTATGGGCGAATCCAGAAATGCATATAGAGTGTTAGTTGGGAGGCCGGAGGGAAAAAGACCTTTGGGGAGGCCGAGACGTAGATGGGAAGATAATATTAAATGGATTTGAGGTAGGTGGGATATGATGGTAGAGACTGGATTAATCTTGCTCAGGATAGGGACCAATGGCGGCCTTATGTGAGGGCGGCAATGAAGCTCCGGGTTCCTTAAAAGCCAATAAGTAAATAAGTAAGTAAGTAAGTACAGTTGTCTGGATAAAGGCAGATCCTTTACTTCAAACTCAACATCCTACAGTTATTTTCCTCCTTCTGCCTTCCTCTTAGCCACCACATACGATCTATGTACCTTATCTTATGCCTATCATGTGATATCTTCTTCTGCCAACAACTTTTCTCTCGTTCACCTTCTTTCCAGTACATCCTTCAGTATCCAATTTCTTCTTGGTCAATCACCCAGCCCTCATCTCAATCAGTTTCAGTGTTATTCTTTCTTCATCCACTCTTTCTAGCACACCTTCATTTCTTATTCAATCTGTTCATTTCACACGACCCATTCTTCCCCAGAATCACATTTCAAGATCATCAAGTCGCATGTATTCAATTCGTCGTAATGTCCATGTTTCTGCCCCCACACAATGCCACACTCCATAAGAAGTACTTCATAGTCTCTTCGTTGATTCCCTTTCTATAGGTCCGCAGAAGATGCTCCTTTTCCTATTAGAAGTTTCCTTTGCCATTGCTATCTCCTTTTGACTTCCTGGCAGCAGCTCATGTCGCTGAATAATAATAATAATAATAATAATAATAATAATAATAATAATAATAATAATAATAATAATAATAATAATAATAATAATCATAATAATAATAATAATACTTACAACTTACTTACAAATGGCTTTTAAGGAACCGAGAGGTTCATTGCCACCCTCACATAACCCGTCATTGGTCCCTATCCTGAGCAAGATTAATCCAGTCTCTATCATCATATCCCTCCCTCAAATCCATTTTAATATTATCCTCCCATCTACGTCTCGGCCTCCCCAAAGGTCTTTTTCCCTCCGGTCTCCCATCTAACACTCTATATGCATTTCTGGATTCGCCCATACTTGCTACATGCCCTGCCCATCTCAAACGTCTGGATTTAACGTTCCTAATTATGTCAGGTGAAGAATACAATGCGTGCAGTTCTGCGTTGTGTAACTTTCTCCATTCTCCTGTAACTTCATCCCTTAGACCCAAATATTTTCATAAGCACCTTATTCTCAAACACCCTTAACCTATGTTCCTCTCTCAGAGTGAGAGTCCAAGTTTCACAACCATACAGAACAACCGGTAATATAACTGTTTTATAAATTCTAACTTTCAGATTTTTGACAGCAGACTAGATGATAAAAGCTTCTGAACCGAATAATAACAGGCATTTCCCATATTTATAATGCGTTTAATTTCCTCCCGAGTGTCATTTATATTTGTTACTGTTGCTCCAAGATATTTGACATTTTCCACCCCTTCGAAGGATAAATCCCCAATTTTTATATTTCCATTTCGTACAATATTCTGATCACGAGACATAATCATATACTTTGTCTTTTCGGGATTTACTTCCAAACCGATCGCTTTACTTGCTTCAAGTAAAATTTCCGTGTTTTCCCTAATCGTCCTAATAATAATAATAATAATAATAATAATAATAATAATAATAATAATGAACTGCCCCCCATTGAGGGTAGCCCTTGCGGACTCAGTATATCCTCAAAAGAATTCAAATACATATTCAAACATAGATATTAAATTTTAAAAAAGGGAAACAAAGAAAAGGACGTGAAAAATTACAATTGCTATTAATGTGGCACTATGTGATTAATTAGGATTTGGCAGGATTTTTTCAACACAATTATCACAATGTCATCCCTCAGAGATGTTGGCAGAGCAAACTGCCGTCGAAATTCTTCGAAAAAAGCTATGAGCAAGCCGAATACCTCAACGTGAATTAAGGCATATTTCAGCTTGAAATAGTTGACTGTAGGCTCATAGATCGACTTCTTCTCAAGGTGGACCTCGGCTGACTGATGACATTCTACTTCAAAACGTATCGTGGGGTCCACAATGATGCCCTGTTTAGTGTCAGCATTGTACGCTAAAATATCTACTCGTCTCGTTGACCCATTTTCAGCTAGACAGGAGATTTCTTCTTCTACTATCCAGCCCTTATTTCTTAATTTCTTACACCCCAAGTATTTGAAGCTGTCCACTTGTTCTACTACCTCATTTAGAATTCGCACGTTTATCTTTTTTATTTTTCTTCCAATTATCATGGGCTTCATTTTTTTGCATTTATTTTCATCTCAAACTGCTCACAGCTGTCATTTAGCTCCAGTAACATATCCCTTAGTATCGTGTCTTATTCTGCTAACAACGCCATATCATAAGCAAATCGTAAGCACTTTATACTTCTTTTTCCTACTATCACCTCTACTATGTTCTGAAAACAGTTCTTCACTAAATCCTCCAAATAGATGTTGAACAGAATAGGTGATAGAGGACATCATTGACGTTCTCCTCTTTCCATTGCTCTTCCCTATGACATTTCTTCACCTATCCTGACTTCGACTCATCGTTTTATACAAGGGTTACTTAATGGCCTTCTCTCTTTACGACATACAGCTATTTAACAATGAAAAATATGCTCAATTTGCAGTGCTAGCAGTGAAAATCAGTGTAAAGAAGTATCGATATCAAATAGTAGCAAAATCAAGTTAGTATCAGACCAACTCTCAAGTGTTGTCGGAAAAATTCACCATTAAAATGGGACACACTCACGGACAGGAGAACGCGAATTCGATCATGCGCACTGTTCAAAACATACAGAGGTGAGCCTGCCTGGAGAGAAATAAAAAATAGGTTGCAGCCGCCAAATTACTCTTCAAGGAACGACCACTCTTATAAATTGAGGGAAAGAAGACTGAGGACGGACGCTGGAAAGTTTTCTTTTCTCAATCGTACTATCAGGGACTGGAATGCTTTACCTACAGACTTACTAAAGGCTTTACCGATAATCAAAAATGTATTTAAAAATAGACTTATGGACTTTACTAATAGACGGTAATTATACACAGTATTTAAAGGGTATAAATGATATTTTGTTATTGAAGTGTTGTATCAGTGAAGAAATATGTTGTGTCAGTGAAGTGTGTTGTGTAAGTGAAACGTGTTGTGTAAGTGAAATGTGTTCCTGTCAGTGAAGCTTTATAGTTTATAGTGGCAGTGCAAAGTATTTGAACAGTGAAATGTTTTTGAAGTGTTAGTGAAATCAGGATAGAATCAGTGAAATGTGTCGTAGTTCCAGTGCAGTGAGTGAGTTGACAGCGAAATGAGTGTAATGTGGAAAGGTACTTGCACAGATATGAACATATCATACTCGTGGGTTTTAGTTCGAACTTAGGTTTAAGATACAAATTAGATTTATTTTAAATGTTATTTTAAGTGATCATGCTTCATTTAATTTAGGATATTCCCGTTATTATTATTATTATTATTATTATTATTATTATTATTATTATTATTATTATTTATTGTTAGTATTAATTATTAGTATTATTAACTCTATTTTTAATTAATAAGTTTATCATTGTCATTATTGAGTGTAATTAGTTACCACTGCCGCCGGGTATATACTCATTGCAGTGTGAATAAATACATACATACAACATACAACTGTACCGTATAGAAACGCTCAATACACTCAAAACCATCAGCTATATGACTGTATAATAAACATATAACAGATTTTCTACTCAGAGCAGAGAATGAGGACGCTAAGAGAGTGATATATCTCTCTTTCAGAAAATTTCAACGGAGGAACCCTGAAACATTCATTTGAAGAAGTCGATATCAGACGAATTCTTGTTGTGAAACTTGGAATATTATTTTACGAGAATTTATTCAAGAAATCGATAATAAAAACTCTTACTTAATTACAAGCACAAATTGGATTATTTTAAGTATACAGACACTTCACATCACTCAGATCTCTTTCTTCTGTGGATTTTGCCTACATAAACCTTCAACGTGAACCTGCTTCGTTTTTAGATGCCACATAGCTTCTCTCCATGCTATTGTCGGCGTTCTTAGCACTGTTTAATTTTTCAAGTTAAAATACTTCTTTAATTCTACACCTTAAATAATAAGGCGTTAAGCACTAAATATTGTACAACGTGTACCATTGCAGAAAATGTACAATGGAAGAAGGAAATTTTGAATTTTTTTTACGATTAATACAAAATTATCCTTAGCAATAACTGTTAACAAAGCACAAAGACAGTCTTTCCAATTTGTTGGAGATATTATTGCTAACAATCTTCATGCTATTTCGTACAATGATTGCTATTCGTAGTCATTTCTCATACAAGTTAATCCAGGAATATTTGGTAGACCAGTATTGTCTGGAGGAAGCGCAAAAATTATAATTCCTAAGGAGACTCCAAAAGGTGTTACTTACTGGTAAAATAAGAGGTCTACAAGATTTTGTAGTCTCCTGAGCACCCCAGCAAGATCTCTTAGAAGGTTAAGTAATTCTGTCCTCTACATTTTCCTATCCCATTTAAACTTTTCCAACAGAATTTTTAAATTCACAGAACGTTTCAGGATTACTATTCCACATATCATGATTAAAGGTGAGTGATCCTATAATACTTCTTAGAAATATGGACAGTTCACGTCCGTATGAGGGAACTAGACATCAAATTACATCTTGAAGAAAAGGTTTAATTGGAACAAGAATAATTATCACTGAAATTGACATTAGGGACATTGTATTTATCCCCGGATACCCCTAATTCCAAATCATTTTCTAGTACACGAAACATACAGCAGCTATACCAAGATGCTGTGGTTCGAAAGCATGGCAAACCTGACATTTTCTGAACTCTCACGTACAATCCTCAAAGACCTGAAGTAGCTACAGCATTACTCTCACATGAAAAACCCATTGATCGTCTTGACATTGTTAACTGCGTTTTCGCATTGAAACTCAAGAACTTAAGACGCACAGGTTGAAGGAAAACTATTTGGCATAAAATAACCATTCAGAGGGAGTATGTTCCATTAATATGGAACCAAATAACTTTCAAAATATCTGGTATTCTTAATTGAAAACAAATCTTTAAAATATTAATTTGAACTTCTAATGAATTTAGCTTGCAGCATTAGTTTATCTATATTCTCAAAGCAAAATAATTCTAAATATCGTTCACAAAGAGGCGACACCGTCATATTGCATGAATGATTGTATAGCTACCTAGATGGTTAACTGCGGTGTAGACTTCGACTCCCTTCTCCTTATCAAGAGGAAAAACACTCGGCTCTACCTGTTCAGAGTTTCTTACTGAAGAAATAAAGCAGATTGTTTCTACAATATACAAATATTGAAGTACGTAAATTAATTATATTCTGTTGGCTTATATTCTCTCAGTTACTGAATGGACAACTACAAAATCTTACTCACCTAGTTTAAACTGAGTATCACTCCTTCATCATTAAGGAATTCCATTGGCCGCTTACCTGAAAATAAGAACAATAATTTGAGTCACAAAAACTAATAATAATAACATAATAACATTAATAGCTCTGAAAGAAAAACACGAATAAATAAGGTCCTACTTCCAAAAATCTACATCCGGTGTACTCAAATATACAGGACGGAAACAAAATTATAGAAAATTATTCTAAAAAATTTCTAAATTTAAAGCTTGGTTTTGCTCTGATTAAAGAAGCTGTAAAAGGGCTAGATGTAGGTTCTGGTTCTTCTCTTTCTGCTGTTGTCGATCCTTCTGAGGATCCTCCCAAGGTAAGGAAACAACAAAATTTAAAAATCATTTGATACGCTGATATTTAATTTTTACGTCCACACCTGTGGAGTAACGGTCAGCGCGTATCGCCGCGAAACCAGGTGGCCCGGGTTCGAATCCCGGTTGCGGCAAGTTACCTGGTTGAGGTTTTTTCCGGGGTTTTCCCTCAACCCAATAGGAGCAAATGCTGGGTAACTTTCGGTGCTGGACCCCGGACTCATTTCACCGGCATTATCACCTTAATACCATTCAGACGCTAAATAACCTAGATGTTGATACAGCGTCGTAAAATAACCCAATAAAATTTAAAAAATTAATTTTTACCAATTATTTTCTTGTAAGAATTTAAAAAAATCGTTTAAATAAAACATTATGGAGAAAGTTTAGGTAAAATAATCAAAATAGGCCTATTTTATGATGTGTACGATCCTCCAATCAAAAGCACGATAATTTGGAACCAATTGTGCGATCCAGTCAAGCCTCAGGGTTGGCTGCCGCAGTGTGACAGTTGAAAGTGCTGAATTTCTAGTTCCGTTATTTTAATGTTTTTCCTTTGTCGCTCTAATTTAAAATGTATTTTGCTTATCTGTTTCCTCATTAAGTGCAGCTGGCACTTGTACGCTTCTAGTATCAGATGAACAGACCAAAGTTTGCGGTCGCAACAAATTATAGACTGAATCGAGATAATTTTCGTATTTCAGAGAAGCAAAGCATTTTCTTACAAACACGAAAGCCTCGCTTTTGCGTGCGTATCATAATCCAAGCCTGTGGCGGAAACAATCTAATCCCTGAACTCCACTCGGAACATTTCTGCTATATATAAACAAGGTTATTACGCACTTCCTTGAAGCAGAGGTTACATTTCTCCAATTTCCTTTCCTGATCCGTATCTTCCGAGATGATACACCCTGCGGCGAAATTCTGAACGAGGAGAGCCAACGAATCCGTTCATAACGAGATGCCACTTTCTTCTCCTAGAACACGCATGGAAACATTACAACAGCAATCAACTACGGGTATCAGCACAACACAGAATATTGCTTTATTGCGTGGAAGAATAGGCACCGCAGTGGTTTGGACTCAACAAGTGATACTGCTTGCAATTTGGGGCTGAGTTTGCACCGAGCAGTTATCTCTCGAAATTAGTTAATTAAAGCTCGTCTGAAAGAAGTAGTCATGACTGTAATATCAAGAATTTTACGGCATATCCAACCAGTTAATTCATTAATAGTAATATGCGTTACAAGAGCGGTATGTTGAAGTTTTCATGTTCGAGGAAAAGTTTGAAAAAGCGAAAGGTAGTTGAGCTTTTTTAATTTCCGAGAATTGAAAGAAAACATACCGCTCGTGTATCGTATATTATTTTGTGCAAAGATCGTTTATTACATACCAGAAAGAGAAATTTCTAATTAGCTGCAATGAAATCTCCATCTTGGTTCCTGTTCAATGACGGCAAATTTGCAAAACAAAAATATCTATCTTCAACATTGTTGCTTTAAAATGTTTTCTGTGTTTACTATACTCCAGCAGGCCGTGATATACGTCTGTCTTTTTTTCCCCCCAGTCTATAAATGCGAACTTAAAACAAACGGTAAGGTTATGTAATGATTTATTTTTCATTTTAATATTTTCACAATATTATTTTATTTATATAACATATTGCAGTAATAACATCGGCAAGTTTAATTTTGCCGGTATTGTTGATTTCTTCACGGCTTCCTTAATGTTACTTGCATCACGAATGCAGTAACTTTAGTGGCCTTGTAGAGTTTACTTAATTTTTGCAAATATTTAAAAAGAATAATTAACAGTGCAATTTAGGTGAAATTGCAGTGGTAAGTTTCCAATTTATAATTATTACTATATTGAACGTGTCTAAAAATAATATGTTAAAAGTCTAAAGCAGTAAAATCAATATGTTACTTAAGCGGTAAGAAGAGGCAAATTGTTATGTGTGTTAGGTTGGGAATACTGAATGTAGAATTTTAGACTTTCCGCGGATTGGTTTTGTGCGGAAACCAAGGAAATAAGCTCGATCTCGCACAAAATTAATTTACCCTATTCTATCGCTTATTCCAAGCTTCAATGAATTTTATACAGAGATATCATTTTATTTTTACTTCAATTTTTATTGTACCTGAGTTTTAGAATGTACTTCACTCCCACCCCTTCTACTAATGAAGTTCCAACTGTCCTTCACACAGAATCAAGACCGCATATAGTAAACAGCACTGAGTTAGAGAGTATAGTACGTTCCAGAAATATGTTCGTGTTTTTCATTGACGAAAGAGTTTTCAATATTGAATCATATTTTCGCACAGGTATTGTCGTCCGTTTGCCTATGTCGGATCCCGATTTCCCCATGTAAAAGCTGGGCTGTCTTAGCTCTTTTCTGAAAACATTAATTTCTGTTAGGAATTGGACGTCTACGTAATATTATACAACTGTTTACAATAACTTAAATAAAAGGGCCTCGTTAAGTAATTAACTGTCACGTGATTTCCCCCCCTTTCCACGATCCTGCGACATAACCACTTGGACGGACAGTAGATAGCATGTCTGAGTAATTTTATCTGTGCGGGTCGGGCAGAAGTGAAGACTGAATTTACAGTACGTAAGGTACTCTTTTATAGAGTAGGTACAGAATTATTTCAACATGAGTTACTAGCACGAAGGACGAAACTGGTAATTGGAATTAGATGCAATAGTCTATAGTGCGATAATATGCACAAAAGAAATGAAGCCTGTATCGAAATGAACGGCCACCATTTTCAAAAATGTGCTTAAATATCTATCTATATTATGATTATTTTTCAATTTAGCTTCACTCTCTATATTGTACGCTAATGTGCTGTAGACAGTATAATATACACTGCATAATGAATACGTTCGCATGGATAACTCCGTTCGTGAGTAAAAACACTTATTCTTAATACTGTACTGTATTTTGATTAAACAAAAACCTAATGAAAATTATAGAACTCAAAATCGCGATATTTCCTAGTTTACGTAAATGGATGAACTACTTTTCTTCCCTCCTATAACTTGTAAAGTGATTTGTTTGTATTTTACGCCAGTATCATCGAACTACAGTCGTATAAGGGGGTAGCAAACTGTGTTTCCGGTTCTCTAAAGGTATAGCCAAGTTAATATTAAAAATGTTAGTAAAAATAAAATGATGTCCCTGTGTAATTGGCTTAATAATCCTTTTTACTATGAGAGAGAAATGTTTCATTCAAACATTAACATACCTGTATTACTTTAACTCAATCTTCAGTTGTATACATCCAATGTTTGATTTCATTATTTTCTACTTGGTTTGTTTTGATGTAATGACGTCATCTATAGTAGTCTCTCTCTACCGGCGACTAAATAAATGAACTGAAAAATAACAGTATTTGTTATTCATTATCTTATTTCGGGGCGCGTCACATTCTTTGCCTCCACTGACGTAATCTATTTCACCACGTGATGGATTACTTAAATGGAACTTCAATACTTGCGGTAATTCACGTAGAACCAAATTAAACTAAAAGCAGCGTTGTCTACACGGTCCGCGCTTCCTCCGTTTAGGCAACGCACAGAATTTTAAACAAATATTACTTTGCTATGCGGCCGGCAGGTGGCTCCGGGCCTGACGCGAATTTATAACAAAGGGATTATCCTCAGCCCACGAGCTTTGCTCTATCTATTATGTTCTGGAAACATTCACTTTTATGCAGTCAAATATCACTAAGTTTTAGCCAGGGGGAAAGGAGCTGGTACCTTCATTTCGAGTCTGCGCTTGTACAAGTTTTTATATTTTAATTTTATGAGTTTTTATATGTCGCCTAATTTTTTTAGGTTAGAATCAGTTTAGGTTGATTGCAGGTACATCAAATTTTTGCGGGTTATTCGTAAGCGTAAGGCGAAAGTCAGGTAAAACTCGCCATCGTCTCGCCGAAATGCTATATATAAAATATACTAAATAATGAATAGAGAAAAACTAACATGCGAGTTGCTTAGATACATTGATGACCATAGCAGACAAGATGGGAGAAAAAAATAGGAAGGGAAGGACATTTGAGGACCAAACATGTAAGAACAGACCGATATTACACAATTCAGTATTGCAAAATAATCCAAAGCTAAGCAAATTGTTTGAATGATTTATTTTTACTATTCTTTTAATCGTTTCTAAGTTTTTATTTGCTACTGATTTTATAAATTTTTATGTTTTACTAATTTTATGAGTTTTTATATGTTACTAATTTAATAATTTTGTATATATTACTAATTTTATGACTTCTTATATCTTATTAATTTTATAAGTTTTTATATGTTACTAATTTTATGACTTCTTATATCTTATTAATTTTATATGACTTCTTTACTTATTAATTTTATAAGTTTTTATATTTTAATTTTATAAGTTTTTATATATTACTAATTTTTAAGTTTTTATATGTTACTAATTTTATAACTTCTTATATCTTATTAATTTTATAAGTTTTATATGTTACTAATTTTATGACTTCTTATATCTTATTAATTTTATAAGTTTTTATATGTTACTAATATTATGACTTCTTATATCTTATTAATTTTATAAGTTTTTATTTTACTAATTTTATGACTTCACTAATATTATGACTAATTTTATAAGTTTTTATATCTTATTAATTTATAAGTTTTTATATGTTACTAATTTTATAAGTTTTTATGTGTTACTAATTTTATGACTTCTTATATGTTATTCACTTTATAAGTTTTTAAATATTACTACTTTTATAAGATCTTGGAGCAACAGTAACAAATATAAATGATGCTCGGGAGGAAATTAAACACAGAATAAATATGGGAAATGCCTGTTATTATTCGGTTGAGAAGCTTTTATCATCCAGTCTGCTGTCAAAAAATCTGAAAGTTACAATTTATAAAACAGTTATACTACCGGTTGTTCTGTATGGTTGTGAAACTTGGACTCTCACTTTGAGAGAGGAACATAGGTTAAGGGTGTTTGAGAGTAAGGTGCTTAGGAAAATATTTGGGGCTAAGAGGGATGAAGTTACAGGAGAATGGAGAAAGTTACACAACACAGAACTGCACGCATTGTATTCTTCACCTGACATAATTAGGAACATTAAATCCAGACGTTTGAGATGGGCAGGGCATGTAGCACGTATGGGCAAATCCAGAAATGAATATAGAGTGTTAGATGGGAGGCCGGAGGAAGAAAGACCTTTGAAGAGGTCGAGACGTAGATGGGAGGATAATATTTAAATGGGTTTGAGGAAGGTGGTATATGATATTAGATACTGGATTAATCTTGTTCAGGATAGGGACCGATGACGGGGTTATGTGAGGGCGGCAATGAACCTCCGGGTTCTCTATAAGCTATAAGTAAGCAAGTCTAAGTTATAACTTTAGTTCTACCGGACTGTACCCGAGCATGGGCTAATCCTCATTTCGGGTAACTTTAGCCTGAATCATACCTTCAAAAAAAAAAAAAAAAAAAAAAAAAAAAAAAAAACAAAACAAATAAATTTGAATTATAAAAAAAGACAATCTACAAACCCACTGGAAAAAGAAACGGTATTGTAGTGTATTGTATTGTATTTGTTAACATTCCATGGTATTCATACATGCTTACAGCTAGAATATGGAACAAGTCAAAAAACCTAATACTATTATAAAATCTTAATTCATAGTCACAGTCTAGATGAAATATATACAGACGAGATTTACAATAAAGTCTACTAGTACAACACATAGTTTTAGTATCAATTTCATGAAGTGTTATTGAATGTTATGAATTCACCTACAGAATAGAAGGCGTGAGAAATTAGGTACTTCTTTAATTTGGCCCTAAATAATTTTATGTTTTGAGTTTCATTTTTATATCGATAGGGAGGCTATTAAAATTTTTACTGCCATATAACGCACTCCTTTTGATAGCACGATAGACTTGCCGATGGAGTATGAAAGTCATTTTTTGACGTGTATTTATGCTATGAACTGTTGAATTAGTTACAAAGTTTTCACGATTACATACGAGGAAGATTATTAATGAAAAGATATACTGACAAGCCATGGGCATTATTTGTAGTTTTTGAAAATAGCCTTACACGATTCCCTAGGTTTGGCACCTACTATTATTCAAATTACTCTTTTTGTAATAGAAATATACTGTTACTATCTGTTTAATTTCCCCAAAATATTATTCCAAAACTCATTACCGAGTGGAAGTATGCAAAGTATATTGTTTTTAAGGTATTGATGTTTACCATCTTTTGCATAGATCTAATAGCAAAACATACTGAATTTAGTTTTGGGGTAATTTCTTTAATATGATTTTTCCAATTTAATATATTATCGATTTTTAAGCCAAGAAATTTGGTTGTTGTTTCTAATAGGGATCTATTATTAATTAATTGCGCTAGAAATTTGCGACGTTGAATTTGGACAGGATTTCAATTGAATTATGTTAGTTTTATTACAATTTAATACTAATTTAATGACTGAGAACCAGTCACATATTTTGAAGAGAATTTCCTCTCTTGAAGTTCTTTCATCATGCCCTGAGGAGTTTTTTGACTTTAGGTTTTAATAATTGCAATTATTTGTTGTTGCTTGTTGGAAATATTTGAACATTTGGGAATTTTGTCGGAAAATATTGTGTTAAAGAATCTAAACTGTTAGTAACATTATCTTGGTGGATGTTGAGTTTATCAGTTATTGTAAGAAAATATTTGTTAAATACGTTTGCAATTTCATTTGGGTCTGACGTTTTTGTATTGTTATATATAAGGGTAAACATGTTCGGAAAAAATGGGATGTTGACCTCTATGCATACCGTGAGCAAGATTTACTGTCCCAAGATTGGTACTGTTTAATCTTAGTACTGCATTGAATTACGCAATGAAGTCCAATTAAAGTTCGCACAATATATTGGTTCACAATGCTTGAATGGTTGTCAGTCTATATGTGGATACATATAACACGCCTGCACGTAGACATTCTGCCAGCAGCTTCGATTGCATCAGCCGGTTTGTTTAACCTGTTATTTGCATATCCAGCGTTCTTTGTTTGTTTTGTTACAAATTGAATACGTTCACGCCCGCAGAGGATTCCCTATGCTTTCAGTACAGATGGAAATCAGTGACGTCATTGCTTGTAACTGCCTAATTGCGTAAAGTGTTAGGCCATGATCCGACGGGTTTCACAGTGTCAGGCGTTCCTAGTAGACTGACAAACGACATTTCTGTCCGCTGAATAACCTTACATTCACAGGAAGACTACGTCCGCGTAATCACAACGAACCCTCAAACATTGGATCTCTCGGCACGTTGTGGTCCAGTCTGGTAACGGATTTCAGTCAATATTAACAATCCGGTCGGCATTGCGTGGACAAACACAGAAAAGACAGCAAGTCTCACCTTACCCATCAGACATGGACGAGGAAACTCCACACGTCTGATTCGAACCTACGACACGTGAAGGAAAGAGGCCACCCCAACAAGTTAAAGGGTAAGAATTTAGCAGAGTAACACCTTTAGCACGATTTGTGCTTGTCAATAGATATCTCATTATTATACCAACCTCATAAAATACCGCATGAAACTATGTATGTATTTATTTACACTGCAAGTGGGCAAGCACCCGGTGGCAGTGGTATATACAATATAAACAATACACAATACAATTACAATACACAATACAATTATACAAAAGAAATACAATTATACAATACACAATACAATTATATATAACTTACAATACAATAAGAATACACAATACAATTGAACACAATAATTACAATTAATAATAATACATAAAATAACCTTATTAATAAGCGAACCTAATTGTACAATACAACCTACATATGTATAGGTCCTACATAAGTTTCACATTGGTACTAATAATAATCTTTTACTTTACTCTCATCTCACTCACTGTAGTGGCACTATGACGCATTTCACTGTCACTTTAGGACACATTTCACTGACACTCTATAACACCTTTCACTGACACTATAGAACACATTTCACTGACACTATAAATTATCATTGATCGGAACTATTCACTGCACTGTAAAACCATAACTTCACTGACTCACCTCGCTTCACTGACAGAACAGCTCAAATAAGACAAATATTTACAACCTTATGCATACTTATAAACAGAACTACATTTCTGCAGTGCTTGGGAAAAGTGACACAAGTCAGTTTCCACAAACCTTTTTTGATAATTTATTGACAACTTACACTGGTTTATGTCGATTTGATTTTTTTCTGTATGAATTATTGTAATGGGAGGAATACCTATGTGATTTTTTTCCAAGCGAACAGATGTTCCGTAAGTTATCAATAAATTATCAAAAAGGTTTGTGGAAACTGACTTGTGTCACTTTTCCCGACCACTACAGATTTAAGCTAAACATTTCTAATTTACAATTCATTTTATATATCAATATGCCTGGTAAATTATTAAATAAGTATATAATAAATTTCAATCTTAAGACATATCAACTTGCAAATGTTTATTTGCTATGTAATAACAATATGAACGTTTTCGCCGTTTTGGGCATCTTCAGATATAACAAAACATATAATCTGGACCTATAACAGTAAATTATGCATATGACAAAGAATAGAAAACAATATATGTAATACATAAGATTCATGAGCTATATGTAAATATGACATAATGCAGGATGAATATAGAGATAACCTTTGAATTTTAAATTAGACTAGACGAATATTTTATACATATAGCTCATGTTACAATTAAATATACAATGGTTAAAATTTGTCAATTATGTTAAAATTTAAAATTTATAATGATGATAATCATAGCTGAGAATTGTCGTGAGTTACAAGATAGTTTGCGTAGCTGATGTTCGTGTGTTTTGTAATTGTTTCATCTGAAAATTGAAATGGAGAAATAATAATAAATGCAAAAATATAAACGAGTTATTATATAGAGACGCAGATAATTATTATTATAAGATTATTACTTACTTACTTAGTTAGTTAGTTTTGGTTCAAGGGTAATTTCTTTAACATATATCTTAATTGCATTTGCATTTAAATAATTAAAATACGATCATTTTGGTCCAGTAAAGGCACATTTTGGCGCAAAGATCATTCCCTTAACATGATTCTTAATTACTATTTTATCCTAAATAATTAAAATAAAAATTTCGTCCTGGGAGCATCTGTTTCTGGTACAAGGACAATTAGTTTCTCATGTTTCTAAATTTGCCTAGAATACATTGTATAATCGAAATCAGATTTAACACACCTACAGCATAAATTGTGTACGAAGATCAATCTTTTGTGTTGGCCCCATTGTGCATCATTGTTTATATAAAGACAAATAATTAATATGGCCCATATAAACATTATTTTAAGGAATATAGAAAAAAATCACGAATAACATTTATCGTTCTTAATGATCTTGGGATGTAAAATTTCAATAAAATAATTATGAAATATAAATTGCATATCTGTGAGCGCATAATAACTGTAAGTGTAAGATGCAAGTAATAAAAATATGTACCTTACGGAATAATAAATTGATAGGGTCTACGGGTTTTAGATAGGCCCTCATTACAGGAAGTACGTAGGTATTATGGTGCTGCGAAAAAAATTCAGATTTTCTCTGAAATCGATACCGAAAAATGGGTTTCGGATCGTCTTTTTTGTCCGTCAATGTCCGGCGAATCTCCCAAGCTATTAAAATAGTTTAATTGATATTTAATGTTCAGAAATGATATCTACGTAAGAAGGAAATAATAACGTGAGGTTTAGTAAAAATTTCCTGTTAAATCAAAACCTGAAATGGCGGTGAACTTGAAATTGGATAAGTTAAGTATGACTAAGAGATTTCATAATTATTTTCGGTACAATGTTAAGGGAGTGTCTACACGTGGGGACAAAGAACAAGCTTTCGAAGCTAGACGAAAACAAGAGAAGAGCAGGAGGTGGAAATATAAGGGCTTAGACATATGTAAGGATTTTAAGGCAGCACGGGTGAAAAATGAGGTTATCAAGGGGAGGATGGACAGAACAGAGGCGGTGATGGATAGGCCGCACAACCTCGCGTCTGGATCAGTTCAGAAGAAATATGGGCAAGGAGACTCCTGAACCATCTGACGTAGACAAGAGCACAGGCGTGCAAGGGTTTAAAGAGAAAGATGCGAACGTCGCAGCGGGCCAGATCGTGGTTGGACACACATATTCGGTAATTAAAATATTTCAAAACATAATCATAATCTTAATCGCCATTATCTTCTTATTCTTCTTCAGTGTCGTCATCTAGAAAAATTCATCTTGTTGCAGAAACAACACAATGCGTTTAAAAGTTTACTAGTGGCTTGTGGCTTCAAACAAAATTGATTAGGAGTTCAAATAAATTTTTTTCAGATTTATTTTCAAAGAAGAATAGGCCTACCAGTCATTTAAAAGTTATTTGCTTCCATAGTAATGAAGCATACTCTCTCTGAATGTTTTTTTTTATGCCAAATACTTTTCTTGAATCCCCGTCTTCAGTTTTTGAGTTTAAAACAAGTAACAATGTCAGGACGATCGGTAGATTTTTCATGTGAGAGTAAAACAGTAGTAGCTATTTCAGGTCATTGTGGATTGTAGGTGAGAGTTAAGAAAATGTCAGGTTTGCCATGTTTCCAACAATAGACATAGCTTCTTGGTTTAGCTGCTGTATGTGAACTATCTTGAAATGTAGAGGGTAGAATCATTTTATCCTGCTAAGAGATCGTGCTGAAATGATCGGGAGACTACAAAATCTTTTAGACCTCTTATTTTATCAGTAAGTAATACCTTTTGGTCTTTTCTTAGGAACTGTAATTTTTGCGCTTTCTTCAGAAAATGCTGGAGCGAATCACGCATATAAATATCCATACCACCCCGCCATTAAATATATGAAAAAGACCCACACCACTTAATTAATAACTATAAAAATATGTAATTTTTAATAACAATAATTTTAACTTACGTAAGTTTTGTAGTTTTCAGTAACATATACTGTATATATTATACAGCCGTCACTCAGTAAATTATAGAAATGAAGATCTAAATTAAGATATTCTCTACGTCTACATATATAACCCCAAAAGTTTTGAGTTTCATATCATCAATAGGCTATATCATTAATATGTATATTAGTGACTTGTTTTTAGTAAGTCTTAAAAGTTTTTAACAATGAATTATAGAGACGTTATAAAAATTACACAAATGAAGTTCGACATATTGTTGTCATTATGATGTCACAGAATTTGCTCCGATTTGCTCTAAAAGTGTCAGCAATCCTGCAGGTCATGTATAGTCTTCGTGTAATATTGCTTATTGTAGTGTGTGTTTTGTTTTATTTTGAAAAGCCATTGTGTCTCAAAACTGACGACAGAAAATAGGAAAATTATGTAGGAAACCTACTATTTTTGTGAAAATCTTTGGGTTCCAAGGGTGAAAATGAGGAATCATTCATTAAAATCTGTTCAGCAGTTTTCCCGTAATTTCCATTACCAGTTCAAATTATATATATATATATATATATATATATATATATATATATATATATGTGTGCTTGCAATCTTCCTACGTAGTAAGCACCGACAAGGTCGCCATCTTCCCACAACGGAGGTCCTGGGCACATATTTTCCCGTTAGAGTGTAAAGGAACTCACAATATGCTAGTCATAATATCATTTTCGAAAATGAATTAAAATGTATGTATATGGTAATGTAAGCCTATGTGCTCTGGACCCTATTGCTGGAAGATTGCCTGGCCGATGCTTACTATACATGGAATATCAAAAGTCCGGTAATACTTTCATTATTTTATTACACAAAAACTACTAATGATAGCACTTTCAAACACATGTCAGTTTAAAGTCAAACTCTCAAAGTTATTCAGCCGCTTAATTTTCAGCGACGAAGCGACATTCCATACGAGTGGGAAAATTAACAAGCAGAACTGTCGTGTTTGGGGTACACAGAAACCTCACAGAATCATTGAACATGAGCGTGATTCGCCAAAGGTGAATGTTTTCTGCGCGTTGTCACAACGAAAACTGTACGGACCTTTCTTCTTCATTGAGGCTACTGTGACTGGACATTCATATCTGGACATGTTGGAGCAATGGTTGGTGCCTCAACTTAGACAAGATCTCGATGACGATTTCATCTTTCAGCAAGATGGGGCTCCGCCACATTTCCACAACGCAGTTCGTGCTTACCTGAATAGGGAGATGTCTGATCGTTGGATAGGACGTGCTGGAGTAAGGGACAGATGTTTCATGACATGGCCACCAAGGTCACCCGATATGACTGCATGTGACTTTTTTCTATGGGGGTAGCTAAAGGACCGTGTGTTTGTACAGCCTTTGCCACGTGATTTACAGGAACTAAAAACCAGAATTCGAGAAGCTGCCGCCACGGCCACAGAGGATATTGTGACAGCGACGTGAGATTCGAACTCACGACCAGCGTCCCGCGAGAGAGCATATCGCGCGGGCTTCACGGGGAAAGGGGAAAGGGGCCTACACGCGAGGGGAGGCTGCGCGCGCAGCTGCTACTTAACGCAGTGAATGTGGAACGACCTTCCCGACTATTCCAGAAATCCGTCGAAGTGGAAGACTCGAAAATTTTCGAGGCTACGTCGCTGTGGTTATAAATTACGGTCGCGAAGGAACGACAGCAGAGTTTAGAGTTTTCAGTTATTCAGTCAGTGAGTAAGCCAGAGCAAGCAAGCCAGACTTGTGTGCCGGAGTTCGACTCGAGTGTGCGTCCGCATCTGCGTCAGCATCCGAAGGCCTGAGTTCGAGTGCAGTGGACCGCAGTTGGAGGGACGTGAGTTCGAGTGCAGTGGACCGCAGTTGGAGGGACCCGAGATCGAGTACAGTGAACTGTCTCTGAAGGTCTGTGGTTCGAGATACTGTGAACTCGAGTGACTGAGATAGAAGAACTGTGAACTGAGAACTGGTAGTTCTGATTTGTAAATAGTGCTTTGTAAATATTAGTTAAGATTAACAGTTCATTGTTGTGCGTAATAGTCCAAGTAAATTGTCATTGTCGTCGGTGGAGTGCTATAACGAATACTGTGTTGAGTGAAAATCCAATTGTTGACGAGAGAGTTTAAGGCGAATTGTAGAAAGGAATTATTGTTGTGGCGAATAAATTACATTGTTGTTACTAATAAAATTCACAATATGTTGAAAAGGGTATGGGAAGAGTTTGATTATCGTTTGGACATCTGCCGAGTCACTCGTGATTCACACATTGAATGTCTGTAAGGTGTAAACAGAACTTTGAGAGTTTGACTTTAAACTGACGTGTGTTTGAAAGTGCTATCATTAGTAGTTTTTGCGTAATAAAATATTGAAAGTGTTACCGGACTTTTGATATGCCCTGCAAAATTACCATGTAATGCTATATTCGTTATTCCATTATGAAGTTCATTTATGTTTTACTGTTATGTCAAATAGTTTTTTATGAAACAAAAGTGAATATTTCTCTCATATTTCCATACAAAATCGGATATTTTCAAAATATTTTTGTGTGTAAAATGCACAGAAAAGACTAAAATCATAATTATTGACACCAATAGAGCAACGGACGTAATATGTACGACACAAAAAATTATCGTTCACTTTGGGGATCAGTGAATGCTCTATGACAATGGTGGGCATTCCTGCGGCATTGCCGCAGTGATGTCAGACCTCAGTGAAGCATCAAACTTACCCCCTACCTTCCCCTTCCCCCACTCCATGAAAATAGTGCGCGTGTACGTGGCGGATTACACTGGTGGCCATAATTCTGGAAACTTTTTTTTTTGTACTGAATTATTATAACATCTGTATTGATTCACAGATTTATACAATTGAAAATGTTACTCGTGACTGATTCGTTAATTATGGGGTTATAATAAAGGTATTATATTAAATCCTGAATATTTTAACAATAAATAACCATTACTATGTGGGAAACTATGTTCTTGTCGTTTAAGATCTAAATATTAATTTCAGATTTCATTATGATTTCATAATATTTTCTGTAATAAAAACTAGTCCATTGTTGATTTTAAGATTATTGTGGATCGGTAGAAGCATTGTTGAGCACTGGTAGCATAAAATATGTACATTATTAATTTGCTTCTGTCATTAGTCTGACTTAAGATTTCGTTAGGTTAACACCTGATTGCTTTACAACAAACTTTATTGATCATTTTATCACAATGGATCCACGAAAGAACTGGACACCTTCTAGGGCAGTCACACTTCGAGAAGAAGGCTACACAATCAAGGAAATTGCAAGAAAACTTGGTAATGGTGCTACATTGTCTAGCGTCCAGAAGGTATGGCAGAAGTACAAATCCACAAAATCTTGTAAAACAACACTTAGGACTGGTAGAAAACCTGAAGTAAGTCCAAGAGATGTGAGGCAGATTTGTCGAATAGCATTGAAAGATCGAAGGAAATCTTCTAAAGAGATATAGGAAGGTCTACACAGCAATTGACTTAGTATTTTATGCTATCAGTGCTCAACAATACTTCTACTGATCAACAATAATCTTAAACTCAACAATGGACCAGTTTTTATTACAGTAAATAATGGGAAATTATAATGAAATCTGAAATTAATATTTAGATCTTAAACGACAAGAACATAATTTCCCACATAGTAATGATCATGTATTGTTAAAATATTCAGGATTTAATATAATACTTTTATTACAACCTCATAAGTAACGGGTCAGTCACGAATAACATTTTTAATTGTATAAATCTGTGAATTAATACAAATGTTATAATAATTCAGTACAAAAACAAAAAGTTTCCAGAATTATGGCCACCAGTGTATGCTGGACTGCTGTACTTCGGAGCCTCATTATGAGTGAATGTCTTTCGCAGAATCATATGAATCGAGAGGATATCACACTTACAAGAAAGGCGGTTCTTTCATTTCTCATGTTTAGGATCAGTTACAAATATTCAGGACGCGAACTTAAATATGTGCATTCTTAAAATAGATCACCTGTTATACGAGTTCAAAAACACAGATTCAGTGATTTTCAAAGGATGGAGAAAGATTTCAATATTTTTGCCACTCCTTTTCATGTTTAAATTGAAAATGTTATCCCAGAATTGCAGTTAGAGGTGCTGGATTTGCAGAATGATGGCTTCTTGAAAGCAGAATGTGAAGGTCTACTGGGGGCTAAATTTTTAAAAAGATGTCCAGTACTACATATCCACTGCTTAGACAGTTTACTTAAAAAATAATGAGTACCGTCATTTCCCATAACTATGGTTCTGGAACATAACTATTGTCCACGATATAACTATTCAAATCTTGTACTCCATAACGTAGTACTCTCCTTTATCTATATTCTTGCTGTACTGTAGTTTGAATTCAAGCCACTGCAGCTACCTACGAACGGTCTATGTTACTTCTACAATGATCTTTGAATGGTTGTATCGTGGGCCATAGTTATAATAATAATAATAATAATAATAATAATAATAATAATAATAATAATAATAATAATAACAATAATAATGTTTTATTTTAGCTGGCAGAGTTAAGGCCTAAGGCCTTCTCTTCCACTCAACCAGCCTTAATCAATACAATACACATTTAAATTACAAATATTTACACTACACTTAAAAGGTTCTCCAGCAATATTCTTCAGTTTTAACGACTAGTAGAATACATATTTATTTAAATTTAGATAAACCTATAAGGTAAAGTAGTAACTTAATTTATGAGCTAATTTAATTCAATCAATTATAATTAATTTAATATTTGAGATAGCTAGCAAAATGATGAAAATTAATTTAATATAAGCTTACTAGAACTATGTTAAAGGGAGAAAAAAAATATATATAAATCTAAAACATATTTTTATAATGAAAATATTAATGTAATTGCCATTAGAGGTTTTGTAAATCTATTTAGAGAAATTAATGATGATAATAAGAATGGACAGATGTTAGTTTCATTATGAGTAACAAATATTAATCAGCAATTAATCTGTTAAGTAAGAATTTATGTAATTTTGACCTAAATGAAGTTATTGTCCAACAACCCCTTACATCACTCGGAAGCGAGTTCCAATTTCTAGCAACTGAAACTGTATAAGATGAAGAATATAAAGATGTCTTGTGGTAGGGTATAATGAGTAAATTGTTATGATGAGATCTTGTACTTAGCTGATGATATGCGAATAAATTTTTAAAACGAGAAGTCAAATAGATTATGGGAAATGACTGTATGTATTCATCAACCTACCAGTGCGAACAGCTGTTTTCTAAAATGAAATTTATAAAGTCCAGCCACAGATCCCGCTTAAGCGATGCTCATCTCCTTGCGCAACTGAAAATATCATGCACAGATATAAATCCCAATTTCGAAGAAATTGCTTTGAAAAATGATTAATTAAATATCACGTGAATGAACTCTTCTAATTACATATGTTAGGTAGGAGTGTAGTTGCGCAACTGTCTGTAAATCCGTCACTGCACTGTAGAGTGCAACCCCTCCCATAGTATGTAGTTGCCATATAAATCCTGTCTTGTGGGTTGCGTTCATTTTGCCCACCACTATTCTATGAAATTTTATCTACTTGTTGAAAAAATACTATTTTGGAAATTACAGGTTTTGTTCACAACCTCCACAATTATTTTATACTAGCCGCACCCGTGCGCTCCGCTGCACTTGTTAGAAATAAATATAAAGTAATTACATAATTAAAATAGGACATTTGGTCCAAGGAACATTCGTGTTTGAAAGAAGGATAAATCGTTTAATATGTTACCTAATTTAAATTGTATTTAAATAATTAAAATGTGATCATTTTGGTCCAGAGACACTCATTTTGTGCAATGATAATTCCTTTAACATGTCTCTTAATTGTTATTACATGCAAATAATTACAATATGATCGTTTCGTTCACAGAACATCCGTTTTTGGTGCAATTTGGTCCCATCAAAATTTTGCTTGGAATGAAACGTATCGGAAATCATTTTTAAAGAAACTTTTGTTATGTAACATCTTTCACAAAAATCAATAATAAGCGAGATATTTCGGTTTATTTAATTCAGACGATTTTCGTTCTCAGGAGGAATAAGTATACATGTTAACACCAATCGTTAATTCTCTGAGAAGAAAATGTATGTATTCATAAACATTATTTTAAGAAGTACAGGAATTGAATATACAGAATAGCCTATCAAATTTTCTATGTATAAGAAGCTATTTTAATCTTACCTGTCCTGGATTCACTCATAAGTTACTGTAATAACATTATAGTACTGTATCCATCTAGAGAAACTACACTTTCCAATGGTGAAATAATAATTAATTATACAAATAGGTTAATTTAGCTTCCGATATTACTTCATACAAACACAGAAACATTCTCTGTAGGCTATGCTTAATAGCTTTCGATTGTTGTTGTCCAAGGCCCCTTATAGACGGTCATTTTTTTATTTCATTACAGCGACTTTGTTGGCGTTTTTATCTTAGTTTTGAAACTCATTTATCTCATTAAATATCAGTCCTATCAAAATTTTGTATAGAATAAAACGTATCGGAAATCATTTTTAAAGAAACTTTTATTATATAACATTTTTCATGAAAATTAATAATAAGGGAGATATTTCGATTTATTTAATTCAAGCCTTCTTATAACCACCCTTTTAAATAAAGTATTTTGAATGTCATATAGCCTAAAATCTAAGTTACAACGAACTTAATTTATATTCCAATTTTCATATAAATCGGTTCAGCCATTATCGCGTGAAAAGGTAACAAACATACAGACAGACAGACAGACATACAAACAAAAATTTCAATAAAGCGATTTTCGGTTTCGGGGTGATTAATTGTACATGTTAGGACCAATTATTTTTGGAAAAGCGAAAATTACCAGAAAAATTTCGGCTACAGATTTATTATTAGTATAGACTGTTATTGCACTACAAAGAAGACCCAGACGATAAGACGATATTATGCTGCTAATGAAGCAAAGATGGAATGGAATTATATGTGAAAGGCTATAGTAAAACCCTTTGCTGCTTTGACTACAATAAATTTGATGGAACACGTTCGAGACTGAATTTCAGACTCTTGAGCTAGCTCGGACGGCTAGCTTTGAAGCTGGGACACTTGAATCCAAAAAGAGTGAAGATTAAACACTGTAAACGATACACAATACACAGTACATACTGTTTTATATGCGAGAGAAATGTTTTCAAGTTAGATGAGTTGTAACAGACGTTGTGCAGTAACTATTAACTGAATTTTCTCTTTCCCAAACAGATTACAGCGACGAATTTTACATTCTGACATAAAGAAACGTTATAGTTATTTATAAAAAGAGTTCAATTAATTTTATGGGAAACCATTTCGTACTCTGGAAATTGAGACACGAGGGACGCATTTCAACTCATATAGCCTCCTCTGCTGCGAAATAAAAGTCATCACTTCCAATTCCTTGCGTTACAACTTTTCTTGAATCCCATAAAAGAAAGACGAGTCTACTGGAAACAAGGCAGTCTTCCAATTGCGCCGGTAATAGAATCTGAAGCATTCCACTGAGAAGGAAGGCGCAGAGGGGGAATTGGATTCAAAATGTTTAGGGAATAAGATGTACAAAGATTGCCTAAAAGTTATTGGATAAACGCTTTCACTGTGACATTTTTCTCACTGACTTCCTCAATCAGAGAAACATCAAATATTACTTTTGAAACTATTAAGGGGGAGGAACACATTGGCCTGCAAAAATTTAGTTAAATTCATTTTTTTATACATCTCAGATACTATAAAAGTCTTGCTTGTTTTGAGGGTAATAGTAGGCCTAACTTTTTGGATGAAAATGAAAGTGTGGAAATTGATTTATCGGCAGAGTTGGAGAAAGAAAGTTGCAGTGAGAACGATAATACAGAAGTGGTTGGTGAAGGCGAATCAAGTTCCATTTGAAGTTCTAGCTGCCAGCAATAATGCTGTTCACAATGCCACCAAAACCAATGTCAGATGTCGAAATCGAGGACTTAATTTATATAAAAAAAAAAACATAAAATGATATAGAATCATTGAAATGAAAAACTGATGTGTGTTTTTGAAAGTAAAGTACAAATTTTTGGTAATAAGATTTTATTGAATGTATCGTAAATCTTTAAAAAAGAAAGTAATTGTTCAACGATAATACAATGATATAATACAATTTTTGTTACACTTCAAGTAATATATTTAAATTTAATTTACAGACGTGGACAAATTATTAACAAAATTGACGATTTTTATGGTAATTCTATTTACAAAATTTGACTTTTCAATTTAGACTACAGTTGACAATTTTGCATATTTCTATCATTACAGTAGATATAAATATGCAAAAATGTCAAATATAGGCTATTCTAAATTGAAGAGTCAAATTTTCTAAAAATATATAATAAAATCTTCAATTTTGCTAATAATTTGTAAATATGCAAAAATGTCAACTGCAGTCTAAAGTGAAGAGTCAAATTTTGTAAAAATATATAATAAAAATCTTCAGTTTTCTAATAATTGGGAAATATCCAAAATGTCACCTGATAGTCCAAATTGAAGAGTCGAATTTTGTAAAAATATACAAAAATATTCACTTTTGCTAATAATTTGTAAATATGCAAAGATATCAATTGTAGTCTAAATTGAAGAGTGAAATTTTGTAAAATATACAATACAAATCTTCGATTTTTTCTAATAATTTGGAACTACGCAAAGATGTCAACTGTAGTCTAAATTGAAGAATCATAGTTTGTAAAAATATATAATAAAAATCTCCAATTTTGCTAATGATTTGTCCACGTCTGTAGTGGGTAATTTTTGCGCATCCTCGGTAATCCAGTCCACACCTGTGGAGTAACGGTTAGCACGTCTACCCGCGAAACCAGGTGGCCCGGGTTCGATTCCCGGTCGGGGCAAGTTACCTGGTTGTGGTTTTTCTGGGGTTTTCCCTCAACCCAATATGAGCAAATGCTGGGTAACTTTCGGTGCTGGACCCCGGACTCGTTTCACCGGCATTATCACCTTCATCTCATTCAGACGCTAAATAACCTAGATGTTGACAAAGCGTCGTAAAATAAACTACTAAAAAAATTGGTAATCCACGTGACAAAAAATATCTTGTTAATGCTAAATAAATACATATGACCCATAATAGTTATTTTGAGAGCGGTGCAGATTTAATGACAGACAGAATGGCACCATAGCAAGGGTTCCGACGTTACTCGGCATGTTCCCTACAAGCGACGGTCATGTACACGATGTGTTGACGTACAGACGACACAATAGAAATGACACAGTTCCCTAACGTTTCTAAAATTAATTTCCTACAGATACTATAGTAAGATTTCAAAATTACAAAACTAATTAACCATTTCATCCTAAACAAATAATATACTGTATACATGTATGATTTCATACAGAACGCAAACAAAATCACTGTTTATTTGTAACGGGTTCATTGACATTCTATTCGCAAAAGCACTTGAAAAATTGTTTTTTTGTTTCTCCTTTTCTTTACAATGAGTGTGATTTATTAATGCACATGTGATACGTTATGAGATTTCTTCCAAATATTGTTACAATGCGTAACAAGTGGCATTTATACGTTATTAACAGAAAACGATTGTCGTCTATCTGATAACATGGCCTTAAATGTGGAGAAGCTTCTTTTACGTCTGTTGAGACAACTGGGGCATACGTAAAATCCTGTAAAACATTTTTTCAAGTTCTGTTAGTTCTTCAAAGGAAACCTTATCTCCAGAAATACTGTCACTAATCTTTCAGAGTTTATAATATCCACCATTTTTTTCAACTTATTTGTTATTTTCACAGATATTATTTTACCAATTTTATCGTCTACTTGAGTCACTTTCTTCCAGATATTTCGCAGTAGGGAAATCTGATCAACCAGTTTTGTACCAGACTTTTCTAAAGCTGTTATACAATCAGGTATAAACCCATAATTCGATTCAATGTATTCCAATTTGTTTTATGCTTGAATCAATTAACAAAAATATCACCATATTCGGAATTAAGTCTCTTAAACTTTGCCGAACGAATTTTCTCCGCCTTAGGCATCGTAACACTAGAACCGAACTGTTCTCATGTTCCTTCAGTACTGACGTTAGCTTTACTACGCTGTACCTACATTTGATTTATCCTGTGTACCGCAGAGTCAGACCTCTGCAGGTACTCAAGGTGAATTTACAACCCTTGCCCTGTTGCCGGTGTGTCGAACAACTTCTCCCTTTGCACTGCTCTAGTTATTTGTATCTTGGACCTAAATTCTGTAATAATCTACCTGAAAAATTAAAACACTTAAATAGTAAAATTAGAGTATACACATGGTTGGTAAAGAACCTTTTTATTCAACAGACGAATTTTTAAGTATTAATTCATGTAATATTAACATGTAATTTATATTATGTACTGCTTTCTTTTTTAATCTTGACCTTATCAATTGTCTGTATAGCGCTTAAAGACAAATGCTGCTGCTACTGCTGCTATGTCCATTCTCTTCCATGATGATGTAGAGCAGCAGTCATCAGTACAGTGCACCCTCGGGCTAGCGTCTCTTACCCGCGAATAAGACATTGCACTGGCGTGCGCCTGTGGCTGCTGGCGGGCATGCTCTCTCCCTCTTCCTGCTGCACGACGGGGCATATTACGATGCACTGCTTACCCATTTCAGCGAGTGCTGACGACCGCTGATGTAGAGCTTCAAATTTAGAACCCATCCTAACAACATTGGTCTTTATTTCAAACTTTACTTTTGTTCTAGGCTTACTCAAAACTTGCAATTTATGAGTTACGTCCTTTTTACCGCGCATCATAGAATTATACCTGAAATTTGAATCTCACACTGATAGCATAAATAAAATGTGTCTTTCATGTTGAATCTTTCGTACACTACTTTTACCACTTGAATATAAATAATTGATTAAATGGCGATCTTACTCGTGTTAATTGTGTAAGCATGTGCGGCTTACAGCTGTTTCGGTGCTTCTTCACACCATCTTCAGAGCCTACTAGATCTCGGCATCATCTCGACAGTTTCTACATTGGACAGACAGGCAGATCATTCCAAACTCGATACAAAGAACACATTAAAGCAATACAGAGGACATAATACATCTACATATGCCGAACACATAACTAATGCTAACCACACATACAATAACATAAATACAGACATGGAAATCCCACATATACAACCCAAAAACCAAAAACTCAACACCCTAGAACAATGTAAAATATACAGACACATTAAAATACACCCTAATCAAATTTTCAACACACAGATCAATTTCAGAAACGCACACTATTTGACAACAAATTTCAACACATTTCAGTAATCGAACGCACCCACACAACAGGCAGCGAAGTTCGAGATGACGCCGAGATCTGGTAGGCTCTGAGGATGGTGTGAAGAAGCACCGAAACAGATGTAAGCCGCACATGCTTACACAATTAACACGAATAAGATCGCCATTTAATCAATTATTTAAAATCGTCTTTTATAAAAGAAAAACATCATTCATCTATCCTTGTTTGCTCTTATTTAAATGATCTGCCAGTTAATATCTTGTCTCATTCTTATTCCCGGATGATTGACATGGTAAAGAAATAAAAGCCATGAAGATACTAGCGCTTCTCCAGAATGACCTCAATGGAATAAACTTTGGGCAATAGCCAACAAAATGAAAATAAATTCATCTAAAGAGCAAAGCCATCAGCTTTACAAGGAAAAGAAATAAAATAGAGCATCATAACGTTAGGGGTGAAAGATTCCAGAAGTTAACAAATGTAAATACCTCGGAAAAGAAGCAGCGATCTCGGCTGGGGGAACAGTTACAGACACAGCGGGAAAAGCATGGAAGCGTTACACTTTGTGATGAGGGTACTAGGAAAAGGCTCTGATAAATCCAAAGAGATTGCATATAAAAAAGTACGTCCAGTAATGGATTATGGTGCTGCAAAAGAAGAAATATTAAGACACTGGAAAAATTAAAAAACGGGCTTAAGTCTTGTGAAAAATTCACCATTAAAATGGGACACATTCACGGAAGAAATCATTTTAATTTATTTTTCTGTTATTTTTATGCTAAACAAAGCCTGCCTGGAGCGAAATAAAAAAGTTTGCAGCCAAATTCTCTTCAAGGAACGACCAAATAAAATTGAGGGAAAGAAGGCAGAGGACTTTGACACTGGAAAGTTTTCTTTTCTCAATCGTAAAATCAGGGACTAAATGCTTTACCTGCAGACTTGAAAAGGCTTTACCAACAACCAAAAATGTATTTAAAAATAGACAGGACCTTACTAATAGACGGTAATTATACACAGTATGTAAAGGGTGTAAATGATATTTTGTTAAAGTGTTGTATCAGTGAAGAATATTGTCAGTGAAGTGTTCTTATCAGTGAAAAGTATGTCGTGTCAGTGAAGTTGTTGATCATTAAACATGTTCCTGTCAGTGGTTTTATAGTTTTTGGCAGTGCATAGTATTTGAACAGTGAAATTTTTTTGAAGTGTTACAGAACTCAGGATAAATTAAATTAAATCATAATCATCAGTCTGAGTTGTATACCGAAATCAGTGAGTGTTGAAAGGTACTTGTGCAGATATGAAAATCACTCGTGGGTTTTAGTTCGATCTTAGTTTTAAGATACAAATTAGATTTATTTCAAATGTTATTTTAATGATCGTTTCATTTAATTTAGTATATTCCCTGTTGTTGTCGTTGTTATTATTATTATTATTATTATTATCATTATTATTATTGTTTATCAATTATTAGAATTATTATTAATTGTATTTATAATTAATTATTTAAATTGTCATTATTGAGTGTAATTAAAATGCCATATATCCATCAGTGTGAATAAATACATACATACATGTCCCATCTATATTACAATTATCATATTTTTATGTGAACGTTTCACGAAAAGAGGAGGAAGTAATGACAGATAACGGAAATGATTTTACGATTAGTGTCTTATAAGACAAATTCCCTGCCCAGAATTGAACGCCTGCTGTCGTAAACTGATAAAACGTGCTAAATAACCCAATGAAGGGTATCGGGGAGAAGTTTGGTATTAAAAACAGCCACGTACGAACGGGGAAGAAGAGTCACGTCCCGCGAGCCAGAACAAGGAAGCCCATGCTTGGGGTTGCACGTATCGACCAGCGAGTTGGATCGACTCTGTAATTTGATTTATTAGAGAAGTCTGTCATACGGGGAACGTGTCAAATAGGGCGCAGTGGCCAAAGAAACAGCGTGTAAGACAACTCGCAGCAATTCTGTTTGTGTGGCCAGTTTTGTTTATTCAGCCTGTTTACAAACGACACCAACCTTGTCCTCAACATTATACTTACGTAAAACGCAATAGATTAGCTGACAGTATTTTATAAAGAGTTCGGAAGTAAATTTGAAAATTGTAATACTAGTTTCAGATCGTCATTAGTCGTGATGGGTGTGTCAGACCCATGCTATAATAGCAGCCGTGGCGAAAAGGCCATGGTGCGCCGAGCCACTGTGTAAGCACTTATGGAGGGAGGCCGACAACCGAAGGGGAAGTTGTTTAGGACGTGTAACGAAGAAAGAAATGAACAAGAAAACATAGGACACATTATCACAACCTAAAATTAACTGTCTTCAGAATGTCTCTGCGACAAAGTTTCAAAATCAGGAATTATGTCACTTACTGCCAATCGTAGTTGATCACGAAGGTATTTGTCTGTCAGTCGTGATCTAAATTTGATTTTTACTATTTTCATTGTTGAAAATAATTTTTCACAAACGTAAGTTACAGCGAACATGGCTTCAACAGAGCAAGCGAAAGAACGAAGCTTCAAATATTTATTTTTTTCCAAAGATTTGAAAAGTTCAATATCTGTCAATTCCTTACATCTAGCTTTCATTTAACGTCACATTGTAAATCTGTGAGTTTAAATTGAAAATCTAACCGCATTATTCGTATATCTGCTGTAAAAGAATCGACGTACAGAGATGATAATAATGATAATAATAATAATAATAATAATAATAATAATAATAACACTTAACCTTTTAATGTTTCATCAGTAACATGTAGTAACTTATAATGCCGTTTTATGTTGTACAACCGTTTTCCTAGTAATATTTGTGAACAAATCATACATTTAATATTTTCATCATATTGTAAGCAAAAGAATGCATCCTCCCATCCTACTTGAAACTTTCGTTTTTATAGAGGTACATGGTTTCGAGAGAGATATTGCGACGATACGCCACTCGCAGGTCCGAGACAAATACAAATAGAACGGAGTTTGACTCCAGTGAGTAAGAGGGTGGGGGTTGTAGGTAGGAAGCGAGAGATAAGCACTGCGAGCCACAATATGCTCGTGAGTCGCATTTTCGCCGCGGCTGCTATAATATAATAAATAATAAATTTAACTTCCCTTATGAAAAGGTTGCCAGATTTGACAAAGCGTATTACATCATCATCATCATCATCATCATCATCATCATCATCATCATCATCATCAATATCATCATCAACTTCCTAACAAGTATTAGGCCAAGTGGCCTGTTACGGTCTCAAACTAGAATTTTCAGTCCATCTTTTCTTTGGACGGCCTAGAGATCTTTTGCCATACGGATGGTAATGAAACAGTGCTTTTGGAATTCTGTATCGATTCATTCGTTCGAGATGACCCTTCCACTGAAGTTGATATTTGCCGATGAACTCATAATGGGTTCTATTTGAAGTTCTTGCATTATGTCCTCATTTTTTTATGTTCCCAACGAGTATATCCAGCTGTTGCTCTCATGAACCTCATCTCACTTGCTGTTATTCTACTGACATCTTTATCTTCACAGTCCACGCTTCACTACCATAGCTTAATACTGGCTGTGCTAAGGTTTTATACAAGCCTATTCTTGTGTGTCTTTGTACTAGTGAAGGTTTCATGATTTTATTAATGATCCCCATTGTTTTTTATATTTACATATTTTTCAGCAATATCTACTTCATCATAAGGTGATAGTGTATAGCCAAGGTAAGTGAAAGTATTTACTCTTTCTATTATTTTATTATTCAAACAGATTTTACCTGGTACAGGGAATTTCCCACAAAATGACATGATTTTCGATTTTTCAATATTAATTTCCATGTTATATTTTTCACTGACCATATTTAAATTGTGTACTGAGTATTGTAAATCATCTTCAGTTGATGCTATGAGAACTAGATCATCAGCGAAAAGTAAAGCATCAAGCTGCAAATTTCGATTAATTGGAATAAATCCATGGCGTGTCTGTCGCGAAACTTGAACGATTATATATATATATATAAATATAATATATAAACAGAAGTGGTGAAAGGCCACAGCCTTGCGTATTACATATAATTTGGAAATACACTTAAAAGGTAAAATGATATACATTTGAAACGGTTAGGGAATCGAATATGCAAAACGTCAGAAAAATTTACACCTAAGTAGCGTTTGTGCTCATTTACAGTTAACAAAGGGTGAAAAAATATCATCAGATAGGTTAGAATGATTTGAATGCCATATATCGCGAGAAAAATAATAGTTCGGATTTATTGGCATTGATATCTAAACCAATCAACAGCCATCGGTTAAGATGACTTGAAATTTCCATTATCACTCCCATACAAATGATTTCTCAATATCTGAATCGATCGTTTGAGGGCACTAATGGCTATTTCCTTCACAATGCTGTGTGTCAGCCCCAGGTTTTTACATTTGTTGGCAAAAAGGAGGGTATGGTACCTCGTGCTCCCACCATCAGACCTATTACATCAATGTGGGACAGGCTATATTTATCTTTATAGAACGGGATTGTTGGTTCATAGATCCGATTCTTTTCACTGTCCACCTCATGCGGTTGATCTGCATGTGTCTCAAATCTGATGGTGGGATCGAGAATGTATGCCGAGTTGTTCTTAATGGCAATGATATCAATTCGCCGAACACTTCCTTGTGTGGCTAGTCCCTGCACCTCTTGATGGACTGTAAACCCTACTTCCTTCAGTGCCTCGGCCAGCATAGAACGGACAGCATGGTGACGGATGTTGCGAAGGGCCTCACTATAGGGGCAGAAGCCAAGGATATGGGGAAGAGTTTCAATCTCGCTGAGACAGCGCCTACAGCGGGTACATCCCGACTTCTACCCGGTACAGCTCGGACCGGAGCGACATAGCCTACCATTTTAAGGACGTCTATCCATTCCGAGAGGGTCAGACCTTTGTGATTTCTTATCCAGCTCGTCTTATTACGTTGGTGATTATTTTTATTTTGAGGGAATATAATTTATTGTACATTATACATGTGTGCGGGAGAAGAATGAGAAAATGTATATTTCCATCTAAATTATACTTGAAATAAAAATAAGCATAATACAACATCTCCAATATAAAAAGTATAAAATAGTGAAAATGAATAAGCTTGAGAATTGATCAGACTGACTGACATTTCTTTCTTCTGCATTGTCCACGAGGAATTAATTTTTAAAACTATTTTGCATTTACATTGGTATATTTTGCTCTAGAGTATACCATTAGAAAAGTCCAGGATAACAGAGAGGGTTTGGAATTGAACGGGTTACATCAGCTGCTTGTTTATGCGGATGACGTGAATATGTTAGGAGAAAATCCACAAACGATTAGGGAAAACACGGGAATTTTACTGGAAGCAAGTAAAGGGATAGGTTTGGAAGTAAATCCCGAAAAGACAAAGTATATGATTATGTCTCGTGAAGAAATGCAAATATAAAAATTGGACATTTATCTTTTCAAGAGGTGGAAAAATTCAAATAACTGGGAGCAACAGTAACAAATATAAATGATACTTGGGAGAAAATTAAACACAGAATAAATATGGGAAATGCCTGTTATTATTCTGTTAAGAAGTTTTATCATCCAGTCTGCTGCCAAAAAATCTGAAAGTCAGAATTTATAAAACAGTTATATTACCGGTTGTTCTTTATGGTTGTGAAACTTGGACTCTCACTTGGAAACAGGTTAAGGGTGTTTGAGAATAAGGTGCTTAGGAAAATATTTGGGGCTAAGAGGGATGAAGTTACAGGAGAATGGAGAAGGCTACACAACGCAGAACTTACGCATTGTATTCTTCACCTGACATAATTAGGAACATTAAATCCAGACGTTTGAGATGGGCAGAACATGTAGCACGTATGGGCGAATCCAGAAATGAATTAGAGTGTTAGTTGGGAGGCCGGAGGAAAAAGACCTTTGGGGAGGCCAAGACGTGGATGGGAAGAATATATTAAAATGGATTTGAGGGCGGTGGGATATGATGATGGAGACTGGATTGATCTTGCTCAGGATAGGGACCAATGGCGGGCTTATGTGAGGGCGGCAATGAACCTCCGAGTTCCTTGAAAGCCAGTAAGTAAGTAAGTAAGTAGTTATAATTAAAACATATACCTAGACAACTTTGCTTTGTACTATGATATTGTTTTGATTACTTTTATAAGGCTAAAGATACCATCAATATCAATTTCAACTTATCATGTCATATTCAGTGTCTTTCTTTGGGATAACACTTTCTTTATGAATGATGTGTTTAATTCACTTAGTACAGTATAGTTGTAGTTATTATGGAATGTGTGTGAATATTCCTTCTTTACTCTTTATTATGTTATTAACGTTTAAAACACAACTGCAATATTAGGTTAAGAAATAGGTGTTAGTACTTTTGTTTTACAGACAATATAGAAAATAACAAACAAAAGAAGCCATATCAAAATAACGACATAAAATTTCACGTTCCGTTTGAATTTTGTGCACCACTGTTTTCTTAATCCAACAGGCTGCTTATTCCTCCTAGCATACCTAGCGCTTGATGTCCGCGCACGACGTCAAGATCAGAAAAATGCGCTTGCTTTGACATCACTGCAATAGTCAATACTATCACAGTTTAGTATATACAGTTGCGAAGCTTGGGATGATTTTTTGCATTTCTCGCGATAGTTGCTAGCCGGACTGTGTCACTGCCATCGTGATCTAATACAGGCCGTAAGGCAGACCATGTAACTCGCTTAAACTGATCAGGAAGGGCGGCGTTTCAACCATATAAATTAGTTGGAATGCATAAAGAGTTACATATATTTCAGTAAAATGTAGTGTAATTGCATTAAAACAATTTAAAACAATGATTATGAGACACTTCAGACATAAATCACTTGCGAGTTAAGATGAAATATTATTTTTGGTGGAAAAATTACGTTGTTCGTATGTGTAATACTTGCCTTTATTTGGATTAAATATTGCGAAATTATTGTACATTCATTTATGCACGATTCAATAATTTTCAATTGCGCCGCACGGATATTTAGATATGTTGAAATTATAGGTTATGTTTACTGTCCCATTGCCCCTTTCTTTCTAATTTTAGTGGTCTCCAATGTCCTGCCATTCATATGGGAATATTATAGGTTATGTTTACTCTATCTTATATTCCTAAATTCGAATTATACATTATAATTAAGCATAATGTCATGTATGATACTCCGCACATTCAATTTGTCTGTATTTTAATACTACAATTGAGTACTGAATTACTGTATTTATCTACTACCTAAGAACGAAGTAACAATCGTACGTACACTAATTTCATAGGAGTGGTATGATAAATTTTCTGTCTTTATTAAGGAAGGTAGATGTGCTATATTAAATCACAATATAAATACATCGGTCGTTGCGATTATGCCTTCTTTTTTATTAAACCTCAAAATAGCGCTCATTCTAAACTTAAAATGTTGATGCGAAAAGATTATGTTAATATGTAAAATTTTCTTCACATTAAAATAACACAGTTTTGTAATTATTTCTGCAACATATTATGCAACAAGAAGTAAACGGAACTTATGGACACATTACACTAAATAAAGCTTAGCAATGATAAGCAATAAATTTATAATATAATAATTCACTGAGCTCCATACACTGAAATAGAAAACCCGAACAAACATTACGGCCTGGTCTAGATCGAAAAGGCATTGACTGTGCCGTATTTCGCATTTTTGTGAAAAGTTGTGTAAACTGTGAAATGTTTGTTATCGGTTGTAATAACTGTAAATAGCTAAAATACAATAATTTGAATAATAATATGCGACAAGGAGACGTTTGTAGCACTATAAGTTCTAAGAAAAAGAGATCAGAGTTATCCTTCTTCCGAAAGATCCAGGAAGGTGAGTTTATAAAATGTAATATATGCTTTATGAAAATAATATATAAACCTTATTTATTTCTTATTTCAATAGTGGAAGGAAGGTGTTAATTTTTCAAAAGAACACGATATCGAAAGTACAATACATTTTATCGTCTGCTAGGGAAAGAGTCTGTGATGAGGCGATAGTACGATCCTGGTGGCTAGCAACTATCTACGGATGCATATTTCAACTGTCTATGTTTGCATATTTAGTAAGTATTGAGCTTCGTAACTGTATGTACTAAACTGTGATACTGTCATCCTCTGGAATATTCAGTATTTCCCCTGAATCACCCGGTATGTAGTCATGGGGTGCGTACCTTTCAGAAAATAATCCCACTGACTTCTCCTCCGTACAGTTCCGGAACTGGGTAAACATCTCTATCCATGTTCCAACGCACGGCATTTATTTCGCGATTTGAACTTCGCCTTCAGGCCCTCAGGTGTGAATAGAATAAATTGCTTCTTAGAGGAAGAAGTTGAGGCCTGGAGATCGCATGCTTCAATACCAGAGGACGGCCAACTTCTTGGAGTGGGGAGAACCGAGCCGGTCTAACCTAGTGATGAGGAGTCGATTTAATTATATCAACCATGGCTTGCCATTAAACCTCCCCCAATAGGTCGGGCGCTCCAAATTCAAAAGCTTTTTATTAATTTATGAAAAAAGTGCGGGGATGCAAAAGAACCATTCGTCGCGACAACCTTGTAGAAGGGCGGGCGGGGTAAGCACTTGGATTTCTCGGCAAGAAGCATTAAACTACGTTTTCCAACTTTTGTTAGAAAAACGAAGAGAAGAAAAATAAGTTTAGAGAAAAATAAGGAGGAAAAAATACCGCGAGGAGTTATGTGCTGGCATCTGGCGACGGCTTTTCTAAACTGTGGAATAATGGCAGATTAAAGAGGGGGTGCGAGTCGCTAGTGTTGCTGTAAAAGAAACTCTATGAGGTCCGTGCATGAAGGACACACAGAATTCGGAGTACCTCATTAAGATGTTACATCGCGCTTCTAGAAGGTGCATAAAAATAAATTAGTACAGCAACTTACGGCATCAGAATATTTTCAGGGTAATGATTCCAGCTCCGCGCCGTAGCGTCGTGGTCTAAGGCACCATGCTTGAACTCGAGTTCCAGTCCTTATAGGGAAAATAATTATTTTCCATTTGTTACACATAAATGGCATTAGACTACATGAGAACATCAAATTAGAATGAAACAGTAGTACCGTCATGATGACTATTTAAACTTCAACGTAAGCAGCAGAATTTGCTGCACATTTTTCCAGACGTGGCTGAACGTTCTGTACTCTCTCAAAAACATACAATTTGGCACCCGACCACGTTCCTTCCGCTTCGAGATTTCCTGGCGTTCAACTTTTCTTTAAGGTATCCCCACTGAAAACAGTCCAACGGTGTTAAATCTAGGCTTCTTGCAGGCCACGGCGCCAGATGACCCGTTCAGGAACCGCATTGGCAGCCATTCCCGTGTTATCACTGCAAAATGGGACGGTGCACTGTCATGCTCGAACTCAGCACCATCCCAGCTCCATTCGAGCTGCTATTCGGGTACGGTCACAGTATACAGAACATACAGTAAAGACACCTAAGCCGTTTCGTGGGAACAGATTCTGAGTGCGCATGTCACGAAACCGGGTGTATTATCTGGAACCTCCACCAGATGGATCTCCATCTACCACAGGCCTGGCATAATTTAATATTAACTGAGAAGATTTATTACTCATCTTTTAACAATTTGAAAGACATGAGGCAAAGGGATGACAACATAATCATAATAATAATAATTACTTCCGTATGTAAACATCATGAAAATATTCACGAATTGACGCTAATTTTAAAGTCACTGGTAGATGTTTATGTTGGTAACGTAATATTGAACCATTAGCTACATAGATCATGACATTCGTTTCGATGAAGATACGTCAACAATGGATATAATAAAATTTTGTTGACTAGCTAATAACATTATATTAGTGATGGATATTATTTCATACCGGTAACGTTATACTTAGGCCTACATGATTATTCCTATTATTGACAGTAATATTTTGTACACTGATATTGATTTTGGTTTCCAAATTGGAATTAACATACACATTAAAATTTCTAACTGTATCGGTTGAATAGAATGTCTCTAAATAAGTGAAAGAAAACATAACCTAAGCTACATAATAATTACCCGATTACATTGGTGTACAGCTAGCTCTAACTATGAAACAGCGATTGAAAAGGTACAAAATTCATATGAGCAATGACCCTTGCCCGTGTAGTAACATGCCGTAGTTTGAACTCCGTGAATGCGTTATTTCCTGATTCGAGGCTTGTATAGAGATAAGTAATTAGTATGCGCATGAAGGAAATAAAAAATGTCAAAATTTACATACATAATGATTTTTGCACATAGTAATAAGCCTACTTTGCAAGAGAATTATTTTCTGAGTTCGACTATTACAAAATTATAAGACGTAATTAGGGTTATGTGTAGGCTCTTGTGTCTAGCAATGGAGTTAAGAATTCGTATTACTGACTACAAAAATCCTTTACGAGAATGATAGAAGGTAAAAATTTGTTAATTGAAATGCGTTGTTGCTGCAATATATCTTTCACGAAAATGGAAGAAGGTAAGAATATTGTAATTCAAACGTAGCCTAATACAGCAAAGGAAGAGTGAAAGAAGTTACCGGGATTTAACTGTTGCCAGTTAAGCATTGTCCACCAAGTTCAGCACTCCATAATGATTTAAGGATTACGTACGTAGATATTTGATAAAAGTTGCAGTAGATAATTATTAGGCCCTCTTTGTACATCTAGGTACTTAGGACTTCAATTAGTAGCCTACATCGGATATACAGTGAACACACATTTTTAATTATAACAGGTTACCTCGAATTCTTGTTTATTTATTAAATGTTTCCCTGATGTATGTATTTTTTACATATTGTGATCCAACATGAAATGCAATGGATATGAAGAATAAAACGGTAAGCACTTCGCTAAAACTATGTTTTACTTCAATCATAAACACTGCAATTTCACATGTATTTTGAAGAGAAAAAGTGAATTTTCATTAGACCTACATAATAAGACACAAAAATCACTACAGACCAAATGAATAATTACAACAGTTAATACAAAGTTTCATCTGAAGGTTTAGCATGTCTGAACAGCTGATCGCTAAAATCAGCTGTTAAACCTGCCGATACTAGCGACATGGTTGGATTCATTGAGAACTAGACCTCCCTGAGCTTGATTTTAGTACAACAACATCAAAGGGGCCGACAAGAGTTGTCTCTACTGTATGTTCTTTATACTGTGGTACGATCATACACAGACAATCTTGTCTCCATGGTTACTGCCTCAAGATTTATTTCTTCATACAAAACATTCTCCAGTAAATTTTCTGATTAAATGCACATGTTTCGGACCGCACAGACAATAAAAATTGAATTAAATATTAACTAGTGGCTTGTGCAGCAAATGCTGCAAACTAAGTTCATTAGACGTTCAAATAAAAATTTTTCAGACTTACAGTATTTTGAATGAAGAATACCAGACATTTTGAAAGTTATATGCTTCCGTAATAATGGAACATCCTGCCTCTGAATGTTTTATTATGCCAAATAATTTTTATTGAACCTATCCACCTTCAGTTTTTGAGATTCAGCACGAAAACACAAGTAACACTGTCAGGACGATCAGTGGGTTTTTCATGTGGGAGTAAAGCAGGTCATTGTGGAGTGTAGGTGAAAGTTAAAAAATGTCAGGTTTGCTATGCTTTCGAACAATAGACATAGCATCTTGGTATAGCTATTGCATGTAGAGCTTGAAATGTTGAGAGTAAAATCATTTTATCCTTCTAAGAGATCTTACTGAAATGATCGGGAGACTACATAACTTCATAGGCTTCTTATTTTATCAATAACTAATACCTTTTGGTCTTTCCTTAGGAACTGTAATTTTTGCGCTCTCTCGAGCCAATACTGAAGAGAATGACGCATATAAATATCTACACCACACCGCCATTAAGTATATGAAAAAGACCCAACCCCACTTGATTAATAACTATACAAATATTTGATTTTTAATAACAATATTATTATCTTACGTAAGTTTTGTAGTTATATATGCTATGCAGCCGCCATTCAGTAAATTATAGAAATGAAGATCTAATTTAAGAATTCTCTACATCTACTTATATAACCCCAAAACGTTTCATTTTGATATCATCAATATAGCATTAATATGTATAATTAATGAAAAAATAGTCACATCATGATATTACCTATAATAATATTTCATTTCTAATGGTAATAATGTCATCAAACCACCTCAAATTTGGTGGAATTTAATATCCAATACACACCTGTACTCAGAAAATTACACACCGCGGAATCAGACCTGTGTATTATTTTTGTAAGTCTTGAAGTTTTTAATAACCAATTGAATTTGAGCTCTAAACGTGTCAGCAATCCTGCAGGTCATGGCCTTCGTGTAATAGCCTATTGTTTATTGTAGTGTGTGTGTTTTGTTTTATTCTAAAATGTGCTAAAACGCAATTAGTTCTCAAAAATGACTACAGATGGATTTTGGAAAGTGATGTAAGAAAATTGACATTTCACTGAAAACTACTATTTTTTCTTAAAAACTTGGGGTTCGAAGCTTCAAAATGAGGGGTCATTTATTAAAATCCGTTCAGCCGTTTTCCCGTAATTTGCATTACCAGTTCAATTATATATATAGATTTGTGCTTCAAATGGTAGCAGAGTGCATTTTAGCAGTGGAATGGGTCACTTAATCTACGGTACTACAATGCAATAAGAAATTGGATATAAATATGAGTCGCCCTGTAAATAATTTTGACTGAAAAGCTTTCAGACACCCGGTATAAGAATGATGATGTAAGCTGCCTCTTAGAAGTGCCGTCACATTCTATCTTGAAAAGAAACGGTTGAACTTGCTTTTGTTCGAAATGTTCTCAATTTTACATCGCTGATAACTGGAAGTGATTTCCGCAGTGAGCTCACTCCCGCCGTATCACTTATTCTCTTCACAGCATCCATTCCGTCTTTTCCGAAGTTTGATCTGAGCAGTTGGGACGTGCAACTCCAACATTTTCGTCTTTCCAGAGCCAAATCGCTTCTAGTCTGGGTGGCGATAATTTGCATTTCTGTGGAACCGTCGCAACTTGTGTGAGAACCCCAGATCGCAGAATTTTCAAGCCGAAGGAAGCGCATATTAAAATGATCGTCATTGAACGTGAAGTGTGTAGGCTTGCCTGTAATATCTTTCCTAAATTAGTTGCTATTCTTAGTGTGCAGCAACTTAATTCTTTTAGTGTCACGCATTTCTTGAGTGGAATGGAGTATAGATATGTCAACAATCAAGAAATATGAACCAGTTTGTGGATTAAATTTGTTTTATGCTCGACCATGACGAAATGTAGTAATTATACACCTGGTAGCAAACCTTTAATGCATGTCATTAAAGTACACCTACTCATTGGTCTTCAGCCAATGACAACCCAGCTTACATGTATTCAGCCAATGACAAGTCAGCTTTGTACTGTTATAAAACCGCAAGTATCGATTATTCTCAGATATGCAATCGAAAGAGAATTAGCGAAAAGTAACGGAGGCTGGAAATCCAATACTGTCGCAGAAGGTTATGTTCTGTCACTATAATAATTGGCGTTAATCTATACTAATAATAAATCTGTAGCCGAAACTTTTCTCGTAATTTTCGATTTTCCAAAAATAATTGGTCCTAACATATACAATTAACCACCCTGAAACCGAAAATCGCTTTTTGAAATTTTTGTTTGTCTGTCTGTCTGTATGTTTGTTACCTTTTCACGCGATAATGGCTGAACGGATTTCGATGAAAATTAGAATATAAATTAAGTTCCTTGTAACTTAGATTTTAGGCTATATGGCATTCAAAATACATTATTTAAAAGGGGGTTATAAGGGGGTCTGAATTAAATAAATCGAAATATATCGCTTATTATTGATTTTTGTGAAAAATGTTACATAACAAACGTTTCTTTAAAAATAATTTCCGATAAGTTTTATTCCTTGAAATATTTTGATAGGACTGATATTTAATGAGATAAATGAGTTTTAAAATGAAAATAACTGCCATCTAAGGCCGTGTAATGAATCAAAAAGCAAATGACTTCGTCTATAAGGGGCCTTGGACAGCAACAATCGAAAGCAATGAAACATAGCCTACAGAGAATGTTTCTGTGTTTGTATGAAGTAATATCAGAAGCTAAATTAAACGATTTCTATAATTAATTATTAATTCACCATTGGAAAGTGTAGTTTCTCTAGATGGACATAATGCTATAATGTTATTACAGTAACTTTTGAGTGAATCGAGGACAGGTAAGATTAAAATAGCTTCTTATGCACAGAAAACATGATAGGCTATTCTGTACATTCGTTTCCTGTATTTCCTAAAATAATTTTTATGACCAAATGAGTGGTCTCTGGATCAAAATGATCGCATTTTAATTATGCAAATACAATTTAAATTAAGTAACATAATAAACGATTTATCATTATATCAAACACGAATGTTCCCTGGATCAAATGTCCTATTTTAATTATGTAATTACTTTATATTCATTTCTAACGGGTGCAGCGGAGCGCACGGGTACGGCTAGTTGTAAATAATATTCAAATAAATTCAATTTGTCATCTCGTTTTTCAATGTCGAATTCAATAATCAAGGTTATAATATTATAATATTATCAAGTTTAACGGGACTACGTCAAGGTCAATGACATTATTGTTCCTCGGAAAAAATCAATACTTTCGCGTCTGCGCACATCTCACACTTCACGACCTAGAACGAGGTCATTTCCGATCTTGTCAGATACAAATAAAATGTATACATCTGAATACCTGTAATTTCAAGTTAGAAAAATAGTCGAGCATAAAAAGTCGTATGAAACTCGCCTATAATGGCAATTAAGAAGCTCGTATGAAAATTATGAAACTCGCTTGCGCTCGTTTCATTAACATCCATACTCGATTCTTAATTACTATCATTATAGGCTCGTTGCATAATGTGCTATTATATTTCTTTGGCGTGTAGTATAAATGGCAGAAAATGTTTTATAACATACATTTTGTTCACTGCGCTCTTGCAGTTAAGCGAACGTTTTGGAAATTACTTAAAGATTTGTGAGATCTGAATTTGTGAGCGAATATACCATCTGATTTCCTTTGTTAAAAAAATTGTTTGTTATGTTTTGTGTCCAAATTGTCCAACAAACAATTACGCAATTGTACACGTACTATTAACAATAAACAAATACATACCAATTTTGATTTATGGAGTGCCAAAAGTTAAGCTCTTTTACCACCAGCTTATGTTGTAGGTGTAGAATCAGTTGGTAATTTATAAATGGAGTCAGGTATTGGGAAATTGGGGTTATGTTCCAGAAAGTAAGCTCTTGTATTACGAGACAATGAATCAGGTGATAATTTTGAAGGAAACTGAAGTTATGTGATTACTATTTACAGCCATAAGAGTTAAGTTTATAAAAGGTCACAGAAATATTATTTAAGATGTGCCTACTTTTCTTTCTTTCAGTAGATAATCCGATATGCCCTAATTTTCTGGGGAAATGGAACCAAAATTGGAAATGTCTTGATTTTGCAAAAGAAAGCCATTAGAATTTTATGTAAATCAAACTATCTGGAACATTGTCGGCCACTTTTCAGACAATCACGGATTTCAACAATCATAAATTTGTATATATATGATCTAGTACTTTACACTCGACAAAATATCGACAATTACTCATTAGTGGCCAATATACATGATCATGAAATTAGAAATAGTGAACAAATTAATATTTCATATTGTAGATTACATAAGAGCAATACAAACTTTTTAATTATGGGGATGAAATTATATAATAAGCTCCCAAGTCAATATTATAAATTACCAATCAATAGCTTCAAAACTAGATTTTTCAATTGGTTATTAAATAATACTTTTTATTCTGTTGCTGAGTTTTTGAACACAAATTTGTATGAAATTTTATTTTAATAAATAAGTTTAATTGCAATTCGTTACAATTAATACAGTAAGAGTGAACTGCTTTCTTTAATTTAAAAGTTTCAAATTATTTCATGTTTTCATTGTATTATTTAAATTTTACTGTTTCTTTTATTGGTGTTTTAAAAAATGTTTTTTATATTTTTCAATGTATTCTGACGAAGCCTAAAAATTGTATGTCTAATGGCCAAAATAAATTGAATTGAAATGAATTGAATATATGTTAGGCAGACTACTGAATATTCAATACACTTTGGTACCTAGTATGTAAAGCAGATATTTAGAGTCTTCAGTCACTGATATCTAGTCTTGTATCTGCGACAAAATTCAATCTGTGATATGGCCTTGTCTAATATTCTTTCCATTTGCACTGCGAATCGCGGCATCTGAAGTCGAAACACGTCGTGAGGCCATTCCGCCTTCTGCCCTACAGCGACACATCACTGGCGGACTAGCTGAGTTCCACATGTGAGGAACACAGATTAATAGTTCTGTGTTTTAATGTGAAACAGTTCTCAAATATGATCGGTACAAGATCAAAGGCAAAATTAATTAATTAATTAATTGATTAAATGGCGATGTTACTCCTGTTAATTATGTAAAATGTGTGGCTTACAGCTGTTTCGGTGTTACTTGACACCATCCTCAGAGCCTACTGGATCTCGGCGCTATCTTAACTTCGCTGCCAGTTGTGTGGGTGCGTTCGTGTGATGAAGAGTTGAGTCAAATAGTGTGTGTGTTCTGAAATTGATCTGTGTGTTGAACATTTGATTAGGGTGTGTTTTAGTGTGTCTGTATATTTCATATTGTTCTAGTGTGTTGAGTTTTGGTTTTGGGTTGTATGTGTAGGATTTCCATGTCTGTATTTATGTTATTGTATGTGTGGTTAGCATTAGTTATGTGTTCGGCATATGTAGATGTATTGTGTCCTCTGGTTATTGCTTTAATGTGTTCTTTGTATCGAGGTTGGAATGATCTGCCTGTCTGTCCAATGTAGAAAATCTCGCAATTATTGCATTTGAGTTTGTATACGTCTGTGTGGTTGTATTTGTTTGTGTTGTTTGTGTGTTGAGATGTCTTTGTAGTGTGTTTTCTGTTCTGTATGCTATATTGTATTTCTGTTTTCTGAATGAGGATGCGATCTTGTGCGTGTTTTTGTTTTCGTATGTTAGTGTGATGTATTTCTTGTGTTCTTGTGTTTGTGTTGTGTTTTCTGTGTTTTTGTGTTTGTTTTGTCTTCCTTATGATGTTGTCTATTATGTTTGGGTTGTAACCGTTTTCTTATGCTATGTATTTGATTGTGTTCATTTCTTCATTGTAGTGTTGTTGGCTCATGGGTATGTTGAGTAATCTGTGTACCATTGTCCTGAATGCAGCATGTTTGTGTTGAATGGGTGGTTAGATGTGTTGTGTATGTGTGTGTCTGTGGTGGTTGGTTTTCTGTATATTTTGAAGGTGTGTTTGTTGTCAACTTTTGTTATGGTGATGTCTAGGAAATTTATGGAGTTATTGTTTTCAAGTTCCAGTGTGTATTGGAGTTTTGGGTGTATTTTGTTTATGTATTGGTGTGTAAGATCGCCATTTAATCAATTATTAATATTCAAGTGTTAAATAATAATAATAATAATAATAATAATAATAATAATAATATGAATAATAATAATAATAATAATATGGCTTTATTTAACCTGGCAGAGTTAAGGCCGTAAGGCCTTCTCTTACACTCAACCAGATTAAAACTTGCTTACACAGTTGAACATAAAACTGGATCGGAATTAAGTAATTACATACTGATACAATTTAGGTACATAATGAGATCAAAAGAGGTAGTTACATAAAATTTACCTCATAAAATAAAAATAAACATAGTGAAATACATATTAATGTTGTTAGAATCAAATACGAATCACATAAAAACAGAAGCCGATAATTCAATAAAAAAATGTACACAGTAAAAATAAAAATAAACACATTAGTATACATACTAGTATTATATTACAATTAAGTAGGATTCACATAATTAAACCAGAAACCGACAATTGAATAAAATTTACACAAAAAACAGATTAATAATAAAAAACAACAACACAGTGTGATACATATTGGCGTTAAGTGATAAATAAACACGATTTAGATAATAAAAATAAGAAACAAAAAAAATAGAAATAAATACAGTGGAACACATTCCATTCAATATTTGCAACGCGTTTTGTCCAACTTAGGTTTAATTTACATTTAAACAAAATTAAAGTTCGGCAGCCCTTGACTTCAGGCGGCAGAGAATTCCAGTGACGAGAAGTAGCAACAGTGAAAGATGAAGAATAAAGAGATGATGTGTGCAGTGGTATTTCTAGCGTGTTATCATATTGTGACCGAGTATTTAAGTTATGATACCGAGAAAGACTGTGGAATCGGACAGATAAGTAAGAGGGAGTAGAGGTGTGCAAAATTCGGTATAAGAGAGAAAGGGAATGTAACTTTCTCCTCTCATTTAACCTGAGCCACAATAATTTATCGAAAGAAGGCGAAATGTGATCGTAGTAGCGGACATTACAAATGAAACGAACACACGCATTATGAACACGTTGCAGTTTCTGGGATAAATCCACCCTGAGATCACTGAATAAAGCGTCACAATAATCGAATTGAGGCATAATAAGAGTCTGTACAAGCGTCTGCTTTAATTTAGCTGGAGAGTGGTACAATCTTTTTAATGAGTGAAGAGTGGAAAATACTTTCAAAAGTAGTGTACGATAGATTCAACATGAATTAATTAATTAATTGTTGAAACAAACAGTTCCATCGGAGGTGGAACAGACCCAACTCGTAGCTGTCGATCACGATCAGACTGATCTGCATCTTGTGCCTGGAGCGTCCACTTCCTCGCCGCGGCCGATACTCCAGCATTCGTCTGCTCAAAGCGGGTAGTAATCCGCTTATATGCAACAGTTCTCCGCTTCCTTAGCAATTTAATTGAAACGCCGTGCAGAAATGTCTTGCCAAGTAATCCGCGAGTCAGGAAAGATTACAGTCTACGAAATGGGGTAAGAGCACATTCGGGGCAATCCATACCGACTCAGATTTATTTTAAATGCTAATGGAATGTTCCCCAGCCGGTGTAATTACTGGCAACCCACCTCGCAGAAACGTGAAATCTTACAGTATGTGTTTCAGAATTATTATAATAGACGACCGCTAGTTCTGTTTAGAATGCTACTTGGATCTCAGTTATGGAAGAATACAGTGTTTACAAGTCTAGACACTCTGAAAGTCACTCGCTGACATCAAGATATAATCTTATTACATTCTCAAAACAGACTTGGTTTTAAGTTTTAATGTTGGTTGTTCTGATAAAGTTTATTTTGAAGCATAACAAACAACTGTTAGTGGACAAGCAGGTTTAGAAACTGTGCCAGTAATATAGGGTGAAGCGTAATTAATTTCAGGGGTTATTCTTTATGGGTTCTATTCATAGACATTTCGCTAGCCCGCGCTACGAGCGTGCTAAACTAGCCCCGGCTATCGATTGATTACTTGTACAGGATTCATATCATATCATATCGCTGACACTGGTTTATGAATACGAAATACGTTAGTTCGCTGATCATCCACCGGAAGCCCGCACTAAGAATGTCTATGAATATGGCCCTAAGGGGTTAGGTACAGCTTACAACAGTAATTTTTTTGGAAATTTTCAACGTTTATTTCTTCCATTACTCTATCTTGTACAATAATGTAAATTGGTATGTCCTTTTGCTATATGAAAAAAAAAAAAATATTTTTACGATTAATTTTTTTTTAATTTAAAATAGTGGCAGTTCACTGTGCAGTCATGAAGCGTTTTCCTCATAACTCATAAACTTGTTAACTTTTTCATGTTCTCTCTCTTTTTTAATTTATTTCTGAAACTCATGTTTACAATATCATGCCCTTTCAACTACATACTACTATACTATACTTATTGGCTTTTAAGGAACCAGGAGGTTCATTGCCCCCTCACATAAGCCCGCCATCGGTTCTTACCCTGAACAAAATGAATCCAGTCCCTAACATATCCCACCTCCCTCAAATCCATTTTAAGATTATTCTCCCATCTACATCTCGGTCTCCCCAAAGGTATTTTTCCTTTCAGGTCTCCCAACTAACACTCTATATGCTTTTCTGGATTTGCCCATACGTGCTACATGCCCTGCCTATCTCAACCGTCTGGATTTAATGTTCCTAATTATGTCAGGTGAAGAATACAATGCGTACAGTTCTGTGTTGTGTAACTTTCTCCATTCTCCTGTAACTTCATCCCTCTTAGCCCCAAATATTTTCCTAAGAACCTTATTCTCAAAAACCCTCAAACTCTGTTCTCTCTCAAAGTGAGAGTCCAAGTTTCACAGCCATACAGAACAACCGGTATATGAAAAAAAAATTTAACGATTAATTTTTTTTTTTTTTCAAAATTTAAAATAGTGGCAGTTTACTGTGCAGTCATGAAGCGTTTCCCTCATAACTCATAAACTTGTTCACTTTTTCATGTTCTCTCTCTTTTATTTTATTGCCGAAACTCATGTTTACAATATCTTGCTCTCTCAAGTACATTCCTTAATAAATAATATTCTTTTTATCTTGTGTTAGAAGAAAATACTGATATTTGACTTTTTTTTAAATAAATTTATTTTTTATCAGACAATCTGTCAAAGATAGACAAGTGATCTTGCATCATATTGTAGATTTTTATTTATTTTAGTAGATTATTTTACGACGCTTTATCAACATCTTAGGTTATTTAGCGTCTGAATGAGATGAAGGTGATAATGCCGGTGAAATGAGTCCGGGGTCCAACACCGAAAGTTACGTAGCATTTGCTCGTACTGGGTTGAGGGAAAACTCCGGAAAAAACCCCAACCAGGTAACTTGCCCCGACCGGGAATCGAACCCGGGACATCTGGTTTCGCGGCTAGACGCGCTAACCGTTACTCCACAGGTGTGGACCATATTGTAAATATGGCATGCATAAATACATATAAAAAATTTCATCACAGAATATTGGATAGTTTTAGAGTTATGTGGGAAACGCTTCATCACTGCACAGTGAACTGAATTTTAAAGAAAAAAAAAACATGTAAATAATTTTTTAATTGCTTATAGCAGAAGGACAGAGTTTTACACATACTACTTTTCATTATTATACAAGATACAGTAATGGAGGAAAAAAATGTTGAATATTTAAAAAAATTTACTGCTGTAAGCTGTACCTAACCCTTTAAGACATTTAAAACAAAAATAAGGTAGCGACTATTCTGAAAGAAATGAACCCTAAGCATTTGGAGGCAACTTGCTGATACAAGAGTTTGCAGTTAATATGTCAGTTGCAATAGGGCTAGTATCAGCTATGCATTCTGATATCAGAGCGTTCAAGTAATGTTTCATACAGAAATAATGGAACACCAAAATACACTATAGCATGTATGTACGAGTATACTGTAAGTATTTCTTAAAAAGAATCAAATCATAGTTTCTTCCTCTTCAAATTTGGTTCCTCCTTCTGGTCACTTTTCTATTACGATTTGTTTAACATGATATTCTTTCGTAATAATATAGATTAATAAAGTAAAAAACAATCAGACTTCAGATGTATACAAACAATTCTTCTTCCTCTGACACATTCTGGGGAAATTCCACAGATAGTAACAATATATTTCTATTACAAAAAGGAGTAATTAGAATAATAGTAGGTGCCAAATCTAGGGAATCGTGTAGGACTATTTTCAAAAAACTACAAATAATGCCCATGGCTTGTCAGTATATATTTCCATTAATAATCTTCCTCCTATGTAATCGTGAAAACTTTGTAACTAATTCAACAGGTCATAGCATAAATACACGTCAAAAAAATGACTTTCAAACTCCATCGGCAATTCTATCGTGCTATCAAAAATGAGTGCGTTATATGGCAGTAAAAATTTTTAATAGCCTCCCTATAGATATAAAAAATGAAACTCAAAACATAAAATTATTTAGGGCCAAATTAAACACGTATCTAATTTCTCACGCCTTCTATTCTGTAGGTGAATTCATGACATTCAATAACACTTCATGAAATTGATACTAAAACTTTGTGTTGTACTAGTAGACTATATTGTAAACCTCTTCTGTATATATTTCATCTAGACTGTGACTATAAATTAAGATTTTATAATAGTATTAAGTTTTTTGACTTGTTCCATATTCTAGCTGTAAGCAATGTATGAATACCATGGAATGTTAATAAATACAATACAATACAACACATATCGTTAAATGAGATGTGTTGCCTTCTAATAGATGTACATATCAGTCAGAATCTCAATCAGCGGTAATAATTCTGATATTGTACATTTTTAGTTTGCACCAATTACTTCTTGGAGGTTGAAAGATGCTTTTTCTACATACAAGCATTGTGTAATGATGATAAGGAGAAATCATTCATTCGAAGCACTAGGATTATGTGGCCTATTTCTGTTATTTCTTATTGCAATGCCTTTCAACATGATTACTAACAAGTGTAATTTATAATTTCTTTTTTTATGTGATTTACAGTTCTACACAGCTTCCTCTTTGATTTAATTAAATTTTAAATTTTGTATTCGTTTGAGAAGCTTTTATCATCCAGTCTGCTGTCAAAAAATCTGAAAGTTAGAATTTATGAAACAGTTATATTACCGGTTGTTCTTTATGGTTGTGAAACTTGGATTCTCACTTTGAGAGAAGAACATAGGTTAAGGGTGTTTGAGAATAAAGTGCTTAGGAAAATATATGGGACTAAGAGGGATGAAGTTACAGGAGAATGGAGAAAGTTACACAACACAGAACTGCACGCATTGTATTCTTCACCTGACATAATTAGGAACATTAAATCCAGACGTTTGAGATAGGCAGGGCATGTAGGACGTATCGGCGAATCCAGAAATGCATACAGAGTGTTATTTGGGAGGCAGAGGAAAAAGACCTTTAGGGAGGCCGAGACATAGATGGGAAGATAATATTAAAATGGAATTGAGGGAGGTGGGATATGATGGTAGAGACTGGATTAATCTTGCTCAGGATAGGGACCAATGGCGGGCTATGTGAGGGCGGCAATAAACCTCCGGGTTCCTTAAAAGCCAGTAAGTCAGTAAGTATTTGTTATATCGCTTTCTTGAAGCTTTTTCTTACAATAATACCCTTTTTATAGGCTATGAAACAAAGTTATTTGGTATGTCAAATATTACTGATTGCTTAGAATATATACAATTTATTTTGTCAACAGACGGCATATTGTACTGTATATTTGAAACAAAAGAAACACTAGAATAAATTTATCTATCGTGTAACCCAACATAGATCCTTATTGCGTCTCATGCTTCAACTATGAAATAGGCTCTAGAAATCATATCTAAAATGACATTTCATCACATCTTAGCGAGCTTACTTGTCAGCGTGTAGTAGAACGCTTCTCCTTTGGCCTATTCTTTGGCCACAGCTCGGGTTTGTAGATGGAAGAAGTAAGGAAAGAAACACAGCAGCAGCGGCGGCTGAAGGAAATGAAGACAATAAAGTTGGGATTCTCAAGTGCAGCAGATTAGATTCTTTTGCAGCTCTGTAATTGAACCTCACACGCTGCGGCATGCATGTTGCCCCTAGCAACTCGCAGATCTTCATTTGGGTCGTTCTCTACTTTTGTTGCAGGCAGTGCCAAATGTGCATTTTAGGAACTTACCATTGAAGGTCTTAATATTGCACAGTTCTGTTTTATATCACTTTTATTGGGCTAGATTGAAGAAAAATTATATGACAGCCATCTGTGAGTGGATGTGTCTATATTATTCTTCAAAATCTTGAACCAGGCTTCGGTAAACTATTGCAATTTGTTCATGGACATAGTTTAATTCATCATGCATTACTTCAGCGGAAGTTTTTATAAGTATGTATAAGTTAAATACGTAACGCTGGAATACATACTGGAACTCTAGTGTTAAAGGCTCTGTGACCAATAAATTATTCTTTCCCAATGTACAAGACAGACTATGTTGCAGTCAGTTCTCAACCGACTTCTTTTACACTCAATTTATGACCGGCCATGTAAAATTCGGTTCCTACTTTGAAAGATTTAGGATCAAAAGTGCAGAAGAATCTCTGTGCATATGCAAAGACAATCAGACTGTTGAACATTTGATTTTTCACTGTCCAGTGTTCGAAAGGAAAAGACACTTTTTAAGATATCATATCTCGGACTGCAATTTAAATTACTCCACACCCCTTTACCATTTTCTTAGAAAAAAATGTTGTTACAAACAATTCACAGAGTTTATACACCACATCCACGCAAGACTGTAGCTATTAATTGTATATAAATTAATGATGTTATAAAATCCTAATGCACTATGTAAAACAAGGTGTCTATCTTTGGGACATAATAATAGTAATAACAACAATAAATATGTTTGTATTATAGATTTTACTATTGTTGAGTATTTGATGACAGGTATATATTTTGTAACCATAAGTAATTTTGTTTTTTTTTTTTTTTTACTATCGTAAACCAACTATATAATAGGTGTTTTATTTGTAACTACGCCAATTCTGTGCATTATCTCATTAATATTGCTTAAAATTATGTATAAAATCACAAATTAATGTAATAATCTTGCAATTTCTCTACACCTTCGATTATAATTTCTAATTGTATTTCATTTTGTTTTAACTGAAAGTAATTATTGCATAACGTATTTAGTATTGTTTACTGTCTCTTAATTAGTGTATTTTTATTGTAACTATGATTCACACCTACTATTAATTCTTAAAAATTGTGTATTATCACTACATAATGTATTTCACATGTAACAAACTACAATCCTAATATACCAAAGGTAAAATAGGGTTTCAATATTTGGATAACAATAATAATAAATACGTAACGCTAAGCAATTATGGTATTGTCACTCTTATATATAAATATTTAAAGAAAATAATCTCCCTCAAGGAGGGTGACCATAAAGATCCAGAATAAAATCACTACAGAATAATCTAGAAAGACAGGAATTGTTTAGTAAAAAAATTCAGAGAAATGCAAACCCAACAGAATCATCAATGGCCAAAATATAAATGGTAATGTAATATTTGGATTGAATCCTTAAGAATATCCAACAAAATTTTTTGAATTTAAAAAAATCGGAGACCGAGTGCTTTTAAAATATCACATGTGAATTTAGGAAGTGTGCCACGTGCACCAAACAAAAGACCAGAAACACTCCACTGACTAGTGGGAATGTTATATTTCTCACTTAGATAAGGGATGCAGGACTCATAAATGGATTTCTTCTCCTCATCAACGTGTTGTGCCTGCAGGGCATCCCTCTCGAACCGGATTGTAGGATCAAGGACTAATCCCTTAGATTGAGTCCTGTGGATGGCTACAATATCTCCTCTTCTGTTCGAATCTAAGGATGAAACGCAGTGGATCTCCTCGTATACTTCCCATCCGCGACGCTTGAGGACATCAGCAATACCGGTCCTGGCCTTATGGTGTCGATTCGACAGAACCCCAACACGTGACCAAGAGTTTCCGTCTCGTTGCAGCTATACAAGACAGCACATTGCTAATCTGTACCATGCTTTGGGTTCAATTCCTGCCAAGTGTGAGCTCAATAAATATAGATTTTTCCAGCCTCTTTTCGCATAGGTCCACCAGTGTCCTTAGGTTTCGATGCGTTATTGGTTACTATGCCAATTTTCCATAATAATCCTTTTGTTAAGTTTATTTATACTCGCTTTAGTAGACAGTAGAAGAGGAAGTCTTTTGCCTTGCTACTAATGGCTCCGTATTGTCATCATAGCGTATTCCCAGACTACCAAGAAAGGTTATATAATTGATCCTACCATAAGGATTGAAACGGGGAGTAGCCAGCCGGAGGATGTCAATCAAGAAAAGATCAACATTTATCTGCCAACAGTTGATTACTTCAAAGCAAAATACCAGCTTGAAGACATTGAGGTGATTGGTCTTCTTATTGGAGCTCGTGGTGTGATTCCCAAGTTCTTTGAAAGCTTCAGGAAGACTTTTGAACTACCACAGACACTTACTGCTGACATCATAACTTCAGTTTTGAAACGCTCTTGCCAAATTCTGAGTCATCATATTCACTCTGTTTAATTTCTCTTTCTTCACTTTATAATTCATATATGTTTATTTTAATTTTCTGTCAACAAATTTATGTAAACATTTAATATTTTAAAATTCATGTAGGAGACTATACTGAGTCCTTCTGGGCTACCTCCAATGGGAGGCAGTTAACAATTTAAATTTAAATTTTTTGGTCATACCATTTTCGTATAATATTTATGTATATCAGTAGGTCGTTGAATATTGTTGAAATTCTGTTACTATTGTCGTGTGTTATAGATAGCTTGTGTTCACGAAACTGATTAAGATTTTATTTTAATGTTTAGGTTACATTTACAGTTGAGTTCTAAATAAAGTCTACTAAGTAAGCATAAAGATTTTGGTATTGTTTAACAAATCTAAGTTTCAATAGGTGTCACCGGGCTACATAAATTCAGGATATCTATAGAGCGGAAGTAAACAGAAACACGCGATCCTCACATGTTTACCTTTTCTTTCATTAACCTAGCGCACTGAACTGGCCTCAAAGCTTGGTTCACTCGCGGTTTGGTAACCTGTGAAGTCGGTTTCTTTGCAGTGTATTATCGTAACTTCATGCAACATCTGAGCATAAAAATGCACAAAATCCGACCTCAGTTGCTCGAGGCTGGGTCACTGATTCTTCATGACATTTCTCGCCTGCACATCGGGAATGTTGTAACTCAAAAGCTGCACAAATACGGATGGGAAGTGTTGCCTCATGCTCCCTACAGTCCGGACATGAGTCCACCAGACTTCGACTTGTTTCCAAAGTTGAAGGATCCTGTGGACGTCGTTTTGCTTCTCTGGAAGAGCTTTCTGCCACCGTTACCAGAATCATTCGACAGATGAACAGAAGTGGTGGCATGGATGGAATATTAAAGCTTCCAGACGATGGGATTCAGTCATTGAGAAGCAGGGAGACTATATTGAAGGACTTTAAAGAGATACTGTAAAAAAATGTGTAAGAAAAAAAATGTGTACATTATTCATGAAATGACCCTCGTAAAAGTAATAGAGTGAGATGCCCCCCAACCAATTATGTCATAGTTTATACCTATATTTTATCAGTAACGAAAAAACAATACAAATCCCTCCTATAGAAGTCGGTACAGCTCCCTTCCTCCTTTGTAATTAATATTTAATGATCGTTTCGCTATATGATTCAGCCACTAGTCTCTTTAGAGAAGGTAAAAGCCCTGCTGCTACTGACGGGCAAGGCAGGCGCTGTAATTAAATACAGCGTTAAAATGTCCAATAAACAAACAAAGAACGTCGTGCAGCTCTCCTTCAGTCCGTAGCAAGTTCGGAGCCAGTCTTGGCCTGGGGCCGTCCTATAGAGTCGGGTTAACTTAATTTAACGGTCCGAGGACGCAAGGCGGAATTGAGTCCTTGACGCCTTGGACGCCACCCCCACACGTGCCCACCTTTCCGGCCGGCCTCCTGTAATTGGATGCTTCCTCTATTAAGCGAACTTCTGTAGCAGACAGCCAAGCGATTAATAAATATGCACCACGTCATGAAGTATGAGATAAGACTGAAATTACCTTCTGTCAAATTCATCCTTATGTATGTATGTATGTATGTATGTATGTATGTATGTATGTATGTATGTATGTATGTATGTTCTTTTATTTATCTATGTAGGTTATTTAGCGTCTGAATGAGATGAAGGTGATAATGCCGGTGAAATGAGTCCTTTTACAGACCGATGGTTATCTACAGTCCACACCTGTGGGTTAACGGTCAGCGCGTCGTCGGAATGAGATGAAGGTTCGAATAATGCGGTTGAAACCTGGTTGGGGTCCAGCACCGGGGTTTTTACCCAATACGAGCAAATTTGGGCAATTCGGTGTTGGACCCCGGACTCATTTCACCGGCTATCACCTTCATATCATTCAGACTCTAAATAACCTAGATGTTGGTACAGCGTCGTAAAATAACCCAATAACCGGGAATAAAAAAACCCAGCATTTGCTCATATTGGGTTGAGGGAAAACCCAGAAAAAACCTCAACCAGGTAACTTGCCCCACATATGTGGACTGGTTATGTATGTATGTATGTATGTTACTCCACAGATGTGGACTATATGTATGTATGTATGTGTCTGTATGTATGTTTTTTTAATCCTTCTTTATAAGCATGTTCCATTACAAAAATGTAATTCTACATGCTAATAGACTGCAAATTACAATATTGCTAACTCTTCCGAATACAATGTATACACATTATTGCTAGCCTATTCTACTTTCCCTAAATTTACTATTTACAACGTGTTAACATCTATACTACTGTTGAATCTTTTAAATACTTTATACAACACATTTTAGTACCTATTCTGTTTTTCTACAGTTTTAAAAAATATTTACTGTTTTAATCCAACAGAGTGTTAGTTGGGAGGCTGTTGAATATTTTAAAACTTTGCACTATTTTATTGTATTTTTTTTAACATTCCAGATTTTCAATACATTGCTTTACAGCATGAATAGGAACTAGTCAAAAAATTTACTATTATAAAGTTTAATTTATAGTCACAGTCTAATAATACTGTTGAATCATTTAAATACATTATACAACACAAATTTTAGATCAATTTGTTTTTCGTTACTGAGTGTCATTTAATTTCAACCTATAGAATATAACGTTGAAATTTAGGTACTTTGAGGAGACCGAGACTATTGGGAAGATAATATTAAAATGTTTTTTGATTTACAGGATATGATGGTAGAGACTGGATTAATCTTTTAAAAACTAGGTTTACGGATCAATTTAACTTATTTACCACTTTGAACCTCCGGGTATTTACAAAAAGCCATACTACTGTTGAATCATTTAAAGCATTAAAAACACAGGCCTAGTGTAGAAAATTAAAGAAAATCAATTAAACAAAATAAACTTGTTTATGAAGGAATGTACAAATTAAATAAATGTTATATTAAATGTTACAATTTTATCTCAAATATTTTAACTACTGTGACTTATAGAGCCTGTTCTGATGTAGTTATATTCAATAAGATAATTAAATAGTTCAGGATTTCTTCAGCTGTGTTTTCAGATTAGCTAAATTATTTTCATTTTTCAAGCATCGTTCAATTAATTGAAATTGGTTCAGTTTCTTATTGTGTCACAAATTTGTGTATATTTAAGTTCAAAATGTGACTGTCTTTTTTGTGAAGATCCTAAAACGAAATATTAATAAATTTGGTAAATACTGAATACCACATAAATTGTGAAAACAAAAATTAAATTAGATGGATAGCTAATAAGTTTCAAGAAGCAAATTTTATTATACGTTTGTGTAGCCAATTTAAAGAAGTAATTAATGTTTCCACAACTCCTCCCCATCCAGTTATGTCATATTGGATAATGGAATGAAATAGAGCTAAGTAGAGTATTTGTAAATCATAAATTTAAAAGACTATAAACTTATATAGATAATAATATATAATAAGTGGAGCGTATTGCCTGGAAAGGCAAAGGAATTACATTCTACTCTCACTGGAAAAAAGATAACATCTGGATTAGCAATAAGAAAGTATCTATCTTGTGGCCAATGGACCGAGGCCATTAAAATGAGCACCAATGTCATCGCAGTTAGATCTCTCCCCGGAAGCCTTAGAAGCCTTGCAGGAGATGCAATGAGCTTGAAACGTTACCCCACGTGCTAGGTTTCTGCCCTCAGGGCGAATTACTGCGAATTGACAGACATAACACAGTCCGCTCAATAACTGCTAACAGATTAAGGGAAATGTTGAATACGAAGCATATGAGGAAGTTCAATGGAAGGATCGACACGGCGTGCTGACATCATAATAATTGACCGAGATAAAAAAACTGGTCTCATTCTTGACCCCAATGTAAGGTTCGATATTAATGAAGATCAACCAAAGCAGGTACATGAAGAGAAACGCGCTATTTACCTTCCATGCTGTGATGATCTCAGTCATAAATACAATATTCAAGATTGGAATGTCATTGGACTTATGTTTGGTGCGCGAGGAACAATTCCCAAATTTACATTGGAGATTCTCAGAAAATTAAAGGTTCCTGATAAGACTCTTCAGACAATTGCATCAACCACTTTAAAATCTTCACTGAACATCATCAATCACCATCTCTATTCATCTTTATAGTATTCAATGTATATTATTTATTTTCAATAAATTTTTATCGTTTTGATAGCCACCAAATCTTGTCGCAGAATATTCTTTTTTAAAATTACATTATGAATTTTTTTAACATTAATTTACTTTTTTTTTTTTTTGTTCATTTGAATTGATTAGGATGCCGATATTTTAAATCCAAGATTTGGACGGCTATCATTTCGATGGTATTCCCTCTATATTTATGCGATCTGTTACATACATATGTGAATTTTTTTGTTCTTTGTTAATAAATTATAGTGCCTAAATGTTTATCAGAATAGTACATTATGCAACGAGTCTATAATGATAGTAATTAAGAAAGCGAGTATGGATGTTTATGAAACGAGCGCAAGCGAGTTTCATAATTTTCATACGAGCTTCTTAATTACCATTATAGGCGAGTTTCATACGACTTTTTATGCTCGACCACATTTCTAACTTGAAATTACCGGTATTCAGATGTATACATTTTATTTGTATCTGACAAGATCGGAAGTGACCTAGGTCGTGAATTGTGAGATGTGCGCAGACGCGAAAGTATTGATTTTTTCCGAGGAACAATAATGTCATTGACCTTGATGTATAATCCCGTTAAACTTGATAATATTATAACATTATAACCTTGATTATTGAATTCGACATTGAAAAACGAGATGACAAATTGAATTTATTTGAATATTATTTACAATTAACGCTAATTATTATAGTAACAGAACATAACCTTCTGCGACAGTATTGGATTTCAGTCTCCGTGACTTTTCGCTAATACTCTTTCGATTGCATATCCGAGAATAATCGATACTTGCGGTTTTATAACGGTACAAAGCTGACTTCTCATTGGCTGAACACATGTAAGCTGAGTTATCATTGGCTGAAGACCTGTACTTTAATGAGTAGGTGTATTTTAATGACATGCATTAAAGGACTGCTACTAGGTGTATAATTAGTACATTTCGGCATGGTCGAGCATAAATATTTATAAAGGATCGTACACAATTGTCAGGAATAATGCAGTCAGAATTACGAATTTTTAAATGATGTAATAAATTTCAAATTCCGACACGAATGTGCGCTAAGTGTTTTGAAATTTCAATAGCAAGAGCGTCTTCGATGAATGCAGGTCTCGTAAATACTTCTGGAGACAATGTCATGGAAACAAGAAATTTAACTTTATTGCGGGGTGCTAAATTGGAATGTATGGAAGACGTGGGTAATGGAGGAGCGTCGTTTCAGTTACACCAGACAAGTTCCCTCGTGAAAACCCTTCTGCCTCGTTTCTAAAAATATCTCCAAGAGGAACGATGATAAGGGCTCTGAGCGAAATAGGACGGAAAGAGGGCAAAAAACACAACAATATTATGAGAGATAAAATTCAGAAATAAGGAAAACGTGGGGGTAGAAACTGCAAGCAAGAGAAGCGGAGTAGGAGAGAGCAAGCTGAAAGAGAAGAGAAGGAGGCGGCATGAAATAAATCTAGCCAGCTCCTTTCTCTTCCTAAAAGATAATGGGATGTATATATGACGCATTAAGAATACCAAGGCAACACCGAAGCCATATTTCATCTTTATCAAGCAAAGTTTTAGTCTGCTTAAGATCTCCTCGCCCAAAACCTACACACAGTGGAAAGTCTCGCAACTAAGCTTTCGGATTTAACCTCAATTTTCTTACAAGTCAAGTATCGCGGCTACATACACGTTGTATTTAATAGCTTATTTTGTATATGCAGTTGACAGAGTTTTACTTTTTGGTCGAAAAACCTGATATGATGTATAGCCTATTATAATAATTCAAATAATGGACTTAAATTAATAAAAAATGGTTTGACATAAATTATCTTTCTATCAACGAAAATAAAACCATAATTATTCCATTCTCATTATCTGAAAAAATGTAACAAACCTCCTACATCTATAGTAAGTATTAAATTACATAATTCTGATTGTTGTCTCATACAGTGTAAATGTTTGATTATTAAAGAGTCCTCTGAATTTAAGTATTTAGGCATAATTTTTATAATCATTTAAAATGGAACCAACACAATAATTACCTTTGTAATAAATTACGTAAAATAATATATTATTTTGTTTTATTGAGGAATTACTTGTCAATAAGTTTATTACGCACAATATATTTAACTTTATTTCAATCGGTAATTATGTATGAAATTATAGGATGGGGTAGCTCATTTAAATCCAATTTTAATCCACTTTATTTATTACAGAAGAAAATAATTAAAATATGTCTTCATATACCTATTGATTTTCCATCTCAAAATTTGTTTTTAGACTTTAATTTACTTAACGTAAGACAAATTTATTATAATGTATTAATAAAATTCATACATAAAAATCGAAATAATTTTGAATTGTATTCTCATAATTATGAAACAAAAGGCATGAATTCTTTAAGAAAGTTGACCCAAAATGCAACACTGTTAGAGTATTTAATCATAGTAGTAATTTAGGCCCAAGAATATATAACAAATTTATATTTAAATATCCTAATCTTGTCCATTCTAATAGCTCTAGTATTAAATTTAAAAAGTTATGTATGGATTTTATAAAAATTGAAAAATTGTAAATTTAAATTTATATACTATAATTGCATAGTAGACATAAGACAAATTGTAATGTATAATTATTAATTTCAATTAAGGAATCCGCCCCTGAGCACGAGTTCAACTCTTTCAGGGCGAGCAAAAAGTTTTTCTGTATATATTATATTTTATGTTACAATTATTAGCAAAATAAAATAAATAAATAAATAAATAAATAAATAAATGCATAAATGAATAAATAAATAAATAAATCAGCTCTCGTTCAAACAATAGCCCCGCATCAAATCTGACTACATGTGTACAGATATAACAAAAAGTCGTAACACGATATTGTAGAACATTACATTTGCGTCATTATAGAGAAGTTTAATGGAATGTGTTGTATGCTGTAGTTCGTCCTTCAGTTGTGTACTGTCACAGGCGTCATTTCGATATTGATTTTTTTATTAGTCAGCAAACTTTACAATTCACAGTTACGATAGACCTTGACATTTCTGCTTTTCGATCCACCCACCATCCCTTTAAACCAGCGGTGACCAAAGCGGGTGTCGTGATTACATCGTGTAATCACAATCAAACGGGTACGAGGAGTTTCCTGTACATTGCTGTGTTTTTCATTCACGTACTGAAGGCAAGCAGTGGCGGTATCATGTCACTCTACAAACTCTGTCTCTACAAGCAGTAAGAGGTGGTTTCGTAAAGTATAGGAAGGAGAACTTTTTGTTGTTCTCTCGGACAAAATGTAATATGTTTACTTTGCTCAACGGTTCAATTAGGAGTATATAGAAACATTAATTGCCACGCTGAATAATGTAGGCCTATTATTATTATTATTATTATTATTATTATTATTATTATTATTATTATTATTATTATTATTATTACTGACCACTAAGTATGTGTTTCTATAATTCTTCTGTACGTGCATGAATATTGATATTTTTAGATCTTCCTCCTAGAAGGATAAAATTATTAGGTTTTATCTCAATTTTAATCTTCTTAATTTTTAGATGATGGTAACTATTTATTAGTTATTCATTTAATAATATTGTAGCAAACTGATTCAATATTTTGTGCCAACGAACTGTTAAACGCCAGGAATTGACATGTCTTAAATCATAGCCAGGAAGAGAAAGACGAGATGAATAAATGTAGTCCACACCTGTGAAGTAATGGTTAGCACGTCTGGCCGCGAAACTAGGTGGCCCGGGTTCGATTCCCGGTAGGGGCAAGTTGCCTGGTTGAGGTTTTTTCCGGGGTTTTCCCTCAGCTCAATATGAGCAAATGATGGGTAACTTTCGGTGCTGGACCCCGGACTCATTTCACCGGCATTATCACCTTCATCTCATTCAGACGCTAAATAGCCTAAGATGTTGAAAAAGCGTCGTAAAATAATCTACTAAAAAAATAAATGTAAGGAAGTCAGCTACCTAATGGGGTTTGAAATATCTCGTGCTCTAAAGTCTTTTAATAGAACAGAATTTCTCAAAAGAGTAATGATTAAAATAGTTTAAATAACTTGTCCATAAAAGTTTCTAATTTTGAAAAACTACGAATTTCTCGATCAAGTATCGAGAGAAGAATTTAGAAAATTCCTGAATATATTCATGAGGAAGGTTAAAAAAGAGCAAGAAAAATCGTATATTATTCACTGGCTCTTGATGACAGCAGTGACATTACTGATACAGCAAAGCTTGATATTTTTATCCGCGGATTGATCAAGATGTTAGTACAGGAACCGCCATTGGTTGCAGTTTTCATGCCAAGTACCTTTCCTCCGTCTCCTTACTTCATAGGCTGTCTGTCGCATGTAATCACTGCAGCTCGAGTTTTGGTCACCGCTGATTTAAACATACACGCATACCACCCCTTTCTATTAATATATTAGTTTTCCAAGTATTTCTTGATTAGGCAACTTCCTATTCTTCTGTTTTAACTGAATTGCTATCCATCTTTCCCTATCTAGCCTCTTCTATTCTCTCTCATACTAGACTGTCTTCCTTCCATAACTCGTTTTCTATTAAAATTAGCTATATATTTCTTTCCTTAATGATTTGAATTATTAATCAATTTAATAAACCCTATTTCACCCTGAGGTATATTAGGGTTATAGTTGGCATCAAAATACATATTTTATAACCAATAAACAATAGTAAAGTTATAATATAAAATAGTGGTCACAGTTACAATTCACATGAATTATGTAGAAGAATGCACATTAGTGAAGGAATGGATCCTGTTAAAGATTAATGAGATGTTTGAGGAATAATCAATGCAAAAGATATACAAGAATGTCTAACCGTTTGAGAGTAAATACACGATCTTAAAAAGATAATCAATAGTAGATTAATATAACAAAGTTTGACTTTCACTTTCAAATTAATACTTAATTCATGAACAATGGAACAGTTAAGAGTAATAAAGATATATTACAAGCAATGATTAACGGTTACAAGTTACATACATGATTCAGGAACAAGTACAGTGATTAAAATATAGCACAAGTAATGACTTATAACTAACGAATAACGAAATTCTTGAAGGGCAATATATAATGGTAGGGGCAATACAAAAGATTTAAGACAAATGTAAACAGTAAAGGAATAGTACAAAAATGACTTAAAATTACAAGTTAAACACATTCTTTTTAAAGCAATAGGTAACAACAAAGAGATACTAATAACAATACACTGACTGTAGTTACAAATTAAACACATTATTTTAAAAACAAACACGCAAAGGATCAACAGCTATTTTCAGGCATCATTCAAATGGACCATGACTTTAATTCACATCTTCTTGACGTTACTTCGTATATTATTTTGTGTTTCAATCTATTTCAATTTGTTATTTTTCACTGTAGTAACAAAAATATTTTTCATAAAGCCTCAAGGCATTTCTCTATATTTATTGTATCATGATACTTTTGTCAATGGCAACCTGTAATGGTTATAGGAAGAAATTATATATATATATATATATATATATATATATATAATAGCTATTAACGCATTATTTTAGAAGCAATAAATAGCTATACTAAGAGATGACTTAAAATTTACTAATTAAATACAATATGTAGTAATAACAATTGGCAATAAGTATCTTTTACGATTTGCAATATTTTTATTCTCTATTCTAAAATCTACTCTTAATCATTCTTTTCTACCTATTTTCTTCAAATTATTTATCTATGTACATTTTCGTTTTCTCTACTTTACAACACTTACTTCACTTCTTATTTCCATATTATTCTATCCTATTTATTTGCGTACTTTTATCGCTTTCTCTTCGCTTCACTCCTAATTTACTCTTTCATTGCCTCTTTCCATAAATTTATATCTAGAATACTCCTACAATTAGTATTAAAATACCCCTGGTGCTATTCCCAATCCACAACATTGATTCACATGAATTATCTTCAATCCGTCAGAATGCTTCCTATGAGGTTTATGAGGAGGTTGGTTGCGTCTCTTCTGATGGCTCTACTAGACGTGCTGATATCATCATAATTGATCGACAGAAGGATAAGGGTGTCATTCTTGATCCCACAATCCGTTTTGAGATGCATGAGCAACAGCCACAAGAGGTGTGTCGTGAAAAACAAGTCATATATGAGCCTTGTTGTCAGCATCTTGGAGCACAATACCACATCACACATTGGACAGTTTTTGGGCTCATGTTCGGTGCCCGTGACACGATCCCACGAGAAACTTTAAATCAACTTAATTTAAAATTTCTGATGCAACGATTGATGCCGTAGGATCTCACGTGTTAAAATCATCCTTAGCTATAATTAGTAATCATTTGTACCCACGAAACTTTTATTGTAAATGATTTCCTATGTTTTCGTATAATTTATCTTAATGTTTTCTTTTCCCTTTCAAATTGTCACATAATTGGTTTTAATTATTATTCTTTATGAATTGATTAGTAGGCCTATCTAATGAAGCCCTTATTTAGGGCGGCTTTTTTATTTAAAAAATCCATCTAATTCACTTGGTAGTCATATTGCTAGGCAGTCTGATTAAATAATGTCAGATTTTTTTTAAGTTCGGTGTTTTGTAAGATTTTAATGATTTACTTTAATGGGGCAATGCAGTTTACAGGATGCTACGGTTGTGTATTGTGAGTATATGACAGTCGTCAATTGTTAGCACAAAGAATATAAAACGGAGGTGACATGGTTTGAGATTAGTCCTTCTAAAGCAGAACTGGAAACAAGATTATAAAGCTGCTGCAGCGGCTCGAAAAATAAGCGAGGTCGAGGGTGAAGGTGTCGTTAGTAAGCGTGTAGCACAACATTGGTTCCAGAATTTTAATAATCAAGGAGACATTAAAGTTTACAATGTCCTGGAAGACCTAAGGTGTGCAATACTGACATTGCACGCCTGTTTTGGAAGTACTCTAGGTTGTTAGAAGAATTTGGTGCTGAAAATAAATACATTTTTATGGAACTTAAAGTTATTTATTTATTTATTTATTTTTATTCTGATGTAGTTAAGGCCATCAGGCCTTCTCTTCCACACCACCAGAAATACAAATACAATAATAGAAATTAAAATGAAAAGAAATACACTATAAACAAAATAAAGCCACACAAAAATATACACAGGTTGCAGTCACACAAACTTTAAATGAGTGGTTAAATATCATAATTAATTGTATCCTAACTAATTAGCATAAACAAGAAACTTACAATTTTAATCTAGAGGAAAAAAACACACACAAATCAACACTTCTAGCAATACCTAAAAAGCATTAAATAAGACAAAATTTTCCAATTTAATTTTGAATTGTGATGAAGTCCGGCAGTCCCTGACGTCATTAGGTAACGAATTCCAGAGGCGAGATATTTCTACAGTATAGGAAGATGAGTATAAAGACGTTCTATGATGAGGGATAGAAAGAAGTGCTTGATGTCGGTTTCGAAGAATTGTAAGAAATTGAAAGCGCGATAACAGATAATTCGGATAAAGTTAGGGGAGAGTCGGATAGTATCGGCCATCGGGTAGTATCGGACAGTGCGTTTCTTTCATCTACCACCATATGGTAGTACCTGAATGACATGGTTACGTTTCTCTATGCGACATCACAGAAACGTAACCATGTCAATCAGGTACTATCATCGTGTGGTAGATGAAATAAACTCACTGTCCGATATTACCCGATGTCCGATATTACCCGACTATTCCCTAAGTTTAATAAAGAAAAAATGTATTCTAATTTAACTCGCTTTGATAGTTCATATTTCTCTGAAGATGTAGCGTCTCTTAATAGTGACACATCACTTTTTACAATATTATAAAAATCTTCACAGTTCAGTTTTGAACTGCCATAAACTTGCAATTCGGATTTCATTAAAATATCGATGGATTGTTTCTGTTGCCTGACTATTTTTGTTCATTGTGAGCTGAGATGAGATTATTCCGCGTGGCATTGGTCAATTATAGACGTCTTCCCAACTCTTCATTTAAACATTTTCAACCCCCCCCCCCTCCCGATGGAGGGTCCTTGTCATCAGAATTTCGTTTTCCTAAATATTTAATTATCAAACCATCGATTACTTCGGATTAACTATTTATTACTTAGTCTACAACAGAAACACAAACACACATTTCCGATCAACCCGGATTTCCGCTTTCTCATTAAACACTTGTAAATACCTAGGTATATATTTAAGTAACAAACTGGGTTGGGAGGAACAAGTCACTAATACCACAAGGAAAGCCTGGAAAGCACTACATTTCTCTATGCGTATTCTGAAGAAATCTAACCGAAAGTCAATAGAATTAGCGTACAAAACCCTTGTTCGCCCAATTATGGAATATGGAGCAGTAGGCCTAGGTTGGGATCCGCACAGACAAAACCAAATCCATTCAATAGAAAAGGTCCAACGCAAGGCAGCAAAATATGTCAAAATGGGGAAGGGACATGGTGAGGAGATAGTGAAAGACTTAGGGTGGGAATCTCTCCAATCAAGGCGACGAAAAACCAGACTCACCGCATTGTTTAAGGCACAAATGGGACACAAAGCATGGACCGATATCAATGCTAGATTAGCAACACCATCATACTTAGGAAGGGCTGATCATATTGGGAAGTTTAAATGTAGAAAACAAAGAACAGACGTGGCAAAATTTTCCTTTGTTAACCGCACAATAGTAGACTGGAACAGCTTACCTGCGGCAATCTTTCAGGTTGGTCCTCTTAAAATCAATACATTTAAGGAAAGGTTTAGAAGATTAGACTGAAAATGTAATTGGAGGTGCAGTGTAATTATCTAAGTTGTGTCATGTAATTAATTGAGTCGATATATAATTAAGTTGATATGTAATTAATTAAGATATGTAATTTAGTTGATATGTAAATAAATTAAGATGATATGTAATTAATTAAGATAATATGTAATTAAGTTGGTATGTAATTAATTAAGGTGATATGTAATTAATTAAGATATGTAATTTAGTTGATATGTAAATAAATTAAGATGATATGTAATTAATTAAGATAATATGTAATTAAGTTGGTATGTAATTAATTAAGGTGATATGTAATTAATTAAGATATGTAATTTAGTTGATATGTAAATAAATTAAGATGATATGTAATTCATTAAGATAATATGTAATTAATTAAGGTGATATGTAATTACTTAAATTGGTAATAGTTGGGTGAAATAGAAGTACTTATAAGTCAGATTTACTTTTGCTTATCGTAGGCGTTATTATAGAATAGTTGTTATTTATAGTCCTAGGTTTGTTGCATCTACTATAGATTTACGTTTATTTTATTTTATTTCATTTACATTTATTTTATTTTATTTCATGTAATTGTAATTATTGTATATTATATATCACTACCACCGGGTGTATACCGAATTGTAGTGTTAATAAATACATACATACATACATACATACATCCATTATGTCACTATCGAGTACCTATATCGATTGCGTCATGTTACCAAACGCACAAAATTAAAACTGCTGAAATTTAATTTTTACAAAGTTTTCAACTTGAAGAGAGAAAAGCGGGGAATTGATGATCTTAAATCCTAAAGCGGAAAATAACACATTCTCTAAATTTCAGGAAATCTGGCAATCCTACTTCAAGCTAGATCATATTTCTGTCACAAGAAATATATATTTTTTTTATTGGGTTATTTTACGACGCTGTCAACATCTCAGGCTAATTAGCGTCTGAATGAAATGAAGGTGATAATGCCCGTGAAATGAGTCCGGGGTCCAGCACCGAAAGTTACCCAGCATTTGCTCATATTCGGTTGAGGGAAAACCCCGGAAAAAACCTCAACCAGGTAACTTGCCCCGACCAGGATTCGAACCCGGGCCACCTGGTTTCACGGCCAGACGCGCTGACCGTTACTCCACAGGTGTGGAATATATGAGAGAGAGAGAGAGAGAGAGAGAGAGAGAGAGAGAGAGAGAGAGAGAGAGAGAGAATGCTATTCAGTCTATGGTATACGATTTCGTGTCCCGACTTGTTCGTTTCACTTGCAAAGCATAGCGAATCTGAACCCATGATTTGCTCGAGCCGCTTGGAGCCACCTGTTTGAGCGGCTTCCGTGATCAGAGCTTCGTGAGGCGAGGCGGAGCGGAAGTGATGTAATTCGTGACACGGAAGTTAGTTCGAGAGCAGAACTTCCGGCAGCACCTCCAAGAAAACCAGATTCACGAGAAGTGATAAGTTATAAATGTGTTGTTTGAGGAACCCCCTCCATCTGTTTGCATCGGCGAAAAAAAAGTGAGTTGTAGTTTGAGGAACGGCGGGTTTGCATGCCACGACCCGCGCTGACGCGGAGGCATTAGCAGCTAAATCCGTCCCGCCGATCGCTATCGCTGCTTGCGTAACAAAGTTTTCAATAAAGTTGCGAATCGTGCCACAAGTTTCCTCTTTCATTGCGTGACCACGTAGAGGGTGGAAGAAAAGGGTTTTTTTATGTGACTGTAATCTTATAAGGCTTAATTATACGCATTTTGGATGCCTATTAATACTAAATTTGTAACTCACCCTCCTGTTTCATGCTGATCATATTTCGAAACTCTGTAAAAGTGAAATGTTTAAACGTGCAGTCACGTCCGGAAATGTTACGACCTAGCGCTTTTATCAATTTTATTTTAGCACAACAACACGGGAAGCAGTACACTTAATAACAAATTTATATTTTTAAATCTTTACTTTTCAGCACGCATACCAAAAAAAAAAAAAAAAAAAAAAAAAAAACTTCAATGACTTTTACGTTAGGCCTACGCATTTTTCGTCAGTGACCATGAATTTCGCATCTCAAGTTGCTTGTCTAGGAACCTTCTGTACCAGTGGTATTCAAACTTGTTTTCTAGCGTACCCCCAAAATTCATTTCTCAACGAATAATAACAGGCATTTCCCATATTTATTCTGCGTTTAATTTCCTCCCGAGTATCATTTATATTCGTTACTGTTGCTCCAAGATATTTGAACTTCTCCACCTCTTCAAAAGATAAATTTCCAATTTTTATATTACAATTTGTACAATATTCTCGTCACGAGACATAATCATATACTTTGTCTTTTCGGGATTTACTTCCAAACCTATTTCTTTACTGTAATAATAATAATAATAATAATAATAATAATAATAATAATAATAATAATAATAATAATAATAATAATAAATAGCCTCTATCAGAATTACATATTTAGTGGGATGCGTACCCCTTGAGACAACCCCGCGTAACATAGATTGAAAATCACTGTTCTATACTCACTGAAAACATTTCTACTGTCATTAAAAACGGATTTGGTCGGAAAATAACAAATTTGACAGCACTGATTCCACACAGAACTCTACTGAGCATACATAACATGGTAATACAGTACACGGGTCCCGTTGCTAAGTCGTTTATCGGTCGTCAAGCAAACCTCACTGTTATAATGTCACACATCCAACCTGCAAGTGGAAGAATGCATTACTTACTTGAAGATTCAACTGTCTGCAGTCCTCACAGCTTTATGGCCCTATAAACCAGGCGTGGCGCCGCTATTGGGTTCACGATTCGAGCTTTATGGAGGCGTTCTTGTTTCATTCTTACGTTGATGTTTTCTTTAAGTGTCCGGTAACACTATTAACATCTATTACAATCGTGAACTTTGAATTTTAATTTTATTACAAACTTGTCAACAAAACTTATTCATACTATACCTCATAAATATTTAGAGATATTGTAGACGATTGGCGAGTGAATACGTACTTACATTCAAAGAGATACAAAGCGCCTGGATTGTTAACGTTTAGTGCCAATGTATCACAACTACAGGGACATCATTTTATTTTTACTTCAATTTTTATTGTACCTGAGTTTTTGAATGTACTTCACTCCCACCTCTTCTACTAATGAAGTTCCAACTCTACACAGAACCAAGACTGCAGATAGTAAGCAGTACTGAGTTACTGACTATAGTACGTTCCAGAAATATGTTCGCGTTTTCCAGTGACGAAAGAACTTTCAATATTGAATCATATTTTCGCACAGGGATTGTCCGTTTGCCTACGTCGCATCCCGATTTCCCCCACCTGCTTCTGCTCGCCCCTCTGTAATAGCTGGGCTGTCTTAGCTCTTTTCTGAAAACATTAATTTCTCTTAGGAATTGGAAGTTTACGTAATATTATAGAGCTGTTTAATTTAACTTAAATAAAAGGGCCTCGTTAAGTAATTAACTGTCACGTGATTTCCCCCTTTCTACAATCCTGCGGCATAACCACTTGGACGGACAGTAGATAGCATGTCTGAGTAATTTTTATTTTCGGGTCGGGCAGAAGTGAAGATTGAATTTACAGTACATAAGGTACTCGTAGAGTAGGTATAGAATTATTTCAACATGAGTTACTAGTACGAAGGACGAAACTGGCAATTGGAATTAGATGCAATAGTCTATAGTGCGATAATATGCACAAAAGAACTGAAGCCTGTAACGAAATGAATGGGCATCATTTTCAAAAATGTGTTAAAATATCCATATTATAATTATTTTTCAATTTAACTTCTTTCTCTATATTGTACGCTAATGAGTTGTAGACAGTATAATATACACTGCATAATGAATACTTTCGCATGGCTAACTCAGTTCGTGAGTAAAAACACTTATTCTTAATACTGTACTGTATTAAGATTAAACAAAAACCTAATGAAAATTATCGAACTCAAAATCGCGATATTTTCTAGTTTACGTAAATGAATGAACTACTCTTCTTCCCTCCTGTACCTAGTAAAGTGATTTGTTTGTGTTTTACGCCAGTATCATCGAACTACAGTCGTGGAAGGGGTAGCAATCTGTGTTTCCGGTTCTCTAAAGGTATAGCCAGGTTAATATTAAAAATGTTAGTAAAAATAAAATGATGTCCCTGTACTAGATTTTTACTGTCGATGGGATTGGTGACAACGAAAGAATATTCGGCAAGATGAGGCCGAGGATTCACCAATGGGATTACCTCAGATTCGACTTCCATTTGGAGAAATCCTCGGTGGGGGTCCAATGAGGAAATCAGCCCAAGCAGGAACTGAACCCAGTCAATCAGAGAGCAGACTTGGACAGCAGGCACAGGCGCTATCGTCTAAGCTACGGCCGTGGCTTGATAGTTATTTGCCATACTCTAAGTTCTGACAGTCCAGAATCACGCGAAGAATAGTGTATTTAGATCTTCGGGCTACTTACATTTAAACATTTAACACACAGGCAAGTATCTAGGTACAGAGTGTGCGAGAAGTTCCACTACACCTATTTACTCAATTTTCCCTGCAAAAACAAACCTGCACATGAAAAATGTATCCATGGTACTCGTATGACATCTGGAGCCTGTTCCGCAAAGGTATGGTGATCTACATTAAAAAGTAGGCTACTTGTAAAAAATGTTGTAAAGTATGAAGTTATGTCCTTCTTTTCCACAAAAGGATTAAAGTTATTATTGAAAAATACGAATTAATCGCTACAAGTGACATTATATCAATAAACATACTAGTCATAACATGAAAGAGCTGTTGATCTTCGTATTTCATTCGTCGAATTAGGTTATGTATCTCTCCTTAACCGTGATGTATTTTAAGGTTTGGTTATACGGCGAAGATTCGTGGTTCTGCAAATTTTCTATGAATTTCGTAACCCTGCAATAGGCTTATTATTTATTTCAGTTTACTTCTTTGATAATGAAAAATAACTTCCTTAATTTTAACATTGCAATCCCCACATAATGCTCAGCGATATTTTACCATATTATAGTCACGTCGCTCTAATTTCCGGCAGCCAATCGCGTTGCAGGTCGGCTACATTTAAACGTGTGCGTTTTGTGATTCGCTGAGGAAGACGTTATTCATTTCTTAAGGCTCGATAAATACTTAATATAATCGCCCGCCATTTTGGCTCTTTCGTTGGCGTTCCCAGAAAGCACACGAGGACGTTATTTGCCGCTCAATTTATTTGCTGAATTACAGTGCGTTTGATTTATTATCATAGGAGCTACGACATGATAATGTTTAACGGTGTGGCAAATAGATTCCTCGTCTGGTAGCTCGGCAACGAAAGAACAAAAATGGCGAACGATACTACCTACCTAGACTTTATAGAGCCTTCACTTCCTAAGACAATTACAATTAAATCCAATTTCATAATAAAATTTCAAATAATAATCCAATAATAAATATAAATGTAATCCATCTCCCCGTAAGCAAAGAGGAGGAGTCACGCCGGGAATAACAGCGTCGCGACTATAGTCAACAGATGCCGCTAATAACGATCTTCACCACTCAGACTTAATTGTTACTAAATTGCAAACACTGCAAAATTATTGCAATGATGTCGAAGGAAAAGAAATAGTTTCTTTGAAGAAAACAAAAGCAAGAAAAGATATTGTAGACCACATATTTATCAAAATGTATCTCAATATTACGAATTAAATATATTTAAATCGTACAGCATTAGCAAATGTATGTATTAGTCTCCTTTCATTGGTAGAGAATACTTGACAATTCACGAGTAAGTTACAAATACTAATACTTTTGTGGAATACTCACGATACTTGACTGGTAATTTGTAAGTATGGAGTGATAAAGAATAACTGCAGAAAACTCTTTGATGGAATAGAATCAATAGTACTTGTATTACTTAATAGAGAATTTATTTCTAATATACAAATCTATACCCATGTAGAATAGGAACGTGGCGTATGTACAATATTCTGAGCGTGTTCATGGCGGGAGGCATCTGGCGGAGCTGAGGGTTATCATAACACACAGAAATTCCCAGTCATTTGAAGAATGCAAAATGATGAGGCGAATACGAGAGTTTTCAGTGCGGAGGAAAGACTTTTTACTTCCATGTCGATCCACGAGCGAGACTACATATCGGAAAAACCATGAGTAACATTATGTAGTCATAAGTCATGCACCTGTTCAAATCCCTGTCTGTTAATTCACTGACGGTCTCATGGTGAAAAATACTTCATTTCCAGATCTTTCATAAAATAGTCGCGCATTGTTGATCGCGATGCTTGCAACTTGGCGGCAAGTTTTTTCGTTGATTTCATCGACAAATCGATTCACTGACTCGGCGACAGCAGCACCAGTTTCTCGCCGAGTGAAGGGTCTCCCACTTCGTTAAGCGTCTTTGACACATCGCGTGCTGAAAGCTTTTCTTGTGACGCCTTACCAAAACCAGCCCTGAAATCCTGCATGATGTTACTCATGGTTTTTCTGGTATGTGGCAGCTCGTGGACCTACAAGGAAGCCACAACTTTCTCCTCCACACTGAAAACTCTAGTTTTCGCCTCGCCATCTTGCGCTCTTGAAATGGCTGGGTAGTTCCTTGTGTTATGGCTTTCCTCATGTCTCCCGTCATAATCACACCTCTAAATACGTCCGCTAGATGTCATAAGAGTGTCATCAACACATTTTTCATGCACAGGAAAGTTTTTAGGAAAAAGTAAACAGGTGTAGTGGTACTTTTCGCCCACTCTGTACTTCGATTAACAGTGGTGACACAATGTTAGATAACAAGGAAGTAAATGCACAGAGAACAAAGACACAACATACATAGAAGAAGAAAAGTGTGAAAGAGATAAATAATTTTGACGACTATTTCGTTTATATGACGTCATTCCATTTTCGACCAATGAAGTGTAATGAAATTTTTAATTCCAACCAATCACAGTCAGACTTTGCGATAATTTTTGCAGCTAGATTTATCGCTATCAATTTATCGCATGGTCGTTCTTTTGTTTAGTCGTTGTCGCCAACTGTTTCGCCGTGAATTGATGATCATGAATACATTAAGATGCAGCTACACGGTTAAACATTTCTTTCAACTTTAAAGCAATGAATGGAAGATTGATATTTAATATTAATTAATATATTTACGCAGTGAAGACGACGTTCAAAACGGCGCACCATGTAGACACAAAATCTTCATGCATCTTAATTGAACGTACCTTTTAAACTTGATTTTTCCAATATTCTTCCCAGATTGCACGCATACGCGATTGGAATATTGAACTGTGTAGATGCAGCTTTAGTTCCGTTACACACTACAGCGAGAATGCGTTTGTCGAGTTATAAAAATGCTTTCGTGTAGCACTGATTGTCTTTTTTTCTTTTGTGGGCTCTTCCACTCTTCAGCGGTTGCCCTGAATTCCCTTCCGCCATCCTTCTCGATCCCGCCAATCCTCCTCCTGCATATGTCGGTCCTTCATCATTTGCATGACACCGGCTTTCCATGTTTTTCTTGGTCTCGCACGCTTCCTCCTTCCCCGAGGTGACCATTCCAGAATAATCTTTGGCCATCTTCCTTCTTTCATCCTTTTTACGTGGCCATACCATTGAAGAGTTCGTTTTTGATTCTTTCAATTACCGACTCTTCCATCTCCATCATTTGCCTCACATCCTCATTTCTTCTCCTTTCCAATCTGGATACTCTAGCAGTTCTTCTTATTCCCTCCATCTCCGTCGCTTGTATCTTACACTTCTGACGTTCAACAAGTGCTCATCCCTCTGCCCCCGTATGTTAGTATAGATTCAACTATAGTTTGTAGAATTCTTTTCTTCATTTGTTAGGAAATGGATCTACACCACAGTACCCCATTCAGCATCTTTATTGCCCTTCTTGCCTGTTGCACTCTGTGATCTACATCTGCTTCACAGCTCCCAGACTCGTGGATAATAGACCCCAAATACTTAAAATGTCTCACAGATTTAATTGTTCCTTGCGGTAGGATAATATCTCTTCCACTATTGCCCACAACGAGGTATTCAGTTTTATTCATATTAATGCAAAGACCTCCTATAGCACTGATTGTAACGGTCAAAATAAGACACAGCTGACATTGGTCCTGCTTCCACAGGTAACATAACCTATAAGTAGCCTATAAAATTGTATCTTGTGAATGAAATGAAACATTTAATAGAAAGTCAGATGTTCAAATTTATATAACATCATCGCATATCAAACCCAATAATAAGGTCTTTGATCAAACTGCCTTCCGTATGGCGTAATAAAATTCATGTTTTAATTAGGCCTATCTATACAGAGATGGCTTCACTGTGTAGCAACATGTCTCGCTGTGAATACATAAGCATTGGTATATAGCTGTCCCCACTGTTACTGTTAAATTAAATTATGATTTCAGCTGATAATGAAAATGTATTTATGTTATAATAGTAAGAGAAAAGTGCAGTACATGTAATTAACATTGTTAAACCTGTATTTTGCTTTTCGCAATTGGCATTACTGAATAATAACATCGAATTTCATTATTGCAGTAATCGATATTCATCTACGAGTATTTCAACTTCACAATGTCTGAATAGGTTAAGTATTCGTTAATAAACAATTATTAACATTTTGTGATCGAATTTTAGGGATATATTATTAACATTTTTATATTATTCACGAAATAGTCCTAATAAATGCCACTCGAGGTCTGAGATTACTACAGATAAAATTTGGTGGCAGAAAGTCAGGCAGTAGACATGAGTTTTAACACTTCATTGTCTAAGTACTTTATTAACCGTCATATGTAAATCACATACATTCCATTTACTCTAGATATTGAACAGCTTTTACAAATAAGCAGAGAAGCTCGCACACGACATGCAACTTAAAGCTGCGAATTACTTCACACAATATCAAAGACTGGCGTGCAAACGTTTCGCTGTCAACGCATTGACCGCTGTTACTTGGATTTCTGTATTTTATTACTCCGCTGTTCCATCAATATAATCCTATTCAGCGCTAAGAAGATAATATAAAGCCAAAATAAACTCGAGTCATCAATAAAGCCAAATACATGAATAAATAATGCTGTATATGTTTAAACCTCTGTGATTCGTAGCTGCAATGCACGTATTAAAATCTGGTGGAATCGTTCAGCCCACTGGCCTACCAACGACCTTTTGTCGCAGCATTACTGCGTATTATATTTGAGTGAGGAGAAAATAGAATCGCTCAGAACCGTACAAATCTGCAGAGCATATCCATACGCACTTACATGCATACATACGAGGCAAATAAATAGAATATAAAAGTGTCACAATTTCTCTTTGAGCGTTTCAGATATTCCACAACAGTTAACTCATAACAAAATATGTTTCTAAATGTACACAAATGACAAATGACTGTAGTAAACATGTCTCCTTGGCAACTACATAGCCATCTAGGATGCAATGGGTGCATCAGCAGACTTGTATCGATAACATCATTCGATTACACTGGTCAACAAAATTAAATATATTTTTTTGTTAAAAGATAAAGAATGGGTGATTCTTATAGCATTTTTCGCGTTGATTTCAAATATGTTTTCAAAACTTTTCTATCACCCAGGGGTTTTGAGTAATTATATGAAATGTAATTCAAACTTTTCTAGTATTGATATCTCTTAACATTTATATTTACTTACTTAAAATGGGTGTGAAACAGATTTTAGGCTATACTTGGCTTGAGAAACGATTTTTTTTAGTGTCAAGCAATAGTCTATTATGCGCACTGTTCAAAACATATAGAGGTGAGCCTGCCTGGAGAGAAATAAAAATAGGTTGCAGCCGCCAAATTTCTTCAAGGAACGACCACTCATATAAATTGAGGGAAAGAAGGCAGAGGACGGACACTGGAAAGTTTTCTTTTCTCAATCGTACTATCAGGGACTGGAATGCTTTACCTGCAGACTTACTAAAGGCTTTACCAACAACCAAAAATGTATTTAAAAATAGGCTTAAGGACCTTACTAATAGACGGTAATTATACACAGTATTTAAAGGTTGTAAATGATATGTTGTTATTGAAGTGTTGTATCAGTGAAGAATTATGTTGTCTCAGTGAAGTATGTTGTATCAGTGAAGAAGTATGTCGTGTCAAACCTTTTTCGCAGCATTTGCGTATTATATTTGAAGTGTGCTGTGTAAGTGACACGTGTTCCTGTCAGTGAAGCTTTATAGTTTATAGTGGCAGTGCAAAGTATTTGAACAGTGAAATGTTTTTGAAGTGTTAGTGAAATCACGATAGAATCAGTGAAATGTGTCAAGTTCCAGTGCAAGTGAGTTGACAGCGAAATGAGTGTAATGTTGAAAGGTACTTGTGCAGGTATGAACATATCATACTCGTGGGTTTTAGTTCGTTCTTAGTTTTAAGATACAAATTAGATTTATTTCAAATGTTATTTTAAGTGACCTTTTCATTTAATTTAGGATATTCCCTGTTGTTATTATTATTATTATTATTATTATTAATTATTGTTAGTCTTAATTATTAGTATTATTATTATTAATTGTATTTTAATTAATAAGATTATTATTGTCATTACTGAGTGTAATTAGTTATCACTGCCACCGGGTATATACCCATTGCAGTGTGAATAAATAAATACATACATACATACAATAGTCTGCCAGAATATTTGGGGTCCAGTTTTCCATTTGAGAAAAATCGTAAAGAAAACGCTCCCCATGTTCGTTCGCTCACTATCCGAAGGTTTTGAGAAAAGAAAAAAAATATATGAGAATCCAACAAGTTATTTTGAGAGGCATATAGAGAGTTAATAGAATTACATTGAACACAATATATTTCAGGGGTACAGTTCCTGTTATCATCTGTTTTACAATAAAAATAACACTCGTAAGCTCTTTTAACTAGTGCAGAAAAATTCACCTGAATGCTTTTGAAAGTTAACTAACTACAAACTTAACAAAAATTGTTTATATGATTTACACACTATTTCCGATGTATGTAAGATCCTTTTACCACACTTCAAATTAGGACAAAGAAAACAGGGTTATGAAACTTGTTTCGTGAATGTAAGTTCCAACTCAACTGAGAATTAATTCTGGCTCTCACAGTCTTGTGAGGAATGAAATTTATTTTTATGAATTCACAAGCAACAATTATCTAAAGTTATAGGTCAATTGTTGAAGCAATAAAATGAAATATTTCAAATGTTTTCTTTCCATTAGTATATTAACGATTGTATACAGCAATAAAAAATAAATCAATTTTCTACAATTAAAAAAAACGGTGGGTGGTAGAAATATTCTGACTTCATTTTTTGAATCAGCAGTCGAAATTACATAAGAAACAGCAGATAGTTTACATTTAACAAAATTACTGTTGAGCAGTGTTATCTAACAAAGTGAATATTATTATTATTGGTTACGAACTTAAGTTGTTGGATTGTACCTCGAAATGCGTTGAACGTAAACTTTTATTGTTATGAGTTTCTGAATTGATTAAAGTTGAAACACTTTCTACCAAGCTGACAATATCTAACAGATGTTTCATTATGTTCTTTGAATAACAACTTAAAAACTAAGGATTTTCGGACATACGTTTATATGAACTTTTTTCTTGTTTTGGTGTGGGGAACATGCCCCCAAGGTTTGTCAAAGTATTTCTGAAACACCCTGTATAATATAGACTCTGTTTTTAATGTGTGACAATCTTCCGATAGCCCTGCGCCGTTCTTCTGTGTCGTTCAATTGTTTATCGAAATTTAATCGCCCCATCATTATTTGTATATTATCTTTGCAGGTTGTTGTAGGTCTTTCTCTCTTTCTTTTCCCTATTGGTATCCATTCCAGCACATATTTTGGTATTCTGTTACCCCGCATCCTTCGCACATGTCCATACCATTTCAACTGTTTCGTTTCTGTTTCTTTGTGGGTTTTAAAGCAGTGTACATTTTTTGTGATAAAAGGGAGCTGGTCGCTTGCATCAACCTCCAACCTAGAGACCAGATAATTTTTATTCAATGGTTTCTTCTTCTAGCCTTTGACGATCCAACGTCGAGCTACAAGGTAGTAGCTGTAAATTAATAGCCTATAGTTAATGTAATTTTTAAATTAATGAAAAATCATATATAATTCCCAGACTAACACAGGTAAATTATTTTAGTTACCAACTTTAAATTATTAAACATTTTCTTACTGCGTAGAATAGGTTTAATTTTTATTTAATCAATAAAAGAAATGCTTCTCTCTTCTTAACTTTTACAATAAACTGTCTAGCTTTTATTTATCAGTTAATCTTTTAGTACTTTGATTTTTACTGTAGGTATTTGTAAATGTAATATTAATTTTAATTATAATTGTAATTGTATTCTTAATATTGTAGTTGTAATCCCATACTAGAGGGGAAGAGATGGCCTGATGGCCTTATCTCTACAGGTTAAATAAATAGACAAGACAAGACAAGACAAGACAAGACAAGACAAGACAAGACAAGACAAGACAAGACAAGACAAGTTAGACTAAACTAGACTCAGACTAGACTAGACAGACAGACAGACAGATTAAGACAGACAGAAAATTATCAAACAGATTTAGATAAATGGATAGATAGATGATCTGTTTAGACAGATGGATAGATAAATAAATAAATAAATAGATGAATAAATAAAAAAAAATATTTCTAGACTCTGGAAAACATATGAGTCTAATCCGTGTACTATATTATGGGAAAAATTGGCAGTTACATTTCAGTTTTCATTTTTTCCACAACATTTTAAAATTATTTTATTGCTATTTTTTATGTTCACTATAATATTACAATTTACGGGTTAATTTCATCGCTGTTTTCTTAATCTGCCTTAAAAATTTCTGAAGATTATTTTTAAAAGTTGGTGAAATAAAGAACAAATATTGGCTGTTGTATTTTATTTTATAATAGATTTGCACTTCCAGGTTACCCTAACATGAAATAAAAAATACCTAAATAAATTATAATTTCACTTTAATTACACTTCTGCAGTGCTTGGGAAAAGCGACATAAGTCAGTTTCCACAAACCTTTTTTGATAATTTATTGACAACTTACACTGGTTTATGTCGATTTGATTTTCTTCTGTATGAATTATTGTAATGGGAAGAATACCTATGTATTTTTTTGCAAGCGAACAGATGTCAATAAATTATCAAAAAAGGTTTGTGGAAACTGACTTGTGTCACTTTTCCCGACCACTACAGACTTGAATTAATATTTTATCAACTGCTCTCTTCAACGTTCCTAATTTTGAAACTAAGCACAGTCACTTTCATCTCACAGACAACAACTCTCTTTCGGGACGCAATATTTGGTGACAATATTGATTTCCATATCATCATACGCAAAGGAAACAAAAGTCCATTCTCGATTCTGTAACTCGATTTCATCCAATCTTCCTACAGCGACGGTTCTATTCACTAATTCTTCATCTTCTGCTCATCCTGACGCGAGTGGTACAATGGCCGCCCGCCTGGTAATTGCTGCCGTCGGCTGAAAAGACTCCTTGTTCAAAATTTTCTATTGAATACCGAACCAGAAAAAAGGGGGAGAATTCGACAAGCATCCATACTCTAAAACGAGGGCTAACCAAACTTATTTCTAATGTGTTTCTCTATATTCTTCTTATGCATTCTACGCAGTTCGTGTCTGGACACCTATCCGCCTTTGTCTTGTGATACAACTAGGAGTTGTACAACACCGCTTGCCTGGGTGTCAAACTCTTGCCAAAATTTCTTTTTTCTATAATAATTAAAAATATAATGTGGCAATAAGTAATAATTTATTTAAGAAGATGCAAAGAAAAATACTGGGCACCACGCTACGAGACAGAACGACAAACGAAACACTGCAAAGACTGACGAACACTACTGACGCAACAGAATGAGCCACGGCGACGAGGTGGACCTGGGGGACATGTGGCGAGGCTACACCAGGCAAGATGGACCATGCAGTCACGATGTGGGACCCCTACGTCGGAAAGAGAGGACAGGGAAGACCACGGCTCAGATGGTCTGACATTTTTACCAGAGAGGCGGGGAACAATGGTCGAGGACAGCAAAGAACAGAGTTTTGTGGAAAGAACTAGGGAAGGTCATTGTAAATAGATAACGTAACAGGTTAAGATATTGTAAATAGTAAAGTCAGTATTAGTGAAAGTGTAAGATAAGTTTTGTAAATAGTAAAGTCAGTGTTGAGAAAGTGTCAGGTAAAATAGCAATCATTGTTTGTCAAAGTTCTTGTGTTTGTATAATGTCTGTAGTGCAAGAAAAAATGAACAAAGACCAGAGAGCTGAGACTAGTTAAAGCTGAACAGGGTTATTAACCATGTCACAAAAGTAGTGTACACGACAAGCTCGCCTGGATTGGCTCACCAAGCGAGTACACTTGAGCCATCCCTGTCGAGGGGGTTCTAACCCCAATCACAGGAGGCCTGTGCCCAACATGGACATTCATTCATTCATTCACATTCATTCATTAATTCATTCATTCATTCATTCAAAAGAAGGTGAAAACTAGAAAACAATTTTAGAATACTGGGTTTGCAGAGAAACACCCTGACTACTACTAAATAATAATAACAATAATAATAATAATGTGTGTGAATCTAATGGCTACCCACTTCACTTGCGTGATTCCGGTTCCGCATATTGCGGATAGATGGCAGGACTGTGAACCATTTTGGACGGGTCACACTGTACACGATGTGTAGGCTAACTGTGAAGAGTAAGTGTGCGTGTAAGTGTAGTGAAGGGAAAGTGTGAGGTTGATGATGAAGGTGAGGAAGGGAGAAGGGGAAACTCGGTGCCTGCTCGTAACCTACTTCTGTCAAATACCACCGAGGGGGCCGCCAGACTCAACGTCCTCTTCCGACGGACGAATGACTATCAACAGTGACATACGTCTTCTCTTCAGATGTACTGCGGGGATATTTGGGATTTAACGCAGGCATATCGGTGCACAATTTAGTGATTAGAAGCTGTGCACCGCTCTCTCCCAGTCCCGAGGTAGAAATCTTATATGAAAAATTCCAACTCCGCCGGGAATCGATTCGAACCCGATTATTGCATAAGCTTGAATCGCTTTTCCCTTCTTGTGCAATTACATTTTTCTGCAATAAATATGTGGATAGCATACAGGATATCAATGGCTGTATGATATTAACACCTTAACCGTGTAATCACAAGTTTTACAGGAGATAAAATTACTGTTTTCTCCTTGTGCATCTATAATTCCAATGTGAAATAAGAATTTTAAAGTGTTTGTAAAGATAGAAAACAAATGCGACACGTAGCCTATACCTAATATGTGAAATGTTAACGGTCTCGCTAATATAGTTCTTAAGATGTTTTGTTGTTCGGTACGCTAGTTCTTGCTATTTTTATCTTACTGCGAGTTAAGTTGTTTTAATTTACTGATATTAATGGTTAAGATGTTTTAAAATTTCTAGGTACCTTCAAATGTACGGCTAGCCCTCGAAGTAATGCACGCAGGTAGGACAGCTGGTATAATAATGTAATTGAACATAATAGAGAAATGTACGCTAGGTATGCAGGTTTAACAAATTCATAATACAGATCAATCAGTTGGAATAATTTCTCTTTTAAAATTTTGTCTTTCAATAATTTCATATCCCGGTTTGACTTAATGAAGTTATTACACAATATGTTGGGTAAAAATTTCAGCTATGCCTTTAGACCTGCTTCGGTATGTAAAGCATTTCGATTCAATGAGAGGGCATGGAATCCTATATCTCCTTGTGTTATAGCCATGATCGTCCGATATGAAATTATTTCGACGTTTATGGAAATAATTTCGCAAGGTACATGTTTAAATTTCTTTGACGTCCAATACATCGAATTCTTTATATGCGAGATGTGTTGGGTAATCAATCTTCCTTTTCAAACATATTTTATTCTTTTTCGAGAATGTAGTAATGGGAGAAGTGAAGACTGTGTTATCCCGCCTCATGCTATTTTTCCTTATTATAACTAATTGAACTGAAGCTACCAATATAATTGTTCCCGGTGAATTAATTGGCACGGATTGTCGTAATTGTACAAATTTATTAGTATTAGTATTTATTTATTTAAACTTGGAGATAACCTGGTACCAGGAGATTCCAACTATAATATGAAGAATATTACAATTACAATAAAAATCAAAGTACGAAAAGATTATCTGACTAATGAAAGCTAGATAATTTATCAACAGTAATCTCACTAGACGTTTTGATTTATCTAGAGAAAATCAAAACTCGAGTGGGATTTAATTGACTATTACACGATTAGAAGGAAATATATAAAGATTAGAAGTAACGAAGTACTCCAATACAATAAAATATTAATTGACTTACGAAAATACAACTGTCTTCAAATGTATTATTGTACCATCTCAACATTACAAATATTACGCTAGATGCATGCTAGATGGCAGTAGTGTCATTATACAGACACTGTAATGATTACTATTCAATAAATCTTAATATTAAACAATCTCTGATACGTGACTATCCATAATATCATATAGCAGAAGTTCTTTTTATCCTCTCAGAGCAGAAGCTACAACATAACGTAACTAATATACACAAGTGTTAGAAAAGTTTTAATTAACGACGATGACATAAAAAATAAACATGAATAATTTTAAAAGGAATAATTATTGAATGTACAATTTTCAAATTTGAATGTGGTTGGTGGTTCAATTGATGTTATATTGGACGTGTGCGTAATAGAAGTGGAACTCGTTGATTTAGGCCTACATGGTGTATTCAACTTATTCACGATTTCCGAATGGTGCTCTTCATTTATTTGTAAATCGGATTTCAGAAGATGCATAGGTATGATCAGTGATTTTTATTAATTCTTGTTCTTGAATGCCAATGCGAGTCATATTTGAAACTGCTGTGCATCGACTGGAGTGGTTTGTAATTTTATATATATTTTTGACGTCCAGACCAGCGCAGTTTCAAATGTTGGCAAACAAAGAAAAAATGCTAGGGACGCGATAAAATTAAACAAATGCTAGGACGCGATAAAATTGTGCGATAAGCAGCCATGATTGGTTGAAATACGTCCTTTCGTACCGTTTTAATGGTCAAAAGTAGTATGACGTAGTAAGAGTGTAATAGTCATAGAAAAATAAAGAATATTTTATATTTACTGAATTACCAATTTAACCTAGAATAACAAAATTGTATAGTGATGAAGTTACTGGATATTGAAATATTTTGTGATAGATTATGGAAACTATTTACAAGAAATGAATTACTGACCAAGTGCCTAGTAAGTTTGCGTTTGAATTCAATTTTATTTCGACAGTCCCTGATGCTAGCAGGTAACGAATTCCAGAGTCTTGGCAGGGCTATTGTGAAAGAGGATGAGTATGAGGAGGTGCGATGGGATGGTATTGTTAGTATTGTTTCATGGCGAGAGCGTGTGTTCAGATTGCGGTGGGAAGAAAGGTAAGTGAAGCGAGACGACAGGTACGAAGGAATAGAAGAGTTCAAAATTTCGAAGAGAAGGAGAAGTGAATATAAATTTCTTTTGTTATCTAGTTTAAGCCAACCTATTGCTTCCAGGGATGGAGTAATATGATCATATTTAGGAACATTGCTTACAAAATGTACCCACAAGTTATGAGCACGTTGAAGTTTCGTTTTGTTTTAGCTGGAAAGGTCAGTCAGTAAAATGTCAGCATAGTCAAAATAGGGAAATACAAGTGTCTGCACAAGGAACTTTTTTAAGCAAGAGGGGAGATGAACATTTATCCTTTTTAGCACATGGACTTTTTTTATTTTAGTAGGTTATCTTACGACTCTTTATCAACATCTAGGTTATTTAGCGTCTGAATGAGATGAGGGTGATAATGCCTGTGAAATGAATCCGGGGTCCAACACCCAAAGTTATCCAGCATTTGCTCATATTGGGTTGAGGGAAAACCCCGGATAAAACCTCAACCATGTAACTTGCCCTGACCGGGAATCGAACCCGGGCCATCTGGTTTCGCGGCCAGACGCGCTAACCGTTACTCCACAGGTGTGAACTAGCACATGGATAATAGAATATACTTTTCTGCAGGTTTCTGTGATTTGCATGTCCCAGTTGAGATTATTATCCATGTGAATGCCAAGATTTTTTACTGAAGAACTGAAAGGGATATGCACTGTACTTACTTTAAAGAGGAACTGTCAAATTTATGTATAGTTTCACGGAGATTGGAGCACAAATAATTAACATTACTGTTCCAATGTAAATTTTTATCAATAATAATACATAAATATATTGCTTGGTTTGATAGGTTTAACCAGGAACTATTCCAAGAATTCGGGGTTTCGATCCGCGAACCTCAAGCATGGTAACCATCACACCACGACAAGCAGACAGAACTAGCATGAAAAGAGAGACGTCCATTTGTTTAAACTTCATTTTTAAATCGTTACGCCGTTGTAACTTAGAAAGTTTGCCGCAAATTGCCGAGAATAAAAATGTTTTCGGACAGTTTAACAGAGAAATAACAGTATATCTCGACTACTTTGTGATTCATAAAACCAAGTTCCAATTGAGGAAACTTTGTTCTGTGATTTCAAAGCACCCATCAAACAATACTCCGTCAGACGTTCGAATATAAACGACAAATGGAAAAGAGAAGGGTGGTGCAAGTTCCCCACAAAACTGGAGATTCTCTCGTACTGAAACTATTTCAAATTATTGTATATCGAGTTTAAATTACTCGTAGTAATTTCTTCGCATGAAACAGCTCGAACAAGAGACAGACGGTGGGAAAATGAGTCTGCGAATTTAGGCGCCAGTTCTGCGGAGATACAAGAGTTGACGACATTATAAAACTGAAATATAATACTTATCGCATAAACGACTGTCAAATTACCATGAAATGGCTTGCCTTTGCTTAGATAGAAGAAACAGAACACACATAAACTAAAGCATTGAAGCTTGCAAGAATTATTGCAGCTTTAATTCAGATGAAACTTTCGCCAATTCTTACGCACATAAAATATTTGTAGAAGTAACTGAAAAAGCCAGCGAGGCTTTCAGGGAACTTCCGTACGGCTAACTTCTCAATCCTATATCGTAAAGTGTGTTTGCTGCCACTTATAAATATTTAGTTCCGTGTGGAAATGAAATTTCACGTCGCAGTGTAAGTACAACGATACAAAATACAGTGTCGTTAAATCTGAAAGGGCGAGTTGTTTTCATTATATTTTTTACCTAGTAGCAATTCGTCCGAATTATAAGAGAAGATAAAACCACAGTCTACTATATACAGTCGCGAAGCTTGAGGTGATTTTTTGCAAATCTCGTGATAAAGCGCTCCAAGCGGTTAGCAACTAGAAACAATAGACTGTCCACGGTCGACTTTGGACTGTGTCGTATTGCCATCGAGTGCTAGCTCGTTGCGTATTTCACATTGATGCTTGGGAAATGTTCGTTATTGGTTGTAATGAAAATGTTAATGGCTAAAATACAATAATTGGAATAATAATATTTTACTGGAGACGTAGAAAAATTAAGTTTGTTTTAATGAAATTTGTTGATCACGTTTTATTTTCAATTCTGGTGGGATTATTATTGCTTAGGCCTACTTTTTTTTTTTCAAAGGATATGTTTCTAATTATAGCTGTTAATTTTGTTGTTATTTTTATTTGTTACTTTACTAGACACGTAGAAAAAGTCTGTTACAATAAAATTTATTGATCACGTTTTATTTCCAATTCTGGTGTGATTATTATTGCTTAACCTCATCCCACTTTGTTAACTACGTAAGCATACACTACAAGTACCGGTACACGTAAGTTACTCCATTAATTCATATTTCCATTATTATTGTTGTAAAGGAAAATGCAAATTAATATTTGTGCGAGAACGTGCGTATTTGCTTGTTTTCCGCACAGAACCAATACGCGGTAAGTGTGAAATACCACATTCAGTATTCCCAACGTAACACACATAACAATTTCCCTCTTCTTACCGCTTAAGCGCGACATTCATTTTACTGCTTTAGGCTTTTAACATATTATTTTTAGAGACGATTAAAATAGTAATAGTTATAAATTTGAAACTTACCACTGCATTTCACCTAAATTGCAATGTTAATTATTGTTTTTAAATATTTGGAAAAATTAAGTAAAGTCTACTACTCCACGAAACTTATTGCATTCCTGATACAAGTAACATTAAGGAAGCCGTGAAAAAATCAACAAGATTCCAGATGCCGATGTTATTACTGCAATATATTATATAAATAATATTGTTAAAATATTAAAATGAAAAATAAATCATTACATAACCTTACCGTTTGTTTTAAGTTCGCATTTATAGACTGGGGAAAAAAAGACAGACGTATATCACGGCCTGCTGGAGTATAGTAAACACAGAAAACATTTTAAATCAACAATGTTGAAGAAAGATATTTTGGTTTTCCGAAGTTGCCGTCATTAAACAGAAACCAAGATGGAGATTTCATTGCAACTAATTAGAAATTCGTCTTTCAGGTATGTAATAAACGATCTTCGCACAAAATAATGAACGATACACGAGCGGTATATTTGTTTTCATGTTCTGGGAAATTAAAAAGCTAAACTACGTTTCGCTTTTTCAATCTTTTCCTCGACCATGAAAACGTCAACATACCGCTCTTGTAACGCATATTACTATTATTGGTTTCATAGTTAATTAGTTAATTATCGGTATAATCTTGAATGAGTGAAGCGATTATAGTAAATTTCAGTTCGTTTTGCACAAACAAAAATAATATTAACCTATTTCTTACAGGTATCTTCGAGTTTATGGTGGAATGTAATTATACTTCATTAAAAGAATAAATTAACTTTATGCATTTAATATTTCAATAATGAAAGGAAGGCGTTAATTTTTCCAAAAGAACACAATGAAAGTGTAACATATTTTGTCGTCTGCTAGGAGAGAGATCTGCGATGATAAGGCGATAGTAGCGATCTTAGTGGTGGGCAACTACCCATGTTCGCATTTTTACTACATATTGAGCTTCGCGACTGTATACAGTAGACTGTGATAAAACTTCGATATGCTTCCACATCGCACACAGAAGAAAGTACTTAGACAACTGAAAACAACCTCAAAACTATAACACACTACTCCAGAGACACCAAGTGGTCACTGAGAAAGTCAACACAGAGCAGTCTAAGAACATCTCGAATCTTCTAAAAGCCAGCTGGGATGAACTCCAAAAGCCCAAAGAATGTAAAACAGATTCAGTAACTGAATGAAGAAAAATTAATGACCAAATGAGGAAACTCAATTAATTTTCGGAAAGAAATGCAAAAACTACATTCCTCACGGAAGATAATAGAAGTATAAATCCTTCCGGAACAAGCAATTAGAATCACTCAGAAAAGAACGAGATGAAGCAAGAAAATTAGCAGAAAGATTCGAATTACCAGAAGATATCAACAAGTGCAGAAAAAGTCAGTAATGTGATGTGAAACATCACACAAGCAAATGGAAGAGCAAGGAAAATGATCTTAGCAACACTGAAATAGAAGACAGATGGAACGAAAACTTACTGATTTCTAAATAAATTAAGTAACATATACAATAGCAACAAGTAGGCTACACAACCAATGGATGGAAATTAACAACAAGTCCATGATAAATGGAAATGGCACATTATAAATTCAAAATTCACTTTTTCAAACAGTACACTATAAGAAACGAAAAGAGGAAACTCAGATAAACTCCAGAAACAACAAAAAAATTACCGTAAAATGGGGTGACTTCGGACAAAATTACAAGCATTTTTAAAATACAGTAGCTACTTTAATTTGTTGGGGTATAATAACAGTGAAACATATTTAACATTCTTCACATCTCACAAACATTTTGTAACCCCCAAAAATTATCCTAAAAATGGAGCATTTTAAAAATAAAAATGTAAATTGTGTAAATTGTGTCCGGAGTCACCCCGAGTATGGGGTGTACTCGGACACTCGTGTATTTTCCAGGTTGTCCGAGAGGGTTACTTCGGAAAATTTCTGTCATTTTTAAAACAGTTAAGAATCCAAAAATTACATTTAAAAATGGTAAAATATGTTTTACAAGAAAAATGGATGCATTTTACTTTCATCGCGCAAACAGAAATACGATTTTATTTAACTTTCTTACAATGCTTACATTTATGTTGTTTTTGAAGTTAAGAATCAAAATGTTAAATTAAAATATGAAAAATATATAATAAGAAAAATGGGTACAGTTTCCCTCCGTCAAAACTGTTTGATCTCCATAGTTATCTGAGAGCTTTTTCAACAATTTATCAGAAAGGGTACTTTAGGACACTTGAAATTTTTCGACGCCTTGGTGAATGCTAAGTTTTCCTGACAAGCATCTCTTTAAGCTTTTTTGTAAATTTTCTTGAATATACTGTTGGTAGGGATGTCCTCCTACTTTACTAATATACATACGACCCAGTCCGAAGCCACACTACAAAATCCTGAAAAATGAAATGTGTATAAAAAAAAAGAAACTAAAAATTTAAATTTCGTTTTCATGACAGTTTATAGCAAAATACAAAGCTTGTATCCAATAACGGTTTATACTCAACAATAGCCAGAAACACACTACATCTATTTTGCTAGTTAAGAGCCCAAAGATGAATGCTTTCTGAACTATTGCGGTTGAGTGTGGTCTCCCCTGTACTAACATGAATTCCGGAACACACTGTATCTACGTATTTCGCTAATTAAGAGCCCAAAGATGAATGCTTTCTGAACTATTGCGGTTGAGTGTGGTCTCCCCTGTACTAACATGAAGTCCGAAACACGCTGTATCTACGTATTTCGCTAATTAAGAGCCCAAAGATGAATGCTTTCTGAACTATTGCGGTTGAGTGTGGTCTCCCCTGTACTAACATGAACTCCGGAACACACTGTATCTACGTATTTCGCTAATTAAGAGCCCAAAGATGAATGCTTTCTGAACTATTGCGGTTGAGTGTGGTCTCCCCTGTACTAACATGAAGTCCGGAACACACTGTATCTACGTATTTCGCTAATTAAGAGCCCAAAGATGAATGCTTTCTGAACTATTGCAAAGATGAAGTTGTTGAGTGTGGGTAACTCCGGAACCCTGTATCTACGTATTTCGCTAATTAAACAAAGATGAATTAACTCCCGGAACACACTGTATCTACGTATTTCGCTAATTAAGAGCCCAAAGATGAATGCTTTCTGAACTATTGAGCACTGCGGAACACACTGTAACGTACTAATGAATGCTTTCGAGCACTGCCTAATGCCAAAGTTGTTGAACACGCTCAAGTTCAGACGGTCATTTGCTGGAGTTTAGAACGCGTCTTGTTTATTTCGTCGGAGAGTTCTGGACTTGGCAAGATCTGCTGCATAAATGTGGTCTGTGGATTCTCTTTAAGTACAATTGCTGTATCCATTACATGTGAAACTGTACCGAGTTTGTCAATTAATCTCAAGTCTTGCTGTTACACGAAACCCGTGGTCTCTGCTTCGGATTTCAAAATAAAAGACAGACAAATGCTGTGGAGAGCCATCTCCAAGAGCTCAGACATAAGAAGGTCAATTATTAACATTCTATCGCAGTGGTCATCACTCGCTGAAATGGGTAAAGGGTAAGTAGTGCAACGTAATATGTCCTGTCGTGCAGCAGGAAGAGGGAGAAAGCATATCCGCCAGCAGCTACGGATGCAACATAGTGCAATCTCTTATCCGCGGGTAAGACACGCTAGCCCGACGGTGCACTGTGCTGATGACCGTTGATCTATCGGAATTAATACCCGGTTCCTCGAACGATGGGGTATCAATTCTATTGAGCTGTTAAAGCTATTAATGTTTTTAATCTTTGTCGTTGTTCTTGAACATCGCAGCCTTTACCTTATCGAACTGCCAATTATTTATTGGTTGATCAAGTTTCATAAATATCCGCTAGATTTAATTTATTTCATTTAATTTAAATTTAAATATACAGAATAAAGAATATAATTACAAAACAAACAAGAGAAATAGAAATAAAATAATACAATCAATATAAAAAGGAGATACAGTAGTATTAACAAAATTTGAGACCGAATGAGCAGCGCTCGTGTTCGGTCGCAGTTCAGATATAATATTAATAGGCCTATAAGAGAATATAAAATAAAATAAAATAGGAAATAAAATTAAAATTACAGTTACAGAAATTATATAATACAATATTAATATAAGAGAAATATAGAAAAAAGTAATAATAATAATAAAAATAAATAAATAAAATAAAATAGGAACTAAATTATAAATTACAACGGCAATGGAAATATAATATAATATAATATTAACACTAGAGAAGAATAATATCGCACGTGAAAAGTAGGACAAAATATATATATAAAAATATATATATATATATATATATATATATACTTACTTACTTACAAATGGCTTTTAAGGAACCCGAAGGTTCATTGCCGCCCTCACATAAGCCCGCCAGCGGTCCCTATCCTGTGCAAGATTAATCCAGTCTCTATCATCATACCCCACCTCCCTCAAATCCACTTTAATATTATCCTCCCATTTACGTCTCGGCTTCCCTAAAGGTCTTTTTCCCTCCGGTCTCCCAACTAACACTCTATATGCATTTCTGGATTCGCCCATACGTGCTACATGCCCTGCCCATCTCAAACGTCTGGATTTAATGTTCCTAATTATGTCAGGTGAAGAATACAATGCATGCAGTTCTGTGTTGTGTAACTTTCTCCATTCTCCTGTAACTTCATCCCCCTTAGCCCCAAATATTTTCCTAAGCACCTTGTTCTCAAACACCCTTAACCTATGTTGCTCTCTCAGAGTGAGAGTCCAAGTTTCACAACCATAAAGAACAACCGGTAATATAACTGTTTTATAAATTCTAACTTTCAGATTTTTGGACAGCAGACTGGATGATAAGAGCTTCTCAACCGAATAATAACACGCATTTGCCATATTTATTCTGCGTTTAATTTCCTCCCGAGTGTAATTTATATTTGTTACTGTTGCTCCAAGATATTTGAATTTTTCCACCTCTTCGAAGGATAAATCTCCAATTTTTATATTTCCATTCCGTACAATATTCTGGTCACGAGACATAATCATATACTTTGTCTTTTCGGGATTTCGGGATTCCAAACCGATCGCTCTACTTGCTTCAAGTAAAATTTCCGTGTTTTCCCTAATCGTTTGTGTATTTTCTCCTAACATATTCACGTCATCCGCATAGACAAGTAGCTGATGTAACCCGTTCAATTCCAAACCCTGCCTGTTGTCCTGAACTTTCCTAATGGCATATTCTAGCGCGAAGTTAAAAAGTAAAGGTGATACTGCTGATTTTATTCTTTTATGAACAAAGAATCCTGTTCCTAATTGGTGATTATTGTTTCCTTCCCCATAATACAACAAGTAATCTCCTATTTGGGATATGCCATTCCCATCAGTCCTATTCCGAGGCTTATTATAGGGATACGTAACAAGCTGTTTTTTACGGTGATGGGTTGTTAGCCCTTCGCCCAACCCCCAAGCTGGAGGACCACCCCTTATCGGCTGTCCACGACTGCTTATTCAATGTATTCGCAGCTACCCTCCATATCTGGAGGCCGTCTCCTCTATCCGCAACCTGAGGACGCGCCATGCCGTGGTGATAGGGACGCACAATACAAGGATATATATATATTTCAAAATGATAGAATACAAATATAATATAGGTTGATTAATTCATACACATAGGCTATAAATGTATTTAATCAAATTAAAGATATTAACACGTTTCTAATTTTCTTGTTATATGTTAGTGGGTTACATGTTAGAAGTTCTGGGTGTAATTTAGTTAAAGCATTGTACAACCGAGGGCCAAAATTTATGCTATGCTTTAGACCAGCAGATGTGAGACATTTAGGTTCTACTAATGTTGAATTAATATTTCGTCTTATGCAACGCCAGTTTAATTTGCATTTTATACATTTATTACTGATTATTATTGTTCATACAACCACAACATCATAAGAAGGACAAATAATAATTACAAGAAACATAGAAACACAACACAAACACAAGTACACAAAAATTACGTCACACTAACATATGAAAACAAAAACACACATGATCGTGAAAAAAATTAATTTACATCATATAGAGAACACAAAATACTCTACAAAATCATCTAAACACACAAACAAACAAAAACAGCCTAATACGTGTATACAAACTCACATGCAATAGCTGCAACAAATTCTATATAGGACACACAGGCAGATCACCTCAAACACGTTACGAAGAACACATCACAGCCATACCCAAATCACACAACACTTCCACATACGTAGGACACTTCATAAATACCAATCAAACCTACAGAAACATAGACACAGACAGGAAAATTTCATATATATAACCGAAAAACCAAAAACTAAACACACTAGAACAATACGAATGCACACATACAAGAACAGACTAAAAACAAATCCTCTATACACAACTAAATTTCACAACACAGATAGTATTGGACTCCACACAACATAACACAAACGCACATCCGGTAAAACAAGTGAAGAAACCAGAGGATGCAAGCAGCGAATAGGGATTAGGCTATAAAGAATGGACACTGAGCGAATTTTCCTGTGTTTTGTTTCTCTGTGCGCCGGCATTTAGTTCCACTTTCAAGCGCTAGAGGTTAGTGTAATCGAGCATACGCTAAGATAATAGTTGAGTATAGAGTTGAGACACAGGATCCAAACATCGCATACCTTATTGCATAATCCAGTAACGCTTTGCTTCAAATAAATTCAAGTTAACAGCTTTTCCTTATTTCTCAGTGGCAAACTAGTTGTAATAATAATTTTTTATCTTAGATATAATAAATTATTTTATAAAATAATATAATACATAATAAAATTATGTATCAAATTCATTTAATATTTGTATATAATATAATATAGGTATATGGTTTTACTTCTCATAATAGTTTTGTTTTCTATTTTCAGCGCTATCAAATCATTACATATATTTTAATTGTTGTTGGGGTCAACGTCTCAACTCTCATTATAAAGGAACTCTAGAGTCTAGATGTTACAGTTAATGACGGGCCGCGAAAAAAATAAAAAATAAAAAATAATAATAATAATAATAATAATAATAATAATAATATTAATAATACTTACTGGCTTTTAAGGAACCCGGAGGTTCATTGTCGCCCTCACATAAGCCCGCCATTGGTCCCTGTCCTGAGCAAAATTAATCCATTCTCTATCATCATATCCCACCTCCCTCAAATCCATTTTAATATTATCTTCCATCTACGTCTCGTCATCCCTAAAGGTCTTTTCCCTCCGACAAACCAACTAACACTCTATATGCATTTCTGGATTCCCCCATACGTGCTACATGCCCTGCCCATCTCTGGATTTAATGTTCCTAATTATGTCAGGTGAAGAATACAATGCGTGCAGTTCTGTGTTGTGTAACTTTCTACATTCTCCTGTAACTTCATCCCTCTTAGCCCCAAATATTTTCCTAAGCACCTTATTCTCAAAGACCCTTAATCTCTGTTCCTCTCTCAAAGTGAGAGTCCAAGTTTTACAACCATAAAGAACAACCGGTATAAAACTGTTTTATAAATTCTAATTTTCAGATTTTTCGACACCAGACTGGATGATAAAAGCTTCTCAACCGAATAATAACAGGCATTTCCCATATTTATTCTGCGTTTAATTTCCTCCCGAGTATCATTTATATTTGTTACTGTTGCTCCAAGATATCTGAACTTCTCCACCTCTTCAGAAAGATAAATTTCCAATTTTTATATTTCCATTTCGTACAATATTCTGGTCACGAGACATAATCATATACTTTGTCTTCTCGGGATTTACTTCCAAACCTATCTCTTTACTTGCTTCCAGTAAAATTCCCGTGTTTTCCCTAATCGTTTGTGGATAATAATAATAATAATAATAATAATAATAATAATAGTAATAATAATTTATTTCAATCATCAAATAGCATGGAGTTGCAGTAAGTTTCGTAGAGGATAGAACATGCCTCAGACCGTTTTAGAATGTTCAAAATTCCAAACAGAGATCAAACTCCTAACCTTAACCATGACGCAGAGCAATATTGAAGAAAACACAGGAACACAAACACGCCTGTGGGAGGAGAGATGGGCGTTCATTTGTCCACTAGGCTCGCAGGATGCGCTGCCTGTTTTTTTACAGATCTCTGAATAATCACTCATGCGGAAGTCTCATTTGGCATTTATAAAATCGGAACCACATAAAAGCGGCAACTGCGTGTTATATATAATTTAAACATTTTAAAGCATATAATGTGAAAGCTTCATAAAAATGTTATACAAATTTTTTTGCCAGTTTGGACTCATTGCCTTCCTCATGTAGAGAGCATTTTAACACAGTTATAAATTATGTCACAGGAAATACGTAGGCCTACTTACGCAATACGACAATGTAAAACTACTGAAAAATAAAACGATAATTTAAAAAATGCTACAAAAATAAATAAGAATTGGAGAAAATAAATTTTAAAGACTAAAAAAAAAGCATAATAAAAATTGCATAATTTGTTTTATTATGTCATAAAATGAATTACTGTATTAATGAACATTGTTTCGAAGTTAAAAGCGATCTAATGACATTTCATCAACATCCGCCCTCTAATAATCTGCACTCACTTTCTCTCCTATATCGAATTATGCACACTTCATCCCCCTATTATTTATTCGCTCGTTTTCATACTCTCTCTCGCTATCATAATATTAATACTCGATCACAACGCGATAACACGCTAGAAATTCCACTTCACACATCATCTCTGTATTCCTCATCTTTCACTGTTGCTACCTCTCGTCACTGGAACTCTCTGCCGCCTGAAGTCAAGGGCTGCCGAACATTGAAATCTTTCAAATCCAAGTTAGAAAATTATCTTATGACGAGTTGCCAAACTAACTTACTATTATGACAAGTGTTGTATTGCATGTTTCCACGTATTCACATTTTTTTATGTTCTAGTGATATTTAACTTATTTTATATTTTTGTTTTAGTATTTTCCGATAATGGTATATCTATAATGTGATAATTTGAGCTATATATAATCATAATTTTCCTTACTGTGTGTACTTAAAAATATTGTATTCATTGTATGCTTGTACTGCACTATTTTATTTATTATTATTATTATTATTATTATTATTATTACTATTCTTATTTTTTATCATTATTATTATTATTATTATTATTATTATTATTATTATTATTATTATTATTATTATCAATAATTGTCTTATTTTTATACTTTGTATGTCTCATTTATTTTGACCTGCTGTTCACATTTTATTATGCTTTTTCTTTCTTTCTGTATGTTATATATTATGTCTGATTTCTACTTACTTGTTGTTTACTTTTTAGTATTATATTATATTATTATTATTATTATTATTATTATTATTATTATTATTAACACACTCTGCTACTGTTAGATTTTTTTTTCCTTTAAAGTGTGATGTAATATTTACACGTAAATCTGCAAAGGGATTTTTTTCGATATGTTTAAAAATGAAATACAGTTACTTTGAAACCATAGTAACGATGAAATATTGAACATCATCTGAATCCATGCAAACTACTTTGACAGATCAACAGATATATGACAAATACTTCACACATTTAAAGTAAATTGTAATCAATGAATCACTGTTGAGAGATACATTTCACTGATGTGTGGTCTGAGCATTGAAAGAGACCCGAGTTGCCCGCTGTTTAAAATTACTTGCGCCCCCACGCGAAAATCCCTCATCTCCGACTGATCTGCGCTCAGAAAGAAGTGTCTCCTCGCACATGGCCAACCATCGAGCGAGTTGCGCGTGCAATGGTCGAGGTGAGTGGCCAATTTCACGCCCCTCCGCTTTGTCTCTGGCTAAAACTTCCGGTAGCAATTTTACCCCATGAGCAGTTTCATGTTTCACCGTCACCGGTTTTCGAGCCAATGACCTTTTAACTCTTGACAATTTATCTAAGCCTACTATTAAGTAAGGGGTGTTACAAATATTTTCATGTTTCACTGAAATTGTCCCAATTTCAAGGAATTTACACACTATGACATTTGCATGTGAAATTGACAAAAATATTATTATTATTATTATTATTATTATTATTATTATTATTATTATTATTATTATTGAAAATTATTCAGAGGATAATTCAGGAGAAAATATTAAAGGGAATTTTATATACAGAAATAGGTTTATATAAATTAAGAATAAAATGGAAATATAAAATTGGAAAGTTATTTTTGAAGAGAAAAATTCAAAACCTGGGATCAACAGCATTAAACAAAATAAAATGGGAAATAGTTATTATTCGGTTGGAAGCTTTTATCATCCAGTCCAGTCCAAAAATCTGAAAGTAGAATTTATAAAACAGTTAAATTACCGGTTGTTCTTTATGGTTGTGAAATGGCTCACTTTGAGAGAGGAAACAAAGGGTGTTTGAGAATAAGGTGCTTAGAAAAAATTTTCTAAGAGGGATGAAGTTACAGGAGAATGGAGAAAGTTACAAAACACAGAACTGCACGCATTGTATTCATCACCTCACATAATTATGAATATTAAATCAAAATGGAAAATGGATGAATCCAGAAATGCAAATTTACGGAGGTTAAAAACCTTTCCGAGACGTAGATGGGAAGAATAAAATAGAAGGGAGATAGGATATGAAAACTGGCAGGATAGGGAAATTAGAGGACAAAAATCGGGTTTCTTAAAAGCCAAAGAATTAAAAATAAATAATACATTATTATTATTATTATTATTTTATTATAAACGAAGTAAAGATCAAGAACTTTTCATGCATGAAGGCATTTCAAACTATCACTTTTCTTCGTCGTAGAAAAGTGGTTCATTCTGTGCAGTGGATTACAGCACCAACATCTAATTCATGAGCTAAAATTTTGTGTGTATACAGAGTGTTAAAAATAACGTTTACAACGTTTCAGGGATGATGAAAGGTAAAAACAAACATCTGTTTTGACGGAAAAATTTGGCAGAGGCTTATTTTGCAGCAAGTGTTAGTGTAATCCATAAGGAACGAGACCAATTTTCGTTTTAGACCGTCCAAAAGGAATGAAGTAAATTTCTGCAACAATTCAAGAAGGCCAAAGTAGAGTCAGCTTAGAAGCGAGCAAAAATGCCGTATCGATCGGTGATACACAAGAATGTCTCTCCACAAAAAGAAATCCATTAGGTCCGGTGATCGAGGTGGCCATGGTACCGGCCCAAGAAGAATGGAAAAAGGTGGTTCAAGACGATCAAAGTGTGGAGGGCCACCGTCATGCTGAAACCATATTCGTTCCCTGATGTTCAATGAGATATTTTCTAAAAGTTCTGGTAGGACGTCGCGTAGAAAAACAAAATAATTACCACCATGGAGACTGTTAGGACCCTTTTAACTTGTTGAGGACAGTACAAACAGAACTAACCAGTGTGTGTTGTGACGGAAGTCATCTACCCTTCAGGCCATCTTAGCAAAACGGTACATCTGCTAAAGTTTTGTCTAAAAAGATGTTTGAGCGTTGGGGCCGTAAACAGGTTTGAAAAACGAAAGAGGCCTAATTCGTGAACCGCTCGTGTATGTACATTATTTTGATGCCAAGATCGTTTATTACATATGAATTTTATTATTATTGAAATCTCCATCTTATTATTGACGGCGAACAAATTATTATCTTCAACATTGTTGCTTTAAAATGTTTTCTGTATTTTTTATTGCAGCAGGCCGTGATGTACGTCTGTCTTTTTTTTCCCCCAGTCTATGATGAGTCTGGAATTTTGTTGATTTTTTAAACTTGCATCACGAATGCAGTAAATTTTGATGGTTTACTTAAGAAATATTTAAAAACATAATTAACAGTGCAAAGTGAAACATTCAATTTAAATTATTACTATATTGAACGTCTCTAAAAATAATATGTTAAAAGCCTAAAGCAGTAAAATAATATTCTTAAGCGGTAAGAAGGGGGAAAATGGTTATTACAGCATGGAATTTTTGACTTTCCGCGGATGCGGAAACCAAGCAAATGAGCTAAAATTTTATCTGTGTATACTATATTTTATTTTACAAGTCTTACCAAATAAAAATAATTAATCATGGCGACCAACATAAATGTCTACGTGTACAATTTTTAGATCCTAAATTCATAGATAATATTCCATTAATAGCTCAAGTATAAAACTGATGATAGGCATTCTATAAAGTTCTTCGGTTGTCTTTACATGGACAAAAGCTGTATGAATGTGAATAAGGTTACGTATACAGCCTCGTTTGTTATGCAGATATTCAACTTTAGTCCATAAACGAAACCCCTGAAGTTAAGTTTCGAAGAGATTGTATGTGGAAGTACAGACTGTGCCTTTAGCAATCTGTGTATTCATAGAGCCTACGTAAGGGCAGAGATATGAATGCAAAAGAAGGGGGCTCTGTCAAAGACTCTGAATAAATTATTCTTTCATACGAGGCTCTCAAGAAAATCAAATTAATTACCATACATAATTTAACTATGAAACTCGAGCCAGTGTCGTATAAACCATTAAAGAGAAAATAACAGAGATCATATTTCTGTTCTTGTGTTATTCTCATTTAGCCCCATGAATTCTTGTGAAAATATAATGTCAACTAAGTTTCAATGATTAAGACAGTGACATGAATTTAGAATACTCCACATTTCATTCTAAATTACATTTAGGTATCAGTTCAATTATCAGTTATTCTTTCAATGGACATATGGAATGGGTGGAGGATGCAAGGTTACCAATAAGAGTTTTGGAATGGACTCCATCGGGAAAGAGAGGAAGAGGGAGATCTTAAAACACATGCTCAGGGAATTTAAGAGAGCAGTGTATTATGATAATATATGATTGAAAGAACTCTAATTTCATCCTTTATATTTGCAGAAATTTTATCCGAACAAATATAACATTTTAAAATTTGAATAATTCCGGCGTTCCGTCAGCCCACGCGAGTTGTGTGGATATAAAGGGAAAAGTTGAGACGGTGTCGGGTGGAGTTCCGGGTAGCTCAGTTGGTAGAACGCTGGTACGTTCAACCAGAGGTCCCGGGATCGATACCGGCTCCGGAACAATTTTTCCCTTGAAATTATTCAAATCTGCTTTACAGGAAGCTTCACCTGAAATACTAGATTTGCATAATATATACGTCACTGTGTACGTTAACAGAAAACAACAATTCCAAGTCACAAAGAGTTTGTGTGCACTCGATGTGGGTCTCTGGCGTTTCGTCAACCCACGCGAGTTGTGTGGATATAAAGGGAAAAGTTGAGACGGTGTCGGGTGGAGTTCCCGGGTAGCTCAGTTGGGAGAGCGCTGGTACGTTCAACCAGAGGTCCCGGGATCGATACTCGGCTCCGGAACAATTTTTCCCTTGAAATTATTCAAATCTGCTTTACAGGAAGCTTCACCTGAAAGACTAGATTTGCATAATTTTAAAATTTGTTCGGATAAAATTTCTGCACATCTAAAGAATAATATTTCTTTTCAATAATTTATTTGCATAATACACTGCTCTCTTAAATTCATTCGAACAAATTGGAAATTAAATGAATAGCTTTCCCTAACCACGCTGTGATATATTTTATACAAAGCAATTTTTATCTCGAACAGAAAGCAAAAATGATAAAAATAGTATTAAACATTTTTGTATGAAATATCTCAAAGAATAACCCCGTGAAATTAATGACATTACTAGGGTTCACCCAGTACAGAAGCTATTGACTAAGCTATTTCCCCAGAATTAACTAACAACTTTAGACAGACAACTTCTGAATTGTTACTGACAATTCATTTATTTACATTTACATAATTCTACTTATTTGAAGGTTTCGTAACAAGCTGTTTTTTTACAGTGATGGGTTGTTAGCCCTTCGCCCAACCCCCAAGCTAGAGGACCACCCCTCATCGGCTGTCCGCGACTGCTTATTCAATATATTCGGAAGTAAATCCCGATAAGACAAAGTATATGATTATGTCTCGTAACGAGAATATTGTACGAAATGGAAATATAAAAATTGGAAATTTATCTTTTGAAGAGGTGGAGAAGTTCAAATATCTCTGAGCAACAGTAACAAATATAAATGATACTCGGGAGGAAATTAAACACAGAATAAATATGGTAAATGCCTGTTATTATTCGGTTGAGAAACTTTTATCATCCAGTTTGCTGTCAAAAAATCTGAAAGTTAGAATTTATAAAACAGTTATATTACCGGTTGTTCTTTATGGTTGTGAAACTTTGACTCTTACTTTGAGAGACGAAAACAGGTTAAAGGTGTTTGAGAATAAGGTGCTTAGGAAAATATTTGGGGCTAAGAGGGATGAAGTTACAGGAGAATGGAGAAAGTTACACAACACAGAACTGCACGCATTGTATTCTTCACCTGACGTAATTAGGAACATTAAATCCAGACGTTTGAGATGGGCAGGGCATGTAGCATGTATGGGCGGATCCAGAAATGCATATAGAATATTAGTTGGGAGGCCGGAGGGAAAGAGACCTTTAGGGAGGCCGAGACGTAGATGGGAGGATAATATTAAAATGGATTTGAGGGAGGTGGGATATGATGATAGAGACTGGATTAATCTTGCTCAGGATAGGGACCAATGGCGGGCTTATGTGAGGGTGGCAATGAACCTCCGGGTTCCTTAAAAGCCAGTAAGTAAGTACATAATTCATATAACGAAATTTTTCATAAAACGCCTCAATAAACAACAAGACAATATGTACCTACTTATATAACCCCGTAACAAGGAAATACACCTACTTCGAATGACACTGGCACTTGAATATATTCCATAGATGAGCAAGCTTACGAAATAGCGCGCATGTGAACTACGCGTTATTTTCCACAGAGCAGAAAGGTAGGCAGGGTCTGGCTGCCAATATTTCAGTAATCTGAATTCCAGAATGCTAGAAATGCCCTCAAATTTCTGGACCGCAAAATACCACAAATATTGCACTGTGTCATCTCACATTTATTTAACTATCATTTAAAATCGCATACCACATTCATGACGTCATATTTAACGAGTACAATAATCAAAATTCAGCAAATGTGGAGTTTCAACTTACTCTAGTCTAATGTAACGAAAAGAGCCAATGATCGTACACAACGAGTATAGAACAATTAACTTGTATGCCTATAATATATCTTTGTAGCAGTATCTGTAACAAAGTCGGAGTAAATGACATGGATAATTGTAGTGGGTTATTTAATGATGCCGTATCAACGACTTGGGTTATCTAGCATCGATGGCATTGAATGGTGATAGCAAGATGAAATTTGCCGAGTCAGGCCAAACATTCAATAGAACATAAAACTTAGAAATAAAACTAGGTTTTCCTGTTTTCGAATTTAAAAACTGATAAAATTAGCAAATATTAGTTAAAATATATTGCAAGTTAAAAAATATTAGCTACAGTCTCACTGTTGATTTGTAAAACTCGGCTGCATGGCACATTTATGCAGATGTTTAGCAGTTTTCCTAATTTTAATAAATTTTTAAATTCACAAATCCCTTGAAAGGAACCCAAATTTTTTACAATTTTATAGAAACTGGGGTATATGGTAAAAAAAAACAAATTTTTATAAGTTGAAAAACTAAAAAAAAAAATAATAATAAAAAATAAAAAAATCCAAAGTTTAAAGTAACGCGAAAATAAAAAACACGAATTTTTATAAAACGGGGTGGCTTATGTCAAGCTTTTTCAATATCCGCCATTTTGTGTAGTCAGTCATTATTATTATTTTTAACATCCTGCGTGGTATAATTTTATATGAAACGGGGATATGGTCAAATAATTTTTGTAAGTTCAAAAACTCCAATTTTAAGTTTTTCAAAAAATATATATAAACAAAAATAATGATCCACAGTATACCGTAAAAATAAAAAACTAAACATAATTTTATATAAAAGGTAAGGCTTATGTCACGTTTTTCAATATCTGCCATTTTGTGAAGAAGCCATTGTTATTATTTTTAACTTCCTGCATGATATAATTTCATATGAAACAGGAATATGGTCATATTTTTCTAAGTTGAAAAAAATACAAAAAAATATAAGAAATGATCCAAAATATATCGCGAAAATAAAGAATAACACAATTTTATGTAAAAGGAGGGCTTATGTCAGTGTTTTTCAATATCCGCCATTTTGTAAAGTCAGCCATTATTATTATGTCCACACTTGTGCAGTAACGGTCAGCGCGTCACCGCGCGTCTGGCTGCGAAACCAGGTGGCCCGGGTTCGATTCACGGTCGGGGCAAGTTACTTGGTTGAGGTTTTTCCCGGGGTTTTCCTCAACTCAATACGAGCAAATGCTGGGTAACTTTCGGTGTTGGACCTCGGACTCATTTCACCAGCATTAGCACCTTCATCTCATTCAGACGCTAAATAACCTAAGATGTTGATACAGCGTCGTAAAATACCTAACTTACTAAAATAAAAAATATTATTATTATCATTATTATTATTATTATTATTATTATTATTATTATTATTATTATTATTATTATTATTATTATTATTAACATACTGCGTGGTACACCAGTATAAAAGCAGCTTTCATCCTCTTAACCAATGAACACTTTTTATAGATAAAAGAAGCAGACCCACCAAAGGCGTAGTGAGCCAATTATAGCTTGGGTACTAAATGTTTCATTCAAAGGCAAACCCACACGATAATATTACGAGTGTCGAGTAGAGGAAGCTTACTGCATCATGTATTATCTGCCTCGGACTTGAAACTAAGAATGCGGGAAATCTGATTTAAGATATGAAAATATTAAAACTCTTTTACAAATAATATGATATTCAATATATTGTCTTTTGCATAGCAAAATATTTTTATAATGACCATTAATTTTAATTTAAATATCTATAAGAATTATAATACATGCCTCCAGATATGGAGGGTAGCTGTGAATATATTGAATAAGCAGTCGTGGACAGCCGATGAGGAGTGGTCCTCCAGCTTGGGGGTTGGGCGAAGGGCTAACAACCCATCACCGTAAAAAGCACCACAAACGATTAGGGAAAATACGGGAATTTTACTTGAAGCAAGTAAAGAGATAGGTTTGGAAGTAAATCCCGAAAAGACAAAGTATATGATTATGTCTCGTGACGAGAATATTGTACGAAATGGAAATATAAAAATTGGAAATTTATCTTTTGAAGAAGTGGAAAAATTCAAATACTTGGGAGCAACAGTAAAAATATCAGTGATACTCGGGAGAAAATTAAACACAGAATAAATATGGGAAATGCCTGTTATTCGGTTGAACAGCTTTTATCATGCAGTCTGCTGTCAAAAATCTGAAAGTTAGAATTTATAAAACAGTTATATTACCGGTTGTTCTGTATGGTTGTGAAACTTGACTCTCACTTTGAGAGAGGAACATAGGTTAAGGGTGTTTGAGAATAAGGTGCTTAGGAAAATATTTGGGGCTAAGAGGGATGAAGTTACAGGAGAATGGAGAAAGTTACACAACACAGAACTGCACGCATTGTATTCTTCACCTGACATAATTAGGAATATTGAATCCAGACGTTTGAGATGGGCAGGACATGTAGCACGCATGGGCGAATCCAGAAATGCATATAGAGTGTTAGTTGGGAGGCCGGAGGGGAAAAAGACCTTTGGGGAAGCCGAGATGTAGATGGGAAGATAATATTAAAATGGATTTGAGGGAGGTGGGATATGATGATAGAGACTGGATTAATCTTGCTCAGGATAGGGACCGATGGCGGGCTTATGTGAGGGCGGAAATGAACCTCCGGGTTTCTTAAAAGTCAGTAAGTAAGTAAATAAATTAATTTGCAATTATATTTATAAACTAGCCGTACCCGTGCGCTCCGCTGCACCTGTTAGAAATAAATATAAAGTAATTACATAATTAAAATAGGACGTTTGATCCATGGAACAACTTTTACAACAGAGCAAGATATTCTGCTTCGCTCATTACTCATTTTTTTGCATTGCATTTATTGCATATATATTTTATGTATTTTAACACGATTCAATTGAGCATAGTTAAAATTTGAATTATAAAATAATGGATTGCTAAGCTAACGTAATATTACTGCATACTAAATCAATTTAGACTCTCGTTGTTCGTTAATTCTCTGAGATTAAAATGAGTGTACATAAATATTATTTTAAGAAATACAGAAAACGAATGTACAAAATTGCCTATCAAATTTTCTGTGCATAAGAAGCTACTTTAATCTTACCTGTCCTCGATTTACTCAGACGTTACTGTAATAACATCATAGCATTATGTCCATCTAGAGAAACTACACTTTCCAATGGTGAAATAATAATTAATTATACAAATCGGTTAATTTAACTTCTGATATTACTTCATACAGAAACATTCTCTGTAGGCTATGTTTAATAGCTTACGATTGTTAATGTCGAAGGCCCCTGTTTCGATTCTTGTTGTCCAAGGCCCTTATAGACGAAGTCATTTTTTCTTAATTCATTGCACCGTCTTAGATGGCGTTATTTTAATTTCAAACTCATTTATCTCATTAAATATCAGTCCTAACAAAATTTTGTAAGGAATAAAACTTATCGGAACTCATTTTTAAAGAAACGTTTGTTATGTAACATTTTTTACAAAATCAATAATAAGCGAGATATTTCGATTTATTTAATTCAGGCCCCTTATAACCCCCTTTTAAATAATGTATTTTGAATGCTATATAGCCTAAAATCTAAGTTACAACGAACTTAATTTATATTCCAATTTTCATATAAATCGGTTCAGCCATTATCGCGTGAAAAGGTAACAAACATACAGACAGACATACAAACAAAAATTTCAAAAATGCTATTTCCGTTTTCAGGGTGATTAATTATAGATGTTAGGACCAATTATTTTGGAAAATCGAAAATTACCAGAAAATTTTCGGCTACAGATTTATTATTAGTATAGATTCACTTACATAATACAAATAGTTACAAGCATTTAATTAACAATGATGTTTTCCTTTCTTCTTCTACTTCGCGTTTCAGTGTACTGTAGGTATTTTTACAGTATTTTCTGCTTACTTACTTACTTACTTACTTACAAATGGCTTTTAAGGAACCCGAAGGTTCATTGCCGCCCTCACATAAGCCCGCCAGCGGTCCCTATCCTGTGCAAGATTAATCCAGTCTCTATCATCATACCCCACCTCCCTTAAATCCATTTTAATATTACCCTCCCATCTACGTCTCGGCCTCCCTAAAGGTCTTTTTCCCTCCAGTCTCCCAACTAACACTCTATATGCATTTCTGGATTCGCCCATACGTGCTACATGCCCTGCCCATCTCAAACGTCTGGATTTAATGTTCCTAATTATGTCAGGTGAAGAATACAATGCGTGCAGTTCTGTGTTGTGTAACTTTCTCCATTCTCCTGTAACTTCATCCCGCTTAGCCCCAAATATTTTCCTTAGCACCTTATTCTCAAATACCCTGAACCTATGTTCCTCTCTCAGAGTGAGAGTCCAAGTTTCACAACCATACAGAACAACCGGTAATATAATTGTTTTATAAATTCTAACTTTCAGATTTTTGGACAGCAGACTGGATGATAAGAGCTTCTCAACCGAATAATAACACGCATTTCCCATATTTATTCTGTGTTTAATTTCCTCCCGAGTGTCATTTATATTTGTTACTGTTGCTCCAAGATATTTGAATTTTTCCACCTCTTCGAAGGATAAATCTCCAATTTTTATATTTCCATTTCGTACAATATTCTGGTCACAAGACATAATCATATACTTTGTCTTTTTCGGGATTTACTTCCAAACCGATCGCTCTACTTGCTTCAAGTAAAATTTCCGTGTTTTCCTAATCGTTTGTGTATTTTCTCCTAACATATTCACGTCATCCGCATAGACAAGAAGCTGATGTAACCAGTTCAATTCCAAACCCTGCCTGTTATTATGAACTTTCCTAATGGCATATTCTAGAGCGAAGTTAAAAAGTAAAGGTGATAGTGCATCTCCCTGCTTTAGCCCGCAGTGAATTGGAAAAGCATCAGATAGAAACTGACCTATACGGACTCTGCTGTATGTTTCACAGTATTTTCGGCTAATCAATGAAACTTAATGTAGTACAATTTGAATATGGGAACATTAGCAATCACCATCGCGATTATTTCTTATTAGAAAGGTTGAGAAATGCATAAAGCTGAAGGCTGTCATACAGTTGCAACTATTTCAGTACATTTTTACATCAGCTGGCTGCAGTAGCTATGGTAACGTGTGCCCATGCCCCTGGAAACTTCAGAAATTACAGCGGGCTGTGGTGCACCTCCCCGTTGTTTTTAATTAAACACAATGGAAAGCAGCAACTACTGATCTAATGGATTTCCTTGTGCACTCTTCCGTTCCCTTGCATAAATGAACCAGCTCCTTTCCACTCTATTTAAAGGCCGCCCTGCATCCAGGGCCCCCTGCTTCTCGTTCCGTGGCAGCTAAGACGCCGCCCGCGTCCCTCCCCGCTAATATAATGCACTTCCACTGCGCCCTTTATTTCAGTTCCGGAAACTGAACTTTGAGGCTCTTCGGACATCAATCTGAACTGGTAATTAACCCGTGCGTTGTGAGCATTATATATATATACCGGTATACACATACACTTATTATACATACTGCATATAATTTATGTACAGTGTTGGGATCCCCATAGGATATATATCAGGTAAATTCCTTAAAAGGAATCCAGTATAGGGCAGCTAAATTTGTTAAAGGTAAAAGAGAAGATGGAAACGATACGATAAAAGAACTTAAATGGGAAACTTTGGAAAAAGACGTAGGAAAACTAGAATAACATCATTGTACAGAGCACATCTAGGTCAAAAAGCATGGGTAGACATAACGGCTCGGTTAGAAAAGCCAACGTACTATGGTAGGAACGATCATGATTTTAAAATCTAATGTAGGAAACAGAAAACGGATGTAGGTAAATTCTCATTTTTAAGTAGAACTATATATGATTGGACTGACCTACCCGCAGCGGTCTTTCAGGGCTGTCCTTCCTTAAGAAGATTCCAGAATAACTTAAAAAGTTGTGTATAAAGTGGAAATTAAAATTAAGGTGACATTTAACATTTAATTTTTAAGGTGACATGTATTTATTTAGCCTGACGAATTACTTCCTTGGTTTGAATTGTAAATTATTTAAAAATAGCGTGTAAGAGGGTCTTAGACTAGAAATGTTTAGCTTAAATGTAGTTCTGTTTATAAGTATGCATAAGGGTGTAATTATTTGACTTATTTGAACTGTTGTATCAGTGAAGCGAGGTGAGTCAGTGAAGTTATGGTTTTACAGTGCAGTGAATAGTTCCGATCAGTGATAATTTATAGCGTCAATGAAATGTGTTCTATAGTGTCAGTGAAATGCGTCATAGTGCCACTACAGTGAGTGAGATGAGAATAAAGTGAAAGACTATTGAAACTTATGTAGGGCCTATACATATGTAGGTTGTATTGTAAAATTAGGTTATTTTATTATTAATTGTAATTATTGTGTTAAATTGTTCTGTGCATTCTTATTGTATTGTGTATATAAATGTATACTGTATTGTATAAGTGTATTGTGTATTGTAATTTTATTGTGTATTGTTTATATTGTGTATACCACTGCCACTGGGTGCTTGTCCACTTGCAGTGTAAATACATACATACATACATACATACATACATACATTCATACATACATACATACATACATACATACATACACAGAGTGCAGCGTAAGTAATGTCTTTAATTTCAGGGGATTATCTTTGAGATATTTCAAACAGAAAACTTTAATACATTTTTGCTCGTTTTTACTTATTTCTCCAAGAAAAAATAGTTATATATGAAACATTTCATGGTGTGTTTTGGGAAAGTCATAGATTGAATTCCCAACATGCTCACTCAATTTAAGAGAGCAATGCATTAAGATGTGGTCCTCCAGCTTGGGGTTGGGCGAAGGGGAAATTTCACAGATAGTAACACTATATTTCTATTACAAAAAGAGTAATTAGAATAATAGTAGGTGCCAAATCTAGGAAATCGTGTAGGACTATTTTCAAAAAACTACAAACAATGCCCATGGCTTGTCAGTATATCTTTTCATTAATAATCTTCCTCGTATGTAATCGTGAAAACTTTGTAACTAATTCAACAGTTCATAGCATAAATACACGTCAAAAAATGACTTTCATACTCCATCGGCAAGTCTATCGTGCTATCAAAAAGGAGTGCGTTATATGGCAGTAAAAATTTTTAATAGCCTCCCTATCGATATAAAAAATGAAACTCAAAACATAAAATTATTTAGGGCCAAATTAAAGAAGTACCTAATTTCTCACGCCTTCTATTCTGTAGGTGAATTCATGACATTCAATAACGCTTCATGAAATTGATACTAAAACTTTGTGTTGTACTAGTAGACTATATTGTAAATCTCATCTGTATATATTTCATCTAGACTGTGACTATAAATTAAGATTTTATAATAGTATTAAGTTTTTTGACTTGTTCCATATTCTAGCTGTGAAGCAATGTATGAATACCATGGAATGTTAATAAATACAATACAATACAATACAATACAAGGGCTAACAACCCATCACCGTAAAAGCAGCTTGTTACGAAATCTCAACATAATTCTCGAAATGGGACTGATTCTCTAGCATGAACACAACAAAATATAAGAATTGGAAATTTATCTTTTGAAGAGGTGGAGAAGTTCAAATATCTTCGAGCAACAGTAACAAATATAAACGACACTCGGGAGGGAATTAAACACAGAATAAATATGGGAAATGCCTGTTATTATTCGGTTGAGAAGCTTCTGTGAACCAGTGATGTTCTGCGAGTAGGGACGCTGAATACTTGGTACCGATACTGTATCCCATATTTAGTCTAATATCGATACTCACAACGTATCGAAAAGATCGTATCGATATTAATTGGTATCGCTGATGTTCATTAAAGGGCAGCGTTAGTTTTACTAAATAAAATAACATTCACTGATACAGTTTTCAAAGAAATCTTTAATGGTATAATGAAATAAAATATGAGTTTACAAAATCGATGAAAACAAATGACACCTCAACGTTGCAACAGAATTAATATCTCCTGGTATATAGGCTACTTATTTCCTACTGAATTCATTTTATATGAACAATTCTTCTTGAGAAGTACTCCTCAATAACTTACCGTGGTTAACTGCAAATCTGATTAGTAAGGGGAGGATTTTAGCATATTTGCATGTTTCATTCCTTAGTTGGAAATTATATGCTACCATTATGTAAATGAGTTTCAAGTTATTAGCAAATAAATGTCAAGATTTTACAGTTCATATACAGACTATGCACATTTAAGTGATTAATGCATATTTCAGCTCTTAGCTGTACACGATGTGTATCTGTGAGGAGTTAAGTCGTGTACTAGGATGAGTGTATGGGTAAGTGTAATGAATGAATGAGGATGATGATTAAGACAAGAAAGGGAGAAGGGAAAACCCGGTGCCTGCACGTGGCCTACTCCTGTCGAATAGCACCAAGGGGACCGCCAGGCTTAACGTCCCCATCCGAAGGACGAATCACTATCAAAAGTGACGTATGCCTTCCCTTCATATGCACTACGGAGAGATTTGGGATTTAACCCAAGCATAGTGATTGAAATTGTGCACCGCTGTATCGCCTTGTCCCGAGTTAGAAATTTTACATGAAAATCTCTTACCCCGCCAGGAATCGAACCCAGGTCGGCAGATGCGCTACCACAGAGTTAACTCTGAGAACTTAACAAGAATTATGTTACTTGCAAATATCTAGTGGGGGGGGAGAAAGTCACGGCTCCCTATCTTGCAGTTGACCAGTATGGTGCGGACAAATTGATACAAGAGCATCTTAATAATAGTGGTAATAGTATGGTACTGTACTATTAGTAATGAACATTAGATCTATAGAAGATGTGGTCAGAAATTCAAAACACTGCCGTTATTCTTGAAATAACAAATATGCGTAATCAAGATCCACTGCGCTCCGACTCCATAGGGTAAAATTAATGGGATCGGTGTGATAAAAACTTTTTTCTTCTATGCTTCAGCTTGACAAATTCCCTTGCTTGTTTTTATTTTGGAGCACTAAAATTTTAACTGCGCCATAAAACGAACGCTGGCGGAAATCACAGCCTCAGTGAAAGAAGGGTTCATTTAGACTTTCCTCCACAGCATTTAGTTTGTATTTCGTATCTAAAGGCATGATAATACAAGAACTGTCCATTACGGGAGTGAAATATGTACCTAAAATAGTAATGCACGTATATATTATTCATAATAAACAGTAAACGTCACCGGCAATGAAAAGCAACAAGCGTTGTGCTGAAGACAGATACGATAACATTAGTATAAGCGACATGTTGCTTGAAATAACACTGCTTCGATATATTATGTCAGTGATGTCAACTGATGCCCATAGGAGCAAGCGCGCGCTTTAGAGCCCAGGAGAGCCTGAGCGCTTTACAGCGGAAAGGAAAGAGAAGACGAAAGAGGCAGTATATGCCGCTTGGTCGAGCTATATTCAGGGATGGCCAGCACTGATTCAATAGATAAAGGGAAGAGAACTTATTAAAACTGTATCCATGGTAATTTTTAGATTTGCCTGAGAAGTCTAAGTGCATTATAAGAATGTAAGTTTTAATGTTAATGTTCATTTTTCACAAGTTTACTTTTTTATTCAAAATGAATATTTTCTCAACTTTTTTTTACAGAAAAGTGAAATTTTCAGATACGTTCGTTTAGTAGCCTTACAGGTACTAAAACAATGTTTTCGTAAATCTAATATACCGTAAATACGTATTACTGAAGATAGTGTATTAAAATGTTTGAAAATATTCGCATGAAAAATATTTGTAAGGAAATGAATTAACAAAGCAAATACTGTTACATCACAAACAAAAGATATGTGCCTATGTGTTGGTAAAACGTCAGCTCTATAGCTTCATCAGATTTCGGGATAATTTAATATTCTGATAACAGAAAGTTGCGCACCAATATCACCTAAAAGCATAATGCGATAAGAGTTTTATTATGTAATATTAGTTACAATTAAAACATATACCTAGACAACTTTGCTTTGTACGAGTACTATAATATTGTTTTGACTACTTTTATAATGCTAAAGATACCATCAATATCAATTTCAACTTATCATGTCATATTCAGTGTCTTTCTTTGGGCTAACACTTTCTTTATGTTTAATTCACTTAGTACAGTATAGTTGTAGTTATTATGGAATTTGTGTGAATATTCCTTCTTTACTCTTTATTATGTTATTAACGTTTAAAAGACAACTGCAATATTAGGCTAGGAAATAGGTGTTAGTACTTTTGTTTTACAGACAATATAGAAAATAACAAACAGAAATAAGCTATATAAAAATAACGGCATAAAATTTCACGTTCCGTTTGAAGTTTGTGCACCACTGTTTTCTTAATCCAACAGGCTGCTTATTCCTCCTAGCATACTTAGAGCTTAATGCCCGCGCACGACGTCAAGGTCAGAAAAATGCGCTTGCTTTGACATCACTGTATTATGGTGATATTGTGAAGTGTAGGCAATTAGTCGTATTAAATCATCTAAGGTTTCCTGAGATAATCGGGATATAAGAGTTGGAAGGCTTAGCTGATATTTTAGCAAGAAAAGTTTTTCTGTAAACCACTCGAGAAAAACTGTAACAAAGATTGTAACATTTCCCCTTACGGGAGCTTTGTCGATGTTACCCAAAATGCATTCGTAACAAAATGTATAATATCATATTGGTGGTAAGTTTATAGTTTTTTTTTTTTTCAGAAAAAAAAAATTGCAAAAGTTTAACAATCTCTTATTCGGTAAATATTGCGAGTAGGATCGTGATTTTTGTCCACATCGATAGAAAATCTAATAACGAATCATTTATCCCTCTGGCGTATTTCAATAGCGTGAACGTGTTAATTTAGTTCAAAAACACTAATTTCAAGCCACTGACCGATGCGAGCAGATTGCAACGTCGCCGTCGTAGCGACAGAGGGAGGCTCTCGCACAGAAACAGTTCTGAGTTCGTTCACCTCTTACATCTGTATTTCGAGAAAGAGTACTGTTTTTTTTAATGGCACCCATGTTAAAATTACATATTCAGAATTTCTATTAAATTTTACGTATGAATGTGTGGAAATTTTACCCATCCACTCATTTCATGTTTTCTAACTATTCATAAAAAAAAACTTGTTTCGTGAATTTCAAACTTGAGACAATTATGTAAAATCATACTGAGTAGGCCATAAAACTAAAAATAAAACTGTATCACTAATTAAATTTGACAATAGATGACGGAAGAGTGGAACAGAGAAAAATTCTCTCCGGCACCGGGATTTGAACCCGGGATTTCAGCTCTACGTGCTGATGCTCTATATCAGGCATGTCAAAACCCTGCACATTGTGCAATTGTTTCTATGCGATGTGCAGTTCCTATTCCCCTACCTGGAGGGAGTGAATCGCCTTGGAGGGGAACGCGACAGGGGTATACAATACCTGCAGCAAATTTTCCATCTCACGTCACAATATTAATTCAATATACTTATATTAATAAATCTTTAAATCTGACATAAAGAGAATATCGTCGTTGACAGCTTGTGAACTACACTTTTAATTTCTTTGAGTAACGCTCCCAACTTTTCGATACTTGCTTTCAACGTTTTCAAATAAACTATATGTGAATTTAAATTCTAAGCTTAATTTATATTTATTAATATTAATATTAATTTATATTGACATAGAGCAAAGAAATGATTTCAGTGTAAAACTTACAATGTCCTAATGCATGTAATTAATTAGAGTATAATAATTTTTCAGTACTTGCGTACCAATGGTCACAGTAAATAATAATGGTTGACGAACAATGAAAGAGTAGGGTCTATCACTTTAAAATAATTAGTACCTACTACGTAAAATGAAATACTTGTTCATTTCTTGTTGTTTCGAAATTACTGCAATTTTTTTCCTTCAAATACTCTATAAAAATCATATTAATAAATTATGCTTTACAAACCATTACTTTGTGAAGTATAACTGAGTTTTCTTAGCAAAAAGTTTCTTGAATTACAATTGTCAAATACAAACACTGATGATAACTGTGTTTTTTTCGTTCTGCTAACTATGTTTATAATGTCCAAATGTCTATTTAATCCAACCCTAGAAGCGCAGAATAGATTACTGTACACCCCTCCAGCTAAGAACGGGTAATAGCAACGCTTGATTGATGCAACCCGCAAGACCGGCGATCCGCGCACATAACTGCACATTTAGAGTCTGATTTCTGACATGCCTGCTCTATATTGACAACAGAAGTTCAAAATGAGAACATTTAAAGCCGAACAATGTTCCAGTCTATCACGGGAACAGCTACATGACTAATTTGTTCCATCTCATATCTACAATAGACTGTTTTTGTGATAGACCGAATGCGATTGATGAACTCAAAGAAAACATCCGAAGGGAGAGGAGGTACCTGAAGGCCTACACTGCAGCCTGAGGCTTACTATTATGTGAATGATTGGGTAGCCAAACGACCTCGCTCTTGTACAAGTACAGCACACCGCACCGTAAATTTAACCCGGACTATCGTAAGATGATGATGATGATGATGAAGATGATGATGACATGTGAATTAATGTTGGCAAAATGAATTCGAGGTTCAACATCGAAAATTACTCAGCAGTTCTGCTTCAGTTGGTTGAAAGAACCCCTGGAAAAATAGGAGATCGTACTACATTATATAAAAAGCAGCCTACGTTTAAATCTACAGATATAATATATATATATATTATATATATATATAACATAATATATATATAATTTGAACTGGTAATGGAAATTACGGGAAAACGGCTGAACGGATTTTAATAAATGGCCCTCATTTTGAAGCTTGGAACCCAAAGTTTTTCGGAAAAGTAGTAGTTTTTAGTGAAATGTCAATTTTCCTACATAATTTTCCTATTTTCCAAAATCCATCTGTTGTCAGTTTTGAGAACTAATTTTATCGAATCACGGCCGACTTGATTGAATTTCAGAACAAAACACACACTACAATAAACAATAGGCTATTACACGAAGGCCATGACCTGCAGGATTGCCGACATATTTAGAGCTCAATTCAATTTGTTATTAAAAACTGATTCTGCAGTGTATAATAATTTTCTGAGTACAGCTGTGTATTGGATATTCAAATCTACGAAACTTCAGGTGGTTTGATGACATTATTATCATCATTAGAAATTAATTATTATTATAGTTAATATCATGATGCATCTATTTTTCATTAATTGTACATAATATTAATGCTATATTGATGATATGAAAGTGAAACGTTTTGAGGTTATGTAAGTAAATGTAGAGAATATCTTAATTTAGATCTTCATTTCTATAATTTACTGAGAGGCTGCTAGATATAATTACAAAACTTAAGTAAGATAATAATATTGTTATTAAATATCAAATATTTTTATACTTATTAGCCCAGTGGGATTGGGTCTTTTCATATACTTAATGACGGTGTAGTGTAGATATTGATATGTGTCATTGTCTTCAGTATTGGCTCGAGAGAGCGCAAAATTACAGTTCCTAAGGAAAGATCAAAAGGTATTACTTACTGATAAAATAAGAGGCCTAGAAAATTTTGTAGTCTCCAGATCATTTCAGCAAGATCTCTTAGTAGGATAAAATGATTTTACGCTCTACATTTCAAGTTCTACATGCAGCAGCTATACGAAAATGCTATTGTTCGAAAGCTTAGCAAACCTGACATTTTTTTAACTTGTGCCTACAATCCACAATGACCTGAAATAGCTACTGCTATCGTCCTGACATTGATATTTTGCGTTTTCGCGTTGAAACTCAAAAACTGAAGTTGGATAGGTTCAAGAGAAAGTATTTGGCCTAGAAAATCCATTCAGAGGGAGTATGTTTCATTATTATGGAAGCAAATAACTATTAAAAAGACAAGTATTCTTCATTGAAAATAAATCTGAAAAATTTTTATTTGAACGTCTAACGAACTAAGTTTGCAGCAGCATTTGCTGCACAAGCCATAGTCTATATATCATTTGAACTGGTAATGGAAATTACGGGAAAACGGCTGGACGGATTTTAATAAATGACCCCTCATTTTGAAGCATTGAACTCAAATTTTTCGTAAATATAATAGTTTTCAGTGAAATATCAATTTTTAAACATAATTTTCCTATTTTCCAAAATCCATCTGTCGTCAGTTTTGAGAACTAGCTAATAGCATTCACGGCCGACTTGATATTCCCTTCGCTCTTTGTAAAGGAGAAGCGAAGCGAGCATCAACTCGGCCGTGTTGCATTTCAGAATAAAACAAAACACACACTACAGTAAACAATATTACACGAAGGCCATGATCCGCAAGAATGCTGACATATTTACAGCTCAAATTAAATTGGTTATTAAAAACTTAACTTAATAAAAATAATTTACAGGTTTGATTCTGTGGTGTGTAATTTTCTGGGTACAGCTGTGTATTGGATATTAAAATTACAAAAGTTGAGGTGGTTTGATGACATTATTACCATTAGAAATGAAATATTATTGTAGTTAATGCCATCATGTGACTATTTTTCATTAATTATACATATTAATGCTATATTGATGATATGAAAGTGAAACATTTTGGGTTATATAAGTAGATGTAGAGAATAACTTAAATTAGATTTTCATTTCTATATTTTACTGAGTGGCGGCTATATAGTATACCGTACTGAAAGCTATAAAACTTACGTAAGATAATAATATTATTAAAAATCAAATATTTTTATAATTATTAATCAAGTGGGGTTGGGTCTTTTTCATATACTTAATGGCGGTGTGGTGTAGATATTTATATGCGTGGTTCTCTTCAGTATTGGCTCGAGAGAGAGTATCTTTCATTGTTATGGAAGCAAATAACTTTCCAAATGTCTGGTATTCTTCATTGAAAATAAATCTGAAAAATGTTCATTTGAACGTCTAATGAACTTAGTTTGCAGCATTTGCTGCACAAGCCACTAGTTACATTTAAATAGGAAGCGGATGTTTCCGCATTTACACAAAACTACGCAATTCAATGCAAGTTACGTTACGGCACAAATGTCAGTGAAGTCCTAATGAACTCCGGACTGAATGTGAAAAAGAGCTTCGTTCCAATTGGAATCGGAAATAAAATCGTTATTATATATCAGAATTACTCCATTATTCGAAATTAATCGACGAGCTATTAGCGATTCGTAAAGAGCATAAAAAGCGGTCGAAATAATATGAAATAAATCTGAATCAGTTTCATTATTTCTAATCGCTACATTATCGGCTCTGCCATGTATTTCCCTAATTCTCTTTATGACGTGACAATCTACATCCCGCGAACTACAGTTCAGTGCAAATGGCAGCTGTTTCCATTTCAGTATCTAATTTATTTATTGTCCGTGCTTTTAGTTTTGATCGTATTGGAATTAACTTTCACCCGAGATATCCTGTGATAGGGGAAAGGTAGGGGACTTTGTAAGTTTATGCAATTTATGCAGGTTGGCAAGCATTATCAAAGCTGAAGGAAAGTAGACGGTGACACATGTAGGGTAATGTGTAGAGATACGTAACTAGGTGAAACGGTGGACATATATATATATAATATAAATATTTACTATATAGTGAATAGTCTATTCTGAAATATAGATTAACCTCTGAGATTCAAAAGTGCCAGAAAAATAATTTTTAAAATTGTATAAAGTACAACTTACATAGGCTTAACTTTTACACTGCCTATGAAAAACATTTTCAAGAGCTACAAAATGCAACATATAATAGACGTAAATTGACTACCCATTTTTAATCTTGCGTACACTACTTTTAACACTTGAATATAAGTAATTGATTAACTAGCGGACTTACTCGTGTTAATTATGTAAGCATGTGCGGCTTACAGCTGTTTCGGTGTTTCATCACACCATCCTCAGAGCCTACTAGATCTCGGCGTCATCTCGAACTTCTCTGCCTGTTATGTGGGTGCGTTTGATTGTTGAAAGGTTTTGAAAAGTGGAGTCAAATAGTTTGTGTGTGTTGAAATTGATCTGTGTGTTGAGAATTTGATCAGGTGTGTTTTAGTGTGTCTGTATATTTCATATTGTTCTAGTGTGTTGAGTTTTTGGTTCTTGGGTTGTATGTGTAGGATTTCCATGTCTGTATTTATGTTATTGTATGTATGGTTAGCATTGGTTATGTGTTCGGCATATGTAGATGTATTGTGTCCTCTGGTTATTGCTTTAATGTGTTCTTTGTATCGAGTTTGGAATGATCTGCCTGTCTGTCCAATGTAGAAACTCTCGCAACTATTGCATGTGAGTTTGTATACGCCTGTGTAGTCGTATTTATTTGTTTATGTCTTTTGTGTGTTGAGATGTCTTTGTAGAGTGTTTTCTATGCTATGTTGTATTTCTGCTTTCTGAATGAAGATGCGATCTTATGTGTGCTTTTGTTTTCATATGTTAGTGTGATGTATTTCTTGTGTTCTTGTGTTTGTGTTGTGTTTTGTGTGTTTGTTGAGTTTTTGTTTTGTCTTCCTTATGATGTTGTCTATTATGTTTGGGTTGTATCCGTTTTCTTGTGCTATGTATTTGATTGTGTTCACTTCTTCATTGTAGTGTTGTTGGCTCATGGGTATGTTGAGTAATCTGTGTACCATTGTCCTGAATGCAGCATGTTTGTGTTGTGTGGGGTGATTAGATGTGTTGTGTATGTGTGTGGTGGTGGTGGTGGTGGTTGGTTTTCTGTATATTTTGTAGATCTGTTTGTTGTCAACTTTTGTTATGGTGATGTCTAGGAAATTTATGGAGTTGTCGTTTTCAAGTTCCAGTGTGTATTGGAGTTTTGGGTGTATTTTGTTTATGTATTCGTGTAGCTTGTGTATTTGTCTTTTGTTTCCTTTGTATAGTATGAGTATGTCGTCTACAACATAATATACTGGCACAGATACGTTACTGTTAGTCATAAAACTGTAAATTTGTGTGTCAATGATATTGTACGTCATTTTAATAAGAGTCCAAAAGTAGAAATTAAATTCTGAGGAGGATGGTCATAAACCCTGGGACAAACACCATCGCAGGATTTGTTGCAGCAATGGAAAATAAGGACAAAAATGCCAAAAAAAAAAACATTCAACACCTGAAGTTAAAACAAGGAGGAGGTATTTGAGAGGCAGAAAGAAGCTGAAACTGGACCGACATGAAGCTGCTTAAGGGATGACATGTGATGATGGAGTCTTCTAGGCTCTCAAAGTTTGTGACTGATTTTCTACAAATAGTAATTTTAGAATATTTAATTATTTTAAACATGATATCTCAGCCAAATATGGTGATACCAAGAAGATATTGGTGTCATTTTGAAGCTTGAAATGTCCCCAGTGCCTGACAATCAGTAAAATAACATTAATGTAATTAATAATTATCTATGGATTTTTACATGATATGTGCAACATAAAATATTATTGTAAGTTATATATATGGTAATATTTAATTAATGTAAATGAAAATAAAACATACCTCCATGTCAGGCACTAAAGAATACTTTTAGCTATAAAACAGTGAAGAAACTGTGGCTCTATCTTAAAAACTGCATGAGCTATCATGTTTCAAGTTGTATGTCAAAATTATGAACAAAATAATTTTTATGCTCGACCATGCCGAAATGTAGTAATTATACACCTGGTAGTAGCCCTTTAATGCACCTCATTAAAGTACACCTATTCATTAAAGTTCAGGTGTTCAGCCAATGACAAGTCACCTTTGTATCGTTATAAAACCGCAAGTATCGATTATTCTCGAATATGCAATCGAAAGACAATTAGCGAAAAATCACGGAGGCTGGAAATCCAGTACTGTTGCAGAAGGTTATGTTCTGTTACTATAATAATTAGCGTTAATTGTAAATAATATTCAAATAAATTCAATTTGTCATCTCGTTTTTCAATTCTAAATCAATTTCCAGGTTATATCAGACTAATGTTCATCTTATTCTCTATCAAGGTCAATGACATTCGGCCTCGGAAAAATCAATACTTTCGCGTCTGCGCACATCTCACAATTCAGGTCAGTTCGCACATAACCATAACATGACCTAATTTTGAATAATTTCAAGTTAGAAATATTGTCGAGCATGAAAAGTCGTATGAAACTTGCCTATAATAAGTATATAATACATTTTCAATCTTAAGACATATCAACTTGCAAATGTTTATTTGCTATTTAATAAGATATATGAACGTTTTCGCCGTTTGGGGCATCATCAGATATAACAAAAACATATAATCTGAACCTATAATAATAAATTATGCAAATAACAAAATAAAGAACAATGTATGTATTTTCAGATGGAATACATACATAACACACGAACATCAGCTACGCAAACTATCGTATATCCTACGACAATCCTCAACTAATGACTATTCTTAAAATATGAGGGTGAAGTGGTCGTTATTGAGGCCCCACGTTGGAGACCATTTGGGTGGGGGCGTCTCGGTGTTGCGTGAGATTCACTCAGGGTAGCCGAGGTACTGTTGTGGTATAGGATGATGTCGGGAATAATACCAAGCCGGCTACTTATATAAAAGGCAGTGTAAACTCCAAAACTATAAGTTTATTGTCGTATTCACTTAGTAAACCCTAGAGTATGTATTTCCGGCTGACTAATAATTCAATCGTTGGTCGCCCTTCTGTATCGACTCTAGGGCAGCTCTAAATAAGCTCTATCCGATACTATAAATTCAATACTCTGCCCAGTACACTATCATCGACGCTCCTAAACGTTGACGAGTAGTCTCGCCGGTGACAACGTTCTATCTATCGAGTCTTCGCCGGAAGGAAGACAAGTCTGCCCAGTTCATCGACGCTCCTAAACGTTGACTATCGCCGGTGACAACGTCGAGTCTTCGCCGGAAGGAAGACTATTAAGTCGGGCCGCCGACACCAAAAAAACTCAGTGTGTCGTGCCGTCGACACGAAAAGAAGTCGTAGTCCTGTCGACACAAAACGAAGTAGTTATTGCGCCCTGTATGAAGGGCCGCCGACACGATAAGAAGTTGTGTTTGTGCCCTGTATGTAGGGCCGCCGACACGATGAGATGTTGTGATGATCTCCGCTCCCCGTCACCCTTATTTATAAAAACCTACCTACGCTAAAACTAACTATCCTATTGGTTAAAAACTACGTCACTTAACCGGCCTAAAATCTATTCTCTATTGGTCCAAAGTGACCTCATAAGTTGAACCACGATCTCTTCTTATTGGGCGCGAAATACGTCATCTCTAAATTTAAACTTTTGGACTTCCCACAACATCAAATTAGTTCGAAGATCTTGGAGAACCCCGTTCTTTGGAAAACCCAAGCTTGCCATTGCTTTCCCACGGGTCCAGTCTAACTCCGGCTTTTACGCATCGCCGAGTGTCTATATACAATCACGCACAAGGTGGTCCTAAATCTGTCCGATGCTGACAAGTGACGAAACACCTGTGTGGGAAGCTAATTCTAACGAAGTCGCCAGAACATCCCCGCGAATACATGTAATAAAAATATGGAGATATCACTTCGCTAATAAATCGGTCTCTCCCTCTCCTAATTCCTGCTTCAAATATCTATTTTATCAATCATCATTATAAATTTTAACATTATTGACAAATTTTAATCATAATTGTATATTTTATTTGTAACATGAGCTATATGTATAAAATATCCGTCCAATTCAATTTCAAATCTAAAGATTATATCAACAATTATCCTGTATCATTTCACATTTTACATAAAGCTCATGAATCTCATGCATTGCATACATACATTGTTCTTTATTCTTTGTTATTTATTTTGCATAATTTATTAATATAGGTTCAGATTATATGTTTTCGTTATATCTGATGATGCCCCAAACGGTGAAAACGTTCATATATCTTATTAAATAGCAAATAAACATTTGCAAGTTGATGTGTCTTAAGATTGAAAATTTATTATATACTTATTTAATAATTCACTAGGCATATTGAAATATAAAAATGAATTGTAAATTGCCGATAATGGTAATTAAGACGCTCGTATGAAAATTATGAAACTCGCTTGCGCTCGTTTCATAAACAAACATACTTGCGTCTTAATTACTACCATTATAGGCTCGTTGCATAATGTACTATTATAAACAATTTAGACATAATTTCAAGGGATCTGTTCACTTCATCCTCTGTCTGGTACCATTCTCAATTGTATAAAAATTTTACAGAGCAAAATTATGCGAAACAAAAATTTTTTGTATATAAAGGTGTACATATACCTTAACATAAAAAACATGGAGCCCTGCAGTTCTGCCGTAAACTGCTTTAAAGCAATTATTTACATCTTGTGCTGCTTGCTGAGCCGTAATTCTCGCTCGTTTCATTGGAATGGAAGTAGTTAATTATCTCCCGCGTTATTATTCATAAGTAACACGAGTCTTACAAGCGTATTACTGGGGCATTAGTTAAACCTAGACACAGCAATTATTCGTGTGCTCGTGCGGGATTAGGCGCGATCCCGCATCGCTTTACAAAGCAGGAGTTGCGCTTCACTTCGGAACGAGTTTTTGTTGCCTTGGCACTTATTATTAAGTTGTGTGCATTATAAAATACTCAGAGGTGTATTGTAGTCACTGCTGGTTTCGAATAATACAGTTTGCATGACAAGATATTTAATTCAGTACAACATTCGTGACGCCAGAAATTTTGATCTTTGCGCCATGTCATAACGTAGAAAATGCCAACGTTTCGGAGCTAAATATAGGCCGCATCATCAAGGAAGACCAAACTGTTACGAAGACCTTTTCCCCAGGACTTAACACCAAAGATGGTTGGTTAATGACTAACTACAATCCAGAATGGTACATGACCGCTCTTTGTGTTCAAATATTTTTTTATTTGAATATACAATTTCTTGAACCCTATTTTACCCGAAAGTACATTACGGTTATAGTTATAGCCTGAGTTTATATTATTACTAGTGGCTTGTTCATTAGACGTTCAAACAAACATTTTTCAGATTTATTTTCAATGAAGAATACCAGACATTCTGAAAGTTAGTTGCTTCCATAATAATTAAAGGTACTCTCTCTCGAGCCAATACTGAAGAGAAGCACACATATAAATATCTACACCACACCGCCATTAAATATATGAAAAAGACCCAACCCCACTTGATTAATAATTATAAAAATATTATTATCTTACGTAAGTTTTATAGCTTTTATTAACATATACTATATATACTATATAGCCGCCACTCAGTAAAATATAGAAATCAAAATCTAATTTAAGTTATTCTCTACATCTACTTATATAACCCCAAAACGTTTCACTTTCATATCATCAATATAGCATTAATATGTATAATTTAATGAAAAATAGTCACATTATGGCATTACCTACAATAACATTTCATTTCTAATGGTAATAATGTCATCAAACCACCTCAAGTTTTGTAGTTTTTAATATCCAATACAGAAAATTACACACCACAGAATCGAACCTGTAAATTATTTTTAGTAAGTTAAGTTTTTAATAACCAATTTAATTTGAGCTCTAAATAGCCTATGTCAGCATTCTTGCAGATCATGGCCTTCGTGTAATATTGTTTACTGTAGTATGTGTTTTGTTTTATTCTGAAATGCAATTAGCTAGTTCTCAAAACTGACGACAGATGGATTTTTAGGAAAATTATGTTAAAAAATTGACATTTCACTGAAAATTACTATTTTTTTAACTTTGAGTTCCCAGCTTCAAAATGAGGGGTCATTTATTAAAATCCATCCAGCCGTTTTCCCGTAATTTCCATATATATATAGATAATGAGAATTCATTTGACGAGGGTAACCCACTTAAAATTAACATTTATATGTACTACAATAATTTCAATTATTTACATGTTCTTAAATATATTACATATAAAATTACAAAACTCTTTATAACAGCAATTTTTTTAACACATTGAATAGTGGTTTGTCTACATTACAAAAATATAAATGCCCGACCAAAATAAATCTTTTGTTTTCGAACACTGGACAGTGAAACAAAAGGTGATCCACAGTTTGCTGTTCCTCACAGATACATAAATAGCCATTGTCCTTATGTAATTTAAATCGTTCTAGATAAGACCCAAATTTCCCATGACCCGATAAAAATTGTGTTAGTATAAAATCTGATATAATTTGGTTGCTATTTAAGCGGGTTGTGTCAAATAAGACAATTTCCAGGAGAACTGTACTTCATACTCCTAACAGTCGGAAATCCTGCCAAGAAATCATGTGGAAAGTTGTGTAAAAATCAGTATTCAGCATTATTTTGGCTTTTAGGCCCTCAGAAAGTTCAGTTCAGGATATAAAAGGAAAGAGTCACCTTATTGTTGTTGCATATTCAGAAACCAAAGTGACAAATGATATTTGTGTTTTCAGGTCCAAGAATTTAATATAAGGACTGGGAATGTTCAATTTGAGACAGGAACAGAGGTTTAAGGTGTTTGAGAATAAGTTGCTTAGGGAAACATTTTGGGGCTAAGAGGGATGAAGTTACAGGAGAATGGAGAAAGTTACACAACACAGAACTGCACGCATTGTATTCTTCACCTGACATACTTAGGAACATTAAATCCTGACATTTGAGATGGGCACGGCATGTAGCACGTATGGGCAAATCCAGAAATGTATATAGATTGTTAGTTGGGAGACCGAATAGAAAAATATCTTTCAAGAGGCCGAGATATAGAAAGGAGGATAATATTAAAATGTATTTGAGAAGGTGGGATATGATGATAGAGAATGGATTAATCTTCCTCAGGTAGGGACCGATGGCGGGCTTATTTGAGGGCGGCAATGAACTTCCGGCTTTCTTAAAAGCCCTTTGTAAATAAGTAAGTGAATGAAGAAGGGCTACCAGGGTACTGGATAAGAAAAATCCAGCAATATTGCTCACAACCTCTAATTGTAAGAGTCATAGAAATGTGCGGTTAGTGAAAATAATATGAAAGGTAAAAAGAAAATTATGAATAAACAAACGCATTAAAAAGAAAACTGTGGATATTAGGAAGATCTCCCCTTCTCTGTCTATATAAACAATGTGAAATTGCTACATATTACGGATCCATTTATGGAGAAATTATTGTTGATAAAAACTTGAGATTTTTACTCTACACTATTTATAGTCTAATAAGGTGATTGATTTTTTAAAACAGTTATTAAAGGTTTTTAACTACATTAAGAATTTCTTTGATTATGATAATTAATTTTACTATTTAATTAATTTCATTTTTTTTTTCTGAGTGGGATCAAAGAGAAAACTTAAATTTCTTAACTTTCATCAATATAATTCAATTCAAAAGACACTCGCAAAAAATTCTACGAGACAATGGGACATTTTGTTACAAAAAAAAAGTTTTGCATAAATCGCGAATGAAGATTTGACATTTTGTAAATCATAACAAATGAATAGACTTTTGAAGTCGGCAAATTACAGAACTGAAAATTCTTTGTGATTTTTTCGTAGAAAGAATGGAGATATTTTGCGACGAAACACAAAAATATATTTTTACCCCATGTCTGTTGACAAATAAGAACGAATGGCTTCAGGTGGATAAAAGAAAACGGGTTAAGAATGACACCGTGATTGTTGGGGTCGTCACAAATAACAATATCAAAAAGACCCCAACAGTACGACATGTTTTTCACCTGAAGACAAAGATGGAGAGTTGATAATCGAAATGGGAATTCCTCATTCATTGACAGTAATACAAAAAGTCGAAGAATTATGGCCCAGATGGAAGAATTTCCATAGTTCCTTAATCGAAATCCAATTTCGTCATTAATACTTGTCACATGTATCGCTTCTCACCTCCTCTGTTTCTCATTTCGGAGGGTCAACTACAGGATCCTGTACAATTAACAGTCGCTGGTTGTCTCAGTTCTGTGTAAGTCGGTAGAAATTACTTTCGAAGTGGCTCTATCATAAGAAGGTAAAAGTATGCATAAGTTTCACGCAGGAGTGACGAATAAGTACGAGTAGTTAGCAACAGTTAAAAGACTTCCGAAGGCTGATAACAAGTGAATAATGCTGATCAGTACTTCATTACACTTATTATTCAAATAAGAAAAACAATTTGATGATTAGATTAAAGCGATTATTCGAAATATAATAATAATAATAATAATAATAATAATAGTAATAATAATAATTATTATTATTTATTTAACCTGGCAGAGTTAAGGCAATACGGCCTTCTCTAACACTCAACCAGGAGTAAAAACTGCGTTACAGAAACACTACAAATTTACAAAGTACACACAAAACTGAATAAGATAATAATAATAATAATAATAATAATAATAATAATAATAATAATAATAAAATGTAAACAACAAGTAAGAAGAAATCACACATAAATTATAACATAGAGAAGGAAAGAAAAAGCATAATAAAATGTGAACGGCATGTCAAAAATAAATGAGGCCTACAAAGTATAAAAAAGACAATTATTGATAATAATAATATAATAATAATAAATAAGAATAGTAATGATAATAATGATAATAATAATAAATAATAATAAATAATAATAACAGCCCTAATAGTAATAATAATACTAATAGCAGTAATAAATAGTGCAGTACAAAGCATGCAATGAATACAATATTTTTAAGTACACACAGTAAGGAAAATTATGTTTATATATAGCTCAACTTATCACATTATAGATATACCATTATCGGAAAATATGAAAACAAAAATATAAAATAAGTTAAATATCACTAGAACATAAAAAAATGTGAATACGTGGAAACATGCAATACAACACTTGTCATAATAGTAAGTTAGTTTGGCAACTCGTCTTAAGATAATTTTCTAACTTGGATTTTAAAGATTTCAATGTTCGGCAGCCCTTGACTTCAGGCGGCAGAGAGTTCCAGTGACGAGAGGCAGTAACAGTGAAAGATGAGGAATACAGAGATGATGTGTGAAGTGGAATTTCTAGCGTGTTATCGCGTTGTGATCTAGTATTAATATTATGATAGCGAGAGAGAGTATGAAAACGAGCGAATAAATAATAGGGGGATGAAGTGTGCATAATTCGATATAAGAGAGAAAGCGAGTGCAGATTTCTCCTCTCATGTAACCTAAGCCATGATAACTTCTCGAAAGAAGGTGATATATGATCATAGTATCGAACATTATAAATGAAGCGGACGCACGCGTTATGAACACGTTGTAGTTTCTGAGCGGAATCAATCCTGAGATCACTGAACAAAACGTCGCAATAATCGAAGTGAGGTAGAATGAGTGTCTGTACCAGCGTCTGTTTTGATTTAGATGGATAATGATACAATCATTTTAGTGAATGGAGAATAGAGAATGCCTTCTTACATGTATATTTAATATGAGTATCCCAACTAAGATTAGATTCGAAATGCACTCCGAGATTTTTTACGGTAGAGCTAAACGGGATAATTGTTTTATTCAGTTTCACAGGTGGGATATTCAGGTCGTTGACTTCAGGAATTAATCTACGGTTCGCGAACAGAATAGCCTGTGATTTACATGCGTTTAGGTCAAGCCCAAATTGTTGAGACCAGGAAGAGATGGAATCAAGATCTTCATTAAGACTATTAATGCTATCATTTAATGCATCAGGACGTGCTGAAATATACAGTTGAACTTCGTCTGAATATATTTGATATCTGCAGTGCTTAAATTATTTAGAAATTCCATTTATATAAATAGAGAAGAGCAAGGGGCCTAATAAGTAAGTAAGACTCAAGCCATAATTATTGGACATAAGCGTTTAGTTAACTCCCTTAATAACAGTAATCTTTCAGTTGTTACCCTTAACAACACGCTAATCCCTTATTCATCTGTCGTAAAAAATCTTGGCTTCTTTTTGATAATAATCTAAGTTGGAATTTTCAAGTTAAAGAAACGATAAAAAAATCTGTTCCTCCATTCACTGTTTGAGTTGCTTGAGAAACTTCTTGGCCCAGCAACTAAAACTTACCCTAGTGCAAACCCTAGTAACGCCGCACTTCGATTATTGTGACGTTTTGTTAAGTGACCTAAGTTCTGAATTGTCAGTCAAGTTACAGCGAGCTCAGAATATGTGCGTCAGATACGTGTGCAACATCCGACGGTATGATCACATATCACCATCCTTCGCAAGTCTCTCGTGGCTCCGACTTAAAGAACGTAGAACTTTACACTCTTTGTCTTTACTCTTTCGAATTCTGCACACTTCAACACCAAATTACCTTCCGTCTCGTTTCTCTTATCTATACTCTAACCACGATGTAAATACCAGATCACTTATCTGTGGCACGCTAAGTATACCTCTTCATAGAACATCTTGTTATTCATCATCTTTTACAATATCCACCTCGCGTCAATGGAATTCCCTTGTCACAAAGTATTAGGGGCTGCAAGACAACAAACACCTTTAAGAACAGCTTAAAAGATAACCTTATTAGCATTTCACTCCAATCATACTGATTTAAACTATCACTGACTACATTGTTACTTTTTTTTTTCTTTAGACATCATCCTGATTGTGCTGTATTTTAATTGTCTCGTAATAATCTCTTTCTATTATCTAATATTATTTGAAATATATTAACATTCTATGCATTTTAGTTTAATTCTGCTACACAGTTTATTTCAGTGTTTAATTAATACTTCATAGTATTTTGTTGTTTAATTTGTAAATAACTTTTGTATACATGTAACTCTCATCTAAATCAAATTGTTGGATTCTTTGTAAGTTCATGCATATGTATATACACTTTTGCTGGTTGAGTGGAAGAGAAGGCCTTACGGCCTTAACTCTGCCAGCTAAAATAAATCATTATTATTATTATTATTATTATTATTATTATACTGATCCCTGAGGAACTCCTGTATCTACAGTACGCCAGGATGAGAAACGATCATTAGATATGACACGCTGCTGGCGGCCAGTAAGGTAGGAGTACCAACTACAAAAGAAACAAGCATTAACTGAACAGAAGAAGTCGATCTCGGGACACCTCCCATACTGACAACACTAAGACAGGCAGCTTTGTGTGCAAATAATTCGGCTATCTTCTATCTCGGTTTTCTTACACTTCGTTTTATATCACAGTTATTCATATGAAATATTATAGCGGAATCTCTGTTGCAAAGACTGTGTTCTCTACAAATAGCAGCACAACTTAGATTACTTACATACCAGAACTGTGGCCAAAGAATTATTAGGCACGTAGCGAACCCTCGTGCAGTAGATGGACACATACCTGAAAAAAGGAAATATAAATAAATTATTATGAAATATATAAATTATTTTAAAATATCACAATTACAATTTAGTTAGCCTAATATTTGACACAACAATTTTCAAATTATCGATGATTATTAATATAGCCTTGAAACTTCTTTGAAACAAAAGCGAATACGGTTATCATGTTATTATTTGCAGATCACACAAGTATAGTAATTACAGTCAATAACTCCAACACATTTCAATCTTCAACAGAAGAAATTCTCTTCAAAATATGTGACTGGTTCTCAGTCAATAAATTGGTATTAAATTGTAACAAAACTAACATAATTCAATTTAAATCCTGTCCAAATTCAACCTCGCAAATTTCTAGCGCAATAATTAATAATAGATCCCTATTAGAAACAACAACAGCCAAATTTCTAGGCTTAAAAATCGATAATGTGTTAAATTGGAAAAATCATATTAAAGAAATTACCCCAAACTAAATTCAGCTTGTCTTGATATTAGATCTATGCAAAAGATAGTAAATATCAATACCTTAAAAATAATATACTTTGCATACTTCCACTCGGTAATGAGATTTGGAATAATATTCTGGGAAATTCCACAGATAGTAACAATATATTTATATTACAAAAAAGAGTAGTTATAATAATGGTAGGTGCCAAATCTAGGGAATCGTGTAGGGCTATTTTCAAAAAAATACAAATAATTCTCATGGCTTGTCAGTATATCTTTTCATTAATAATCTTCCTCTTTTGTAATCGTGAAAACTTTGTAGCTAATTCAACAGTTCTTAGCATAAATACACGTCAAAAATGACTTTCATACTCCATCGGCAAGTCTATCGTGCTATCAAAAGGAGTGCGTTATATGGCAGTAAAAATTTTTAATAGCCTCCTATCGATATAAAAATGAAACTCAAAACATAAAATTATTTAGGGCCAAATTAAAGAAGTACCTAATTTCTCACGCCTTCTATTCTGTAGGTGAATTCATGACATTCAATAACACTTCATGAAATTGATACTAAAACTTTGTGTTGTATACTAGTAGACTATATTGTAAATCTCATCTGTATATATTTCATCTAGATTGTGACTATAAATTAAGATTTTATAATAGTATTAAATTTTTTTACTTATTCCATATTCTAGCTGTAAGCATGTATGAATATCATGGAATGTTAATAAATACAATACAATACAATACAATACAATACATTACAATACAATGGGGAAGAGTATGTTGCTTCATAAAGAGTTCTACAATTTTTAAAGTATTGTCCAGCAAGAAAATCTATGCGGATATGGTTGTTACATTGAGGGATCCTTCGTACGTCAACATAAAAAGTAGGTATAATTTAAAAGAGAAAGAATGGCGATGAAAGATGAAAAAGTGTTGGAATATTGGTTTTGTGATCAATGTCCTGCCAAGACTCTGGAATTCGTTACCTGCTAGCATCAGGGTCTGTCGAAATGAAATTGAATTCAAACGCAAATTTACTAGGCACTTGGTCAGTAATTGGGATTCGTTCAGACATGGTTTCTTGTAAATAGTTGTCTTAATCTATCACAAAATATTTCAATATCCGGTAATTTCATCACTGTAGAATTTTGTTATTCAAGGTTTAATTTGTAATTCAGTAAATTCAAAAAAAATATTCTTTGTTCTTAACTTCTATGACAAAATGTCTAGCTTTCATTAATGAGGTAATCTTGTCGTTCTTTAATTTTTATTGTAATTGTAAATATAATACTAATTGTAATTTTAATATTATAGTTGTAATCCCCTGGTAGAGGGGCAGAGAAGGCTTGACGGCCTTATCTCTATCAGGTTAAATAAATAAATAAATGCTGCTGCTGCTGCGGCCTTATCTCTATCACTGCTACTGTTAAATAAATAAACTACTACTACTACTATATCGACGTCATACAAGACATGATTAATTTAGAGGATTCGCAAATTGGTGAGTCGTAGGCCTGTATACAATCTTTATTTGCACGAATGCGTTTATTAATATAATTTTCAGTCAACTGACTTATCTTATGTTATACAAGTTTAAATTTAACAAAGTTATTTGTGTAGTCGCATGATTTCGTATACTTTTAATAGTCACATCATGGCTATAACGATAACGAAGGTTGGTGAAACTAGCCAATAGTGTAACAGTGACAGTGCTATGAGTTATGTTTCACGGTGAAAGTGCAGTGAGCTACAAAGTCAGTCCAGTAAGTTTCAGTGACCGACTAATGAGTGCATTTTATTGTGTAGTGATAACAGAATGTAGAGGAATGTTGAAAATATTAGTAGTGTGTACAGTAGTATAACATACACTTTTGATTGTATATCCTCGTGTTCGTTATTTTATTTGCCGTCGTTGAAATGTTTTGTTTATATTTCTACTCTATATTTCTTTGGTTCTGTCAGTATGTCTTGTCTTCATATATCTTTGTTTTTCCTGTAACTACCACCGAGTGAAAACCCAAAATCCTTTGTAGGTTATTATTCTGTCATGAGAAGAATTGAGCAGTTATTTGTTGAAGTTGTGTATATACTTTGTCATAACTTCATTCAAGTCTCGGATCCCCAGGCCATCATAAATATCTTATGAAAATATTCTTTCATTACTTTACTTTTACTTTATTAACAAAGCCTAGAAATCCGAATGTCTTTTCTTCCCTTAGTCAGCAAAATAATGTTATACATAGCAGCCTTGATATATTCACAACACAGTTTTCTGCTTTGTTTCTAAGCTCCTTCATCTGTTCGGCTTAGCCTAGCAACCCTAGGGGTTTTATCCCGGGCAACTATAACATGAAACAAGTGAACGCTACAACTGGCACTTAAACATGAACCGAGGATCTCTCTGCTTGACAGAGCTACTGGTTCAACCTGGTAGTGCTCTCCATTCCATCAGCATAACCATAATCCTTCACGAATGTAACAACGGGTGGATAACAAATGGATATTTTCTGTCAAATCTTCACAAGTTTTTATTCTTCGAATTACTTTCCATTGTTAGTACACGGTTCTTGGAGACAGCTTAGGTTTCTCCATTCTTACAATATTCTGTGATAAGTTACGCTTGTATTTGTTAGTTCTGTACGGAATGGATGAATATGACTTCCAGTTTCTGTCAAATTACGTAAGTTTGTCGGTGAATAAGAAAATGTACCAGCTACTCTTCTTATAAATACTATCTGGAAATGGAGCTATAAAAATTGGAGATTTTTACTTCGAAGAGGTGGAAAAATTCAAATATCTTGGAGCAACAGTAACAAATATAAATGACACTCGGGAGGAAATTAAACGCAGAATAAATATGGGAAATGCCTGTTATTATTCGGTTGAGAAGCTTTTATCATCTAGTCTGCTGTCAAAAAATCTGAAAGTTAGAATTTATAAAACAGTTATATTACCGGTTGTTCTGTATGGTTGTGAAACTTGGACTCTCACTTTGAGAGAGGAACAGAGATTAAGGGTGTTTGAGAATAGGGTTCTTAGGAAAATATTTGGGGCTAAGAGGGATCAAGTTACAGGAGAATGGAGAAAGTTACACAACGCAGAACTGCACACATTGTATTCTTCACCTGACATAATTAGGAGCATTAAAACCAGACGTTTGAGATGGGAAGGGCATGTAGTACGTATGGGCGAATCCAGAAATGCATATAGAGTGTTAGTTGGGAGGCCGGCGGGAAAAAGATCTTTGGAGAGGCCGAGACGTAAATGGGAGGATAATATTAAAATGGATTTGAGGGAGGTAGGATATGATGGTAGAGACTGGATTAATCTTTTTCAGGATAGGGATCAATGGCGGGCTTATGTGAGGGCGGCAATGAACCTCCGGGTTGCTTAAAAGCCAGTAAGTAAGTAAATACTATGTGGCTTAATCTTTTAACTTTTGTCTACGAAGGATCCAATTTCACTGTCTTGTGTGACTTAAAGTGTTGCATAATTTAAATTTCATACTTTTAAAGTGGCTGAGTTTAAAAAAATTTATTCGCTATTCCTAACAAATATGTTGTAATCTCATTACCTTCGTCGGAAAATATTTTGGCTTTCATAGTTAGTTAAAACTTCGATAAATCAAGACCGCGGGGATAGCTATTTGTATAAAAAATAAAGTACCGATAAAAGTTCGAAAAATAACAGAACTAATGCACTCAGTAGATCCATATTGATGCACTGAGCTACACTGACGTCTGTCCGCGCGGCGGGATTAAAAACAACTGCCTTGTGCGCAGCATGCCTAGAACAATCCAGGTTAATGCGCTCCATTAAAATTGTGACATCGAACGTCATCTACCATCAGTATTGAAAAGTGAAACAGTTACTGTTTTGTTCAGTGTTCGTTAGATGTCCCTCCTGTCATCGCATCAACACGTCGATGGTCCGATTCTGAAACCACGTGGACTAAGTGTCAATTCAGTAAAATTTGGAATGCTTTGCGATGCGCTTGTAAGCCAACCGAGGAGCACACTTCGGAAACCAGTGCACTATGGGATCGTTGACAATGAATTAATTGGATATACTGCAGAAATACAAGGCTAACATTAAAGATAGGCAATTAATAATGTATGCCGTTCCAAAATAGGCACACTGTCGAAAACTATTACGTTTTTTTATCTCAGTGTCTCTTCATTTTGTGGCAAGTGTAGCTGTCTGAAGGCCAGCGCAGCTATAGTACTATATATACACAACTAAAAATTTATGCAGCATGCGATTATATTGTAACTCGCATAACGAAAGGAAAGTATAGCCCGCTGTAAGCTGTAAAACTCTGCCAAATAGCGCACATTTGGCTCCTGGCTACTTTTACAAAACATACAGCGTATTCCGAATCTCACCGGTCCGGTGGCATCAATGACGTCACGTTGCAACGAAAATAAGGAACAAAACTACTGGAAGAATCCATGCTGTTATGACGACTGTATAAGTTGTCTGTGTTACGCTAGCAAAATTTTGCGAAATTTCCGTACTGCCATCTCGTTCAAAGAAAAGAGACCATAAACAATTTATTTCTTGAACCGGTAGTAATAACTGGTCCGTTGACATGTTCGCTCATAAGCCATTAACATATTGTTTTTACGTTGTGCTCATTACAAACAATACAGCAGAACACACCGCCATGACACAACAGTGCACGATGTCATTCGTCTGCTAATTCCCGCCCTATACAAGAACCAATCAGATTCACTCATGGCGGCTGATGGAGACTGCCACCACCTCTACAAGTTGATGGCACCGGTGCGACACCGGTGGAGCATCAATGACGTCATCGGTGGAATTCGGAACACCGTGATGCCATCGGATTGCTCAGCGGTGAGATTCGGAATACGCTCATAGCGAAGGTTGACGCATGCGCAGAATGCATATGTGACCACAAAGTTTAGAACAGAGATCCAGTGTTACCAATTCACCGGTTTTTCCGCTAGATCTAGCGTTTTTCAGTGTTAATTAAGCGGTTAAAATTTATGAAATTTGTATTGTTGATATAGGGATTTAGCAGGTATTTTTAGCACTCACAGCGGCAAAATAATCTAATTTTACATTGACAATATACAAATTTAGCGGTTTCTACACGGTTTCATAGCGGATTTTTAAGAATCGAGTTGACAACACTGCACACGTCTAGGAATGCATTGCATTCAAGATGGAAAATTTAATATAGGAGGTGAAACTTCTTCCTTGTCTGTGGAAAATAAGCACATAGTTCGTATTTATATAAATCTTATAAACTTTCGTTTCTGTTGACGTTTTATTCCATACTGCGGAGTGTGATGGTTATGTAAACAAACGTCAGTATCGATAAAGACGCTAATTTAATTGGTTACATATTGTGTAATTTTTTTCAGTAAACTGATAGTTGTTACAGCACTAGTTGATTACTGCACTCAATGCGGTAATGAATATCGTTACGACAGTGAAATAAAAATGGATAAGTAGGCATTATTAAACCATTATGGATAAATAATAGATTTACAGTGCTGATATACTAATGGAAGCAAGAGCATTATGAACTGTTGTACAAAACTTATTAGCCTACCTACATTCCACCAATTTTTTCCTTTGCATCTGTAATTTCTTTTCATACTCTGTCCCTAATTTCGTCTATAGTCAGTAGGTTTTCATGGAGTATTCAAATGGATTTGAATTCGCTTATCATATGATAACGGACATACAGAACTATCTGAGTCTCAAGTTCGATACACCTAAAAATGTGGTTGGATCGTATTCAATACGGATTGAGTTGCATGAAAGCTGGTATCCTATTCAAAACGATTTCCAACATATTATTTGTGGACCTAGAAAAGGTATTTGACAGAGTGGGTTGGAATAAACTTGTGGGGATCCTGAAGAAGATTGGTGTAGATTGGAAAGAGAGGAGGCTGTTCAGTAACCTTTATATGAAACAACGAGTCAAAGTCAGGATAGGAGAAGAAATGTCGGAAAAAAGTGAAATTGGGAGAGGAGTACGTCAAGGATGGCCTTTATCAACTACCCTGTTCAACATCTACTTGGAGGATTTAATGAAGAAATGTCTTCAGAACATGGGACGGATGACAATATGAGGAAGAAGAATAAACTGCATACGATTTGCTGATGATACGGCGTTCTAGCAGAAGAGATGATAATAAGGGATATGTTGCTGCACTAAATGACAGCTGTGAGGAGTATGGGATGGAGATAAATGCAAACAAGACGAAGACCATGGTCTTAGGAAGAAAAGTAAAGAAGGTAAACTTGCGAATTCTGAATGAAGCAGTAGAGCAAGTGGACAGCTTCAAATACTTGGTGTGTACTATAAGCAGTAACATGAGCTGCTGCCAGGAAGTCAAAAGGAGGATAGCAATGACAAAGGAAGCTTTTAATAGAAAACGGAGCATCTTCTGCGGACCTCTGGAAAAAGGACTAAGGAAGAGACTAGTGAAGTGCTTTGTGTGGAGTGTGCTTTGTGTGGAGTGTGGAATTGTATGGGGCAGAAACATGGACATTACCACGAAGTGAAGAGAAGCGACTAGAAGCATTTGAAATGTGTATATGGGGGAAAATGGATCGTGTGAAATGCACAGATAGAATAAGAAACGAAGCTGTGTTGGAAAGAGTGGGTGAAGAAAGAATGTTGCTGAAACTGATCAGGAACAGGAAAAGGAATTGGTTGGGTCACTGGCTGAGAAGAAACTTCATACTGAAGGATGTACTTAAGGGAATGGTGAACTGGAGAAGAGTTTGGGTCAGAAGAAAATATCAGATGATAGACTAATTTAAGATAATGTATGGATCATATGCGGAGACTAAGAGAAAGGCAGAAGATAGGAAAGATTGGAGAATTCTGGGTTTGCAGTAAAAGATCTGTCCTTTGGGAGAAAACAATGAATGAATGAATGAATGAATGAATATAATATAAACTGTGAATTGGTCATCTCAAAGGGAATTAAAACACATTTGTCTTGTGGAACTAAAATTCTTTTAGGCCTATAAACAATCAGTGGTAATGAGGGATGCTTTTTATAAATCGGTTATTTAACGACGCTGTGTCAATTACTCGGTTATTTTTCGTCGATGGAACTGGTGAAGTCGAGATAGTATTTGGCGAGATGACGCCGAGAATTGTTAATAGATTCATCTTACGGTTGGGGAAAACCTCGGAGAAACTCCAACCAAATATCAGTCAAAGCGGAAAACGAACCCACGCCCGAGAGCATCTCCGGATAAGAAGGCAAACGCCCTATCGACTGAGCTACGCCGATGGTTTAAAGAGAGATTTTCTCGTAAAGCAAGTGGTATAGCATTGCCGTAATGTCACTTGACATAGCAATTATAATTACGTTATTTGTATTTAAAAACTATGCACTTAAATGCATTGCAATTTCCTGAATTTCTTTCGGGTTAATGTAAGTTCAGCTTACGGACTTCAGCTAGAAGACTTGTTACAAAGAATTTCTCAGAGGCGATCATAGAATGATCAGTCGATAATATAAAGGAATAATTATTGTGGGTTAAAAATAGTACAGAATTCAAGTACCTAATTTCTCACGCCTTCTATTCTGTAGGTGAATTCATGACATTCAACAACGCTTCATGAAATTGATACTAAAACTTTGTGTTGTAGAGGGACATCATTTTATTTTTACTTCAATTTTTATTGTACCTGAGTTTTTGAATGTACTTCACTCCCACCCCTTCTACTAATGAAGTTCAACCGTCCTCCACACAGATCCATATACAGTCATAGTAGCCTTACGGTCATAGTAAACAGTAGGTTCCAAAAATATGTTCGCGTTTTCCAGTGACGAAAGAGCTTTCGATATTGCATCATTTTCCATTTGCCTACGTCGCATCCCGGTTTGCCCCACCTGCTTCTATTCGCCCCTCTGTAAATGCTAGTGGCTGGGCTGTCTTAGTTCTTTTCTGGGAACATTAATTGTTAGGAATTGGACGTCTACGTAATATTATACCCATAAAACTGTTTAAAATAACTTAAATAAAAGGGTCTCGTTAAGTAATTAACTGTCACGTGATTTCCTTCCTTTCTACGACGCTGCGACGTAATCACTTGGACGGAAAGTAGATAGCATGTCTGAGTAATTTTATCTTTTCGAATCGGGCAGAAGTGAAGATTGAATTTACAATACGTAAGGTCTCTTTTATAGAGTAGCTACATACAGAATTATTTCAACATGAGTTACTGATACGAAGTACGAACCTGGTAATTGGAATTACGTCCAACAGTCTATAGTGCGATAATATGCACATTAGAACTGAAGCCTGTATCGAAATGAACGGCCACCATTTTGAAAACTGTGTTTAAATATCCATATTATGATTATTTTTCAATTTAACTTCATTCTCTATATTGTACGCTAATGTGCTGTAGACAGTATAATATACACTGCATAATGAATACGTCCGCATGGACAGCTCAGTTCGTGAGTAAAAACACTTATTGTTAATACAGTACTGTATTTTGATTAAACAAAAACGTAATGAAAATTATCAAACTCAAAATCGCGATATTTCCTAGTTTACGTAAATGGATTAACTACTTTTCTTCCCTCCTATACCTAGTAAAGTGATTTGTTTGTATATTACGCCAGTATCATCGAACTCCAGTCGTGGAAGGAGGTAGCAAACGGTGTTTCCGGTTCTTAATCGTTGATCAAGAGGTATAGCCAGGTTAATATTAGAAATGTTAGTAAAACTAAAGTGATGTCCCTGTAAAAGTAAGCTATATTGTAAACTTCTTCTATATATATTTCAACTAGACTGTGACATAAATTAAGACTTTATAATAGTATTAAGTTTTTTGACTTGTTCCATATTCTAGCTGTGAAGCAATGTATGAATACCATGGAATGTTAATAAATACAATATAACACAATGCAAACTGTCTCGTAGACGATGTGTTCATAATAAATGTTACGAGATGGACCTGAGATCGAGCCCAGATCTCAAATAGTTGAGCTCGTACAAAGTCCATGCTCGGTTTCTAAATAAGAAATGAATAGAGTTCTCTGTACAAGCATTCCTTACATCTTTAATTAAAACAAATAAATCCTCCTTTGTTCTCTGTTATTAAATGCAACAAAAAAGTCTTATTTTAAGAGTTTCATTAACGTTTTAAGTTCTTTAGGGAATGTCAAAGAAACGTAATAATGCTTCAGCTATTCCTGCAAACTACAGAAAATGTAACGAACATCAAAAGGATGGCAAGACAGGAAATTAAATAAAGAAACTATTCTTCCTGGAACAAGTCTAGCGTACGAATTACAATTAAACAAGAAAATGATGTTCCAATAAAAAAATAACATCGAAATATGAGTGCCGAGGCGAAACCTCCCGAACTCTGTACTGCCTCACAACATAACAAATCCTGTTTGATCTCACCGAGATTACAACCCAGGACGCTGACGTCGAAATTCGGAAGTCTTAGCCGTAAAATGCCTCCGTCTCATTAGGATCTGATAGAAACAAATTTATTTTATGTGTATAAGTATAAGAAAGACAATTTATAAATTCATAATACTTCGAAATTTTATCACTAAGGAGGCATTGAAAATAATATTTTCATCATTAGTACAATCATTAATACAAAATGGCATAATAAATTGGGGTGGAGTAGCATCATCTGTATTTAATCCATTAATTTTATTACACAGAAGATTAATGAAAATTTGTCTGACCAAATATATGGATTACCCAACAAATTTAATTTATACAGATTTTAAAATATTAATTACTGAAGAAATTTATAAATATAGTTTATTAACTTACTACCACAGAAATCAAATAAAACATAAATCTAATCAACATGAATATCGTACTCGAAGACAAAAGTCTACTTTCCGATTAATTGAGCCTAAATGTCATACAAGTGCAGCTCTTAAACATGGCGCTAGTTTCGGCCCAAGACTTTATAATAAAATTACAAACCATTTTCCAAATTTCAAATATTTTAAAATTGAAGCTTTTAAAAAAGGGATGTATAAAATTATTCTTGATATATAATATTAAAAAATGTGTGTATTTTTTACCTCTTATTTCTGTCGACTATATTCATGTTTTTATTGAATATCACTGGCTTCTGTCGGATTGTCAATTTATATTAAATGTGTATTTTTCTCTCTTTTTCTCTTTCTTCTTTATTCTTGCTCTTGTGTTGTATTTATTGGTTTGAATTGAGTTTCTTACTGTATTTAGTAAACTGTCCTTGTAAATTTTATGTTATATTATTGACTAAGACCACACCGTACACGAGCCTGGCTCTTACGGTAGTGGCTAGAAACATTCTTGTTTTATAATTTTAATTTGTACTCACTAGCTAGCTAGTTAAATATATTAAACTCCATTTTTTTTGGTAGCGCGTTTCTTCCACAGTCGATTAATATTCGGGTCGATCTATTGATCGATTATGTTTCTTTCCGGGGCGGTGTACCCATGATTCCACAACGCCCAAGCAATACCCTGTAATCGAATTCTCCGTCTTGTTCCTTGCACTACGTCTCACACTCTCCTGCCTACTGTCTGCTGCCTAAGGAGATCGACGTCACAGTCCCTTGTTTGATGTCCCTTCATCGGTATGTAAGTTATGTTATCATTTTGTTGTCTAGTCTTCATTTTGCATTACTCCGCCTGTTAATACAAACAATTATCAGCCAAATTCCTTATTTATGTTATAAAATGTTCTATTTTGAAACGTTTCTTCACAACTTTAGGCATATTTAGGTTACAATAAATCACTGTTCATATAATTAAAACATTTAAAAGAAGTGAAATATATTGTAAATCAATGTGGATTGTAAAATACTTCTTAGTATTAACGTTTGAAATGGCGTTTTTATGACTAAAATTTTCTTTGTAATAATGTTAGCTGCAAAATCCTAGTACAGAGCATTGTACGCATAAACAGCAATAACTCAGTGAAAGAAATTTCAAAATTGAGTAATTTTTAGAAAATATATGGCATTTTGAAGAAATAGAATAATTTTTAATTAATCACTTTTTTTAAGGAATCAAAAAGTGAAATTGAAGTTTCTGATACATGGTTATGCTAGTCTACTTTCATATGTTGTCTGATAAATATCTTATAAAGGTTGGTTAAAGAATGTAGATGTTCCTCAAAAACGTTAATACATACCTTAATGTAGTTTAAAATTTTTATTTTTTATAATTGTTCCATTCTTTTAAATCTTTCAATTACTGTATATAAGGAGTCATTTATTATTACCTTAAGATGCCTTAAGTAAGGAGAAAACATTGGTAAATTGAACCTTTTATAATATAATTAATTTATTAATAGTGTTCTGCCCAAGGACAGGCTCTTCACTGCAAACCCAGCTTTCTCCAATATTTCCTATTTTCTGCCTTCCTCTTTGTCTCCGCATATCACCCATATATCTTAATGTAGTCTGTTACTTGATACCATCTTCTGCTCCGAACTCTTCTCCCGTTCACCATTCCTTTCAGTGCATCCTTCAGTAGGCAGGTTTTCTCAGCCAGTGACCTAGCCAATTCCTTTTGCTCTTTCTGATCAGTTTCAGCTTTATTCTTTCTTCACCCACTCTCTCCAACAGAGCTTCATTTCTTATTCTGTCTGTCTATTTCAAAATCTCCATTCTTCTTCATATCCACATTTCAAATGCTTCTAGTGCTTCTCTTCACTTCGTCGTAATGTCCATGTTTCTGCCTCCCATACAAAGCACTTCACTAGTCTCTTCTTTAGTTCTTTCTCCAGAGATTCGCAGAAGATGCTCCTTTATCTATTAAAAGCTTCCTTTACCATTGCTATCCTCCTTTTGACTTCCTGGCAGCAGCTCATGTTACTGCTTATAGTACACCCCAAGTATTTGAAGCTGTCCACTTGCTCTACTGCCTCATTTAGAATCCGCAAGTTTACCTTCTTCACTTTACTTTACTTCCTATGACCATGGTCTTTGTTTTGTTTGCATTTATCTTAATCTCATACTGCTTATGGCTGTCATTTATCTCCATAAGTCATTTATTGTATCAACAAACACATTTGTGCAAATAAATATTGTAAAGGATAAATCGTAAGTAATGTCATTAATTTCAGGCGGTTATTCTTTGAGATATTTCAAACAAAAAAGTTTAATACAATTTTGCTCGTTTTCTGTTTCCTATTCGGGAAATAAATTGCCTTATATGAAACATTTCATAGCGTGTTTTGGGAAAGCCATTGATTAAATTCCCAATATGCTCAGTCAATTTAAGAGAGCAATGTATTATGGTAATAAACGATTGAAAGAATTTTAGTTTTCTCCTATAAATGTCCAGAAATTTGATTCCAACAACTATAACTTTTCTTTCTGCGAAAAAAAAATGTTAAAATTTATATTTCTTCGCATCATATTTCTTTACATTTAAATTCTTTCAATTATTTATCATCATAATACACTGTTCTCTTAAATTGACTGAGCATGATGGGAATTAATTTGATGGTTTTCCGAAAACACGCTGTGAAATGTGTCAAATAAAACAATTCTTTTTTGAAATGGTAGTAAAAGGAGCAAAATTATACTAATTTTTTTGTTTAAAATGTCTCAAGGAATAACACCTTTAAACTAATGACCTTTCTTACAGTTTACCCTGTCTATACGACTCTCGGGAAGTAAACAAAAAATTTAATTTATGAAAACTAAATTTTGTACTTAATATGCAGACTTGGTAAAGTATGCTTTTATCTAGAGATATTATTTCAATATCTTTCACATATATTATATGGTGAGAAGTTATACTTTTTATTGTGATTGCATCACTTTTTGTATCCAAGTTGTGCACTTTCCTAATAGAGAAGCATCCATCATTTTCTTGTGTCAATCAATTTATCAAGAAGATTTATACTTTCTGTTCCATTATACTATTAGCTGCAAGTTCACTCACTGATATTAAGTCTGTAGTGCTCGAGAAAAGTGACACAAGTCAGTTTACACAGACCTTTTTTGATAATTTATTGACAACTTACGGAACATCTGCTCGCTTGGAAAAAAAATACATAGGTATTCCTCCCATTACAATAATTGATACAGAAAAAATCAAATCGACATAAACCAGTGTAAGTTGTCAATAAATTATCAAAAAAGGTTTGTGGAAACTGACTTATGTCACTTTTCCCGAGCACTGCAGAAATATCAGTTGGTTAGTGGTTGCTGCAGTTATCCATTTCTTGGCTGTGAAGGCACTTCCTTCAGCCACCTGTTCTGTAGTAGTTCCTCTTCGATTCCCAATACGACGTTTCAACCTATCCGTTAACGTCTACTAGACTGAGGCTGAACCCTTGTCCATTTACTACGTCACAGCCACGACGCAAACTTTGCGTACAACTTACAACACGGTTTTGGGATCATAGATTTTGATTATTCTGTTTCGCTGGGAAGTTAATTATGTACGAAGCTAAACAACACTCAAAGGCTATCAAATTATTCACAACGAAATTTGCGGTCTAATATTTTAAGTTAATGTAATTGCCTTCCTCCTACTTCCATTACGCAGTCGATACGTTTAGGCCTACGAGTGCCGGTAATGGCGTGTTCGAGAATCGAGTTCAACCCTCCATTGTCGTCGTAATGGTATATGTTTATGATTATCATAATATGTACGGTAACATCACAAGAGTTCTCATCCTGTCATAACAATTGAAATGGATGACCCATCATATTCACTTGATACTGATGACTAGGCCTATTGAAATTATTGTTAACTGTGACGGGGAGGCAGAGAAGACTGGAAGAGGTCGGTAAGAGGAGGTGAAGTTCACCTAAGAATAATACTGATGCCTACTTGCCAGTGGTCACTGAAAGTTAGGTTATTTCTTATAAGCAGTCCTGGGTTTGGTTACCTAAACCCTCCAAGCAACCTGCACAGTGTAGGTATGTATGGGCTATTCCATATGAAATCTATCAGTAAAAAACCTCTCATTTTTTTAATACTCTAATTTTTTTCCTATTTATACCAGGTGCTGAGGACAGTGCATTTTCAAAAATATACTATCGAAAGTCAAACGGTTTTCGTACTATTGAGCGACAAATTTAGAGTACTATATAAAAACAAAGCCTCTTTCAGCGCTCAGAACTCTGGAACCATTTACTGCAGAACATTGAACGGGAGCTCATTTTGAAGCTGACATTTGGTAGGTTATGATAAGAAGTAATCCTTATTTTTATTGTACACAGATAGACAGATAATCTGATTTTACTTGCTTTTAGTCTTTTTGCAATTTGTAAAAATCTAAAAAATATTGAGAAAAAAATCTTGCATTATTAAGAGGGATTCTGCATTGTTTGCTTAGTGGCTCGGCAATAAGTTTCGAGGGTATTAAATAGATTATTTTCACACGCCTGGACTTGAACGGCGCAGTACGCACGCACTGGCCGAGAGCTGAAGATAAGCGTTGGGCGTCATTTTACTCCTGTGTTTATGAAAACTTGTGATAAAGCTAGCCCAGATACGCGCTACTAGACGAAACATCACATGTTTGTCTACTGGCCTTGCTTGTCTCGGCTAGCTCCCGTCTCAGTCAGCTGGTTAGATCACGCGCGTACTATTTATTTTTTTATTTGATATTTTCAATACTTTCTTATCACCGGTATACCAGTAAAAATGTGTGAATTTGTAATTTCAATGCGGAATCTAACCATATATTTTAAAAATATTTTTCGTGGGTCAAAGGAGTCTTAATGAAGAAAAATCTAAATTTCCATTTAAAAAGTAAGAAAAACTGTTATATGTCAATATAAACTTTAATTTCTCAGAATCAATATAAACCCAGATTTTGATCATTGGTGAAAGGATTTTGGAGCCACAACAGTTTAAAGTTTCTAATTTTATGAAAATACGATAAATTTAAATATTTTTAATTTAAACACTATGAAGTTCTGATGCCTCAAACTTTGCAGAACGCATTGTATCACAGTTCTCTACGTACAAAAAAGTTTCATTGTATTTAAAATTGCAAGGTCAATTTTTCTATATTTCGGTCGATTTGAGATGGAATAGCCCGTATGGAGTATACATCGGCGGCACCTGACCCTGCTACACAGTACAGATCTGCTGTTCAGTGAACACACTAAAACAAAACAAAGCGGGGCGCTTGGAGGTAAGTGATCTAATAGAAGAATTTGGTGGCCAGCATTTCTTTAGGAAAAGTAAAGCTGTATTTTATCAAAAAGAAGGATTAATTTTTCATTTGAAACACTTCAAATGGCTACAGTCATTCATCGTAATGCGTATAGACTCGTACAGCTTGTATTAATAATTCAAGTTTATGATGATATTTATGTTTTTTTCATTTGTTAATTCCAAACTTTAATCAAATCTAAAGTATCTTAATGCGTTTTACTTATTGTAAAAATCAGGAGTAGACAAATTCCGTGCAGCATGTAACCATGGCGACTAAACATTTTTTCGAGTTCAAAATTGTTTGAGACTACGATTTTTTTGTCACTAGCTAATACATAATGTTAACAAAAGCGGTTGTAGGAAGAAATTACAATGTGCTTCTAATATTAATATTGTTATATGTATTGCGCATCTCAAGATATTGCCACTACATTATGTGGAGAGCATAGAGCGTCTCTGAGAGCGTGTGTCTGCATTGAATAGGTATTTAATATTTTTTATCCAATGCCACCAGGTTTTCATTTGACATTTCTGGTCTTCTTTCCTGGTAATGGCACTTCTGATGTTGGTACGCCGGGAAGGCGGAGTTACGCTGCCCCAATGATAATGATAGAATGATTATGAATTGCCAGGAGAGGTCTTAAACCTAAGCCTAACCTAATTTCCAGACCATGTTCGCTCCTGGTTCTATGCCTAATCTCTTTAAAACTTTAATCCTACCACCATTTCCCTCATTGAATATTAATACAGCATCATGTACATCAACTGACAATATCTTTGCACCCATAAGAAACAGTTTTTGACACTCTACAGCAAATATTATTATTGAAGGACTCATTTTGTATTTTGGGTATTCTCATAGAGACACTTACGAAGGTCTAGAGATGATATAATGTAGATAACACACTTTATTTCCCTACTTGTGCCATAATATCCCCAGGTCCCGCAAATTTCAAACTATGATTTACTTTTTCTTGATAGAAATTTCTACTGGAAAAGGGGCGTGCCTCTAGTAGCATTTAAAGGGCGTTTTAGAACGTTTTGACAAAATGAGAATGACAGATGAATCAGCAAGCTTTACGCAATAAAAATAGGTAAAAGACAGAAAATTGTTATACATCTTGATTACATAACTTTTAACACTATATCACTTCGGAACAGTACATTATGTCAACAAGCCTATAATGATAGTAATTAAGTTAACGAGTATGGATGTTTATGAAACATCGCAAGCGAGTTTAATAATTTTCATACGAGTTTCTTAATTACCATTATAGGCGAGTTTCATACGACTTTTTATGTGTTCGACCATATTTATAACTTGAAATTACCGGTATTCAGATGTATACATTTTTTTGTATCTGACAAGTCGGAAGTGACCTTGTTCTAGGTTGTGAATTGTGAGATGTGCGCAGACGCGAAAGTATTGATTGATTTTGTGAGGAACAATAATGTCATTGACCTTGTGTAATCCGTTAAACTTTGTATAACTTTGATTATTGAACATTGGAAAACGAGGTGACAAATTGAATTTATTTGAATATTATTTACAATTAACGCTAATTATTATAGTAACAGAAATAACCTTCTGCGACATTAAGAGATTTCCAGCCTCCGTGACTTTTCGCTAATTCTCTTTCGATTGCATATCCGAGAATAATCGATACTTGCGGCTTTATAACGGTACAAAGCAATGACTCGTTATTGGCTGAACACCTGTAAGCTGAGTTGTCATTGGCTGAAAACACTTTGTACTTTAATGAGTAGGTGTACTTTAATGACATGCATTAAAGGACTGCTACCAGGTGTATGATTACTACATTTCGGCATGGTCGAGCATAAAACGTATTATCTGTCTTTCACGTATTAAATTTTATATTACCTTCTTCATTTATCGGCCTGCTATTGGTCATCTTCAGAAATGGTTGTTGCTCGTCTTGGCGCCTTTTGTTTTGTTTCCTGTGGGGGTGTGTTTGTGTAGTGTAATTTGGAGTCAAAGAGTGTGTGTGTGTGTTCTGAAATTGAGTTCTGTGTTCAGAATTTCATTTGGATGTGTTTTTGTGTGTTTGTGTTCTAGTGTGTTTAGTTTCTGGCTTTTGGTTGAGTGTAATAAATTTCCATGTCTGTGTTGATGTCTCTGTAGGTGTGGTTAGCATTTGTGATATGTTCTGCATATCTATCTAGTGTTTTGTAATTTTGTTGTGGCTATGATGCCATTTAAAACACGTTACAAAGAACACATCACACCCATAACAAAATTACAGAACACTTCCACATATGCAGAACACATCACAAATGCCAACCACACCTAAAGAGATATCAACACAGACATGAAATTTCTACACATCCAACCAAAAGCCAGAAACTAAACACAATAGAACAATACTAGAATTTTATCTGGCAGTAATGATGTAGCACATTGCAAACCATTGTTTGTTAGATTTCAAATTATGAGACTTCCATCTTCGTATATTTATGCATGTTTTTGTATGTTAAAAGAAATGAAACTCAGCTTCCTTTACGTAAAGACTATCATCGAGCACGCTACCAGATATTGTAATGATATTCAGTTACCATTGATTAGACTTGAAAAAACAAATTCTTCATTTATCAAACAAAGTATAAAGTTTTATAAGATGTTGGATAATGACGTTAAAATTTTAGATATGAGAGATTTTAAGATTGTATTAAAACATTTTACTATCCATCCATATTATAGAATAAGTGATTTTCATGGTATGATTAAGAATGTGTTGCTATGACTTATGTTGATTGTTTCTCGACTTAGTTTGATTGTCTGTAGACACAAGCCAAACTTAATAAAGCATATCTATATCTCTATATCTATCTATACGAAATATACAAACACACAAAAACACATCCAAATGAAAAATTCTCAACACACAACTCAATTTGAGAACACACACTCTCTGACGCCACATTACACTACACAAACACACCCTCCCACAGGAAACAAAAGAAAAGGCGTCAAGACCAGCAACAACCAGTTCTGAAGATAGCCAATAGCAGGCCTAAACATGTTAACAAGGTAATATAAAATTTACATGAAGGACACATACGTTTTCCGAATAAAATTGTTATTTTTTACGAAAAATACATACCTACCATCTCCCCTTAAATAAATACTTTGTTATTATTGTGGTATTTTGTACATGAGTGCTAATCGTTTTGTTCACCGACTTACACACACAGGTACACGAATAAATGTCAACACAGTACCGGAGCGTGGGGGGGGGGGGAGAACGCAGCGTGAACTGTTGACTCGCGACTTGCTCTCCGTACCAAGCGAAGCTAAGTAGTATGATCGACGTACACCTAACTTGTATTCAAAGTATTCAAACGCAAGACTGTACCAATAACATACTCGTACAATGAAATATGTTAATAGAACTTAATATGAGTATATCTTTTCAGGAACAAAATAGCTTTGTATCTAAAACTCCGATGTGTAGTTATGTTTACTACGCAAAGACGCAATTTGCTATACAGGGTGATTCACGAGGAGATGCCAAATTTAGGATACGATATCTTAGGTCATTTTGAGTGAAAAAGTTCATATGAACATAGGCCCGTTTTCGAACGATGGCGGAGCTAGATGCATTTTTTTGGTAAAACGTCTCGCCCCAATGTGAATCAGACGTTTCCATATGCTGCTGACGTGAGACAAGGTCACCGATGAATGACGTAACATTGGAATCTGCATTGTGAGCGATGTAGATAAGAGAAGAGAAACAAACCGGGTGGTGGGGCATTAAAAATGTCACAAAAATACACTATCACTTATCGGTTCACAGCAGTTCAGTCAGCTAACTACAGTACAGTAGTTATACAGGTACAGTTATCGGAAGTGTTAAGTTGTGTTTTTCAAGATGCCTTATAAATTGTCGACTGCAGAATACGCCGATATTGTGTATGTTTATGGTTTGTGCGATGGAAGTACCTTGCGTGCCGTCGCTGAATATGAACGACGCTTTGCGAACAGAAGAGTACCATATCGAAGAGTATTTACTGTCTATGGGGTTGGATGAAAGATTTGGTGTAGTAAAGAAAGGGGGAAGCGAGAGAGGCGCTATTCGACCGTATTTTGGATGCGGCATAAAGACAGCCACGTGCAACTCTCCCGAGCGATGAGCGCGATTCACGCCCGAGTGCAACAGTTCTTTGAAGCAGAAGGAAATACCCTTGAAAATGTGCGAAAACATCGACCCCGACGTCTAGAATATTAGGTATAATGCGAGTTAGTACAATGGAATCTCAGACGTTTTTGTGAAATCAAAGAGCCATATCTCCGTAACCGTTCGAAAACGGACCTATATTGATATGAACTTTTTCACTCAGAATGACTTCAGAAAACTAACCTCGGCAAGTTACCTTTGGAAAACAATTTGATCTCCCCAGACACCATTAAGAACAAAAGAGGTCTAATTGACTCAGGAAAACTCAGGAAAATTTTGCGCTTTGAAGAATTTAATAAATGGTGTCAACTACCATAGAAAGGTAAAGGAGTCAGCTTATATCAAGACTTCACTCCCGCAAACAGCTGGGTTAGACATCACACAGGCCTTTCTAGCTCCGAGTAGAGAGATGCGCTGAAGATGACCGGTAATGTTGCTCCTGTACGAGCTGCTCCAGGCAGAACTGCAGACAATAACCACTGTAGGCGATGCCACAGTGAGGTTGAAACTTTGGCTCATGTCTTGGGTTCATGCCCATTTGGCGAAACTCTTCGTAACAGCAGACATCACAAGATCAGGTCTGTAATCGCATCATGCCTAAGTCCAATGGCTACACTACCTATGAAGAAGACCATGGAATAGCGGATACCGAAAGTTATTGGAGTATTGATATTATAACATTTAAACCTGGAGAGACTAAAGGTTATATTCTGGATCCGACCATCAGATTCGAGACGCATTAGAGGTTAATCTAGAGAAAAGCAGAATATATGAACCCACTATCCCTTATTACAAAACATCATATCAACTCAGGGATATAGAAGTCATCGGGTTAATGGTGGGCGCTAGAGGGACCATAACAAAACAATTTTTGTCGTTCTGTCATAAATTTGGAGTGCCAACAACAATTAAGGAAATTTCTATGATAGCTTGAAGGGTTGTCTGCATATTTTACGGCGACATTTGTATTTCAATTTAAATTACAGTTGAATTTCTTCAGTCTATTTTTTATCTATATTTTTATCAATTTTCATTATGTGAAATATTATCTGTAGTAATGCCACGAGAGGTCTGAGATATGCCGATAAATCCACGAGCGAAGCGAGTGGATTTATCTGGGAAATCTCAGACCTCGAGTGACATTTATTAGGACTATTTCGTGAATAAAATAAAAATGTGAATAATATATCCCTAAAATTCGATCACAAAATGTTAATAATTACATATTTACGAATACTTAACCTATTCAGACATTGTGAAGTTGAAACTGATGAATATCGATTACTGCAATAAAGAAATTCGATGTTATTATTCAGTAATGCCAATTGCGAAAAGCGAAATACAGGTTTAACAATGTTAATTACATGTACTGCACTTTTCTCTTATTATTATAATATAAATACATTTTCATTATCTGCTGAAATCATGATTTAATTTAAAATTTTATAATATAATTACAGTAACCTGATTAATACATTAATTAAATGAAGAATTGTTGAAAACGTAGTTATCTAATGTGAATGAAGGAATGTAATTTTTTTCAGATAGCCTACAATGGACATGGAATTGGAAGATGAAGATGTATTTTATAGGCTACAGTTATAGGTTAGATTACATGTGGGAGCGGGACCAGTGTCAACTATGCCTTATTTCGACCATTACTGCGTGCTACAGGAAAGCATTTTGTATAGCTCGACAAACGCATTCTCGCTGCAGTGTGTAACGGAACTAAGGCTGCATCTACACAGTTCAATATTCCAATCGCGTATGCGTGCAATCTGGGAAGAATATGAAAGAATCAATTTAAAACGTACGTTAAATTAAGGTGCATGAAGATTTTATGTCTACATGGTGCGCCGTTTTGAACGTCGTCTTCACTGCGTAAATATATTAATTAATATTAAATATTAATCTTGCATTCATTGCTTTAAAGTTGAAAGAAAAGTTTAACCGTGTAGTTGCATCTTAATGTATTCATGATCATCAATTTACGGGGGAACAGTTGGCGACAGTGACTAAACAAAAGAACGACCATGCGATAAATTGATAGCGATAAATCTAGCTGCAGGAATTATCGCAAAGTGTGACTGTGATTGGTTGGAATTCAAAATTTCATTACACTTATTGGTCGAAAATGGAATGACGTCATATAAACGAAATAGTCTACTGCAGATTTTAGTTTCTGAAAAACAAATTTCTTGTAAGACATTTTTAATGTCATTTTAAATGTTACTGTTTAACATTCTTTGTCTTTGGCAACCTCACCAAGTTGAGGAAGATTTATTTATTTTTATTTATTTATTTATTTACAACATCCTAAAGTTTTTACCTTTCCTCGTGAATCACAGTGTATAACTGTAAATATAGCATGTACATACGTGGACAAATTATTAGCAAAATTGAAGATTTTTATTATATATTTTTACAAAATATGATTCTTCAATTTAGACTACAGTTGACATTTTTGTGTATTTCCAAATTATTAGCAAACTTGAAGATTTGTATTGTATATTTTTCAAAATTTAACTCTTTAATTTGGACTACATTTGATATTTCTGCATATTTACAAATTATTAGCAAAACTGAAGGTTTTTATTGTATATTTTACAAAATTCGATTCTTCAATTTGGACTACAGTTGACATTTTGGATATTTCCAAATTATTAGCAAAACTGAAGATTTTTGTTTTATATTTTTACAAAATTTAACTCTTCAATGCAGTTGACATTTTTGCTAATTTACAAATTATTAGCAAAATTGAAGATTTTTATTATATATTTTTACAAAACTTGACTCTTCAATTTAAACTACAGTTGACATTTTTGCATATTTCTGTCTTCTGTAATGATGGAAATATGCAAAATTTTCAACTGTAGTCTAAATTGAAAAGTCAAATTTTGTAAACAGAATTATCATAAAAATCGTCAATTTTGTTAATAATTTGTCCACGTCTGTAGATATAATGTTAAATTATACTATTTAAAATGTAAGAGACTGACATTAAAATATTTCAGCAAATATTCCTAGGCTTCGAACAAGAAGAAACTCTCCGTAATTGCGTACGGAAAAACTCTTCGCCGCACTGTAGCGTTTTTGCAGGGTCGGATGTTGTGTCATTAATATTCATCGGATGTTGCTACAGTGGTCCCCGCCGAGTTGATCTTCTGCCACCTTACAAAGCACTCCGCAACGTGTCGTTGCTGTTTACACTCCCCGCAAAATTGAGCGGAGAGTAACTCTTAAAGTCTGTATAATTTATGGACACATTCCGGCCAAACCGCCTCTTACGGAGTGTCAACACTGCGGGGAAGATTTTCAGTTTCCAATGCACCTTGCGTCTTTCCGACGTCTAGAGAGGCCTTAATGCCCTCATCTAGGGGAGGTACGGCATTACTTACTTACTTACTGGCTTTTAAGGAACCCGAAGGTTCATTGCCGCCCTCACATAAGCCCGCCATTGGTCCCTATCCTGAGCAAGATTAATCCATTCTCTATCATCATATCCCACCTCCCTCAAATCAATTTTAATATTATCTTCCCATCTACGTCTCGGCCTCCTTTTTCCCTCCGGCCTCCCAACTAACACTCTATATGCATTTCTGGATTTGCCCATACGTGCTACAAGCCCTGCCCATTGTGATGTAGTTTATGCTGTGGGCAATTTTATGGTTTATGGTGGCTGTACTGTTCACTTTATTTTTTCTGAACGTACCCTGATCTTCTCCTCCGCTGATTGGAGGAACGACACGCACCGCCGGCCTGGGCTTGGAGACCGAGCGAATGTTCAGTTGGTGAGACAATTCGACGCAGTTACGACTTCAAGAGAGAAACGGGTAGTCTCCCGTCTCTGCTGAGATAGTCAACTCATCGTATTACGTGGTTCCGGTGGTCAAGGTGACCCCGCTGATTTGGATAGCTGGGACTATCGTCTGTGTGGTATAATTCATCGGTGGAACATCGTTTGGATATCATCGCTTTACAGACTAAGGGATGGTCTGTTTCATTCTCAGCATTCCTGATTTTCATATTCTATACGACGAAGGATTATCGACGTCCATAAGCCTACAGGGAAGTTCTCTGGGGCCGTTACGCCATTAGCGTATATAACGGCTTACTTGGTTACCGTGTGCTTTCCATGGATTTGAACTTTGATTCAGCTAAAGGTTGGAGACTACAACTTTATGTCTTATTTGAGCCGAGTTTATTCAGACTGTATTTTCAATGAGTGTTCAGTTTATTCTATTATATATCGCCTTTCTTACATTCATTTTCATGGCAGATATTAATTATCGCTCTTTCATTATCTAACTAATTTATATTGTTATTACATTAATAATTCTTTCTTTTGGTATTTTTACTTTAATTTATCTCTGTGTATGTTAATATTAAATTGTTATAATTATTATGGTACTTATATTATTAGTGAAAGGCAACCAAAAATACATAAAGTTACGATCCTTTCCTCTTTCTTGGGTTTTACTCAGGTACACTGATACAACACCATCTCAAACGTATGGATTTAATGTTCCTAATTATGTCAGGTGAAGGATACAATGCGTGCAGTTCTGTGTTGTGTAACTTTCTCCATTCTCCTGTAACTTCATTCCTCTTAGCCCCAAATATTTTCCTAAGCACCTTATTCTCAAACACTCGTAACCTATGTTCCTCTCTCAAAGTGAGAGTCCAAGTTTCACAACCATAAAGAACAACCGGTAATGCAAGGACATCATATTATTTTTACTAATATTTTTAATATTAACCTAGCTATACCTTTAGAGAACCGGAAATACAGTTTGCTACCCCCTTCCATAACTGTAGTTCGATGATACTGGCGTAAAACACAAACAAATCACTCTGCTAGGTATAGGAGGGAAGAAAAGTAGTTCATCCTTTTACTTAAACTAGGAAATATCGCGATTTTGAGTTCGATAATTTTCATTACGTTTTTGTTTAATCAAAATAGGTATAGTACAGTATTAACAATAAGTGTATTTACTACGAACTGCGTTATCCATTCGGAAGTTTCATTATGCAGTGTATATGATACTGTCTGCAGCATATTAGCGTACAATATATAGAATGAAGTTAAATTGAAAAATACTCTTAATATGAATATTTAAACACATTTTTGAAAATGGTGGCCGTTCATTTCGATACAGGTTTCAGTTCCTTTATGCATATTATCGCACTATAGATTACTGCATCTAATTCCAATTGTCAGTTTCGTCCTTCGTACTAGTAACTCATGTTGAAATAATTCTGTACCTACTCTATAAAAGAGTACCTTACGTACTGTAAAGTAAATCTTCACTTCTGCCCGACCCGCACAGATAAAATTACTCAGACATGCTATCTCCTGTCCGTCCAAGTGATTATGCCGCAAGATCGTAGAAAGGAGGAAATCACGTGACAGTTAATTACTTAACGAGGCCCTTTTATTTAAGTTATTTTAAACAATTGTATAATATTACGTAAACGTCCAATTCCAAACAGAAATTAATGTTTTCAGAAAAGAGCTAAGACAGCCCAGCTTTTACAGAGGGGCCACCAGAAGTAGGTGGGGGAAATCTGGATGCGATGTAGGCAAACGGACAGTACCTGTGCGAAAATATGATTCAATATTGAAAGCTCTTTCGTCACTGGAAAACACGAACATATTTCTGGAACGTACTATACTCGCTAACTCAGTGCTGTTTACGCTATGGGTCTTGGATCTGTGTGGAGGAACTTCATTAGTAGAAGGGGTGGGAGTGAAGTACATTCAAAAACTCAGGTACAATGAAAATTGAAGTAAAAATAAAATGATGTCCCTGTATAACTGTTTTATAAATTCTAACTTTCAGATTTTTCGACAGCAGACTGGATGATAAAAGCTTCTAAACCGAATAATAACAGGCATTTGCCATATTTATTCTGTGTTTAATTTCCTCCCGAGTATCATTTATATTTGTTACTGTTGCTCCAAGATATTTGAACTTCTCCACCTCTTCAAAAGATTAATTTCTAATTTTTATATTTCCATTTCGTACAATATTCTTGTCACGAGACATAATCATATACTTTGTCTCTTCGGGATTTACTTTCAAACCTATGTCTTTACTTGCTTCCAGTGAAATTCCCGTGTTTTCCCTAATCGTTTGTGGATTTTCTCCTAATATATTCACGTCATCCGCATAGACGGAGCGCAAATGTGGTGCGTATTGAGAGTATACAAGTTTACTACACAGAGTGCTTTAATGACGTCACGAGTGTAGGTGGAGTTGAACCCCTCAGGTCCGCTGACTTTACTCTCAAAACTCTCTGGTAGTGGACGTGATTTCGCAGCATTTATTTACAGTTCCTCGGCAGTTCTTTGCTTACTGCTGTACTTCTACAAATGCTGGAATATTTATTAACTTCCTCTCTTAGTTTTTCACATTCATCCATATGTCCTTACTTCTTTATTCCTACATTTGCGCTACGTACAGCATTTCTTTATTTCCCACCGTAATTCTTCTCATTCTTCCGTACTTCTTCACTTAATTTCGTAGCATTCATTTATCTTTATACCAAAACATCGGTAAGATATGCTGAAAGCAACTAAGTCTCGGTGTTTGAAGCTGCAGTTACTTGTTGGAGAGTTCGAACCTCAACAGTTCTCTACGGACAGTTTTAGCTAGAGGAGAAAACTTTTATTATGACCCGTAAGTCTAGTTTCCTTAATTGTATATTTCTTTGTTGAATAATTTTAAGAATTTATATTATACACAAAATAGACAAATGTAAAACCAATGCAGCTTTTTATCATAGCATGAGTCAATGTCTCAGATTATTAAACAAATTTTATTCCAATAATATTTCAACCACGAATCCTCTCCAAATTAATAAAAAAAATAAAAGAAAAATGTATTGGATTTATAGTTTGGGTTTAAACATATTAAACACTTTTAAATCTGTATTCACTCTCAATTTTAATTTTATTTTTGTCTGTATTGGAATCCCCTCCTGAGCACGAGTCTTGCTCATTCAGGAGTGGGCTAGTTTATCTTTCATTGTATTTATTGACTTGTATTCATTTCAAACTTACTAGCAATGAAATAAATGAATAATAATAATTTACCATCCCTTACAGAGCTTATTTGCTAAGAAAATCTGAGCAAAAATGTCATATAAACATTTGTCCTAGTCTCAATATTTTCAGAATTACACTAATTTGAAGTTCTTTGTAAAATACCATTATTCCTGAGTTTTAAGGGTAAAAGAATATTACAGATAAAGAATGAACTATTCAGGAGTATCATTTCTTTAATTAGCTAGAATTCTGAAGCTAAAAATGTGTTGTGAATTCCATAGTTGCTTCGTACAGAATTTTCTTTTCGATTTTTAAGCACAAAATTACATTTTCTTACGTATTTATCACAACAATTTTTACAAATCACGCCACTCTTGTAAATTCTTTAAGATTGTACATTAAGATGCTTAATTAAATTGTAATGAACAAGTTCCTAAAGTCGTATGATTTGTAACAATTTTTGTGATAGTATGTAAGAATGATGTCATTTTAGTTAGAAATTGAAAAGCTATTAACAACACATTTTTAGCTCCAGAACACTCGTTGCCAAACTTTCAGAACGGCCCCAAGGTTCACTCAGCCTTCTATAAAAATTGAGTACCGGGTCTTTCCGGGGTAAAAGGCGGTCAGAGCGTGGTGCCGACCACACCACCTCATTCTAGTGCCGAGGTCATGGAAAGCATGGGGCTCTACCTCTATGCCTCCCAAGTGCCTCCATGGCATGTTACGGGGATACCTTTACCTTTTACACTAGCCAATTAAAGAAATGACACTTTTGAATAGTTCATTCTCTATTTGTAACATTTTTTTACCTTTAAAACTAAAGGAAAAAAATATTTTACTAACAATTTCAAATGAATGTAACTTTGAAAATATTGAGATTAGGGTATATGATATGATATGATATGATATGATATGATATGATATGATATGATATGATATATGATATGATATGATATGATATGATATGATATGATATATTTCGTCACAGCACTTCTTTACATGTAATGGTGTACCTCACATTTCTGTATCCGGTGCCACCATTTACATGTTATTACAGTAACACATTATTTGCAGAACACGTCTACACAAATACTCCCAATTACACTATGTACCTTTTTGTTACTTGGTCAAACTCCCCTTCAGTATTTCTCCTAAATTTCATTTGCTATTCACTATTTGATCATTAATCCTAATATATCTAATATTATATACGCCTTTCAAACCCCTTTTTCCTCTAACTACTATTCACTAAAATCTCAATTTCACACATTCTCTATAAATTATCATATTGAATTATTTGCCCTATTTGTTCTTTGACCTTTTTTTTTCTATCTTTCTCTTATATTCATTTACTGTTCCAACGTTCAAATGTTAGTACTAATTTTATGCTGTCACTTGTTCACTTCTCTTAACCATTTTTCACTATTTTCACTCATTCCTATTTGCGCTCACTTTCACTTTCTCACTATTCCACACTTACACCTAATCCTTTCACACTACCCTCACTTCCTATAAATACTTATATTTATCTCTACACATCAGCTTATACACTTTCTCCCTCCCCTATACTTCTCGATCATTTACAATTTCCCTTTACTAGCACTTTTTGATCACATCCACACATTTTTTAATCATATCTAATACCTTTGCTATATCCTCAGCTATCGCAGGTTCTGACCTTTCTTTACTGTTAGTCTCTGCTTTATTTCTATCTCTGTATTTCTTTCTATTTATTTCTTCTTCTTCTATTCCTCTTTTATTTTTCTCCCCCACGCTTTCACTTTCACATCCTAGATTTCCACTTACACTTGCACCCTTATTATTTTCACTACTTTCTTCCCTATCACTTCCTGACTCTTGGTTCCTCTTTTTTTTATCACCCCTCGCCTTTTTTCTAGCGCCCGTGTTTCTTGTTCCGTTATTGTCAGCATTCCTTCTGGAGTGCGCTAACCTTAATTTTTAGGGTATATGTTTACATGACATTTTTCGCTCAGAATATTTTCGGAAACGAGCTCCGTAAGTGACGGTAAATCCTGCTGAATCACCCTGTATATACATACATATATGCATAGTGCAAATCAAGTAGCTGTATGCAAACAGGCCAACATGTGTGAAACCAAATCCAGCATCAGAGCCCCGAATAAACATATTATAACCGCATGTGACGTCAGCACTTGCTGTACGTTTCGTGGATCATTATGACATGGAGCGTGTGTAAACCGGGAATTTGTATTAATCCTTTACGTCATCTAGCACATTTATTGATCGGAAGACATCTCCCGGAGGATAGAGTACCTGCAGCGTGCGGGATTTCGTTAGGAATCGACATCCATGACCAGCCGGCAGAAATGTAAACAGCGTGCTGCGAAATTACAATGCATTATTAATGTTGGTCGATGGAAACAATTACAGAAAATCGATGTAAGCTTCACAACGACAAAACGCTGGGAAGGACACGAATAAGGACTGGACGTTTAATGTGTGAACCAAGGCCGCCAACATTTAAAACGAAAGTTAATTATCTTCATCAGAATGGGACTGATTCTCTGGCACAACCACAGCAAAGGAATAAGGTTTTGAGATTTGGTACTTGGAATGTTACAAGCCTATATAGAACAGGAGGGGTAACATTAGTAGCAAAAGAACTAGCTAGATATAGAATAGACTTTGTGGGAGTACAGGAGGTTAGGTTAGATGGGAATGGCATATCACAAATAGGAGATTACTTGTTGTATTATGGGGAAGGAAACAATAATCACCAATTAGGAACAGGATTCTTTGTTCATAAAAGAATAAAATCAGCAGTAAAAAAGGTCGAATTTATCAGTGACAGGTTATCGTATTTAGTACTTAAGGGTTAGGATAGGAAAGTTCAGGATAACAGGCAGGGTTTGGAATTGAACGGGTTACAACAGCTTCTTATCTATGCGGATGACGTGAATATGTTAGGAGAAAATTCACAAACGATTGGGGAAAACACGGAAATTTTACTTGAAGCAAGTAAAGCGATCGGTTTGGAAGTAAATCCCGAAAAGACAAAGTATATGATTATGTCTCGTGACCAGAATATTGTACGAAATGGAAATATAAAAATTGGAGATTTATCCTTCGAAGAGGTGGAAAAATTCAAATATCTTGGAGCAACAGTAACAAATATAAATGACACTCGGAAGGAAATTAAACGCAGAATAGCTATGGGAAATGCGTGTTATTATTCGGTTGAGAAGCTTTTATCATCTAGTATGCTGTCAAAAAATCTGAAAGTTAGAATTTATAAAACAGTCATATTACCGGTTGTTCTGTATGGTTGTGAAACTTGGACTCTCACTCTGAGAGAGGAACATAGGTTAAGGGTGTTTGAGAATAAGGTCCTTAGGAAAATATTTGGGGCTAAGCGGAATGAAGTTACAGGAGAATGGAGAAAGTTACGCAACGCAGAACTGCACGCATTGTATTCTTCACCTGACATAATTAGGAACATTAAATCCAGACGTTTGAGATGGGCAGGGCATGTAGCACGTATGGGCGAATCCAGAAATGCATATAGAGTCTTAGTTGGGAGACCGGAGGGAAAAAGACCTTTAGGGAGGCCGAGACGTAGATGGGAGGATAATATTAAAATGGATTTGAGGGAGTGGGATATGATGATAGAGAATGGATTAATCTTGCACAGGATAGGGACCGATGGCGGGCTTATGTGAGGGCGGCAATGAACCTTCGGGTTCCTTAAAAGCCATTTGTAAGTAAATAAGTAAAGTACTTAAGGGTAGATGGTGCGATATCGTAGTTATAAATGCTCATGCCCCTACAGAAGAGAAAGACGACCATATAAAGGACAGCTTCTATGAGGAATTGGAACAGACTTTTGATCAGTTACCTAGATATCACATGAAAACGTGAAACTTGGACTCTCATTATGAGAGAGGAACATTGGTTAAGGGTGTCTGAGAATAAGGTGCTTAGGAAAATATTTGGGGCTAAGCGGGATGAAGTTACAGGAGAATGGAGAAAGTTACACAACACAGAACTTCACGCATTGTATTCTTCACCTGACATAATTAGGAACATTAAATCCAGACGTTTGAGATGGGCAGGGCATGTAGCACGTATGGGCGAATCCAGAAATGCATATAGGGTGTTAGTTGGAAGGCCGGAGGGAAAAGGACCTTTAGGGAGGCCGAGACGTAGATGGGAAGATAATATTAAAATGGATTTGAGGGAGGTGGGATATGATGATAGAGAATGGATTAATCTTGCTCAGGATAGAGACCAATAGCGGGCTTATGTAAGGGCGGCAATGAACCTCCGGGTTCCTTAAAAGCCAGTAAGTAAGTAAGTTAATTATCTGCAATAGAACAGAGGCACACGACCGGCACAATAGTGTTGACCACTGCTGCCATCTTACAGCAACAACAGGTAATATAATTTCACACATTCATCGTCAGGCTGTTACATACTTGGATATTAGTAACAGGGTGTTCATAATGTGAGTGCGTTTCATCTGGAACATCCGTCGATCTGATCATGTAACATCGTCCCTGAAAATGTTGCCATGGTTTCGACTAAGAACCTTCCATTCATTGTCCCTGCTGTTTAATTTATGGAATACATCTTCACCAAGATATTGAGTAACCGTTTCAGTTCGCTTTCTGATCTTCACAACTTTCACACCCGCGCCTAACAATTCCTCCACCCAACACTACACTACTGCATACTCTGTATCTTCTGCATTGTCGCTTGCTGAAGCTTGCAGTTCCCTCCCCCTCTCTACCAGAGATTGCCTCAAGCCATCAAAAAAAAAAAAATGAAATCAAAATTCAGTTATAAAAACAATAAAACACTCCATTATAATTAAATATACAGCAGGACTTGTCTCTTTTCTGTCATTAATTTTACAATTAGTGTGCAATTTATTACTAGATTTAATACAGTCAATTACTGAATTCCATCATTTACCTCTAGGTTATACGTATTAACTGAATCTTATATGCCATTACTATGCTCTAAAATCGTTTTGTTGTACCTACGTTAGTTAATTATACTATATTTTATATTGTTTGTAGTAGTTGGTTCCAGTTAATTTCAAGAGAAGACTTTATGGCAATGAATAAATGAATAAATGAATAAGTAAGTAAGTAACTAACTAAGTAAGTAAGTAAGTAACTAAGTAAGTAAGTAACTAAGTAAGTAAGTAAATAAGTAAATAAATAAATAAATATTAAGTAAACAAGTAAGTAAATAAGTAAGTAAATAAGTAAATAAATAAGTAAATAAATAAATAAATAACTAAGTAAACAAGTAAGTAAATAAGTAAGTAAGTTAATAAGTAAATAAGTAAATAAATAAATAAATAAATAAGAGATTAAATAAATGAATAAATAAATAAGAGTAAATAAATAAATAAGAGTAAATAAATAAATAAATAAGATAGTAAGAAAATAAATAACTAAATAAATAAGAGACTAAATAAATAAATAAGAGAGTAAATAAATAAATAAATAAATAGTACGTTCATGTCATTGCAGAATGCTGCTGAGAATGTGGGTCATCGCTTGAAAATACATCAACTCAAAATTTATGACTCATAAGCAAGGAGATGTATATACTAGTTGAAAGCTTCATTTCGGTCTATGCAAATTAGTGCAGCCTGGGTAATTCATTTCTTCATTCATAGCGCTCTGCCGAAGGCGGTCTTCCTATGCAAACTCAGCAGTTTGCAATCTTGTGCGTTCTTCAGTAGGCAGTTTCTTCTCAGTCAGTGACCCAACAAATAATAATAATAATAATAATAATAATAATAGTAATAATAATAATGATAATAATAATCACTTCATATGGGAAAATAGTTTTTCCAACGTATTGAAAAATATGACGAATGTAACCTGAAACTATGAGAAATATATTTGTAAACAGAAAGCATATTAAATGCGAGTAGAGAAACAAAACTGTTGTGGCCAATTTTAAATAGGGAATGACTTCACATTGACCAGTATGGCATAATTTCACAGCAGAAACTAACCACAAACAGTGGAATGGGATTACACATTGATTAAGGAAAGACTAAAATCAACTTCATCTGCCATTATCAATAATATTGCTGAAAAGTAAAGAATTTTTATTGTTTGTATAATGAGCACGTAATACAGGCGTTTTGACATCCCTGATGTAGACGGTAACTCACTTTGAAGGTTGCAGAACTCTCAGGGGACTGAGTAGCATTAATCGCGGATTCCATCTGAAGTGAGTGTTACGCAATAAAAACACAATAAATACAAAAAGAACATTATCCCCTAATTACCTTATTCGCTCAGTGTTAATACTACTCATTACAACACCAATAAATAACATTTCCCCTTATTTTCTCGGCCCCCTCTCCCTCGGCCAGTTCCACCCTCAACTGTCGAACTTTTGCCATAAATTTTCCCACACTGTCACAGAATTTAATGTTATTTAATATATCGTATGCTGCCAAGTGCCCCCTGCTAGATGTAATGAAGGACTCTGGCAGGAATCGTTTCCTCAGAGCTTCTGTGGCTTCACACTCCGGTAAAATATGGTGTGATGTCTCGCCTTTACCGCAAAGAGGACATATTCTCGCCCCCTCTTCATTGACGATTTTAAGTGCCCTCCAAGCTCCTAGACGAAACCAGATTAAGCCCAGTCTGCCTTCTCTGCTTCCTCCATAGAGGTATAACTCGGTTCCCCAATTTGTTTTCATCATCGATTGGATCTCCAGAGCCACCTTATTCCTACATTCCCTTTCTGGGTGGTAGTTTCTCTACAATAATGATAGAATTGTTATAATTCGAACGTGTCGCAGCACCAAGCGCATGAATTATATTAGAGGAGGAGTAGGAGGACTACACCTTATGTTGATGTAGATTTTGTTACTCCGACAATGAAAAACTAGAGAAGGTAAAACAGTTATGCATAAAAAGCTACTCAAATCTAGATAATGTCATTTTTTAAGTTGCAGGAGGTAACCCTCCTCCCTTGAGTACGCTCCTGCTTCACTTATACAGTATTTTTATGCAGATACACTCACATATTGTAATTCATAATTATTCTACTCGTTCCAGACTTGACATATATTTTACCAAGTACAAATATAGTACTACAAGCAATAGTTTTATTTCCATATCTTATAAACTTTATAACTCTTTACCATCGCATTTAAGAAACACGTCATAGGCTATTTTACTTTCAGAAGGCTGGTGAGAAGGACATTGATGGCAAATCCACTCTACAGTGTCAATGATTTTAGCGATATTACGTTTTAGATACTATTTGTTTTAACCTCTTGTAATTGACAAACCTGTACATTTTAACCTGATTTTATACTATTTCTTTTAAAACTTTTAACGTGTTTTTGTGATTATCTGGTGATTGCATATTTATTTTTGATTTTATTTTTACATTTATTCATATTGTAGTAGCCATGTATTTTATATATATATATAATATATATATATATATATATATATATCTACTCTGACGTTGTCTATGGATGTAAATCACTGAATGACATTAAATTCACCTATCTATCTACCTACCTACCTACCTACCTACCTACCTACCTACCTACCTACCTACCTACCTACCTACCTACCTACCTACCTACCTATCTATCTATCTATCTATCTATCTATCTATCTATCTATCTATCTATCTATCTATCTATCTATCTATCTATCTATCTATCTATCTATCTATCTATCTATCTATCTATCTATCTATCTATCTATCTATCTATCTATCTATCTATCTATCTATCTATCTATCTATCTATCTATCTATCTATCTATCTATCTATCTATCTATCTATCTATCTATCTATCTATCTATCTATCTATCTATCTATCTATCTATCTATCTATCTATCTATCTAACTCTGAGCGGCAACATCTATAAAATTCACTATTATGCCATTTAACATACAATATGCACTAAAACAATAAAAAATGGATGTAATATGTAAGATAAACATTTAAGTGTGGTTTATTAAACCCAAAATCTTAAAAGCATACATTATGGATGGATATATCGCTACAAAGGTGAAAACATGCCACTCAATGAAAAAGCAGAATATATTTATTTCGACTCACTAAGCTACGAAAAGGATATTTACAAAGTTTGAGGCGTGAAATGTGTATTTTCAGGGAAATCTTGTTTTAGTTATGACGGTCATGTACAAGTGTACAATATGTTAGTCATAAAAACTGACCTTGCGTAACGTTACATCGACTGTTAGTATCCATTTATGTAATAAATTTTATATGTGTAAAGTGTAACGTTGAGACTAAATAGAAAAAGATTGAGGGAAGTTTATATGTTCGATAATATCGCTTTAACCGTAATAATATGATTCTCCCCGTCTGGAGGAACGGCAGCAGCGCTGACTGCTGTCCAATTAGTTTAATTATGTATACATACATGCATTGCATACGTAATTCATTCAAGTAAGCTTACATTTCACATCGCCGCATTCATAATTAATCTCCGTCCAAATCAGGGAGTTTATTTGCTTTCCGACGCTCACACGAATATCATAACTCGGCGTACTACAGTTCCGTGTTTCAATTAATCATTTCATAATTAAATGAATATTATTTTCATACATAATTTATATTATAATCACATAAAAGTCTCCAACTCCAAACTGTAATGAATATGGTTGGACTATTTGCAACTCAAACTATTAAGCTCCTATGTAACTACAACACAAATTAGCATGTTTTATAAATCTGATGCCATGACTGACGACGCTACTAGTTATGAAAAAAATTGCATACAAAGGATCAAGCTAAGTAATTAAATTAATTTCATGGAATATTTCAAACAAAAAGTTTAATACAAATTTTCTCGATTTTGCTTCCTTTCCCATTTAGAATTTAGGCTACATGGCATTCAAAATACTCTTTGAAGAGGTGTTGTTATAAGAGGGCTGAATCGAAATATCTAGCATAGGCTGTTACTGATTGTTTAGTAGAATGTTACATAAAAAAGTTGCTTTGAAAAACGTTGCCCACAATTCTATTCTATGCAAAATTGTGATGGGACTGATATTTTAACGACATATATCAGTTTTAAAATAACAATGCGATTTATGCCAGTGCCGCTTCAGGCTAATATAACGAAATGAAAACAAGATTCTGCGTTTATTTAAGGCGGCCTTGCACAACAAACGGAATCGCTACAAGCCTTGCTCCCATACCCTTACTTTGCTTTTTCCATTAACATTAATATCTAGGCAATTGTCATTGTCTCAATGTAACCCACGCTGATTATACTAATTGTACTATTCCTTTAGTTGTGTGATTATATTCATAATATGTATTAACTTGCCGTACCCGTGCGCTCCGCTGCACCTGTTAGAAATAAATATAAAGTAATTACATAATTAAAATAGGACATTTGATCCAGGGAACATCCATGTTTGATAGAAGGATAAATCGTTTAATATGTTACTTAATTTAAATTGTATTTAAATAATTAAAATGCGATCATTTTGGTCCAGAGACACTCATTTCGTGCAATGACAATTCCTTTAACATGTTTCTTAATTTTTATTACATATAACCATAGTTTAATGAAGATTAACATCATTTAGATTTAATGTGTATAGGCCTACTTTATTTTACTTGCTTTATGTTTCCAATGAATTATATTATATTATATTATATTATATTATATTATATTATATTATATTATATTATATTATATTATATTATATTATATTATATTATATGTTATTATATATTATATAAAAGTGCGTTGATAACGGATATAACTTACATAAACATTATTTTAAGGAATACAGGAAACGAAAATACAGAATAGCCTATCTAGTTTTCTGTGCATAAGAAGCTATTTTAATCTTACCTATCCTCACTTCACTCAGAAGTTACTGTAATAACATTGTAGCATTATGTCCATCTAGAGAAAGTACACTTTCCAATGGTGAAATAATAATTAATTATACAAATCGGTTAATTTAGCTTCCGATATTAACTTCATACAAACACAGAAACATTCTCGGTAGGCTATATTTCATAGCTTTCGATTGTTGTTTTCCAAGGTCCCTTATAGACGAAGTCATTTGTTTTTTTATTTCATTACACCGCCTTAGATGGCAGTTATTTTAATTTTAAAACTCATTTATCTCATTAAATATCAGTCCTATCAAACTTTTTCAAAGAATAAAACTTATCGGAAATGATTTTTAAAGAAACTTATGTTGTGTAACATTTTTCACAAAAATCAGTAATAAGCGAGATATTTTGATTTATTTAATTCAGGCCCCCTTATAAACCCCTTTTAAATAACGTATTTTGAATGCCATATAGCCTAAAATCTAAGTTACAACGAACTTAATTTATATTCCAATTTTCATCGAAATCCGTTCAGCCATTATCGCGTGAAAAGGTAACAAACATCCAGACAGACAGACAGACAGACAGACAGACAGACATACAAACAAAAATTTCAAAAAAGCGATTTTCGGTTTCAGGGTGGTTAATTATATATGTGAGGACCAATTATTTTTGGAAAATCGAAAATTACCAGAAAAATTTCGGCTACAGATTTATTATTAGTATAGATTCTTTTCTTTTTACGTTAATATTTGTATACCAGAATGTATTTTCGTTTTTGTTTATATGTATTCAATCTCTCTTTTTCATCTTATTTTATTTATTTATATATTTATTATTATTATTATTATTATTATTATTTTAAGATAATACTTGTAGGGAATACCGGTATGTAGTTTTCTGCATGTGCTTTGATCCTGCTTGAGTTGAAGAGAAGGCCTGATGGCCTTAACTCTGCCAGGGAAAATAAAACTATTAATAATAATAATAATAATAATAATAATAATAATAATAATAATAATAATAATAATAATAATACAGAATGTTCATATTTTCCTGTCTGCAGTCATCATTTCAAGCAGTAAACTACTCACTCATTCAGGCTATCCTAGTAGGCTAGTCATTCATTTAGCCTGCCACACAAACCTAGCAGACAAGTTCTACGACTCGAGACCAGGCAGTATTCCCCAGCGGAGTTTGAAGAACTGCAGGATATTTTTCACCCGCCGTCCACCAGTACATGAAACATATTTCCAAGCACTCTTTTTAATGAAGTATGTGTAGCGTATAAACAATACTCGAAGGATCGGAACAATTGTACGTAATGAACAGGAGCGAACAGTACAGTACACGGTTTAAACAGTCTCCAGGGCATTGTATTATGTATAGGCTACCGTTTTAATGCACACGACCTCGAGGGCATTGTGTTTGATAATGATGAATCCGCGCCTATAATGTACACGATAGCATGGACAGATATGGATCATAGAGTACCAACTTGTAAGAAGAGCAGTAAGCACGCAAGATTGGGAGTTGAGCTTCAGCAAATTATACGCAACTGACTGCAGAATTTTGAACGATCGCTTTTAGAGGATCCGGAGGTTCATTGCCGCCCTCACATAAGCCCACAATGGGTCCCTATCGTGAGCAAGATTAATCCATTCTCTATCATCATATCCCACCTCCCTCAAATCCATTTTAATGTTATCTTCCCATCTACGTCTCGGTCTCCCCAAAGGTCTTTTTCCCTCCGACTTCCCAACTAACACTCTATATGCATTTCTGGATTCGCTTATACGTGCTACATGCCCTGCCCATCTCAAACGTCTGGATTTAATGTTCCTAATTATGTCAGGTGAAGAATACAATGTGTTGTGTAACTTTCTCCATTCTCCTGTAACTTCATCCCTCTTAGCCCCAAATATTTTCCTAAGCACTTTATTCTCAAACACTCTTAATCTCTGTTCCTCTAAGTGAGAGTCTAAATTTCACAACCACACAGAAGAACCGGTAATATAACTGTTTTATAAATTCTAACTTTCACTTTTTTGAGAGCAGACTGGATGACAAAAGCTTTTTAACTGAATAATAACAGACATTTCTCAATTCATTCTGCGTTTAATTTCCTCCCGAGTGTCATTTATATTTGTTACTGTTGCTCCAAGACACTTGAACTTTTCCATCTTCTCAAACGATAAGTTTCCAATTTTTATATTTCCATTTCGTGCTATGCTCTGGTCACGAGACATAATTACATACTTTGTTTTTCGAGGTTTATTTCCAAACATACCTCATTACCTGCTACAAGTAAAATTCCTGTGTTTTCTCTGATAGTTTGCTAATTTTCTCCTAACATATTCACGTCTTCCGTATAGACAAGCAGCTGATGTAACCCGTTCAATTCCACACCCTCTCTGTTATCCTGGACTTTCCTAATAGCATACTCTAGAGCAAAGTTAAAAAGAAAAGGTGTTAGTGCATCTCCTTCTTTTGCCCACAATTATTATTATTGTTATTATTATTATTATTATTATTATTATTATTATTATTATTATTATTATTATTATTACCATCATCATTTATTTATTTATTTAATTCGCAAGAGTTAAGGCAGCCAGGCCGTTTGTATCACACCACAAGAAATACTAATACAAAAAGTAAACAAATTAGAGAAAATAATAAATAAGAAAAAGGAACATAAGTATAAATACAAAACAAAAATCCCTTGTGCTCTGAAACAAAGCTTTCACGTTGACCTCTTTAATCAAAATAAATTTTTACCGGAAAGAAATACAACGTCTCTTTCACGGCACAGGACCCTATAAAATGGCTGTAACTACGTAGAAAACGTAATAAAGTGTTTATGAAAGATGTAGTAAAATTTCACTGAAAGTCATAAGAATACAGAGTTACTGAGGAAAAAATTAGGAGGTGAAACTTTCGTACCGTTAAAAGACTTTGTAATTTCATTATTTTCACATGAATTTATTAGAAAAAATACTGTAAGAGAAAGGTAAGTAAGTAGTTTTTTTATGTAGGCCTATAGGTATATTATTGATAAAATATGAAATGCTTCAGTGATCAGCAGTAAGAAAATTAATTAAAGTTATGCAAATTGTTTGAAAATATCATAAAAATTATCCTAATAGTGATAAAAATAAATTACTTTAAATTCAACTCTCGAAAGTTTATTACAATGAACCTGGTGTGTAATAGGCGAGGCGACCAATGTTTTCAGGAAGCGTAGTATTCACTCGCACGTGGTGGTATCATTCTGCTAGTAGTGTTGCGTCCCTTACAATCCTAGCACTAGCCATCTCCTGAGCTCCCTATGGTAGTATCCCCCCCCTATGCGTCTGTCTGAGTTATGTATTCAATTTCTTTTACTTTAAATTTCGTCGATTTCAAAGTTGAACGTTACGATCAATATTGTGCACATCCTCTTCCACCCACACGTTATTATTGGCATTTCAGATAACCTTTCAAAGTACTATCACTAATTCCACTGATGCCACATCACCGTGAAGTTGATACAGCGTTGTTAAATAATCGACTACAACATCTTCTGCCGCTTAAACATCTAGTACAGCCTTTGTTGTTCAGGTCTTATTGCTCAGAATAAACTTGGAAACGTTTACAGTCTCAAAATATTTAGATTCATAAGAGCATTGCTCCCTCTTCGACAATACTTCATGTTTACAACACGAATGATGTGGAAGCATGTAGACCGCGTTTTCTAGAGATGATAAGAGATATCACGAAGACGGGGAATCTCAAGCGACATGAAAGGCATATTGAGTGGGTGCCGTGACGAATCACACTCGACGTGGAATGAATGGCACTTCTTACCTCTTGACGAGATGCTCTGGCACAAACTGATATTCCGGCTTTGAAGCTCGATAAAGTTCATAATGGAAAGAAATATCACTTCTTAAAATCGCTTTGTACTGAATATACCCAGCCTTCTGATCAAGGATGCACAACTCTCTAAGGCAGGCATATCAATTGATGCCCACAGGAGCAAGCGCGCGCTTTAGAGCCCAGGAGAGCCTGAGCGCTTTACAGCGGAAAGGAAAGAGACAGACGAAAGAGGTAGTATATGCCGCTTGGTCCAGCTATATTCAGGGATAGCCAGCACTGATTCAATGGATAAAGAGAAGAGAACTTATTAAAACTGTATCCATGTTAATTTTTAGATTTGTCTGAGAAGTATAAGTGCATTATAAGAATGTAAGTTTTAATTTTAATGCTCATTTTTCACAAGTTTGAATTTTTTATTCAAAAGGAATATTTTCTCAACTTTTCTTACAGAAAAGTGAAATTTTCAGGTATAAGCCTATTTATTTAGTAGCCTTACAGAATGTTTTCGTAAATCTAATATACCGTATATACGTATTACTGAAGATAGTGTATTGAAAATTTTGAAAATATTCGCATGGAAATTGTTTGTAAGGAAATGAATTAACAAAGCAACTACTGTTACATCATAAGCAAAAGATACGTGCCCATGTGTTGTAAAAATGTCAAGTCTATAGCTTCAGCAGATTTCTAGAAAATAATTTAATATTCTGATGATAGGAAGTTGCTCAAAAATATCACCTTAAAAGCATAATGCGATAAGAGCTTTGTTATGTAATATTAGTTACATTTAAAACAGATACAGTACCTAGGTAACTTTGCTTTGTACTGTAATATTGTTTTGATTAGTTTATTGATTACTTTTGTAAGACTAAAGACACCATCAATATAAATTCCAACTTATTATGTCATACTCAATCTCTTTCTTTGGAATATCACTTTCTTTATGAATGATGTGTTTCATCCACTTAATACAGTATAATATTATACTACTATGGAATTTAAGTGAATATTCCTTCTTAACTCTCTATTATGTTATTAAGATTTAAAACACAAGTGCAATATTAAGAAATCAGTGTTAGTACTTTTGTTTTACAGACAATATAGATAATATTAAACAGAAAGAAGCGATATAAAAATTACGACATAAAATTTCACGTTCCGTTTGAAGTTTGTGCACCACTGTCTTCTTAATCCAACAGGTTGCTTATTCATATACACAACCCTTCCTCTTTCCATACTTAGCGCTTGCTGCCCGCGCACGACATCAAGGTCAGAAAAATGCGCTTGCTTTGACATCACTGCTCTAAGAAATCCACAGATAATCCGGTTATGATCTTTATATTTTATCTTTCTAAGAACCAGTTCAAAATTCTCAAAAGTTTCTTTGGTGTACCGAATGACCAACAGGTAAGGAAGCATACTTGTTGCCATGGTGCAAAACCTCTGACCACTGCCTTCAGACTTCTTTTCGAGGAATCAGTAAAAGTCTCCATTCATGCACTTCGTACTCAACATTAAACTTTTTTTTATCAAAACAAGAATATCATGCAGTATACTAAGGCACCCTCTTGTGAAAAGTAAGAAGTAAATTCCTGTTCTCTTCTCCTGTACCAATGAAGAACAGTTTCTCGTGTCAGTAAATTTATTTCTTTTAATATGGAGCGTAAGAACTCAACTTTTTCCCTGGTAATCCTAAATCTCTTATTAAAACATTGAATTCAAACTGGTAAACTCTTCAGGATTTTCACTCCCTACCTCACACAGCCTTCTAGATTATGTTTTTGGTCTTCACAAACAGATTAGTACAATATTTTACATTAGAGCACTGGGTTATGTATGGAAGCAGCAAAATTAGTAATAGAGTAAATGTTGGTAACACTGTGATAAGAGTAATATTGTGACAGTTGTTTTTGAGAATTTATTACAATTTTACTGAATGAGAAAAGATCACTTTTTTTTTGCAGAAACTTGTCACGAACATTCCCTTAATACTTTGTCACAAAAAATTGATCTTCCTCACGATCAGTAAAATTGTAATAAATTCTAAAAAAAAAAAAAAACTATCACAATATTACTTATATCACAGTATTACCAACCTTTACCCTATATTAATAACATAACATTGGAGCTAGTATACGGAGCTGTGGTCAGTTGATCTATGTTGTATGGGGCGGAAATTTGGGGTTGGGAAAATGCGGGAAAATTAAATAAGGTACAAACGGACTTCCTGAAACTAATACTTGGAATTGGCAGAAGCACAGCTAATTGCGGGGTGATAAAGGAGTTTGGGCTTCAAAACGAAGCAATTCCTATGAAAGTTAGGGTGATAAAATACGGTTAAAAATTATATTTGGGGATCAGTCGCTTCTACGGTCGATTTGTTACAAAGTTCAACAAAGAGAGGGTTGGGAAAAGGGGTGGGTTTATAAACTGCGGAGAGGGCTGCATCATATAGGAATGGGATGGGTGTGGGAGAAAGGAGAGAATAACAGGAGGAATGTATGGCGTAATGTGAAGATGCGTTTAATTGATATCGAGAGACAAGAGATTGAGCTCCAATGTTCGGAAAAGTCCTCACTACATCTACAATCAGATCTCATGCTTAACTGGGGGAGGTGTGACTACATAAATTCTTGTAACAAAGACAGAAGGGCAGGTTTAGCGTGGCTAAGATTGGGGGCATGGAAGGGCAATAAAATTGTCAACGAAGAAGGGGAGCGTCTTTGTCCGCTTTGCAAAGAAAAGGACTCCTATAAACATATTTTATTACAGTGTGTCGAATTGGAACAAGTACGGAGAAAAAATCTACCACCCTCGATGCTAAGTCAGAGTAGGAGTTCGCTTGCATGTCTTGACCTCATGAGGAATAGAGAATGCGAACAAAAGACTGGAGTGTTTCTCTTGAAGGCGAGACAGCTCAGAAATGCAGCTGTGGACGTTTGTGATACGAACTGACGAAGGGATAATGGTATCAACCCAATTATACACATTTATGTCTGTTTTAGGTAAGAATATATATTATATAATGTGTTTTGTTGTGTCATTTTCATTTTAATATGCATGTTCTTTTAGAGAGTGGTTGGATATAATCATAGGTGATGGCAGTGAAACCTACAAAGTAGGACTTGTGTTAGGTAATAAAGTATGTACGGTCAGAAGACCCGTACACTGGATTTTAGAGAAAATTACGATAATAAAACATCTGTATGTATAATATTACTCAATAAATCTATCTATCGAAGAAAAAAAAATATTAATGACATAATAGTACATTATGCAACGAGCCTATAATGGTAGTAATTGAGACGCGAGTATGTTTGTTTATGAAACGAGCGCAAGCGAGTTACATAATTTTCATACGAGCGTCTTAATTACCATTATAGGCAAGTTTCATACGACTTTTTATGCTCGACTATATTTCTAACTTGAAATTATTCATAAGTATTCTTGTTATGGTTATGTAAGTGAAGAGCGGAACTGACCTTCTAAATTGTGAGATGTGCTCAGACGCGAAAGTATTGATTTTTTCCGAGGCACGAATGTCATTGACCTTGATATAATCTAGAGAATAACATGAACATTAGGCTTGATATAACCTGGAAATTGATTTAGAATTGAAAAAACGAGATGACAAATTGAATTTATTTGAAAATTATTTACAATTAACGCTAATTATTATAGTAACAGAACATAACCTTCTGCGACAGTATTGGATTTCCAGCCTCCGTGACTTTTCGCTAATTGACTTTCGATTGCATAACCGAGAATAATCGATACTTGCGGTTTCATAATGGTACAATGGTGATTTTTCATTGGTTGAACAACTGAATTATAATGAATAGGTGTACTTTAATGAGGTGCATTAAAGGGCTACTACCAGGTGTATAATTACTACATTTCGGCATGGTCGAGCATAAAATATAGTTTCGTATAAAATGGTGACTGATGTGCATGTCATTTCTGGCTTCACACACAACAATACAGAAAGGAGATCTAAGATTTTTTAAAAAGGTTTTTAATCGTTGGTCTGTGTAATTATCAAAGGAGCTTGTCAAATTATCCCAAGTCGATACAATCGAAGCATGATGAAGTAGGCCTATTTCCATTGAACAGGATCCCCAGGGTAACTACTACAGTATACGCAGACATTCAACGGTAGAGAATGTGTGTGTAAGAATAATTACGACTATCCCAACTTCAGACGTCGGACTTTGAAGCCGTACCGCCATGCTCACGTGACGAGCTTCAGGCTCGAGGCATTGACCGGGAAAGCGTAGCCCCATTCACACCTGAGCGACTGCCACAATTAGGCTCGTGTGCTGATTACAAAGCGCGCATTGGCGCCTGCCTCTCATTTGAATGTAGATTCAAGTACAATTAACAAAACAATACGGACGCCAGGGAAAAGCTATTCGCTTTCAATATGGTTGTTGCAACGAAGATAAAGTTACCTTTCCTGTAATGGTAGTACCGTCTATTAATATATTTAGCATAGCGATTCTTCATGCTTTTCCAGCAAAAAATACATTATTCATTATCAATTATAGAAAACGGAACATCTATGCATCTCTGGACAAATAAAAAAGTAAATGACTAGTTAAGTACTTTGTGTGGAGTGTGGCGTTGTTTCGATAGAAACACGGTCATTATGAGGAAGTGAAAATAAACGACTAGAAGCATTTGAAATGTGAATTTGGAAAATAATGGTGTTAAATGAACGTGTAGAAAGAGTTGATGAAGAAAGAATAATGCTGAAACTGATCAGGAAGAGAAAAAGGAATTGACTGGGTCACTGACCAAGATAAATTGCCTACTGAAGGATGCACTGGAAGGAATGGTGAACGGGAGAAGAGTTCGGAGCAGAAGAAATCAGATGAGGGACAACATATGGATCTCATGCGGAGGAAATCAGGAAATATGGGAGATTGAAGAATGCTGGGTTTACAGTGTAAGACGTGCTCTAGGGCAGAAAACTATATATTACCTATATGAATCAATAATAATATTAATAATAATAATATCAATAATAATATCATCATCAATAATAATAATAATAATAATACTTACTGGCTTATAAGGAACCCGGAGGTTCATTGCCGCCCTCACATAAGCCCGCCATTGGTCCCTATCCTCAGCAAGATTAATCCATTCTCTATCATCATATCCCACCTCCCTCAAATCCATTTTAATATTATCTTCCCATCTACGTCTCGGCCTCCCTAAAGGTCTTTTTCCATCCGGCCTCCCAACTAACACTCTATATGCATTTCTGGATTCGCCCATAAGTGCTACATGCCCTGCCCAATCTCAAACGTCTGGATTTAATGTTCCTAATTACGTCAGGTGAAGAATACAATGCGTGCAGTTCTGCGTTGTGTAACTTTCTCCATTCTCCTGTAACTTCATCCCTCTTAGCCCCAAATATTTTCCTAAGCACCTTATTCTTAAATACCCTTAATATGTTCCTCTCTCAAAGTGAGAGTCCAAGTTTCACAACCAAAAGCTGTTGCTATTGTTAGGAATAAAATAATTACACCTACTGATCAGGTATGTAAGAATTTATATGATCCGTAATATATCCCTCGTCCAATGTGTATAAAGAACAACAACAAATAATAATAATAATAATAATAATAATAATAATGTTTATAAATAAGGTGAGTGATTTTTAAAGAAGTGAATATCATAGGATTAATTCACTTATTACATAATGCGTGAAAGAAGGTACTCCGAGAAAAACTTATAAAAGGAACAAGAAAACGCGTTATTGTTGCTGTTACTGTTCAACGATGTAAATTATTCCCAGTGACGAAAATAAGCATGGATGAGTGTCATAGAATGAACAGTTTATCATGTTGACCGTAGAGAAGAGGAACACGTAGAGACATTTCTTAATTGACTGTAAACCTGGAGGAAAGATAGATGTATGTTAAATATCGAAAAAAAAGTCTATCAGATTAGCTTAGTCGTTCTTGGTTCATATACTTTTCCTATAGCTAGAGCTATTGAGGCACTGGAATCGCTTTCATCTGATTGTGAACTGTACAGCTGTTAAAACAGTTAAGGAATTGTATTTTCCGATGCAAAAATGTGAACATTTATACACACAGACCCAGACTTACACCCAGTTTTCACTTAAGTAGCTGGTTGGCTGTACACTTAGGCATGATTTGACCCATTGCGCGCTTTACATTTGCGATGGTTGTACAAGTCCGAAAGGTGGCCGGATGGCATTCGGAGTAGTCTTAAGGCTGGTTCACAATAAACCGGAAACGAGAATCGGAACGAAAACGAAAACGGTAAAATTGTTAAAATGTACACATTTAAATGTAAGCATTCACAATTAACGGAAACCTTGCCGGAGCCCATGATCGGGAACGGAGAGTTGGCCAAGTTTCAACTTTGGCGTTCACGTTTCCGATCACAGCCCACTAGATTCATTCTATTGCCATCTAAAAGCTATTTTGTCGTCGTGTATTTTGTAGCAAGGAGACCGTGACATAATCTATGCATTATTTTGTTCTGTGCTGTGCATCATGGAGCAAGTTTTATTTGATGAGATTATAATATTGAAATCCTCACGTTTACGATAAGCGGCGCGCCTCGTATAAAGATGAGAAAATGAAGGAGAATACGTGGCTTTCAATAGCTGCATCTTTGAACACCGATCGAAAGCGAATAATATTTTATTACTGTATTGGTTGTATTACACTAAACACTACATATTCAAGCTTCAATTCAATAACTGCTGTTGTGTTCATTTTTGTTCTATTACAAATGTTTCTTCTCTAATTATTTTACGTTATAGATTTAAAATAGGTTGTGATAATAGAGATGCATGGGCATATTTATAGTACCGTACCTAATGAAATGTTTCACTTGAAATTTCGAAGTTGGTTAACCTGTGTTTGTGTTGGTTGCCTTGTACTCATGAGAGAACGCCATTGGTCAATTATACACAAATAACATCAGAATGCGTAATATCGACTTTACATATCGTTATTGACATACATGTCGATATGCATAGTCGTCTACGTTCTCGGTTTATAGTGAATCAAACATTTTCATACTCACGTCCTCTGCTTCTCGTTTTCATTCTGGTTCTCGTTCCCGGTTTATTGTGAACCAGTCTTAAGCCTCAGCGGTCCAGAGTTCCAAGTCCTTCCTATATCATCATCGGAAGCTCTTAATACACCTAGACTTCACCCCTGCCTGTTTTTAATATTGTAGATGACAGATAAAATGAGGTGGGGGTATGTAGTGTGTCAGTGGAATGGTAGAAGAAAACGGGAGTACCCCGAGAAAAACGCATTGCAAAGTCTGCTTTGTCCACCACAAATTCCATCACGACTTAGACGGAGATTGAAACCGGACCGATTGGATGGAAGACCATCGCGTTAGCATTTGAGCCACAGACGCGGAACGATCTACGTACTTAAGTGAGGGAATATCTTTTGTATTGTACAATCCTAAAGCAGCTTTAGTTTGCTTTATAATGGCGTGAGACATTACCGAGTGTATAGAGCACTATTTGCTAAGTACAGACATAACACCGTTTTGAAATGAAATCATATAATTTCGTAATCCGTTGACAGGAATATCCGTGGACTAGTTTGTCTTTATGAGAACAAAACCTTCCCCAGAGACACTAAATGTGCGCTATCCCGTTTTAATTGTGCCCATTACAGAGAATAAATGTGCAAGATTTCAGCAGAATAAATATGTGTGTCTGGGAGTGCGACGCTTTCCATTGGAGCCTGAGGATTGCTCAGATCAGTTCCTTACGATTAATCTTGAGCGCAGGGGCTGAATTATACCGCAATTCTGAATATGTAAACAGAATGGAAAAAGATTTCCCAATCACTACGTCTTCTATTGCAACATTAACGTAAGATTTATGTCGCTTAAAAAAATTTGTAACGAAACCAACGGAATGTAATGCAAAAAATGAACAGTTCAGGATGAACAAGGAAATCATCTGCTGGAAGTAGAAGAAAAGAGAGAGACAGCAATAAAAATCACATCTATTTTATGCAAATCTGGCTTTTAGGTAAAGCTCCTGTGAAGCAGACTTGAATAATTTCAAGGGAAAAGTTGTTCCGGGGCCGGGCATTATTAACATCTGTTTTCATGCTTGAGTTTTACGACGAGACACAACGGAGAAAAATTCAATGTGCAAAATAAATACAGAAGAAGAAGAAGAAGAAGAAGAAGAAGAAGAGGAAGAAGAAGAAAACGAAGGAGAAGACGAAGAGAAGACGGAGAAGACAAAGAAGAAGAGAAAGGAGAAGACAAAGAAGAAGACAAAGGAGAAGACAAATAAGAAGAGAAAGGAGAAGACAAAGAAGAAGAGAAAGGAGAAGACAAATAAGAAGAGAAAGGAGAAGACAAAGAAGAAGAGAAAGGAGAAGACAAAGAAGAAGAGGAAGGAGAAGACAAAGAAGAAGAGAAAGGAGAAGACAAATAAAAAGAAAGAAGACAAAGAAGAAGACAAAGAAGAAGACAAATAAGAAAGAAAGGAAGACAAATAAAAAGAGAAAGAGAAGACAAAGAAAAGAAAAGAAGACAAATAAGAAGACAAAGGAGAAGACAAATAAGAAAGAAAGAGAAGACAAAGAAGAAGAGAAAGAAGACAAAGAAGAAGAGAAAGGAGAAGACAAAGAAGAAGAAAGAAGAAGAAAGAAAGGAGAAAGAAGAGAAGACAAAGAAGAAGAGAAAGGAGAAGACAAAAAGAAAAGAGACAAATAAGAAGAGAAAGGAGAAGACAAAGAAGAAGAGAAAGGAAGACAAAGAAGAAGAGAAAGGAGAAGACAAAGAAGAAGAAAGGAGAAGACAAAGAAGAAGAGAAAGGAGAAGACAAAAAGAAAGAAAGAAGACAAAGAAAAGAGAAAGGAGAAGACAAAGAAGAAAGAAAGGAGAAGACAAAGGAAGAAGAGAAAGGAAGAAAAAGAAAGGAGAAGACAAAGAAGAAGAGAAAGAGAAGACAAATAACAAAGAAAAGAAGACAAAAGAAGAGAATGAAGACAAAGAAGAGGAGAAAGGAGAAGACAAAGAAGAAGAGAAAGGAGAAGACAAAGAAGAAGAAGAAAGGAGAAGACAAAGAAGAAGAGAAAGGAGAAGGCAAAGAAGAAGAGAAAGGAAGACAAAGAAGAAGAGACAAAGGAGAAGACAAAGAAGAAGAGAAAGAGAAGACAAAGAAGAGAAAGGAGAAGACAAAGAAGAAGAGAAAGGAGAAGACAAAGAAGAAAAGAGACAAAGAAGAGAAAAGAAGAAAGAAGAAGAGAAAGGAGAAGACAAAGAAGAAGAGAAAGGAGAAGACAAAAAGAAGAAGAAAGGAGAAGACAAATAAGAAGAGAAAGGAGAAGACAAATAAGAAAGAAAGGAGAAGACAAATAAGAAGAGAGAAAAGAAGAAGACAAAGAAGAAGAGAAAGGAGAAGACAAAGACAAAGAAGAAGAGAAAGGAGAAGACAAAAAGAAAGAAAGGAGAAGACAAAGAAGAAGAGAAAGAAGACAAATAAGAAGAGAAAGGAAGACAAAGAAGAAGAGAAACAAAGAAGAAGAGAAAGGAGAAGACAAAGAAGAAGAGAAAGGAGAAGACAAATAAGAAGAGAAAGGAGAAGACAAAGAAGAAGAGAAAGGAGAAGACAAAGAAGAAGAGAAAGGAGAAGACAAAGAAGAAGAGAAAGGAGAAGACAAAGAAGAAAAGAAAGGAGAAGACAAAGAAGAAGAGAAAGGAGAAGACAAAGAAGAAGAGAAAGGAGAAGACAAAGAAGAAAGAAAGGAGAAGACAGAAAAGAAGAGAAAGGAGAAGACAAATAAGAAGAAGAGAAAGGAGAAGACAAAGAAGAAGAGAAAGGAGAAGACAAAGAAGAAGAGAAAGGAGAAGTCAAAGAAGAAGAGAAAGGAGAAGACAAAGAAGAAGAGAAAGGAGAAGACAAAGAAGAAGAGAAAGGAGAAGCCAAAGAAGAAGAGAAAGGAGAAGACAAAGAAGAAGAGAAAAGAGAAAGAAGAGAAGACAAAGAAGAAGAGAAAGGAGAAGACAAAGAAGAAAAGAAAGGAGAAGACAAAGAAGAAGAAAGGAGAAGGACAAAGAAGAAGGAAAGAAGAAGAAAGACAAAGAAGAAGAGAGAAGACAAAGAAGAGAAGACAAAAAAAGAAGACAAAGAAGAAAGGAGAAGACAAAAAGAAGAAGAGAAAGGAGAAGACAAATAAGAAGAGAAAGGAGAAGATAAAGAAGAAGAGAAAGGAGAAGGCAAAGAAGAAGGGAAAGGAGAAGGCAAAGAAGAAAAGAAAGCAGAAGCCAAATAAGAAGAGAAAGGAGAAGACAAAGAAGAAGAGAAAGGAGAAGACAAATAAGAAGAGAAAGGAGAAGACAAATAAGAAGAGAAAGCAGAAGGCAAAGAAGAAGAGAAAGGAGAAGCCAAAGAAGAAGAGAAAGCAGAAGACAAAGAAGAAGAGAAAGGAGAAGACAAATAAGAAGAGAAAGGAGAAGGCAAAGAAGAATAGAAAGGAGAAGGCAAAGAAGAAGAGAAAGGAGAAGGCAAAGAAGAATAGAAAGCAGAAGCCAAAGAAGAAGAGAAAGGAGAAGACAAAGGAACAGAAAGCAGAAGCCAAAGAAGAAGAGAAAGGAGAAGACAAATAAGAAGAGAAAGGAGAAGGCAAAGAAGAAGAGAAAGGAGAAGACAAATAAGAAGAGAAAGGAGAAGCCAAAGAAGAACAGAAAGCAGAAGCCAAAGAAGAAGAGAAAGAAGAAGACAAAGAAGAAGAGAAAGGAGAAGACAAAGAAGAAGAGAAAGGAGAAGGCAAAGAAGAAGAGAAAGGAGAAGGCAAAGAAGAAGGGAAAGGAGAAGGCAAAGAAGAAGGGAAAGGAGAAGGCAAAGAAGAAGAGAAAGGAGAAGGCAAAGAAGAAGAGAAAGGAGAAGACAAAGAAGAGAAAGGAGAAGACAAAGAAGAAGAGAAAGGAGAAGACAAAGAAGAAAAGAAAGGAGAAGACAAAGAAGAAAAGAAAGCAGAAGGCAAAGAAGAAGAGAAAGGAGAAGACAAAGAAGAGAAAGGAGAAGACAAAGAGAAGAGAAAGGAGAAGACAAAGAAGAAGGCTTAGAAGACAAAGAAGAAGAGGAAGAAGACGGTCACCAGTACTAAAAAAAGCAACTTGCCATCAATCCCGCTTCTAGATATCATTGCAAAACTTAGGGAGAGTACCTGAGAAACAAGAAAATAAGACGACCGCCATTAACTAGTTTCGTGGTGCAATGTAATAGAACACACGAAATGAATAGATTTCCAATCTCAGCCTTTCATCAGAAAAGTTGACGCGGAAGCATTACAAACCCCTCTCCTCTGTCCCCCGTCAAGAAGGAGATTGGTTCAAGCGCTTTTCATTACCAAACGTAATGTTACTCATTCCGACCGATATCTAATGTAATTCAATGAGAACTACTCTTTCACCGGGTTATTACCGTCTTCTGTCTGTCGATTGCAACGCTCCTGGCGGGTGTGATGCAAATTGATCCGCAAGTGGATTATTCTAATCTCATTTCCCGGATTCAAATTTTTCTCAATTCATTGTCTTGCGATAGCACGCTGACAGCTGATCACCAGCAGCTAGGTTCGCGCCCTGTCTCTTCTAATTTTGGTGCGGGCTATTGAATTTTATTCTACGCTCTTCGTTTACATTCTGGCGCATTCCCTTCAGTTTATTTCTCGTTCCAAATTAAACGTGTTGAGATGCTTTCGTTTCCAGGCAATATATTCATGTAGATGGTAGGCTATAATCCTCCAATCGAACTGAACTAAAGTACAAACTTTCAAACAGATTTATAGATGTAATTTTCTGCAACCGATCCTTGTGTAAAGACCAGTTGCTTCACCGTACGGATGATGTTATCGTTGGTCTGAATCCCGCTTAGGGCGTGTGCAGAAATACGGCTTCAAAGATGTACACAGGTTTAATGTTTGGAGCCAAAGGGACAATACCAAAATTACGTGCTTATTTTTGGACTTCTACGGGTCTTAAGGAACATTCGTATCAATTGTCATTTTATGATGATGGTTGCCTGGTAACCACAGAAGAACAAAAGAAAGAGCACAGAATAATTAGCGTAATATTGCTGTAGCTATACACTTTGATCAAAATATAGCGAGGTAATCGATCAGGCCCAGTTGTACTATCGATACTTAGCTCGGCACACTAGCGCACATTCGGATGCAAAAAAGAATCTCAGTTATTTTATTACCTTTCGTAATAAAATTATGACGGAACTATGACGTAGCTGTGTAACACTACAATGAAGAAGTGAACACAATCAAATACATAGCACAAGAAAATGGTTAAAACCCAAACATAATATACAACATCATAAGGAAGACAAAACAAAAACTCAACAAACACAAAAACACACAAACACAAGAGCACAAGAAATACATCACACTAACATACGAAAACAAAAACACACACAAGATCGCATCCTCATTCAGGAAACAGAAATACAACATAGCATACAGAACAGAAAACACACTACAAAGACATCTCAACACACAAACAACACAAACAAATAAATACAACCACACAGGCGTATACAAACTCACATGCAATAGTTGCGACAGTTTCTACATTGGGCATGCAGGCAGATCATTTCAAACTCGATACAAAGAACACATTAAAGCAATAACCAGAGCACACAGTACATCTACATATGCCGAACACATAACTAATGCTAACCACACATACAATAACATAAATACAGACATGGAAATCCTACACATACAACCCAAAAATCAAAAACTCAAGCCACTAGAACAATATGAAATATACAGACACACTAAAACACACCCCAGTCAAATTCTCAACACACAGATCAATTGCAGAACACACACACTATTTGACACAACTCTTCATCACACGAACACACCCACACAACAGGCACCGAAGTTGAGATAGCGCCGAGATCTAGTAGGCTCTGAGGATAGTGTCGAATAGCACCGAAACAGCTGTAAGCCACACATGCTTATATAATTAACACGAGTAAGATCGCCATTTAATCAATTATTTATATTCAAGTGTTAAAAGTAGTGTACGAAAGATTCAACATGGATTATTAGTCAGGAATTTACACACGACTTATAAACGAGCTATTCATTGTGCAAGTATAGCAAAGTTTAACGTCTGGATAAGAGTTTTTATCAGTTAGACAGAAAATGTATTAGAATTCTTCGTAGTTTGACAACAATTTCTAAATTAAAATAATAGTTTTTTGCCTGAAAAAAAAACAGACGGTTTTGCAAAAGAAATCATACTGTTAAATATGATTTTCAGTAACAAATAGCAGAAATTGGTAGAAAATAACTTTAGTAAGAAATATGTCTATTATGTTATTGGGCCAAAACCGGTTTTCGAGAAAAACAGCTGGTTTTGGAAACAAATCATTCATATATTGATTTTATTCCTAATATTTCTATTAATTTTTTATCCATGATCGAGAAACATATCTCTGTTTCTATTTTGTATCAGTTCGAGTGCTATAACATCTAATTATTTATTACAAGCGTATATTTTCAGTTGTGTGTCTTTCAAAGCCTTTTATCTGTTCTTTTTATTGTTCCACATTTATGTCTTGAAGTTTTTTTATCTGTAAGTTTGTTGTTGTTTAGTCAACTGTCCGAAGACAGATATGAACCTCAAATGTGATACCAATATGTTACCAATTATGAGGCAAGTAGGCTAGGAGATAATGGGGTAGGGTGGCCAGGTCCTTTTCCCTTCCATTTCATACATCATCAATTAGTTACATATTACACTAGTCAGTCTTCAGATGCATACAAACAATTGTTCTTCCTCTGACACATATCGTCAAGTGAGATGTACTGCCTGCTAATAGATCTACATATCAGCCAGAACCTCAATTAGATGTAGGGGAGAGTCGGGTAGTATCGGACATCGGGTAATATCGGACAGTGAGTTTCTTTCATCTACCACACGATGATAGTACCTGATTGACATGGTTACGTTTCTGTGATGTCGCATAGAGAAACGTAACCATGTCATTCAGGTACTACCATATGGTTGTAGATGAAAAAACGCACTGTCCGATACTACCCGATGTCCGATACTACCCGACTCTCCCCTATTTCTGACAGTATCTGGTGTAAAAACCAGGATACGTGAAACATCTTGTCCTTTCAACTGGATTTTTCAAGGAGAACTTAAAATTAGTCCATAAGTTTTCAATTAAACTCCCTCAAAGACTTATCAATGGATTTAAGTATTACATTTTTAATTATAAATTTGTGTAACGGTTTGAAAGTTGACATGTTTATTCAAGATTTTTATACATCTTCATTACACAACTTTTAACACTATATCACTTTGGAATATGTATACAGGATGTTTCCGAGGTGGTGTTACAAACTTTCAGGGATGATAGCGAAGGGCACATGTATCAATTTGAGATAAGAAACCCTTGACCGGAAATGACCGAGTCGAAAGTTACAAGCAAAATTAGTTATGTGGAAATGTAATAATTTTATTCCTCTGTACACCTTATTCATGTGTATTTACCTGTACAACTTACACATACTGTATTCATCTGACGTTGTTCACTTGTCCACTTACAGTATTCCATTCAGTGCGCTGTCTGAGAGATGGGGACAGGAAACTACACTAAAGCAATGCAGATAGCGTAATGTGTAACGGACATGGTCGGTCCTGATATGCACGTCTGTAGACAGCAGTGTATATGTACAAGTTGCAGTGTCCAGTCGATCAGTCCTAGTGAAATGGAGGAGTACACGAGAGCGGAATAAGCAGATCTGATTTTCGAATACGGATGAGCCAATGGGAACAGTAGACAAGCTCACAGATTTTATCGGGACAAGTACCTACGTAGGAGACATCCGGCTCATATCATTTTTCCACAACTGTTCCGAAGGTTAAGGGAAGGAGGGCACGTGGTGCGAAATTACAATTCCATTTCCACACAACTATTTTTGCTTATAACTTTCGACTCAGTCACTTCCGGACCAGGGTTCCTTATCTCAAATTGATACATGTGCCCTTCGCCATCATCCTTGAAAGTTTGTAACACCACCTCGGAAACACTTTGTACATGTTTTTCTCGTGTTAAATTCTATCTACCTGGTTAACAGGCCGGAACATGGTAACCTGATACGAGAAAGATATATATACATTTTCTGAAGATTTCTCTCGGATTATGAAGCTATGACTTGCTCCCAGCATAAATGTACAGTATAACAAAGCCTAGGTCGTTATTCCAGCTATAGCGTGGATGATTGCAATTGATAATTCTCATATATTTGTTGCTCTGTTTGAAACTGCCTTGTGTCTATTTGTGTACTTTTATTGAACAATTCTTAGAGCTCGAAAGCCTGACCTCTTTTCAGTCAGAGCATGGACGCTACTGCTGAATGTACCAGGCACAAAGCAGAGGGATGTGAGAAGGGAACTTTACTTACTGTAGAAAGCCAGAGCCTGTTTACATTCACCAACGACTGAAGTGAATGCGAATGGAGAAGTTCGTTCGACTGAAAAGGCACGCATCGGTCGATTGTTGACTTACTGTCCAATGTTCCAACATGTGACCACACGGGCCTCGTGTAGCTGTTGCTCAAAAGGCTCAACTGGACACAAAATTGCTACAATTTCAGAGCATCGGAATAACAGCAACACACGCTTCCTTTCAATAGTTATTTTACACAACTTCCATATACAGGGACATCATTTTATTTTTAATAACTTTTTTAATATTAACCTGTCTATATCTTTAGAGAACCGGAAATACCGCTTGCTCCCCCCTCCAAGACTGGAGTTCGATGATACTGGCGTAAAACACAAATCACTCTACTAGGTATAGGAAGGAAGAAAAGTAGTTCATCCAGTTACATAAACTAGCAAATATCGCGATTTTGAGTTTGATAATTTTCATTAGGTTTTTCTTTAATCAAAGTACAGTACTGTATTAAGAATAAGTGTTTTTACTCACGAAGTGAGTTATCCATGCGAACGTATTCATCATGCAGTGTATATTATACTGTCTACAGCACATTAGCGTACAATATAGAGAATGAAGTTAAATTGAAACATAATCATAATATGAATATTTAAACACAATTTTGAAAATGGTGGTCGTTCATTTCGATACAGGCTTCAGTTCTTTTGTGCATATTATCGCACTATAGGCTATTGCATCTAATTCCAATTGCCAGTTTCGTCCTTCGTACTAGTAACTCATGTTGAAATAATTCTGTACCTACTCTACGTGCTGTGAATTCAATCTTCACTTCTGCCCGACTCGAAAATATAAAATTACTCAGACATGCTATCTACTGTCCGTCCAAGTGGTTATGCCGAAGGATTGTAGAAAGGGAGGAAATCACGTGACAGTTAATTAGTTAACGAGGCCCTTTTATTTAAGTTAAATTAAACAGCTGTATAATATTACGTAAACTTCCAATTCCTAAGAGAAATTGATGTTTTCAGAAAAGAGCTAAGACAGCCCAGCTTTTACAGAGGGGCGAGCAGAAGCAGGGGGGGAAATCGGGATGCGACGTAGGCAAACGGACAGTACCTGTGCGAAAATATGATTCAATATTGAAAGCTCTTTCGTCACTGGAAAACGCGAACATATTTCTGGAACGTACTATACTCAGTAATTCAGTACTGCTTACTATCTGCGGTCTTGGTTCTGTGTGGAGTTGGAACTTCCTTAGTAGAAGGGGTGGAAGTGAAGTAGGCCTACATTCAAAAACTCAGGTACAATAAAAATTGAAGTAAAAATAAAATGATGTCCCTGTATTATTTAATTGCTGATAACGCCTTCGAATGTAGCTACGTAATATCATATTCACTTATTAACAGAGGGGATGGTTAAATATGCTAAGAACGAGTACATTAAAAGAAATAACTAAATTTTAATTTATTGGTCTGACCCAATATTTTGGGTTTGTCCTGCGACACAGATAGCTCACAATAAAATTTAAAATGAAAAATTATATAAACAGGTTTCAGACATAAGACAGAAGACATAGCAAAAAAAAATAGAACCAAGTGTAATTTAAATTGAATGTACATCATAAAGATGCTGACGAAATATCGCTACAGAAAATTGTATAATGGTGGTGACGATGGCATCTTGAAGATCTCTCGTCAGCTTGTATTTTTTCCTCCACTTTACAAAGGCTTTCGGGATGGTGCCTCTCGCTCCGAAGAAGAGACCGGTAACTATGATTTTTTCTAAGTTGTATTTCGCCGATAGGTACTGAATCGTGGGCTCGTAGATTTTCTTTTTCTCTTCGTTCACTTCAGATGGTTGAGTGGCTGAGATTTCAAATCTGATTGTAGGATCAATTATTTCGGCTGTCTGTTTATTTCTATTTATAGCTATGATATCGATCCTACGATTGCTCCCACCATCAGCAATACAATGAACTTCCTCGTGAACGTCTAGATTTTTGGATCGAAGTGCATCTGCGATCATAGAACGTATGATGTTGTGACGTTTTATTCTGAGTACTTCTCCCTGTGGGCAACTCCCAAGCACATGTGGTAAAGTTTCATACTCACTGCAGTACCTACAGTGGGTTGTGCCTGTAGAGCGACCAGGGAGAGAACGTACTGGTGCCACCATCGCAGTCATTTTTAGCATTTCACTCCACTCAGAACTTGATCATCCTTCATGCTTGATGATCCACAAGTTGGCTGCAGGTACTTCTTCAAACAATACAACTCCTTTTCCCTTCTGGGGGTATGCATACGAGGTTTTAAATTCACGGTACCGAAGATGTTGCCTTAATTGCTTCACGGATTAAGGGAAAAATAAATAAAAACTTACAAATGACTTTTAAGGAACCTGGACGTTCATTGCCGCCCTCATATAAGCCCGTCAACAGTCCCTATTCTAAGTAAGATTAATCCAGTCCCGATCATCATATCCCACCTCTCTCAAATATATTTTAATATCATCCTCCCATTTACGCCTTGGCCTCCCCAAAGGTCTTATCAGTATTTCGCTTTTCTTAATTGGCATTACTTAATTTCTTTATTGCAGTAATCGATATTTATCATCGATAGAACAAATTTATAAACAAACATTGCTGATTTACTTCCATAAAAATAACAATAAATTTAAATTTGATCCTCATGAATACCATACGAGACAAAACTAAAGTTTCTTTCTAAATACCCCCAAATGCCACACAACTGCTGGATTGAAACAAAGCAGAAATTTTGGACCCAAAATATATAATGCAATAATTAGCTAAGTACACTGAGCTAAGTACACTTAACACACATAGATTTAAGAAACAAATCAGATTAATTATTTAATTGTTTAAGCTAATTGAGTTAAAAATTGATACTCTAATATTCATGTACATTTGTATTTTCTATTTGTATATAGACCCTATTATTACATGCTGTATGTATTTTACCACTTATTAATGTTATTGTGCTCAATGAACTCTCTTAATTTTGTGATATATTTTGTATAACTGATCTGAACTGCGCCCGAGCACGAGCTTCTGCTCTTTCGGGCTGCAATGCCTAATGTAGCTCAAGTGTAAAGTATTAAATAAATGAAAATAAATAAATAAATAATCTATTTCAACTTCACAATATCTGAATATATACAATTATTAACATTTTGTGAGCGAATTTTAGGGATATATAATTCACTTTTTTATTTTATTCACGAAATAGTCCTAATAAATGTCCCTCGAGGTCTGAGATTTTCCAGGTAATTTTTACGTAGCCTACTGTATTATGAAAATAGTAAACATTATATTTCAAATGATAAAACCCTGAGAAAGGAAACAAAAAAAATGATGTAGCTTTGTCCGTGTAGGAGCTGCTGGCGGCAACTATCAGATTGTACGGCAGCAAGTGGGGGACTCTAAATCAACCTGTCAGAAGAAAAATAGAATCAGCAGAGATGAGATTGCAGCTGGATACACATTACTCGACGGAAAGGAAACACACACATATAAAAACTAAAGATTTAAACCGAACAGAATGGATTGGATTCTTGAAGAAAGAACCTACATGAACATATCCTGGGATTGGAAGACTACAGACCCCCAAAAAGAGCTCTAAATTACAACCTGAAAGAAAAAGGGGATATTGGAAGACCATGGACGAAATGGAGACATATTCGTGAAGGCGAACAGGCCATCGAGTCTGAGGCTTTGAGTTGAAGAAAAGAAGAAGACAACTAAAAGTAACAAAGTGTTTAATTCTCTATTTCTAAATAATAAATTGTGATACTTTACTAATAATATTATATCACTTTGGTTTAACAAATTTATCAAATAATTCGATTTAAAATATCTTATTTTTATTAGTAATTTAGATATTCAGAAGCAGAACTGACTAACTTCATCTTTATATGTAAGTGAATTATGTGGTTAAAACTGATTCTAAAGGCAAAATTTATCCACCGATTACACCGTTCTGCATGGATTTTGTTGTTTTGAAATAAATGAGCGTTTCTGAATCACAATTTCTCACTGATTGCAAAAATGAAATACGTTTTCGCGTACCACGTCAGAATTTTTTACAATTCAAAATTTTATGTTTTCAATATTTTTCGTAATATGGTAATATTACAGTGTGCTTGTCGTTTGTTAAAAAGGCACGACAGCTTATAATTTAAACTTTATTACTTAAAATGTGACGTAATATATTTTATTATGTTTGTAGTTGATATTTATTAAAATCTGCCATATCCGCCCTTGAGGGATGTACAAAATTGTATCCTCCCCCTTAAAATGAACCGAGGTTAAGACATCCAATGTTTATTCTTGGAGATTTTTACCTGTCTGCACCTAACGTTATCTATAAATAGGAAGTTGAAAGTTTAGTGTCTCAGGTCATAAAAAATTATGAAAGAAATATTTACTCTTAGAGATTGCTATTAAAACTAACAATGAATTAGAGAAATGACATAGGGTCCATGTATATATATATATATATATATATATATATATATATATATATATATATATATATTTATGGAACTGCAATCCAGCTTATGACGCTACAGATTTCCTTACTGAGATAATAAACCTATCCCCTTTAAAAGTTGATTTAAAATTCGAGGTTCAGTTTTGTGTTGTTGGTTGTCGTGTAAAAGTGAAGTGTGTGAGTTCTCATTTTTATGCGAGAGTACAACATAATAGTGTTGTTTCATAGAAATGTCGAAACGTGGTTGTGTAAATGATCCAGATTTGTTTTGCTATATATGCGGGTCATACACGTTGGTAAAGAAGAGACAGAATACAACAGCTTTTGTAAAGAATACTTACTTTCAATATTTTGGCATAAAGTTAGGAGACCAGGACAAATCCTGGTGCCCCCCATAAAGTATGTCGTAGTTGTGTTGAAGAGTTGAGGAGTTGGAAAAATGGAAAATGTTATTTTTGTACAGTTAATTAGCTGGATATACTGATAAAAAAAATTGCATGTTATTCAGTAATGCCAATTGAGAAAAGTGAAATACAGGTTTAACAATGTTAATTACATGTACAGTTTTTCTCTCGGTATTGTAAAAGCTGCTGAAATCATAATTTAATTTAAACCTTTTATAATATAATTACAAATAACCTTATTAATACATTAATTAAATGAACAATTGTTGAAAACGCAGTACCAAATCTGAATGAAGGAGTGTCATTTTCTTTAGATACAATGGACATGGAGTTAGAAGATGAAGACGCAGCTGTGGAAGTAGGATTTCGCACTTTATTTAGTACTTCATCGTTACATTAATGGATTCATGCTCATCGATTTACGGAGAAACAGTTGGCGACACTGACTAAACAAAATAACGACCATGCATTAAATTGACTGTGATACATCGAGTTGCAAAAATTATAGCGATGTATGACTGTGATTGGTCGAAATTCAAAATTTCATCAAACTTCACTGGTCGAAAATAGAATGACGTCATATAAACTAAATATTCATAAGAAATAATGCAGTAGAAGTAATCACTGTTAAATATTAAACCATTACAAAAAGTAAATTATGGTGATCAAACCTCAGTAATTAATTCGCATAGCATTTTCAATTGCTTCATAAACACAACACAAGAAAGTAGTTTATTTCACACTGACGAATTTCATACTTTTGTGTTCTTAAAAAAATGCATAAAACGGGACTTTACGCTACTATATTTTATTAAGTGCAATATTGAATGGAATTATCTTATATTGTGTTAAAATTTATAAACATATATATTTCCAAGATATGGAAATTTTTCAGCGATAGGCTACACTTTGTGAGGGCTCCTTTAAGAAATGGAGTGAACTTCCTGGAAAAGGGAAAGGTGTCACATTTTATTCCCACTGAAAGAAAGGGAATGCATGGATTTCCAACAAGAAGGGTCTCTGCTGCAGCCAATGGACTGAAGCGATCAAAATGGGCTGCAACATTATTCCAGTCAGAACCCTCAGCCTTGGTGCTACCCATGTTTCCAAGATGCTACCAAGGTGCTACCCATGTTTTCAAGATATGGAAATTTTTCAGCGATAGGCAACGTTATTCCAGTCAGAACCCTCAGCCTTGGTGCTACCCATGTTTCCAAGATGCTACCAAGGTGCTTCCCATGTTTTCAAGATATGGAAATTTTTCAGCAATAGGCAACGTTATTCCAGTCAGAACCCTCAGCCTTGGTGCTACCCATGTTTCCAAGATGCTACCAAGGTGCTTCCCATGTTTTCAAGATATGGAAATTTTTCAGCGATAGGCAACGTTATTCCAGTCAGAACCCTCAGCCTTGGTGCTACCCATGTTTCCAAGATGCTACCAAGGTGCTTCCCATGTTTTCAAGATATGGAAATTTTTCAGCGATAGGCAACGTTATTCCAGTCAGAACCCTCAGCCTTGGTGCTACCCTTGTTTCCAAGATGCTACCAAGGTGCTTCCCATGTTTTCAAGATATGGAAATTTTTCAGCAATAGGCAACGTTATTCCAGTCAGAACCCTCAGCCTTGGTGCTACCCATGTTTCCAAGATGCTACCAAGGTGCTTCCCATGTTTTCAAGATATGGAAATTTTTCAGCGATAGGCAACGTTATTCCAGTCAGAACCCTCAGCCTTGGTGCTACCCATGTTTCCAAGATGCTACCAAGGTGCTTCCCATGTTTTAAAGATATGGAAATTTTTCAGCAATAGGCAACGTTATTCCAGTCAGAACCCTCAGCCTTGGTGCTACCCATGTTTCCAAGATGCTACCAAGGTGCTTCCCATGTTTTCAAGATATGGAAATTTTTCAGCGATAGGCAACGTTATTCCAGTCAGAACCCTCAGCCTTGGTGCTACCCATGTTTCCAAGATGCTACCAAGGTGCTTCCCAGTTTTCAAGATATGGAAATTTTTCAGCAATAGGCAACGTTATTCCAGTCAGAACCCTCAGCCTTGGTGCTACCCATGTTTCCAAGATGCTACCAAGGTGCTTCCCATGTTTTCAAGATATGGAAATTTTTCAGCGATAGGCAACGTTATTCCAGTCAGAACCCTCAGCCTTGGTGCTACCCATGTTTCCAAGATGCTACCAAGGTGCTACCCATGTTTCCAAGATATGGAAATTTTTCAGCGATAGGATACACTTTGTGAGGGCTCCTTTAAGAAATTGAATGAACTTCCTAGAAAAGGGAAAGGCGTCACACTTTATTCCCACTGGAAGAAAGGGAATGCATGGATTTCCAACAAGAAGGGTCTCTCCTGCAGCCAATGGACTGAAGCGATCAAAATGGGCTGCAACGTTATTCCAGTCAGAACCCTCAGCCTTGGTGCTACCCATGTTTCCAAGATGCTACCAAGGTGCTTCCCATGTTTTCAAGATATGGAAATTTTTCAACAATAGGCAACGTTATTCCAGTCAGAACCCTCAGCCTTGGTGCTACCCATGTTTCCAAGATACGGAAATTTTTCAGCGATAGGCTACACTTTGTGAGGGCTCCTTTAAGAAATTGAGTGAACTTCCTGGAAAACGGAAAGGTGTCACATTTTATTCCCACTGGAAGAAAGGGAATGCATGGATTTCCAACAAGAAGGGTCTCTCCTGCAGCCAATGGACTGAAGCGATCAAAATGGGCTGCAACGTTATTCCAGTCAGAACCCTCAGCCTTGGTGCTACCCATGTTTCCAAGATATGGAAATTTTTCAGCGATAGGCAACGTTATTCCAGTCAGAACCCTCAGCCTTGGTGCTACCCATGTTTCCAAGATGCTACCAAGGTGCTACCCATGTTTCCAAGATATGGAAATTTTTCAGCGATAGGCTACACATTGTGAGGGCTCCTTTAAGAAATTGAGTGAACTTCCTGGAAAAGGGAAAGGTGTCACATTTTATTCCCACTGGAAGAAAGGGAATGCATGGATTTCCAACAAGAAGGGTCTCTCCTGCAGCCAATGGACTGAAGCGATCAAAATGGGCTGCAACGTCATTCCAGTCAGAACCCTCAGCCTTGGTGCTACCCAAGTTTCCAAGATGCTATCAAGGTGCTACCCATGTTTCCAAGATATGGAAATTTTTCAGCGATAGGCAACGTTATTCCAGTCAGAACCCTCAGCCTTGGTGCTACCCATGTTTCCAAGATATGGAAATTTTTCAGCGATAGGCAACGTTATTCCAGTCAGAACCCTCAGCCTTGGTGCTACCCATGTTTCCAAGATATGGAAATTTTTCAGCGATAGGCAACGTTATTCCAGTCAGAACCCTCAGCCTTGGTGCTACCCATGTTTCCAAGATGCTACCAAGGTGCTACCCATGTTTCCAAGATATGGAAATTTTTCAGCGATAGGCTACACATTGTGAGGGCTCCTTTAAGAAATTGAGTGAACTTCCTGGAAAAGGGAAAGGTGTCACACTTTATTCCCACTGGAAGAAAGGGAATGCATGGATTTCCAACGAGAAGGGTCTCTGCTACAGCCAATGGACTGAAGCGATCAAAATGGGCTGCAACGTTATTCCAGTCAGAACCCTCAGCCTTGGTGCTACCCATGTTTCCAAGATATGGAAATTTTTCAGCGATAGGCTACACTTTGTGAGAGCTCCTTTAAGAAATTGAGTGAACTTCCTGGAAAAGGGAAAGGTGTCACATTTTATTCCCACTGGAAGAAAGGGAATGCATGGATTTCCAACATGAAGGGTCTCTCCTGCAGCCAATGGACTGAAGCGATCAAAATGGGCTGCAACGTCATTCCAGTCAGAACCCTCAGCCTTGGTGCTACCCATTGCAGAAGATGCAATGAGCAAGAAACCTCAGTTCATGTACTGGGTTTTTGCCGGAAGGGAGAATTACTGAGAATTGACCGTCATAATAAAATTCGCTCCATGGTTACCAATGAACTTCGCCGGGCTGATAAGTATGAGGTGTACGAGGAAATTGGGTGCCTTTCTGCTAACGGTTCAACTAGAAGAGCAGATATCATTATTATAGACAGGAAAAAAAAAATTGTGGACTCATTCTCGATCCCACAATCCGTTTTGAGAACAGCGAGGAGCAACCTAGAGAAGTCTGCAAAGAAAAACGGGCAATTTATCCGCCATGCTGCAGTGATTTGGGGACCAAATATAACATCAAGACATGGGACGTTATAGGAATTGAATTGGTCATTGCTAAAAGGCCCTTTCTCCGTATTTTTGCAAAAATGAGTTAACTACAGATTCAACATCCTTACACATAAATACACAATCTGTGCTAAAAGGACTTTCCTCAAGCCTTCATACACACGCACAGTTGAGCATTTCATTTTTCGTGTCATGCTAAAATGCCCTTACTCCAGGATAGAGGGCCTTCTAGCTGTGAACTTGTCATTTAGTGGCGTTTCCATCTGATGACAAACCTTTATACTTACTATACTATCAGCTATCTTCATTGTTTGAAGCGGTCTGTTTATTCTGCTCTGATCTTTATTTGTGTTTTAATACAAATTATATTATACGCAATTTCAGCTAATTAAAATGGAGACTGAGAGTTTGAAAAGCAAAAAGAGATGTAGTGATACTTGCAGTTGGAAACGAAATATATTAAAGAAAGCCAAAGTTAAAAGCACTGAACATGTGACTTACTCTGGAGAATTGGTGGCTGAAAGACGAACTGGTGAGGATTGTAGGTAAGTTCAGAATATTTACACTGAATCACTGACGTAAATGAATATTGCATAAAAATGTTATTTCCTCAGGCCACAAAAATCTTGATAGGCTATATAAAATATTTACGCATGCACAAAAATAAAGTCACTCATTAACTGGTGGCCCATGTTTTACAAAAGAGGTCTTTCTGTAGAATCTTATGGTGGAAAGGTACCTCGGTGTTCGAAGTTGTCATTCGCCCCTGCGAGTTATATATATATATATATATATATATATATATATATATATATATATATGTACAATGCCACTCTTCCTCATATTGTTTCAGCATCCAAGTTCATTGATGTTTGTATTAGGCATACCTTTGCTCTTTGTCTACCTGGAATTGAAAACATAGTCCTTCCCCAACGTCCTACTTATGATGAATTGATTGCAATCAACCCAGACAAAATGCAGGATATCAAGAAAATTCTATGCTACATTCCCCATGAACAGTTACCTTATTATGAGAAAGTTGTAATTTCTCCACTAGCAGAACATAGAGAAAATACAGAATGAAATCGTCAAGTTAGATTAGAACAAGGGCCTAAAACTTTGTAATACGCAATTAAAATATATTTTAAGAAGAGAAATATACTTTTAACTTGAAATAATGGTAGTTTATTTAATTTACAATCCTGTATTTTATTACAGTACTCCATTTTTAACCAAATGTGAAATTATTTTAAGTTCACTGCTAAAAGGCCCTTAAATTTGAATTTTTAATTAATAATATTATACAAACTACATATGACAACAAAATAAAAATTGTGCTTCCAGAAAGCATAAATATACCTTTATGATGGACAGTCGCCACATTGCTCTACGAAGATTAGTATTTCTTAAAAACAGTTTTTTTCGATTTATTCAGAACTAACATTTTTGGACAAAGGGCCTTCTAGCAATGACCAATTCAATTATGATTGGGGCTAGAGGCACAATCCCACGGGAGTCCTTAGAAGTCTTCCGAAAATTAAAAGTTCCTGACAGCACCCTGGACATGATATCCTCAACTACACTGAAGTCATCGATTAGCATAATTAATCATCATTTATATTCTTTATAAAATGTAATTTGTGTTGTAGCCTAAATCGTTTGTTTCATTTCCAATAAATTTCTCAATGATAGCCTACCTAACTAGGGTTTCTATTAAAGAAAAAATTAAATTAAAAATAAATACTCATTTAGAATTGATTAGGAGGCCGATTATTAAACCCTGGTTGGGACGGCTATCAAATATCATATCATAGACGAAAATTGGCGCTATTGCCAAGTCCCCCAGTTGTGATATTTCTCGACTCTGTCAAGTGTAATTTATCAGCACGTTTAGTATGATAGTAAAGTTAAGTTATGTGGAAATAAATTGTTAGAATTTTATGTACGAGGTTAGAATAACTGAATAATTGTTAGAATAAAACCTCTGGAACGACACAGTAACAACCAGTTTCAGGCAGTAAGTCTCTCTTGAGTGGTTCACAGTTCATATACTGTAGACGACTATTTCGCCTCTCCATCGAACAGGTAGACTAGAAAAACTTCTTCATTGCCGTCGTTAGCAAGGACTCCAATAAAAGACAGCAAGCAATGAATAAATACGAAAGCTGTGAGCAAACCATGCGGTACAAGTAGCACACATATAACACAGATTGTAAAGAAGACTAATCAGGTGAAATATTTCGTACCTGCTGTCAGAGATCTGCTAGCTGAAGATTATAACAAGAAATGCAGTGAAGTACTTCACAAAACCTCTCAAGCAATGTCGCCATGAACACGCCCTTATCTGTGTTTGGTTGGGTCTCGCTTCTTCAGATTACGCAAAGAACCCCATTCCCACTTTTTGTGCCGTTCCGGTCGACGATATGAAAGCGGTAGTAAGGCATTTGTTTCGCCGTGTAAGTTCGCTCTGTTCTACCTCGAGTAAATTATAACCTCAAAACCCAAACATTAATTATTGTGTCTCGCGAAATTATGCACTATATCACTTAATATTAACCAAGTTTCGTGTCAATTTTCAGGCAACATCTGTCTGCAAAATTAAAATATGGCGAGAAGTACCACTAACTTCCTTCCAGTATAGGGTGTTACGAAACAAAGGATATTTCTTGCGGTACTTTCGCTGTACGTGAAAAATAGCTACTCAAATGGAATGTAAGACGGACTTTTCTTTCTGTGTTTGAAGTAAGCAAAAATACAACGTTATCTACTGTTTGATTTGACTCGACATGGGAAACTATTAATAATGGAATTCCTCAAGGATCAATATTAGGTCCCCTACTTTTTCTAGTGTTTATAAATGATCTTTCCCTGCTAATAAAAGATGTAGGTCATCCCATATTATTTGCAGATGACACAAGTATAGTAATTACAGCCAATAACTCCAACACATTCCTATCTTCAACAGAGGAAATTCTCTTCAAAATATGTGACTGGTTCTCAGTCAATAAATTAGTATTAAATTGTAACAAAACTAACATAATTCAATTTAAATCCTTTCCAAATTCAACCTCGCAAATTTCTAGCGCAATTATTAACAATAGATCCCTATTAGAAACAATAAAAACCAAATTTCTTGGCTTAAAAGTCGATAATGTGTTAAATTGGAAAACTCATATTAAAGAAATTACTCCCAAACTAAATTCAGCTGTTTTGCTATTAGATCTATGCAAAAGATAGTAAATATCAATACCTTAAAACAAAATACTTTGCATACTTCCATTCGGTAATGAATTTTGGATTAATATTGTGGGGAAATTCCACAGATAGTAACAATATATTTCTATTACAAAAAAGAGCAATTAGAATAATAGTATTTGCCAAATCCAGGGAATCGTGTAGGGCTATTTTCAAAAAACTACAAATAATGCCCATGGGTTGTCAGTATATCTTTTCATTAATAATCTTCCTCGTATGTAATCGTGAAAACTTTGTAACTAATTCAACAATTCATAGCATAAATACACGTCAAAAAATGACTTTCATACTCCATCTGCAAGTCTATCGTGCTATCAAAAAGGAGTGCGTTATATGACAGTAAACATTTTAATAGCCTCCCTATCGATATAAAAAAATTAAACTCAAAACGTAAAATTATTTAGGACCAAATTAAAGAAGTACCTAATTTCTCACGCCTTCTATTCTGTAGGTGAATTCATGACATTCAATAACACTTCATGAAATTGATACTAAAACTTTGTGTTGTACTAGCATACTATATTGTAAATCTCTTCTGTACATATTTAATCTAGACTATAAATTAAGACTTTATAATAGTATTAAGTGTTTTGACTTGTTCCATATTCCAGCTGTAAAGCAATGTATGAATATCATGGAATGTTAATAAATAAATACAATACAATACTTTGTGTACAGGCGACAAAAGCTATGTACAATATCGTTGAAGATACTAAATCAGCATTATGCAGAAGGCAGAGTTTAATGAAAGAGATTGCCATGATCTCGATAATGAAACACAGTAATTATCATTATTCGTTTTATAAAAATTCAGATCCTTCATCACATTCCGAATAATATTTGCGTTTGTATTTTGTTGTCTTTAACTAATAATGGGAGTATCAAAGGCCTATTGTTAAATTTACCAAATTAATTTCCTATTTTCTCTGAAACTATTGCAGAAGTATAAAGACAATTTCACAGAATATAGTTCCATAAAAATGTGACTTCATTGATCTTTTTTCATCAAAATACCGTCGCTTCAAATCAAGATATATATTTTTCAATTTTGACTTTTTTCTTTTTTTCTAATTTTATTTTTTATGGTGTCATAACGTTATGAATGAGTAATAAAACTTCCAGATTTGAGCATGAGAGACACTGAAACTAAATTTGACATTTTATATAATTTTGGTTCAATAGTTTTCAAATATAATTAATCGTATCATATTTCAACAATTTTAATACATTAGTTCCTTCAATATTGATTTATTTTCTTATTTTATCAAACTAAATCCTATGTAAATTCAAACTGGTCCTCGCGGGACTACCATTGATATTCTGTTTTCAAATTTTTGGGAAGGGTTACATTCCATAATTAATAAAGCTACGCTTCGATTTTTAAATCTAAATGCTGGTGAAGAACATACAAATTTTCATTTACGATATAGCCTATATATATTTTTTTTTCGTTAAATTTTCGTATTTTTTAAGGTTAACAATTCATTATACGAAACGTATTTAAGGAAGATCCAATTCCATGCACAGTTTTGTGTACCGATATAGAGAAAAAATTTATGCAAAATTGCATGCAAATTGGAGAAAATGTAAACCGCGAAAGACAATATTAATTCTTTTGGCAATGCGGTGACCTGGTATTTGTATTTACTTACTTATGGCTTTTAAGGAACCCGGAGGTTCATTGCCGCCCTCACATAAGTCCGCCATAGGTCCCTATCCTGAGTATGATTAATCCATTCTCTATCATCATATCCCACTTCCCTCAAATCCATTTTATAGTATCCTCCCATCTACGTCTCGGCTTCCCCCAAGCTCTTTTCGCACTTAGATCTTCCAATTAACACTCTACATGCATTTCTGGATTTACTCATACCTGCTACATGCACTGCCCATCTGAGACGTCTGGATTTAATGTTCCTAATTATGTCAGGTGAAGAATACAATGCGTGCAGTTCTGTGTTGTGTAACTTTCTCCATTCTCCTGTAACTTCATTCCTCTTAGCCCCAAATATTTTCCAGAGCTCCTTATTCTCAAACACACTTAATATTTGCTCCTCTCTTGAAGCGAGAGTCAAATTTCGGAACCATAAGTTACACAACAATCGGTAATATAACTAGTCGTATTTTATGAACTAACTTTCAGCAGACTGGATGACAAAAGCTTCTCAATCAAATAATAAAAGCCATTTTCCATATCTATTCTCCGTTTAATTTCCTCTCGAGTGTTATTTATATTTATTACTTTTTTTTTCTAAGTATTTTAATTTTTTCACATTTTCAAATGATAAATTTCCAATTTTCATATTCCTATTTCGTACTATGTTCTGGTCACGAGACATAATTATATACTTTATTTTGGGGGAGGGGGAATTTATATACTTACAAACCTATTCCATTACTTGCTTCAAGTAAAATTCCCGCGTTTTCCCTAATAGTTTGTGGGTTTTCTAACATATTTACGTCATCCGCATATAAACAAGTGGCTGATGTAACCCGTACAATTCCAAACCCTCTGTGTTTTCCTGAACCTTCCTGATGGCATATTCTAGAGAAAAGTTCAGAAATAAAAATGATAATGCAGGGTTGTTGGACAATAACTTCATTTAGGTCAAAATTACATAAATTCTTACTTAACAGATTAATTGCTGATTAATATTTGTTACATATAATGAAACTAACATCTGTCCATTCTCATTATTATTATTATTTATTATTATTATTATTATTATTATTATCATTAATTTCTCTAAATAGATTTACAAAACATCTAATGGCAATTACATTAATATTCTCATTACATAAATAGAAATATATATACATTCTCCCTGTAACATAGTCCTAGTAAGCTTATATTAAATTAATTTTCATCATTTTACTAGCTATCTCAAATATTAAATTAATTATAATTCATTGAATTAAATTAGCTCATAAATTAAGTTACTACTTTACCTTATAGATTTATCTAAATTTAAATAAATGTGTAGTGAAGAATATTGCTGGAGAACCTTTTAAGTGTAGTGTAAATATTTGTAATTTAACTTTATGTATTGTATTGATTAAGACTGGTTGAGTGGAAGAGAAGGCCTTATGGCCTTAACTCTGCCAGCGAAAATAAAACATTATTATTATTATTATTATTATTATTATTATTATTATTATTATTATCCTTAGTTTAGTCCGATTGTTGTGGCTATAAGATGATAATGTACAGGAAGCGGAATAAGAATGCTGTGAGAATTTAACAATTTTGGAGAAGAAACCTGCGTCACATGTCACATCACATCTACTGAAGATATCTGAACCCAGGTCCTCTTTACGGAGATTCAGAGAATGACAACTGACTCATGTACATGGAAGTAGATGGTGATGATAATTATGATGACAGTGGTGGTGATGAATACTCCAACAATACCCACACATGTATCGTTCCTGCTAGCTATAAATTTCCCTCTGGCATCGGGACATCAAATCGCGTCAATGCAATTCGTCAAAGTTATTGGTGCGCCACTTTTCGAACACTCGTTAGTTCTATCGCGGAAAGGCGGAAGTTTTTAGTAAAGCGCACTCACAGCGTATCCATATTTTCAAAAGGATATTCAACGTGCATTTCAATAACGTTTCTAGATAAAGAGAAACTTTCATAATGGACGTGAAATATGAGTGTGTTATAACAGCTTTTGTCAGCCTGGTTTCAAGGAGATGATGCAGTTTTTCAGGAAAAGAAAACCAGGGAGTTTGTAAAAAAAAAAAAATATTAACGCAATTATTTTAATAGCGCGTTTGCACAGCGAATGAAATTTGTAAACCGTTGCAAAGAAAGTTGCCTCATTAGAAACATCCCAACGCCTGTGAATAATTTCACAAATTTTGTAGCAACGGATCTAAACGTCTGAATATGAAGTTAGCAACATAGGCCTGCTACAATTAGCGACTATCTAATGTTATAAATGTTAACATTTCTGCTCGGGTGGCAACACATATGGATGGCATCAACTAATTTGTGCCTTTCAATTATATTCAGGGTTTTTGAAAACACTTCCTTCTTCGTTACATGTTTTTAAAGGGACATGCATACCTTCGCAAGCACATTTGTTTGATTTTAGTGGAATTTCCTCAATAGTATGGTGAAAAAATATTAAATATCTGTGATACTTTTCGATCAGCGCTTGTATTCCTTTCTGCTCACTAATGCTAGAAAAGTTTGCTTACCTGAATTCTAGAGTCTAGGCTACATGAATATAGGCCTACTAGTGGCTTGTGCAGCAATGCTGCAAACTAAGTTCATTAAACGTTCAAATAAACATTTTTCAGATTTATTTTCAATGAAGAAAACCAGACATTCTGAAAGTTATTTGCTTCCATAATAATGAAAGATACTCTCTCTCGAGCCAATACTGAAGAGAACCACGCATATAAATATCTACACTACACCGCCATTAAATATATGAAAAAGACCCAACCCCACTTGATTAATAACTATAAAAATATTTGATTTTAAATGATATTATCTTACGTAAGGTTTATAGCTCTCAGTAACATATACTACATAGCCGCCACTCAGTAAAATATAGAAATCAAAATCTAATTCAAGTTATTCTTTGTATCTACTTATATAACCCCAAAACGTTTCACTTTCATATCATCAATATAGCATTAATATGTATAATTAATGAAAAATAGTCACATCATGGCATTAACTACAATAATATTTCATTTCTAATGGTAATAATGTCATCAAACCATTTCAAGTTTTGTAGTTTTTAATATCCAATACACAGCTGTACCCAAAAAATTACACACTACAGAATCGAACGTGTAAATTATTTTTAGTAAGTTAAGTTTTTAATAACCAATTTAATTTGAGCTCTAAATATGCCAGCATTCTTGCTGATCATGGCTTTCGTGTAATATTGTTTACTGTAGTGTGTGTTTTGTTTTATTCTGAAATACAACATGGCCGACTTGATGCTCGCTTCGCTTCTACAAAAAAGCGAAGGGACCATCAAGTAGGCAGTGAATGCAATTAGCTAGTTCTCAAAACTGACGACAGATGGATTTTGGAAAATAGTAAAATTATGTTTAAAAATTGATATTTCACTGGAAACTACTATTTTTCTGGAAAAATTTGAGTTCCAAGCTTCAAAATGAGGGGTAATTTATTAAAATCCGTTCAGCCGTTTTCCCGTAATTTCCATTACCAGTTCAAATTATATATAGATATCATATGTAATGTTATATAACTGCATGAATTTTACAATCTTCCAGTCGATTCTGCACTTTAAGCGGATTTGAAATGAATATAAACCGATTGGAAGAGGATGAAATATGTGAGTTGGGAACTGCTTGCATTTAGAAGGATTTTCAGTGTCATCAATTCTGCGAAGATCACAATCTTTAGGTACGTCAGAAAATTATTAGACATTGCAGAATCAGTTTTTAATAACAAAAATTGTCCTAAATGAGTCCTAAATAGCCTATTGTTTATTGTAGTGTTTTGTTCTGAAAAAGTCAATCAAGTCGGCCGTGATTCTCTGAAAATAGAAAATTGTGTAGAAAATTGACATTTCACCAAAACTACTATTTTTCCGAAAACTTTGGGTTAGTTCTGAGGGGCCAATTGCAGATTTTTTACTGACTTCCTTTTATAATTTCCGAATTGTTACACAAGACTCTATATGCAATAAATAACATGAAATGCACGTGCATGACGTCATGTGAGTGACGATGCAATTCCCCACGTTTCACCGCTGAGCTCGACGTGGCTGGTAAGCCTATTGATCCAACACTTCAAAATATATTGAGGCATCAAACCGACAGGCAGACGTGTGGACGGATCAGATCGCCTTAAATGCAATTTCCATCCAGGAAACTGGGCTACAAAGAAAGATGAGAAAGTTGCGTGGGAAGGAGAGGTTTAAACACTCGACAAGGGAGCGTCATTACATCAAGGTGGAGGAGATTGCCCCTGACTGATGCAGACCGACTCAGTGGCAGGACGCTCGCCATATTGCCTGTCAATTTGTTTTCCCCATAAAGTAACTGCACGCCTTCCCTCGACCTGATGCCTTCGCCCCAGATATATGGAATGATCATTCACAATACTTTTACTTAGGAGACTCTTCCATGACGTTTGCTATGATCCACATATCTTAATGTCGTCTATCAATGTCTTCACGAAATAATGTAATAATAATAATAATAATAATAATAATAATATTAATAATAATAATAATAATTACATCAGCTTTTTGTCTATGCGGATGACGTGAATATATTAGGGGAAAATCCACAAACGATTAGGGAAAACGCGGAAATCCTACTTGAAGCAAGTAAAGCGATAGGGTTGGAAGTAAATCCCGAAAAGACTAAGTATATGATTATGTCTCGTGACCAGAATATTGTACGAAATGGAACTATAAAAATTGGAGATTTATCCTTCGAAGAGGTGGAAAAATTCAAATATCTCGGAGCAACAGTAACAAATATAAAAGAAACTCGGGAGGAAATTAAACGCAGAATAAATATAGGAAATGCCTGTTATTATTCGGTTGAGAAGCTTCTATCATCCAGTCTGCTGTCAAAAACTCTGAAAGTTAGATTATTACCGGTTGTTCTTTATGGTTGAAACTTGGACTCTCACTTTGAGAGAGGAAGACAGGTTAAGGGTGTTTGAGAATAAGGTGCTTAGGAAAATATTTGGGGCTAAGAGGGATGAAGTTACAGGAGAATGGAGAAAGTTACATAACACAGAAATGCACGCATTGTATACTTCACTTGACATAATTAGGAACATTAAATCCAAACGTTTGAGATGGGCAGGGCATGTAGCACGTATAGGCGAATCCAGAAATGCATATAGAGTGTTAATTGGGAGACCAGAGGGAAAAAGACCTTTGGGGAGGCCGAGACGTAGATGGGAAGATAATATTAATATGGATTTGAGGGAGGTGGGGTATGATGATAGCGAATGGATTAATCTTCCTCAGGATAGGGACCGATGGCGGGTTTATGTGAGGGCGGCAATGAACCTCTGGGTTCCTTAAAAGCCAGTAAGTATGTAAGTAAGTAAGTAAGTAATGATAATGATAATAATAATAATAATAATAATAATAATAATAATAATAATATATTTATTTGTCTCTAACAGACCAAAGCCCCAATTAGACTCGAAAGTACAAAATTATAGAGACTTATATATTAAAACATATTACAAATATGAAGAAGGAAAAGAATTTAAAATACATAAATACAAATATACTCGTAAATAACAGTTATAAATATGAAAACTAAAATTAAAGTATTTGAAATAGTAATTTTGTGTCAAATCGACTGCCTTCAATATTTTAATAAGATAGTGCTGAAATTTAAAGCTCATATTTCAGAAACTTCATAGAATTTTGAAACACTTTGTGAACAGTAGTGAATTTTTATGTGATGAGATGTTTTATTTTTTGTAGTGTAATAATCGGAGATTCCTTTTAAATTTGTTGTCCGAACGTAAAAGTATTTTCCAGTAGACCGTTAAATATTTTGTGCAATAAATTTCCTCAGCAAGTAACCTGTGACTGGCAAGAGACATTAAGACTACTGAACTTAGAAATTTCTAACGTCTACATTTTTATACCAATTAGTCTGAAATTTTTACCACATATTTCTTACAAATGTGGACATGAATTACACAAATTTTCACTGTGATATTCAAATTAGTTTACTTGTAATTAATTTGTGTTTTTTTTTAATACTGAATTATAATTGTCCCAATTGAATTCGTTTATTTTTAAGCTTTCTATACGATGCAGGTATTTGTATAACAGTTATCAAACTGTAACCTGCAGGATCTCTGTCTCCTTAAATCCCGAACGTCCTACAAGCAACGCAGCTTCAATCAAAACATTTCGTTAATGAAATGGAGTGCCGAAGTCAGAAAGTACTTTCGCCTGTGCAGCAACTCTCTGCCAGGACGAGGGTCTCTGGAGGGTACTTTGAGGAGGTAATCTCTTACACGCTCTCCAAGTTGCACACGCGGTATCCATCAGATTAGCATTCTGTCGTCCCTCTGAGTGCGTATATCCAGCAGTCTAGAATAATGACCACAAATCGGATTCGTCAGATATTTTACGTAAAATAACTTCTTCATCAAGAATATCGTATTCGTGTTAACATGCCCTGAAAATTTCATAAACCTATATCACATAGTTTGTAAAAAAAATGCACCAATGAAATGAATTAAAAAATACATGTACCATTAAATTAAAAATACCCAGCTTGCAATGCAGTAGATAGAAACAATACTGAACTCATTCAATAGCAAAACGTTCCTTATTCAGTATATAAAAAAATTAAAAACTGCCATCATTTCAGGCAAGTTTTTTTCTTGTAATTTTTAATACACTATAACAACCATAATGTGTTAAATATTATAACCGTAGCCCTACTGAATAGAGTAATGTCATTTATTCTGGTGGATGTTTCTTTTAGTAGGTCTAAGGAGCAACAAAAAAACTCAAATACCGTATCACTTTTCTGTTTTTTATTTTTTATTTTACTTTACTTTTCATTTTTTTCTCAGAAAATGTGCATTTTAAAAGACATGAATATTGTGCGGTCATGCAACGTTGTAAACAGTAAGGGATGCCCATTAGATTTTTGTGATGCTCTGAACAATCCCCTTCACCTGTTTGTTTTGAACAGGAGGATGGGAGATCATTGCCTTGTACATTGTTTTTAAAATCGTAAGAAAATATTGTGTGAGATGAACTCACGACCAGCGTCCCGCGAGAGAGCATATCGCGCGGGCTTCACGGGGAAAGGGAAAAACACGCGAGGGAAGGATGCGCGCGCAGCTACTTAACGCAGTGAATGTTTTGACTATTCCAGAATTCTGTCGATGTGGAGATATAGAGATAATTCTCTACACACCTGTAGAAAATTCTTAAAAGAAGAAGCACCAGCGAACTCGAACAGAGTTTCCAGTTTTTAAGTTATTGTTGCCGGAGTTCGACTTGAATCTGCGTCAGCATCCGAAGGCCTGAGTTCGAGTGCAGTGGACCGCAGTTGGAGAGACCTGAGTTCGAGTGCAGTGGACCGCAGTTGGAGGGACCCGAGTTCGAGTACAGTGAACTGTCTCTGAAGGTCTGTGGTTGGAGATACTTGAACTCGAGTGAAGATAGAAGAACTGTGAACTGAGAACGGGTAGTTCTGATTTGTAAATAGTGCTTTGTAAATATTATAAGATTAACAGTTCATTGTTGTGCGTAATAGTCCAAGTAAACTGTCATTGTCGTCGGTGGAGTGCTATAACGAATACTGTGTTGAGTGAAGACAATTGTTGACAAGAGCGTTTAAGGTGAATTAGAAAGGAATTTTTGTTGTGGCGAATAAATTACATTGTTGTAACTAATAAAATTTACAATATGGATGACAATTTAAAATAAACGCCATAACTTAATTTTAATTAAATATTCTGAGAATAATAATAATAATAATAATAATAATAATAATAATAATATACGTTTATTTCAAACTTAATTTAAAAGATCAGGAAATATTCCCACACTTCTATTTTAACTGAATGTTTTAAAGAACGTGAACAGTGATAAGGCTTATTTCACGATATAAAACAAATTTTGAAACATTTAAAACTCCACAGGAAAAAAAAAGAAAATACCAATAATGTTAAATAAAAAAAAGTAAAGCATTATTTTAAAACTCTTCGATTTAATTCCATTAAATATTTTGTGAGCACAGACAATAAAAAAATTATTTTACGTTATACAAATCAACTTAATGACTGCAAGCATTTTCTAAATTGTAACATAGGAAGGAAAACACGCCTTTTTGTTCAACAATTTTCGAGGAGGTAGACTCATGGTTGAGCTCACAACCTAATACGGAAATAAGTACTCTATACCGAAACAAAATTTTATTTATTCAACATAATTATCTCATACTTATAAAAATGACAATTACACACAGCTAAAATTAATTATGTCTGCGTTAAAGACTGACTTCAAAATAAGACCATTTCTGACCTCCTATCCAAACGTTAGAAATAATTTTTTCGTCCGCCTTTTCTTTATTCCGGACCACTGTGCGCCGGTGTTATTGTTAATGATAAAGTGAACCTGACAGAAAAAAAGAGGAAACATGCGAATTGAACCCATGATTTTACACTAATGAAAAATTCTGCAGGCAGATGAATTTTCACTTCATTTTGAATGATGTTCGAATCCCAACTGCTGTAACACAAGGACAAAGAAGCACGGGTCTGGCCCAGCATCCGTTTTATCTTTTAAAAATCACAATGGCAGCCCAATGCTACGTCACATTAAGATCAATCAATAACGATTCAATAATTTCGACTTCTTCTATTTTAACGCACCACATAGAACAGTCGTTTACTGTCGCATACACTGTACTGATTAATTTTTTAATAAATGTAATATGACGCATCTGAAAGAAGAATTGTGTTCCTAAACCAACGATAAACATAGAATTTTGAAACATTAGTTGGAATGTCTGTCCGGCACTTAGGATCTGGAGAGAGATATTATGTGTACTTCGCAACCAAGCGGCGCCCGGTTTGATTCACGACGTCAGAGGAAATTTATAACGATTCCATAGTCTTGATTTTTCGTCCCTTTTCTTGTACTTACGCTATGACTTTTGTTATTCACGTATTGCATACGTAATCATTCGACTATTCACGTAGATTAAATGTGTCGCCGATTTGCAAAAGGGGACACGTCCAAAATAACAAAGTATTGGAAAATCGCAAAAAGAAAAAACCATAACACACTTAAAAATGATAATGTTCATGAATCCTGAATGTATGTTCCCACAGTGATCTAAATAGAAAAAAAAATATATGAAGAATTTAATTTGTTAACATAGTTATTGTTTTTGCGATTTTCAAACACTTTGTGATTTTGTACATGTCCCCTTTTGCAAATCGACGACAGAAATATTTCAGTTACAAAATTTAGGTACCGTCGGAGGATAACAGACTATTTGCGCTGCAAGCAGTGCAGAATCACATGGAGCATTTTTCCGAACTTTTAAGTTACATATTTTAGTGCATAATAAATAATTTGGCATATATTACATATTTTTTTATATTTTGAAGGATACTGCATATTTCGATAATTTTTTTCACCAATTTTCTCCTGACTTAAATCATAAGTTATACATTTGAAAATTCTTTATAAAGCTTGTTCCGTCTCTAATGCATAAAAATAATTTAATAATTGAAAATAATAACGTATTCTGTCAAAAATTGGACATCCCTTTGCCATGCTAACATTTTGTGTATCCCTTAAGAAGTAACGGGAAAGTAGGAACAAATACCACTGCGAAGGATGGGTCATTGCACTGCTACCGCGGTGAAGGACAAAGTGAAAATTACCCTGTGGGTATGACCGTTGGCACAAACACCCCCAAACAGTTGCTCTGAAAGAAAACGGTAGTTCTTTCTGTTTTCCTGAGAAGCTCATTCTGAGATGAGGTGATACAGCAGTGTTGCCAGGTCTCCGGAAAATTCCGGAAATATTCGAATTTTTTTAACTTCCCGGAAAAATAGGAAATAAAGTTGTAATCTCCGGATTTTTTAATGTGGGAAATTATTTATTATTTTTTTTTTAGAAAAAACAATCTCTGGCATACATTAAAACTAGTAGATGAACATTATATAGTTAAAGTTTTGTTAATATTTTATAGCTTGACTACTAATGCTTCCCTAAATATAAAATATTTTTTTATTTATTTTATTGGGTTATTTTACGACGCTGTATCAACATCTAGGTTATTTAACGTCTGAATGAAATGGTGATAATGCCGGTGAAATGAGTCCGGGGTCCAGCACCGAAAGTTACCCAGCATTTGCTCGTATTGGGTTGAGGGGAAAACCCCGGAAAAAACCTAAACCAGGTAACTTGCCCCGACCGGGATTCGAACCCGGGCTACCTGGTTTCGTAGCCAGACGCGCTGACCATTACTCCATAGGTATGGACCAATATAAAATATGTAACGCATAAAAATGTACATATCTGGTCTGGAGAAATATCTATGAGAGGAAGGTGGTGACTACTAATCAAATTGGTGAGTAGAAAAATTAAAGTAGAAATATTTTTATTATAGGTTCATGTATTGTAATAGTTAGAAGGCTATAATAATATTTTATGTGATTTTCGGAAGTGCCTTCGGAAAATGTTGACAAATCTCCGGATTTTTTTTCATTACGACCTTCGGAAATATTTTTTAAAGATCTGACAGCACTGTGATACAGTCCACTGCTATGGCGCCAGTTGCATCCAAGTTAGCATCCAAGTTAAAAGACTGGATTTCAATTGACGATGCCTTTACTAGTGACGGCAAAATCGTGCTTTGCAAAGTAGTGACAAACACATTTAAAAACCGAACTTCATGTCACAATTGCAAAACGTGCTCCGTCGAAAAAAACCAGTTCTTCTTACACAAGTGGTGTTCGAACCTTCTTGGTCGTCTACCAGTGAATTTAATAAAGATTTGTGCATAACAATGATTGCTGCAAACATACCGAGTACAAACTTGGAGTGTCAAAGTTTGAAGCATTCCTATGCAAATACTGCAACTTCAATATTCTGAATGAATCAATACTCCGAAAAAATTATTTGAACTCCTGACACAATGGAAACTTGGCGACTCCTACGTATGGGTTGCCGTTGACGAGACAATCAATGACCGCAGAAAATATGGAAAAACATTCAATTATTAATTGCGCATCCAAACAATAATTAAATGATGTTGAATCACATGTGCACTGTAGTTTTTATCAGTGTGCAAAAATATATCTATTTTATTTTATTGGGTTATTTTACGAAAATACATCTAATAAAGCTTAAATTGTAAGTTATATATTTTTACTTATTACATATTTATCTACATATTTTGCCATTTTTAGCTACATATTTCTTATTTTCATATTACAAAGATAAATTTTATCAAGTTTTAATAACTCGGTTTAACAAAGCATTTGCTATGTATACAAAAAAACTTGAAATAAAACAAATTTAAGTTTTGTGTAAAAGTGACAAGAAGAAGTTGCCTTCAGAATACAAAGATAAATTTTATCAAGTTTTAATAAATGAACTTAACAAAGCATTTGACATCCAATTATGGTATAAAAAAAATCTTGAAATAAAACAAATTTACATGTTCAAATTCTGATACGAAACATACGTGTCCTTGCATGATTTTAATGTGTTTGGAATATGACAAGACGTGCAACAAGCTATATACTAAAGAGTACTTGAAACATTGTTTTGCGGAATGATAACTTAAGACTATAATAGTACATTATGCAACGAGCCTATAATGGTAGTAATTAAGACGCGAGTATGTTTGTTTATGAAACGAGCGCAAGCGAGTTTCATAATTTTCATACGAGCATCTTAATTACCATTATAGGCAAGTTTCATACAACTTTTATGCTCGACCATGTTTCTAACTTGAAATTATTCATAAGTATTCATGTTATTCTTATGTGACTGGGGAGCGGAACTGACCCTGTGCAATATCTCGTAAATTGTGAGATGTGCGCAGACGCGAAAGTATTGATTTTTTCCGAGGAACAAATGTCACTGACCTTGATATAATCTAGAGAGTAAAATGAACATTAATCTTGATATAACCTTGAAATTGATTTAGACATTGAAAAACGAGATGACAAATTGAATTTATTTGAATATTATTTACAAATAACGCTAATTATTATAGTAACAGAACATAACCTTCTGCGACAGTATTGGATTTCCAGCCTCCGTGACGTTTCGCTAGTTGTCTTTCGATTGCATATCCGAGAATAATCGATACTTGCGCTTTCATATTGTTACAATGGTGCTTTCTGATTGGTGGAAGACCTGAACTTTAATGAGTAGGTGTACTTTAATGAGGTGCATTAAAGGGCTGCTACCAGGTGTATAATTACTACATTTCGGCATGGTCGAGCATAAAGAAATATATTTCTTCAACAGAAACATTACTGCTTTAATTTAAAAATATTTCGCATCGATATAAGATTTTCCCGAAATCGCTCTTGTGTAAATCTCTTTCTGTATAAAATACGTACATATTTGAATACCGTGATAGCCTTTTTTAGTCAAATATTTAAATGTTTATGCACAACAGGAATCATAAACACATTCTCCACATTATTTTCTGCAGTACAGATAAAGAAGAATCGATAACACCTACAACTCAGGTCATTGCTTTCCTGTGGAAATAACTCTTCCACCCACACAGATCCGAAATAGGTAACCAAATCCAGAAGTGCCAGTAAAGGTTACCACAGCTCTCTCGTTCAGCAACGAGTAACATATTCCATCGGAGCTTCATCACAGATAAACTAATCGTATCGAACACACAAGCTGTAAGGAACAACGTATCAATTCCGTGATAATCAGCCGGCGAAATTAGTACACAACACGACACAGCTATCTGAAGGGCTGGTCGCTAGTTGAATTACTGTATAATGTTACACTCATGAATTATTCTCTCTGCGCTGACTACAGCTTTATTCTATTTTATGAGCGAAATATAAAATAATCACATTGAAGCGTGTATGCTGTCCTCACAACGGAATAATTCAGTGATTTATGTACATGGATAAGTAGGTATAATTACATAAAACTTGCAATCACAGATACATATGAAACAACCGCTGTCATAGACAATGAAAGTCAATACATTTTTAATACACAAATAATCTGAAAATTAACGTCCATTCTAACGCCTGAAGTATACATACATTAGGCCTATATAGTGTTTAACTGAAAACTACAGGGGAATCATTACATCCCTGTAATTGGGTGAAACATTATTTATGCTGTCGGTTGGCTGTTATTTACATTCGTAACGAATTGGTTCTTATTTGTAACGAGTTTGAATATGACTGAAAGTCAAATACGTTTTTTTTTTTTTTTTTTTTTTTTTTTTCCCCACGATTGTGTTTTGTTATACTTTCCGTTATTATTGGCGGGCCTTGTAAGATGAATTTATAATACGCGAACTGGTTGCTAATGAAATAGATTGTTGTTACAACTCATAACAGCACGTCTGTTATAGGGCATAACAGTACCAACGAATTTCAGCAAATTTTCCATAACTCTTCAATATTTATATCCACGGACATGTCAACCATTGCTTTGAAGCATCTTAGCTGCTGTGAAGTGTTGACTGTATTATAATACCAACTTCTACTAATCTTTTAGAAAAATGACACACTTTTGAATGTATAATAGTAAGCTATTCTATTTTGAACAGTGAAATGTTTTTGAAGTGTTAGTGAAATCAGGATAGAATCAGTGAAATGTGTCGTAGTTCCAGTGCAGTGAGTGAGTTGACAGCGAAATGAGTGTAGTGTTGAAAGGTACTTGTGCAGATATGAACATATCATACTTCGTGGGTTTTAGTTCGAACTTAGGATTAAGATACAAATTAGATTTATTTTAAATGTTATTTTAAGTGATCGTGCTTCATTTAATTTAGGATATTCCTGTTATTGTTAGTATTAATTATTAGTATTATTATTAATTGTATTTTTAATTAATAAGTTTATTATTGTCATTATTGAGTGTAATTATTTACCACAGCCACCGGGTATATACCCATTGCAGTGTGAATAAATAACATATATACATACATTGACTAAAATGGCGGAGCAACGACTCAATCTCGAAAAGGGAAACACTAGACTTCAGTCTTTTCTAACCTTCCTTCGAGTGTGTTATAATACGCTTACCACCCTGTACCGCAATATATTGAATAATAACTATATGTCGTATTATTAATACATCTTCATTGAATGTATAATATAATGTTTGTGCAATTATTTACTACAGGAGACGGAAATCAGGACACATTTCACTTACTTACAAATGGCTTTTAAGGAACCTGATGTTAACTGCCGCCCTCACATAAGCCCGCCATCGGTCCCTATCCTGAGCAAGACTAATCCCATCTCCCTCAAATCTATTTTAATATTATCCTCCCATCTAAGCCTTCCCAAAGCTCTTCCTTCAGGTCTTTCAACTAACACTCTATATGCATTTCTGACTTCACCACGAAATAATAAAGTTTATTTCGTTTATAATTATGTGCTGAATAATAATTCATTTTGGTAAGAACCCTAAAAATGGAGGTAGTCCTCCTACCATACGAGCTACATGCCCTGCCCATCTCAAACGTCTGGATTTAATGTTCCTCATTAATTCAGGACACATTTATTAAAAGTAAATGCACACTCAAAAAACTTTAGAATTAGCCTTACTATTTTTGTATTAATATTTGATTGAACGTTAAAACAGATGGCGTAACAGTCTTATACATTTAAAAATGCAAGGATTGATATACATGTCACTAGACTCGCTACATTAACATTATAGTTTAAAAGAATGTTTATTGCATCCTTTGTTTTGTTTAATAGTTCGTCTTCACTAAGAGTTCTGATGTCACAAGTTTCGGCCTTATCCAATTCCTCTCGTTAGTCCAGAGATTTTTCGTCTGGTTCCAAATTAGCATTGCTAATATTGGAACAGCAAGTATGTGTTCAGCCATTTTCTTTAAGTTTGACGTTCTTTTGGAGTTGGTTATACAGGGCTTTCATTTCAAAACTTCCCAGTCTAAATAACTAATCATTTAAATTTAATTCAATTTAAACAAACAAAAAAAAAACACGTGAATTTAAATATTGAGGGGGAAGTCTGAAAGCAGGCTTAATTTCATTTTAGATTCACCCCCAACCCCCAGCCAGATAAATAAAATTGTTCCAATCAGAAATTGAACCCGAGCCCGCTCGTTTCACGTCGCGTTTTTGTGTCGCATGTTGGCACTTCGGTTGCTATGGGTTTGTTTATCGATTGCCATTTTTTTATTTCAAGTTCAATTGTTGTTCTTGAGTTTCCATAGTGATATGCTAACCGTTGCTCTACAGCGGTGAGCTGTATAACATACGTAGTTTTAGTGAATGAAATATGATAATTTATCAAAAAATATTATCCCAAAATACAGGGACATCATTTTATTTTTACTAACATTTCTAATATTAACCTGGCTATACCTTTGGATCAACAGGAGAACAGGAAACACCGTTTGCTACCCCCTTCCACGACTGGAGTTCGATGATACTGGCTTAATATACAAACAAATCACTTCACTAGGTATAGGAGGGAAGAAAAGTAGTTCATCCATTTACGTAAACTAGGAAATATCGCGCTTTTGAGTTTGATAATTTTCATTAGGTTTTTGTTTAAACAAGATACAGTACAGTATTAACAATGAGTGTTTTTACTCAGGAACTGAGCTGTCCATGCGAACGTATTCATTATGCAGTGTATATTATACTGTCTACAGCACATTAGCGTACAAAATAGCGAAAGAAGTTAAGTTGAAAAATAATCATAATATGGATATTTAAACAAGCGATCGGTTTGGAAGTAAATCCCAAAAACACAAAGTATATGATTTGTCTCGTGACCAGAATATTGTACGAAATGGAAATATAAAAATTGGAGATTTATCCTTCGAAGAGGTGGAAAAATTCAAATATCTTGGAGCAACAGTAACAAATATAAATGAAACTCGAGAGGAAATTAAACGCAGAATAAATATGGGAAATGCCTGTTATTATTCGGTTGAGAAGCTTTTATCATCCAGTCTGCTGTCAAAAATCTGAAAGTTAGAATTTATAAACAGTTATATTACCGGTTGTTTTGTATGGTTGTGAAACTTGGACTCTCACTTTAAGAGAGGAACATAGGTTAAGGGTGTTAGAGAATAAGGTGCTTAGGAAATTATTTGGGGCTAAGCGGGATGAAGTTACAGGAGAATGGAGAAAGTTACACAACACAGAACTGCACGCATTGTATTCTTCACCTGACATAATTAGGAACATTAAATCCAGACGTTTGAGATGGGCAGGGCATGTAGCACGTATGGGCGAATCCAGAAATGCATATAGAGTGTTAGTTGGGAGACCGGAGGAAAAATACCTTTAGGGAGGCCGAGACGTAGATGGGAGGATAATATTAAAATGGATTTGAGGGAGGTGGGGTATAATGATAGAGACTGGATTAATCTTGCACAGGATAGGGACCGATGGCGGGCTTATGTGAGGGCAGCAATGAACCTTCGGGTTCCTTAAAAGCCATTTGTAAGTAAGTAAGTATGGATATTTAAACACATTTTTGAAAATGGTGGCCATTCATTTCTATACAGGCTTCAGTTATAATGTGCATATTATCGCACTATAGACTGTTGTATGTAATTCCAATTACCAGTTTCGTCCTTCGTACTAGTAACTCATGTTGAAATAATTCTGTACCTACTCTATAAAAAGAGTACCTTACGTACTGTAAATTTAATCTTCACTTCTGCCCGATCCGAAAATATAAAATTACTCAGACGTGCTATCTACTGTCCGTCCAAGTGGTTATGTCTTAGGATCGTAGAAAGGAGGAAATCACGTGACAGTTAATTACTTAACGAGGTCCTTTTATTTAAGTTATTTTAAACAGTTGTATAATATTACGTACACGTCCAATTCCTAACAGAAATTAATGTTCTGAGAAAAGAGCTAAGACAGCTCAGCCACTAGCCTTTACAGAGAGGCGAATAGAAGCTGGTGGAGGAAACCGGGATGCGACGTAGGCAAATGGACGACAGTACCTTTGCGAAAATGATTCAATATTGAAAGCTCTTTCGTCACGGAAAACACGAACATATTTGTGGAACGTACTGTTTACTATGACCGTAAGGCTACTATGACTGTATATGCGGTCTTGGATCTGTGTGAGGACAATTGCTCATACTTACTGATATAATTTAAAAACTCAATATTGCTAAAAGTAATCATACGCTGTGCCGTTGTCATTTTTCCGGCACGTCCTGTAGATCAGACCCACTCTCTAGCCACCTCACTTTCATTTTAAAAGCCGTGGTAATTCAAAGTGGGATTTGACCTAATCATCTACTTCACGTGTTACAATCCATCTTTCAGTATGCACTCCAATCCAAACTTCATACAAAATGAATATCGATAAATTTCTGGAGCTGTTTGTTTTCCAGCCCATCCATCTTCGTGACTGCTCCGTCAATCTGGTCCCTTATCTCGGGGCGCAAGCTCTCGCCAACTCGATTCGACACTAAATTCCCTGTACTCCCCCGCAAGAGAATCTTATGCATAACTTCTTCATAAATTGCGCATAGCCGCATATCCTGCAGCTCTGTCGATATTCTGCAGACTGAACAATGAAATGCTGCATTCTCAGCCATCACACGGCGGATATGCAATATAGCCTGCATTCCTCCGTGTTTTAATCTCTTTTGTATTGCAAACGTCTTTGTAACAAAGCACACAGATATTAGCTGTACATTCTTTATCAATCAATTATGCAAGTCATCATCTTTATACTCTGTTTTCTATGCAAAGGGAAGTTTCCCGCTGAAATTTCAAACGCCACTTCAAGGCGGGGCTAACGTATAGGACGTTTCAGGAATAAGTTCACACGAACAAATTCAACTAAAGGAATATATGAACGTAAAATACGGAACTATAATAATAATAATAATAATAATAATAATAATAATAATAATAATAATAATAATAATAATAATAATAACCGAGGAAATATTGTACGAAATGGAAATATAAAACTTGTATATTTATCTTTTGAAGAGGTGGAGAAGTTCAAATATCTGGGAGAAACAGTAACAAATATAAATGATGCTCGGGATGAAATTAAAGACAGAATAAGTATGGGAAATGTCTGTTATTATTCGGTTGCGAAACTTTTATCATCCAGTCTGCTGTTAAAAAATCTGAAAGTTAGAATTTATAAAACAGTTATATTACCGGTTATTCTTTATGGTTGTGAAACTTGGACTCTCACTTTGAGAGAGGAGGGTGTTTGAGAATAAGGTGCTTAGGAAAATATTTGGGGCTAAGAGGGATGAAGTTACAGAAGAATGGAGAAAGTTACACAACACAGAACTTCAAGCATTGTATTATTCACCTGACATAATTAGGAACATTAAATCCAGACTTTGAGATAGGCAGGGCATGTAGCACGTATGGGAGAATCCAGAAATGCATAAAGAGTGTTAGTTGGGAGACCGGAGGGAAAAAGACCTTTAGGGAGGCCGAGACGTAGGTGGGAAGATAATATTAAAATGTATTTGAGGGAGGAGGGATATGATGATAGAGAATGGATTAATCTTGCTCAGGATAGGGACCAATGGCGGGCTTATGAGAGGGCGGCAATGAACCTCCGGGTTCCTTAAAAGCCAGTAAGTAAGTAAGTAAGTAAGTAAATAAGTAAGTAAGTAAGTAAATAAGTTAGTAAGTAAGTAAGTAATAATAATCCGTGGCGCTATAGCCCGTGAAGGACCTAGACCGACCAGCCGGCTGCTGGCTTCACGCCAACATGCCGAAGCAGAGGTGGACGATCATCCAACCAGAATGGAGGTATCGTGTGGTTAGCACGATGATCCCCCCAGTCGTTATAGCTGATATTCGCAACCAGATTTCGCTACCTATTGTAGCTCCCCAAGTGCATCACGATGCTGGGTGGGCACCGGTCCCAATACACTGGCCGAAATTTCATGACAAAATTTCTCCCCCCATAAGGACTCGTACCAGCGCACATTCCATAACGCGAGTCCTAGACAGGATGCTTTAAACCGCGACGCCACGGCGCGGGACTAAATACAGAACTATACTCAAAATAATTTCATATAAAAGTAGTATAGATCTTTAGAGTTATCTTATTTTTCTCATTGTTATTATGTTGGTAAATAAGTTCGTAGCGTTTTTGTTTCGGGTGTTGGTACCCCGGTTGCTATGGGTCTATTTATTGATCGTCATTTTTTTATATCAAGTTCAATTATTGTTCTTGAGTTTCCATACTGAAGTCTTCATTGGAGCCGTGGACGTTAGAAAATGGATTGCCAAGTGGAGAAAGTGGAACATTTTCGACATATTCTTCTTTTTGAGTTGAATACAGGGGCGAAAGCAGATGAGATGGCCAGAAACATTTGCGTCGTGTATGGGAAAAATGCTATCGGAGAGAGCACAGCAAGAAAATAGTTTTCTCGTTTTAAGGAGGGTCGTTTTGATATTAGTGACACTCCTTCGGGGTTTGATGAAGGTACTTTAAACACATTAATCCACAATGATCCACGTCAGTGTATCCGAGAACTGGCAAATGTGGTAAACTGGACCATTCCACCACCGTGGGACATTTATTGCCGCCAAATGAGAGTCTTGCATACGCAATCCAAGAAAATCGTCCATCAAGACTACGTGAAGTGATGCTACTCCAACATAACGCCCGTTTTATTTAATTCAGTCATTGAATGTATATTATTCCGCTAATCTCATTCAAAACTGAACATTAATACATACTGAGTTTTTATAGACGCGTCTATAAATGTGCACATGTATTTCCAGGCAGTAGTTGTCACGACATTGAGCATTTATGATTTTATAAATAAAATATTGCAGTATATTATTATATTTATCCTTTTTAAATTAAGCGAAGGGATGTAAAAGAACAGCACCCAAGTTATTTCACACCCATTGCTTTATTATCGTGCCGACAACAATACTGCGACGGCAGCCCGAATAATCTCGGCGTTCCTGGCCGCTTCGGGGAACTTCGTGCGCGTCCGGCAGAAGAGAGGGGGCGCGAGGAGGCGGCGCGGACGTAACGAAGAGAGAGGGAGAAGTAAAGCAGCTGGTGACTGAGGGGAGAAATCCAGAGAAGTCGAGAGGCGCCATCTTCTCGGCATCTGTAGAAATTTCGAGCATCGTACTTTCTCGAAACTATGGTCTAGTGATAAATAGGAGACGCAAGTGAGCTGACAACAGTCGTTGCTAGTTTTGGTCAGCAAGCCAGTCAGTCTTGTGTAGCAGTGAAGCCAGCTTCGAGACCGGAGTTCGACTTGAGTGTGTGTCCGCAACTTTGCGAGGGTCCAGGCGGAAGCAACGCAGTTGGAAGACTTGAGTTCGAGTGCAGTGGACTGTCCCGGAAGTCCTGAGTTCGAGTGCAGTGGACTGTCTCTAGAAGCCTTGGGTTCGATATACTGTGAACTTGGGTGAATGAGCTAGAGGAACTAGCCAAGGCAACGAACTGTGAACTGTGAACTGACAGTTCTGTTTTGTAAATAGTGCTTTGTGAACATTAGTTAAGATTAGCAGTGCATTGTTGTTCCCAATAATCTAAGTGAATTGTCATTGTCGTCTGTGGAGTGCAATAACGAATACTGTGTTGCTGTGTGGAGTGGAAATCCCACTGTTGACGGGAGTGTTTAAATTCAGTGTAGAAAGTGATTATTATTGTTGTTTTGAATAAAAGTTACATTCTTGTTTGAAATAAAGTTACAATACTAATACAATAGCCGCATGGCTCATATTACGAACGTCTGTTGTTGAAGGTTTTAAGGGAATTAAGAAATCTATTTGTTATTGCAAATCTCGCAATAAATCCTTTGCAGAATTCTAAATGTCGAATGTGCACTTGTCCAAGAGTTGGCCAGATTTGTCTGAGACAAGCAACGCGTTGTTTTGCAATGTCGCTGCCTATCGTGGCGTGGTTGAAAGCAGCCCAACTCAGAAGGGCTTCCCTGGCATCTCTTTCCTTTATTTTCTTTGGACCCGGGCTGGCTCTGGTGCACTTCCTGCTATAACGACCCGGCGTTGACTCTGGTGTGATGAAAACAGGAAAGGGGAGAAAAACAAGAGCGTCTCTTTCTCTGTCACCGAGATCTTAAAGTGTCGTCTGAAACTAGAAACTCTGACGCAGCCCCATTGTACGAGGGTCAGAGTTCAGGTGCAGCCAACTAATTCATATGGAGGTGCTGACACACGGTTATTACAGAAATTACGAATCGCAGAGCCAAATACATACAGTATTTCTCCTCGACTGTGAGTCTGTTTTAGCTTAAGTGAAGGAAAAAGGGTTGGATTGCCAATAACATGAATTCCTAGATAACGCATGTAACGGTTTCCTTAATCAATATTAAATAAGCAAATATTATATTGCTCAATACTCTGAAAAAATCACCGGGTCAGTAACTTCCTTAACCCTTCGAGTGGCAATCACGATTAGGCCTACATCGTGATTTTATAATTTTGCTAGAAGTGCAGATCACTATCTAATCGTGATACGGTTCAGTGGAGCGGTTTACTTGTGTAGCCTATATTTACTTGGCATTTATCACACAATACTACGCGAAGGAGGTCGGCACTAGGAGGGTTAATAATTATCTTAAAATATTGGTACAGCTCAGTATTTTAAGCACCTAGAATTCCTTCAAAATACGTAAAAGAGTTTATTTGTAATTATAAAATTGATGTCAAAACTGAAACCTTAACCTCACTTTTCAAACAAGCATTTAAAACACACAAATTAAAGGGTTTCCTTCATTTAGCTAGATACCTATTTAGCTTTCTGCTATCTGTATCGTTTACAAACTCATAAATAAAAACTGGATTCAAATTTAATAAGAATAAATTTATCCATTTTGAATCTTGCGTACACTACTTTTAACACTTGAATATAAGTACTTGATTAACTAGCGGACTTACTCGTGTTAATTGTGTAAGTTTGTGCGGCTTACAGCTGTTTCGGTGCTTAACGCACCATCCTCAGAACCTACTAGATTTCGGCGTCATCTCGAACTTCTCTGCCTGTTATGTGGGTGTGTTTGATTGTTGAACACACTAATACACACTAAAACACACCCCTGATCAAATTCTCAACACACAGATCAATTTCAGTACACACACACTATTTGGCTCCACTCTTCAACACCTTTCAACAATCAAACACACCCGCATAACAGGCAGAGAAGTTCGAGATGACGCCCAGATCTAGTAGGCTCTGAGGATGGTGCGTGAAGCATCGAAACAGCTGTAAGCCACACAAACGTACACAATTAACACGACTAAGTCCGCTAGTTAAGCAAACAATAAATTTATATACCGGTAATACATTATATCTATTATCTATAACAATAATAAATCTGTAGCCGAAATTTTTCTGGTAATTTTCGATTTTCGAAAAATAATTGGTCCTAACATAGATAATTAACCACCGAAAATCGCTTTTTTTTGAAATTTTTGTTTGTATGTCTGTCTGTCTGTATGTTTGTTACCTTTTCACGCGATAATAGCTGAACGGATTTCGATGAAAATTGGAATATAAATGAAGTTCGTTGTAACTTAGATTTTAGGCTAAATGGCATTCAAAAAACATTATTAAAAACGGGGTTATAAGGGGCCCTGAATTAAATAAATCGAAATATCTCGCTTATTCTTGATTTTTGTGAAAATGTTACATAACAAAAGTTTCTGTACAAATAATTTGCGATACGTATTATTCCTTGAAAAATTTTGATAGGACTGATATTTAATGAGATAAATGAGTTTTAAAATTGAAATAACTGCCATCTAAGGCCGTGTAATGAATTAAAAACAATTGACTTCGTCTATAAGGGGCCTTGGACAGTAACAATCGAAAGCTATGAAAGATAGCCTACAGATAATGTTTCTGCGTTTCTATGAAGTAATATCAGAAGCTAAATTAACCGATTTGTATAATTAATTATTATTTCACCATTGGAAAGTGTAGTTTCTCTAGATGGACATAATGCTATAATGTTACCACAGTAACTTCTGAGTCAATCGAGGACAGGTAAGATTAAAATAGCTTCTTATGCACAGAAAACTTGATAGGCTATTCTGTACATTCGTTTCCTGTATATCCTAAAGTAATTTTTATGACCAAATGAGTGGTCTCTGGATCAAAATGATCGCATTTTAATTATGCAAATTCAATTTAAATTAAGTAACATAATAAACGATTTATCCTTCTATCAAACACGAATGTTCCCTGGATCAAATGTCCTACTTTAATTATATAATTACTTTATATTTATTTCTAACGGGTACAGCGGAGCGCACGGGTACGGCTAGTTTACAATAAATCGTCCACACCTGTGGAGTAACGGTCAGCGCGTCTGGTTGCGAAACCAGGTGGCCAGGGTTCGATTCCCGGCCGGGGAAAGTTACCTGGTTGAGGTTTTTTCGGGGTTTTCCCTCAACCCAATATGACAAATGCCGAGTAACTGTCGATGTTGGACCCCGGACTCATTTCACCGGCATTATCACGTTTAATCTCATTCAGACACTAGATAACCTAAGATGTTGAAAAAGCGTCGTAAAATAACCTACTAAAAACTACAGTAAATTAATATTTCTCTTGCAGATTTTAAAGTGAGTTTCAGAAGCAACTCCAACAACAAACGCGTTATCTTGTGTGTCACTGATCATGCGCAGTGCCTTATATCTGGGACTCTGAATTAGCTGCAGAATAGGGTTTATAACCGATTTTCATTCGACAGGTCAGAGAACATACTTGAAGGTAGAGCATCCGCGGAATGTACGAATTTCAACCAGTTGCCCCTGATGTTTTGCTGGCTAGATAAAACACTGACATTTTCTGAGTACACAAACGGAGTAACAATTGAAGTAAATTTACTTTGTGTAATTTGAAAAATGTATTTTCTTAATATAGGCCTACAATTTATTGCATACTTAATTACACTAGTCTTCATAACATATTACATAGATGAACAGATGACAAACATGGACATTATGACGAAATGAAGAAAAACCAACAGAAGCATTTGAAATGTGGATATGGAGAAGGATGGAGCGTGTGAAATGGACAGACAGAATAAGAAATGAAGCTGTGTTGGAAAGAGTGAGTGAAGAAAGAATGATGCTGAAACTGATTAGAAAGAGAAAAATGAATTGGTTGGGTCATTGGCTGAGAAGAAACTGCCTACTGAAGGATGCACTGGAAGGAATGATGAACGGGAGAAGAATTCGGGACAGAAGAAAATATCAGATGATAGACGAAATTAAGATATATGGATCATATGAGACAAAGAGGAAAGGAGAAAATAGGAAGAATGCTGGGTTTGCAGTGAAAGACCTGCCCTTGGGCAGAACAATATGATTTAAAATGCCTACCTGGCGCTCGGAATTTGTCTACTCCTGAATTTTACAATAAGTAAAACATATATACAGTAGATACATCAGATGTAATTTAAGTGTGAAATTAACAAATAAAGATATATAAATTACAGCACAAACTTAAAATAAAACAAATTATGAATGTGTCCTTTATGAGTCTCTACCCATTACAATCAATGACTGTATACATTTTAAGTGTTTCAAAACGAAAATTTCTTCTCCTTCCTGATAAAAATACATTTTCATTATGACGTGCTCGCTATTAAATTCTTATATTGTGTCACTCATTTCCAACCGCTTAACTTTGTTTTGTTTTCGTATGTTCATTGAACAGCATACCTGAACTAAGCATCGTTGGATGACGTCAAGCTATACTCCATACATACCTGCACTGTTGTTTGGAGGCTTTGGGTAACCAAACTCAGGACTCTAGTCATAAGTTATCCCTACATAAAAGTATAAAGCAGCTTATCTTTCTCTCTCCCGCCTTGAACAGATTATAGAAATAAGTGAGCACGCTGTACACAAAGGATTTAAAACAATGTTGGTGATCTATTTCACGTAATGTAAGCCTAGCCAATAACTTTAACTTACTCGTAAATTACACAACTAGACCTCATAAGAAAAACATACCGTTACACCTAGAGATGGCGATGTTTTGTCACAGGTATTTTTTTGTCATAGATAAACCTGTGACTGATGACGCGAAATATCTGTGACAAAATATCGCTATCGAAATCTGCTCCGTATTCAGTGCTGTGTGACTGATATTTTCTCCTCTACGTCGTGAGTTTGCGCATGCGCATGATACAATAACAGCAATGGGGCGGTGATATTTGATTATTTTTTCGTTATTGTTCAATATTATTTTTTTCAAAGTGATGATCTGTTGCAAAGTTATTGGCGGCATTATAATAATATAATCATGAGTCTGACATTTTGTTTTCATAGTTAGACTGTATATACGTTTTATAAATGTTTTAAGCCACCGGCGTGGCTCAGTCGGTTAAGGCGCTTGCCTGCCTATCTGAAGTTGCGTTCGGGCGCGGGTTCGATCCCCGCTTGGGCTGATTACCTGGTTGGGTTTTTTCCGAGGTTTTCCCCAACCGTAATGCGAATGCAAGGTAATCTGCGGCAAATCCTCGGCCTCATCTCGCCAAATATCATCACCAATCTCATCGACGCTAAATAACCTAGTAGTTGATACAGCGTCGTTAAATAACTAAAATAAAATATAAATGTTTTATGTATTCCCCGAGATCTTTACATTTTCATATAACTGTGAATTTATATAAACTTATACATATTTTCCACTCAATTTTTACGCAGTAACAATATTTTTCCAGTTCTACTTTTAATTACAAACAGAGTAGTTAAAGGATCCTACAACATCATTTTAATAACTTTACCTATAGGTCTACTTCTCTCATTTATGTATGATCCAGTTTTAATGAATAGGTCTAACACGAACAGTGCATGGCAGAATTAATTAAAAGTAATTTAACTTAAAATAAAATTATTTGTAATAAGTTCATTATGTTGTTTATGGTTATTAACTCTCAGGATATCGCGCAGTACATTGGTACTCGTGTGGGGTCCTATTCCACCCCAATCAATAGGTCTAATCAATGTTATAATCTTGATGTTTAGTTATATTTGTCTAGATATTGTTAAAATCATCAACTTGAAAGTAATTTTCAACTTTTAAATGTAATAATATGGGAGTCTTAGCAAAAATTGGCAATTTTATAATTTGCAAAAAGATCTGACATCTAGCAGACACTGCTCCATCAAATCGTTCTCATTGCTCTTTTTTTTTAACAATTTATTGATCGATCAGCGCATTTAGCGCTATACAGATCATTTCTAAAAATTATAAATACAATATGTGACACTGAATTGAGGGCAGCCTAGATTGGGCTCCTCAATGAACAAAAATAATTGTTAATAAGTACAGGTAATTGTTTACATAGGTTGGTGTGATGATAAATTTTGATTATAATATGAGGTCCATTGGAAGTCGGCTCTTGATTCTGGTGGGAAATGTGGACTTCTTTCCGAGAGAGTAATGGACGGCGCCTGGAACATTTTCTAGGTTGTCATAGAACTTCTTAGCTTGTGAATGAATGAACTGTTTGATTGTGTCAATACCAGTTTCTCTGTGTAGTTGGCTGTTACGGACAAACCAAGGGGAATTGAGTGAAATTCGTGTCTCATTGCCCTTGCGCACTTTTAAAATAGGCCTACTCTTACACTTACAGTCTTACTAATAAACCGTGTATAGTTTTTATACGAGACTTATGCAGAGTTGAGATAGAAAACGTTACTAATAAACCGTGAACAAGCTATGGACGTATAAACAGGCTGTAACTATACAATGAGAATTGCTTTGCAACCCCTTGTTCAAGCGTTGTATATAGCGAAAAAATGGCCGCTCCTCTAACAGCTGTTCGTATCGACTGTTATTTTATGATGATGGTTACCTAGTAACCACAGAAGAACAAACCAAAGATCATAGAATTATTAGAATAATATTGCTGTAGCTTGTACTCTTTGACCAAAATGTAGTGTGGTAATCGATTAGAGCCAGTTGTACTATCGATATTTAACACGCCACACTAGAGCGCTCTACCGGATGCAATATAGAACCTCAGATATTCTATTACCTTTCGTAACGAAGTAATGACGAAACTATGACGTAGATGTGTAACAGTCATACTGTTATACACGACGTATGTAGTGATTATTAGTAAGGAATTTACACACGACTTATAAACGAGCTACTCATTGTATAAGTATAAGACAGTTAAACGTCTGTATATAGAGTTTTTATTAGTAAGACCGATAGACGAAATAATTAATTACATTTAAAAATAAGGGCTATCAAACGTAAATCATGTTAATTCATTCCGTGTCACTGAACGTTACGCTCTTCCGAAGCACTTCTAACAAGCCGACAACAGTGCCTACAGTATTAAAACCGAACGAGACAAAACTGGCTAATATGGTGCGTGGGCAACTTATTTGGCTATAATAACCTTGAAGTTGTTTCCTTCGTATTTCCCTTATACATCTTGCATGTACGAATCTGTGACAGGTCAGGTTTGGTTAGTTTAAGCTTTTATTATGCCTAGACATATACGATCAACGACTAAACTAGCGTTGAGGTAGTTTCCTTCGTACTCTACGTATACACCTTGCATACACGAATCTGTGACAGATTAGGTTTGGTTAGTTTAGGCTTTGTTATGCCTTGCATATACGATCAACTGCATCTCCACAAAAAATAAAATTCAACGATTTTCACGTCCGAAATAACCGAAACTACTTCAGCGCTAGTTTCACCATCTTATTATAAATGATGTAGTGATTACACGATTTGAAAGTAATAACACCATTGGTTACCAGCACTTTATCTTGTGTGAAATCCTGTCTGATCAACTGTTATGTTTTGTAATTATTTTCCAATATTTTTCCGAATACTTACAGTATGTTTCATGAATTTTATTCTATGACTCAATATTATAATGGTAATGCACGACTTAAAATAATTTATCTATTATATTATATACAAAAAAGGATCAATTTTTAGATCGATTAGGATAATCACATAACTTCAATTTCTCTATACCCAACTACATTTAAAAATTATCAATTAATTCACTATCTACTCTACAATATAACCTCTTGGTACATCAGGTTAACTTTCGACATGTTACTGTTTATTAAGGTAGGTATTTATTTATTAATGGTACATGTACATAATTTATTTGCTGGATTTTCCCATATAATATCACTGATGAGTGGTGTGTATAGAGAAATCGTATTCACATTTCATTGCTCTTCAATATTTCCTGTTAATTTTTATCGGTGTGACAAAATATCGGTGTAATTCATGCATATTGTGCTTACTTATCGATATAAAATATCGGTGTGACAAAATCACCGACAAAAGTCACAGATATTTAATTGTCACAGATACTTGAAAATATCGTTTAAGCTCATCTCTAGTTACACCTGTGCTTACACCATGAACCCAGAGCTTGTAAAATTCATATGCGAATTCATTTGTTTTCGATGAAATCTAAACAACCATCCTACCCAAGGTCTATAGAGAAGTCGAGTCCTAAAATTCTATGTTAATTTTATGATACTTCAATAATAACTTACATTATTTCAATACAGTCTTCTCAGTATTCGTTTGCTGGTTGGTGAGCACTTACCTGAAATAGGGAGAAAACTATATCAGACACTTCAAATTATTACAGTGACTTTCAATACAAAACATTAATTTTCCACGAAATGGAAATGTGTATTATATTTACTTTAGTGAAAAATTACATAGAAGTTAAAAATCTATACTAATAATAAATCTGTAGCCGAAATTTTTCTGGTAATTTTCGATTTTCCAAAAATAATTGGTCCTAACATATATAATTAACCACCCTGAAACCGAAAATAGCTTTTTTGAAATTTTTGTTTGTCTGTCTGTCTGTCTGTATGTTTGTTACCTTTTCACGCGATAATGGCTTAACGCATTTCGATGAAAATTGGAATATAAATTAAGTTCGTTGTAACTTAGATTTTAGGCTATATGGCATTCAAAATACATTATTTAAAAGGGGGGTTATAAGGGGACCTGAATTAAATAAATCGAAATATCTCGCTTATTATTGATTTTTGTGAAAAATGTTGCATAACAAAAGTTTCTTTAAAAATAATTTGCGATAAGTTTTATTTCTTGAAAAATTTTTATAGGACTGATATTTAATGAGATAAATGAGTTTTAAAATTAAAATAACTGCCATCTAAGGCCGTGTAATGAATTAAAAAACGAATGACTTCGTCTCTAAGGGGCCTTGGACAGCAACAATCGAAAGCTATGAAAGATAGCCTACAGATAATGTTTCTGCGTTTCTATGAAGTAATATCGGAAGCTAAATTAACCGATTTGTATAATTAATTATTAATTCACCATTGGAAAGTGTAGTTTCTCTAGATGGACATAATGCTATAATATTATTACAGTAACTTCTGAGTGAATCAAGGACAGGTAAGATTAAAATAGATTCTTATGCACAGAAAAGTTGATAGGCTATTCTGTACATTCGTTTCCTGTATTTCCTAAAATAATTTTTATGACCAAATGAGTGGTCTCTGGATCAAAATGATCGCATTTTAATTATGCAAATACGATTTAAATTAAGTAACATAATAAACGATTTATCCTTATATCAAACACGAATGTTCCCTGGATCAAATGTCCTATTTTAATTATGTAATTACTTTATATTTATTTCTAACGGGTGCAGCGGAGCGTTGTAATATAATATAATATAATATAATATAATTTATTTGAAGGGTTCACAACCATAGTGGGCCAAGCGCCATTTACTGAATACGTAGAAAACAAGGGTTAAAATTAAGTTATTACCATAATTCAATGGAAACCTATAACAAGTAAAATAAAGTATACACATCATATCTAAATGATGTCAATGTTCATTAAACTATGGTTGCATGTAATAAAAATTAAGAAACAGGTTAAAGGAATTGTCATTGCACCAAATGAGTATCTCTGGACCAAAATGATCGCATTTTAATTATTTGGATGCACTTTAAATTAAGTAACATATTAAACGATTTATCCTTCTATCAAACACGAATGTTCCCTGGATCAAACGTCCTATTTTAATTATGTAATTACTTTATATTTATTTCTATCGGGTGCAGCGGAGCGCACGGGTACGGCTAGTAGGGTATAATATTTTGAGAGGAGGTAGTGTTCATCAAAACAAACAGAAAAATATTCTAATGAACAAATGAACATGAGTCCTAAATTTTACTGTACAAATACTGCAAAGTGAAAATCGGTATTTCAACAGCGTTTTTCCCGCTCGCTAATTATTACAGTGCAGTAAATAGACACATTATGCCATAGTTACCCAAAAACAACTGCAGTGGAGTGAAATTTTAAGCCCCCTCGGAGACTGAATGGTACCGTGCTGACCACATGATCAAGGAGCCGCACTCTTAGTAAGTGTTCGATGTTCATTCCAATCCTCTCCTGAGCACGAGAACACTCCCTTTCATGAGAGTCCTAGAATTTTATAAATTTACAATTTTTTGTATTGTATTTTTCAACATTACATTATTATTATTATTATTATTATTATTATTATTATTATTATTACTCATCGTTACATGATCAATGAATTAGGCCTTATTAGCCTCGATCCCCATTATTTCTAATGATCTTATTTTTTGGGCACTGTGTAATTCACCAAATACATTGACTCCAATTAACAAATTATATGTAACCATTTTGTTTTATGGAAGCGATGTTTTTCAGCTCCCTTCTACAGACACTAATAAAAACCCACATTTAGTTTTGTTTCATAACATCAAATTTTTTTAGAAATATATAGTTTCGAAATTTCTGAATAATAATAATAATAATAATAATAATAATAATAATAATAATAATAATAATAATAATACTTACTGGCTTTTAAGGAACCCGAAGGTTCATTGCCGCCCTCACATAAGCCCTCCATTGGTCCCTATGTTGAGCAAGATTAATTCATTTTCTACCATCATATCCCACCTCCCTCAAATCCATTTTAATATTATCCTCCCATCTACGTCTCGGCCTCCCAAAAGATCTTTTTCCCTCCGGCCTTCCAACTAACACTCTATATGCATTTCTGGATTCGCCCATACGTGCTACATGCCCTGCCCATCTCAAACGTCTGGATTTAATGTTCCTAATAATGTCAGGTGAAGAATACAATGCGTGCAGTTCTGCGTTGTGTAACTTTCTCCATTCTCCTGTAACTTCATCGCTCTTAGCCCCAAATATTTTCCTAAGAACCTTATTCTCAAACACCCTTAATCTCTGTTCCTCTCTCAAAGTGAGAGTCCAAGTTTCACAACCATAGAAAATAACCGGTAATATAACTGTTTTATAAATTCTAACTTTCAGATTTTTTGACAGCAGACTAGACGACAAAAGCTTCTCAACCAAATTTCCCACATTTATTCAGCGTTTAATTTCCTCCCGAGTGTCATTTATACTGTATTTGTTACTGTTGCTCCAATATATTTTAATTTTTCCACCTCTTCGAAGGATAAATCTCCAATTTTTTTAGTTCCATTTCGTACAATATTCTGGTCACGAGACATAATCATATACTTAATCTTTTCGGGATTTACTTCCAACCCTATCGCTTTACTTACTTCAAGTAGAATTTCCGTGTTTTCCTTAATCGTTTGTGGATTTTCTCCTAACATATTCACATCATCCGCTTAGACAAGAAGCTGATGTAACCCGCTCAATTTCCAAACCCCTTATAATAATAATAATAATAATAATAATAATAATAATAATAATAATAATAATAATGCGAAACAATATATGAAACTTTGGCATTTTAAGAAACAGATTTTCTTATTTGTACATCCCTAAATTTTATATCAGAAATTAATTAACTTCATTAGCCAAACAGACTGCGTCTTTGTTTTCCGGAGTGGAATTCAGTATCTGTGAAATATCTGCACCCTTGACTAATCTGATTCGAGCCGGCAATTGACAAAGCAGGGCGGCGTCTCTTGATCCTACGCTGGATTCCCCTCTTTTGCGCAGGCTGCTTTCTTTTGATGTCGTGGCAACATGGCATGCTCGCTGCGAGCCTCAAAATCGCTCCGACAGTTTTCAAGTGTCCCCATACTTGACGCGCCTACAGGCAATACAGAATCTCAACAACGCCTGCAGACGCCCGGTAGAGCTTTAAAGCAGACCTTTCAGACGAAATCCTCTGTTTCCTTACATCCAGGGAGGAATATTCGCTTCTGGATTCGCTCGCGTATTAGAAGACAGACATTTACTTGCTTCATTTATACACCGACGGATCCTTGATCTCCAGAGAACAAGGTGCCGGTGCAGGTGTTACGTGCTGTCTCTTCTCACTTTACAGATCTCTTGGGTATGGAACAACAAGTTTTGATGGAGAAATCATTGCAATAAGTGAAAGTCTCAGGAATACATCCATAAATTTAAAAATGCAGTTACATTGTCAGACTCCAAAGCAGCTATTCTATCAATAGTCTCTAAACACACACCTTCATCTCAAAGAGCAGAAATAACTAAAAGTCCACACCTGTGGAGTAACGGTCAGCGCGTCTGGCTGCGAAACCAGGTGGTCCGGGTTCGAATCCCGGTCGGGGCAAGTTACCTGGTTGAGGTTTTTTCCGGGGTTTTCCCTCAAACCCAATGCGACAAATGCTGGGTAACTTTCGGTGCTGGACCCCGGACTCATTTCACCGGCATTATCACCTTCATATCATTCAGACGCTAAATAACCTAGATGTTGATACCCCAATAAAATAAAAAATAACTAAAATTCTCTCTCAATTAATATCACTCAATAAAAGAATTGTATTCCAATGGATACCATCCCATTGTGGAATCCTGGGAAACGAGAATGCGGATGCTTTAGCAAAGAAGGGCAGCACTGCTACTTACAGACCTGTTGCTAAATCTACGTATTACTCTGTGAAAAGATTTATAAAATCTACATACTTAGACTTCAACAAACAAAATTTGATAACACAATCTCAAGGGAAAAATGGAACTATATGCATCAAAATCCACAGTTAATTCCTGATTTACCACGAAAATCGTCTGTAGCTACATTTAGATTGGCAACAGGCCATGATTGTTTAGCCAAACACCTGCATAGAATTGGAATATATCAGTCCCCTAACTGCCCGTTGTGCAACTCAAACCAAGAAATGGATTCAACACTTCAAAATTTGTGCTTCAGTGGCTGATCATGATAATATCTTTGAAAAAAATTGGAGTGCAAGAGGTCAAGTGACTTTATTGTCAAATGCCTGGCATTAGAAAACAACAACAACAACTTGCAAGTCAGTTTCTGAATGAAAGGAGAACTGATTGCGTACTCCAATGCTCGCCGCAGACTATCCCTGTTCAAGTATTCCCTCACACTTCAATATTAGTGATCTCCACGATACGACACACAAAATTTACAGCAACACTGCAACATCTGCATCACTTTAATATTAAATGAAAATCCTTATGTAAATAGTATGCGACCTTTGATGTCTGAACTTAATTCTTCCTGACAACATCTAAGTCTCCCTTGTCCAGTTGAACTTCGTATATCTGTGACTAGGAAATTAAGACAGGAATTAAGAAATACAGAATTCGAATCTTGGAAAGTAATGCCTGGAAGAGGCAGAGGTGTAGAACTGTACAGCCAAGTACCTAGAGCCAACGCCTGGATTTGTAATAAGTCTGGACTATGTACATCTGAATGGGTAACCTGCCTCAAAATGAATGCCAATTTAGCAGAAGTTAGAGGAGTACCTGGTCGCTCTTTGGACGAATCCCGGTGCAGACATGGATGCCCGGAGACTGAAACCCTTGCCCACGTCCAAGGTCAGTGTAACAGAGGTTTACTCCTCCGAAATGCCAGACACCATCATGTTCGATCCTTAATTGCAACTGCTTTGGAAAAACAGTCTTGGACAGTAGAAGAGGAAGTCTTTTGCCTTGCTACTAATGGCTCCTCTAGACGTATCGACATCATAGCGTATTCCCAGACTACCAAGAAAGGATATATAATTGATCCTACCACAAGGATTGAAACGGGGAGTAGCCAGCCGGAGGATGTCAATCAAGAAAAGATCAACATTTATCTGCCAACAGTTGATTACTTGAAAGCAAAATAGCAGCTTGAAGACATTGAGGTGATTGGTCTTCTTATTGGAGCTCGTGGTGTGATTCCCAAGTTCTTTGAAAGCTTCAGGAAGACTTTTGAACTACAACAGACACTTACTGCTGACATCATAACTTCAGTTTTGAAACGCTCTTGCCAAATTCTGAGTCATCATATTCACTCTGTTTAATTTCTTTTTCTTCACTTTATAATTCATATATTTTTATTTTAATTTTCTGTCAACAAATTTATGTAAACATTTAATATTGTAAAATTCATGTAGGAGAGTATACTGAGACCTTCTGGGCTACCTCCAATGGGAGGCAGTTAACAATTTAAATACCCTGTTTTAATATGAGAAGTCTCATGGACAAGTATACAGTAGCACAATGATTTCTAGACGAAAATATAAACTATAAATTAAACAGTTAATTCTCTTACGGTCGATTTCACCAAGCTTATTTAACTTTAATTCTTACTGGATGTCTTCTAAATTGACACTTAAAGAGACAATGCATTTCACCAAAACAGACTGGGCTTTAAGCTCTCACTAAACTACATTCAGGTTAATTGGTCAATATTTGGGCATTTAAATAATCAATCCTGCATTAACGACAATAATTTTCATCATGGCGAGGAAATTATGGACTTGATATTAGAAGGTGATGATTTCTTCTTACCAAGATGAGCGAGAAATTTCCGAAATAGATTATTTTAATACAACAGAGAAAAAGATTTGGAAATGTGGTTTAGGCTAAGCAAAAACATAAGCACTGTAGCCTATATTTTGAATAGTACAGAAGGTGGTTTAGAATTTTCCAACTAATAGTTTAATTCATCATATTAATATTTAAATCATACATTTATTGAAGAACGTTTAATCAATCTTCGGTTCCCTAAAATTCGGCAACTAAAGTGATATGAATAACATGATTATTTATATTACATTTGAAGACATTGGAATAGCAAAAATCCATCAAGTCTTTGTTCCATGATAGTTCTTTGTATCTACTTTCATATTATCCCGTTTTATCTTCGACATTGCTGAAGACACTGGAATCAGGATTTTTTACATTGAAATCTATTTCTACTTATTTCCAATCTTTGGTCTTTTTTCCTAAATTCAGTCCATCCGTCTTTATCTTTTCGATGATTTTAATATGTTTTGAGGTTATCTTTCTTTATGGCGATATTTTATAGTTGTAATTTAACAAATGAATTGATTATAAAGTTCACCGCTTAGATCAACAATGCACATGACCTTCGGAATTACTATTTTACTATGATTCCGAAGGCCGACATGACATAGTTGGGAATTAAATTAATGCATTTTATTTTAAATGCGCGTTAGTTTGGTGAAATGCAAACGAATTAAACATGATTTAGCTTAGGTATTTAAGTTAAATAACAATGAATTAATTATGGATTAGTAACATGTTGGTGAAATCGGCCCTAAGTAACACGACACACAAAATCCACAGCATTTAAACTCTGTTGTACCAAGTACACAAATCTGAGAAGTTTCATCAATAAGTGCGCAGTAACACAATTATTTCAGAATGAAAATATAATTTGAACTGGTAATGGAAATTACGGGAAAACGGCTGAACGGATTTTAATAAATGACCCCTCATTCTGAAGCTTTGAATCCAAAGATTTTTCAGAAAAATAGTAGTTTTCAGTGATATATCAATTTTCCTACATTATTTTCCTATTTTTCAAAATTCATCTTTCTTCAGTTTTGAGAACTAATTGCATTTCAGCACGGCCGTGATTTCAGAATAAAACAAAACACGCACTACAATAAACAATAGCTATTACACGAAGGCCATGACCTGCAGGATTGCTGACATATTTATAGTTCAAATTCAATTGGTTCTTAAAAACTTGAAGACTCGCTAATTTACAGGTCTGATTCTGCGGTGTGTAATTTTCTGAGTACAGCTGTGTATTGGATATTGAAATCTACAAAACTTGAGTGGTTTAATTACATTATTACCATTAGCAATGAAATTTCATTACAGTTAATGCCATGATGTGATTATTTTTCATTAATTATACATATTAATGCTATAGTGATGATATGAAAGTGAAACGTTTTGGGGTTACGTAAGTAGATATAGGGAATGTGTTAAATTAGATCTTAATTTCTATAAATTACTGAGTGGCGGGTATTATATATATAAAACTTACGTAAGATAATATTGTTATTAAAAATCAAATGTTTTTATAGTTATTAATCAAGTGGGGTTGGGTCTCTTTCATATACTCAATGGCGGTGTGGTGTAGATATTTATATGCGTCATTCTCTTCAGTATTGGCTCGAGAGAGCACAAAAATTACAGTTCCTAAGGAAAAACGGTATTACTTACTGATAAAATAAGAGACCTACAAAATTTTGTAGTCTCTCGATCATTTCAGCAAGATCTCTTAGCTGGATAAAATGATTTTACCCTCTACATTTCAAGTTCTACATGCAGCAGCTATACCAAAATGCTATGTATATTGTTCCAAAGAATAGCAAACCTGAATTTTACAATCAACTATGACCTGAAATAGCTATTGCTTTACTCCCGCATGAAAAACCCACTGATCCCCCTTTCATTGTTACTTGCGTTTTCGCGTTGAAACTCAAGAGACATAGGGTACGTAGGTTCAAGAAAAAATATTGGACGTAAACACCATTCAGCGGGAGTATGTTTCATTATTATGGAAGCAAATAACTTTCAGAATGTCTGGTATTTTTCATTGAAAATAAATCTGAAAAATGTTTATTTGAACGTCTAATGAACTTAATTTGCAGCATTTCCTGCACAAGCCACTAGTATGAACTATAAATTGAACAGTTAATAAAATTATTTTAGGGCCAATTTCACCAAACCTAGCATATTTAATTTTAATTGTTACTTAATTGTTTTTAATTGACACTTAAAGGGATTTCACTAACACAAATTTGACTTTGAGCTCTTATTATACTATAACTTAATTTGTCAATATTTGGTAATTTAAATAATTAATCTTGGATTAACGACAATAATTTTCATCATGGCAAGCAGAATCACAGACCTGACTTTTTTGAAGATATGATATCACACTTAGGAAATGTGAAATTGGCAGCTCGTAGAAAGTTGCACTGACCGGTACAAAGTTACCACAAATTACTGTACACTGAATATCCGTAAATTAATATTCCTACCGGTAACAGAGTAAAAATCAAGCGTGTTGTTCTTACATTATACCAAAGAATCCCATAGAAATATGTGCGATGTACCTAGTTATGTATACATGATCTATCTTTCTTTACCTTGTATGGAGTGCGGGCTGCATCTGCAGGGGATTTACGTGACGTCAATATACTACTTTTCATTAGCATGCCAGAACCGCGTTAAAATATCAGAGTCAGGCACTGTACCGTCCAAGTTTTACATAAATTCCAATGCAGCTCAGAATTTATGACACAAGTTATATTATTATATCTATGTGATTCCTGCCATGTAATAATGCAGTCAAGTTCTTCCAACACAACGCCAAAGTTTTCAGAGTTCTAAAGCTTTCCCTGAAGGCACGTAACAGCTACAGGAAAATTAAGGCGTGGTGCGAGGCTGCCTGCTTCGTCGGACAGGAATCGAACGTCTCTGCAACGAGAACGGCAACGAGAACGGACTCAACACACAAAATTTCTAGGATTTTTTATACACTCCAGTTTAACATGGATAAATTATCATCGAGTACATATGCACAAAAAGCTATCAAGAGTTTTATATTTGTTAAAGAAACTAACGACTTGCTTTTCTCAAAATTATTTAAGATGTGCCTACTTTTCTTTCTTTCAGTCGATAATCCGATATGCCCTATTTTCTGGCGAAATGGAACCAAAATTGGAAGCGTCTTGATTTTACAAAAGAAAGCCATTAGAATTTTATGTAAATCAAACTATCTGGAACATTGTCGGCCACTTTTCAGACAATGACGGATTTTAACAATCATAAATTTGTATATTATATATAATATATATATATATTATATATATATATGATCTAGTACTTTACACTCGACAAAATATCGACAATTACTCATTAGTGTCAATATACATGATCATGAAATTAGAAATAGTGAACAAATTAATATTCCATATTGTAGATTACACAAGAGCTACACAAACTTTTTAATTATGGGGATGAAATTATATAATAAGCTCCCAGTCAATATTATAAATTACCAATCAATAGCTTCAAAACTAGATTTTACAATTGGTTATTAAATAATCCTTTTTATTCTGTTGCTGAGTTTTTCAACACAAATTTGTATGAAATTGTATTTTAATAAATACGTTGAATTGCAATTTAGTTAGTTTTCTTTAATTTAAAAGTTTCAAATTATTTCATGTTTTCATTGTATTATTTAAATTTTGCTGTTTCTTTTATTAGTGTTTTTTATAATGTATTTATATGTTTTTCAATGTATTCTGACGAAGCCTAAAACTATATGTCTAATGGCCAAATAAATTGAATTGAATTGAATTAATATATATTTTTTCTTTACTGCTTAACGACACTGTATCAACTACTCGGTTATTGGGATTGGTGATAGCGAGATGGTATTTGGCAAGATGAGTTCGAGGATTCGCCATAGATTACCTGACATTCGTCTTACGGTTGAGAAAACCCTCGGAAAAGCCCAACTATGTAATCGGCCCAAGCGGGAAATGAACCCGTTTCGCCGACTGAGCTACGCCGGTGTCTATCTAATCTTTCCAACATTTCCTTAAATGTATTGATTTTGAGAGGACCACCCTGAAAGACTGCCGCAGGTTCAATGTTTTAGTGGTTGGTGGTTCAGTTGATGTTATATTGGACGTGTGCGTAAAAGAAGTGAACTCGGTTGATGTACATGGTGTATCCCTCAACTTATTCAGGATTTCCGAATGGTGCTCTTCATTTATTTGTAAATATGATTTCAGGAAGATGCATAGCTGTGACCAGTGATATTTATTAATTCTTGTTCTTGAATGCCAATGCGAGTCATATTTGAAAGTGCTGTGCATCGACTGGAGTGGTTTGTAATTTTCTGTTTTTGACGTCCAGACCAGTGCAGTTTCAAATGTTGGCAAACAAAGAAACAAATGCTAAGGACGCGATAAAATTAAACAAATGCTAGGGAAGCTAGGGAGAAAATTAAACAAATGCTAGGGACGCGATAAAATTGTGCGATAAGCAGCCATGATTGGTTGAAAGACGTCCTTTCTTACCGTTTTATTTGTCAAAAGTAGTATGACGTAGTAAAAGTGTAATACGTACTAACTTACTGGCTTTTAAGGAACCCGGAGGTTCATTGCTGCCCTCACATAAGCCCGCCATTGGTCCCTATCCTCAGCAAGATTAATCCATTCTCTATCATCATATCCCACCTCCCTCAAATCCATTTTAATATTATCTTCCCATCTACGTCTCGGCCTCCCTAAAGGCCTCTTTCCTCTGGCCTCCCAACTAACACTGTATATGCATTTCTGGATTCGTCCATACGTGCTGATGTCATGCCCTGTCCATCTCAAACGTCTGGATTTAATATTCCTAATTACGTCATGTGAATACAATGCGTGCAGCTCTGCGTTGTGTAACTTTCTCCATTATCCTGTAACGTCATCCCTCTTAGCCCCAAATATTTCCCTAAGCACCTCATTCTCAAACACCCTTAACCTATGTTCCTCTCTCAAAGTGAGAGTCCAAGTTTCACAACCATACAGAACAACTGGTAATATAACTGTTTTATAAATTGTAACTTTCAGATTTTTGACAGCAGACTCGATGATTAAAGCTTTTCAACCGAATAATAACGCATTTCCCATATTTAATCTGTGTGTAATTTCCTCCCGAGTGTCATTTATATTTATTACTGTTGCTCCAAGATATTTGAACTTCTCCACCTCTTCAAAAGATAAATTTCCAATTCTTATATTTCCATTTCGTACAATATTTTGGTCACGAGACATAATCATATACTTTGTCTTTTCGGGATTTACTTCCAAACCTATCTAGTAAAAGTGTAATAGTATTTTTAAATATTAAATATTGACTGTATTAGTTGATTCGGAACACTAAGTTGCATAATTAATATAGTAAACATGAACGGGTTAAGATCTGCTGGCCCTCTGGCTCAGGAGACGCGGTGTATACATTGTACTCTTTTACTCTCTTGAGCCTGTCATGGAATTCCTAGCGAGTGTCCCCAGAAATTAAACCAGGCAATCCATTTCTATGAAGCTTGACGATGGCAGGCCTACTTATTCCAATTTTGTGTGCATAATGATATTCAAATTTTAACACAAAAATATCGTGACATAGATTTACAACGCGATTCCATTTAAATGCATGAACTCTCGACAGACCTGACACAGCTTGATTTAAATAATTGTTCCTGTCATGTACGCCAGATTCTACATGAACCAAGGCCTCCTGCTGCACAGGGCAGCATTCAAACAATCGAACAGAGTCGCGCGAATAGCGATCTTGTGTTATGCATAACGTGCAGCTTTCCAAAAGCGTGTGATTCAAATATTTACCGAATTTTAATGGCCTGGAATATTAAAAATGAAATTTTAAGTAGCCTTCATACGTCATATGTGACCAGAATGTGTGTATGAGGCGTCTGTTGCACGAAAGAAAGACATTTCAATTCATTGTTGTGTACTATGTGGAGTTTTCTGAATGTAGTCAATGAATTATTGGCCGAGAGACCTACATGAACTCAATAAAGGAGAACTGAACAATTCCAGCTTTCTGGAACGAATCTCACTGCACTTTCAGAACCCAGCGGCCAGGCAATACAGACATCTTCATTATGTGATAACAATTCAATTTGTACGTATATAATTTCGATCAACTATTTTTAAAGTTATATATAAACTAGTGGCTTGCGCAGCAAATGCTGCAAACTAAGTTCATTAGACGTTCAAATAAAAATTTTTCAGATTTATTTTCAATGAAGAATACCAGACATTTTGAAAGTTTTTTTTTCCGTAGTAATGAAACATAGTCCTTCTGAATGGCTTTTTTGCCAAATACTTTTTCTTGAACCTATCCACCTTCAGTTTTTGAGTTTCAACGCGAAAAAACACAATGTCAGGACGATCAGTGGGTTTTTCATGTGGGAGTAAAGCAATAGCTATTTCATGTCATTGTGGATTGTAGGTGAAAGTTAAAGTGAGGTTTGCTATGCTTTCGAACAATAGACATAGCATCTTGGTATAGCTATTGCATGTAGAGCTTGAAATGTAGAGGGTAAAATCATTTTATCCTGCTAAGAGATCTTGCTGAAATGATCGAGAGACTACAAAATTTAGTAGGCCTCTTATTTTATCAGTAAGTAATATCTTTTGGTCTTTCCTTAGGAACTGTAATTTTTGCGCTCTCTCGAGCCAATACTGAGGAGAATGATGCATATCAATATCTACACTACACTGCCATTAAGTATATGAAAAAAACCCAACCGCACTTGATTAATAACTATAAAAACATTTGATTTTTAATAACAATATTATTATCTTACGCAGGATTTGTAGTATCTACTTATATAACCCCAAAATGTTTCACTTTCATATAATCAATATAGCATTAATTTGCATAATTAGTGAAAAATAGTCACATTATGTATGTATTTATTCACACTGCAATGGGTATATACCCGGTGGCAGTGGTAACTAATTACACTCAATAATGACAATAATAAACTTATTAATTAAAAATACAATTAATGATAATAATAATAATAATAATAATAATAATAATAATAATAATAACAACAAGGAATATACAAAATTAAATGAAACGATCACTTAAAATAACATTTGAAATATTCTAGTTTGTATCTTAAAACTAAGATCGAACTAAAACTCACGAGTATATGTTCATATCTGCACAAGTACCTTTCAACATTACACTCATTTCTCTGTCAACTCACTCACTGCACTGGAACTACGACATATTTCACTGATTCTATCCTGATTTCACTAACACGTCAAAAACATTTTACTGTTCAAATACTTTGCACTGCCACTATAAACTATAAAGCTTCACTGACAGGAACACGTTTCACTTACACAGCACACTTCACTGATACGACATACTTCTTCACTGATACAACACACTTCACTGACACAACATAATTCTTCACTGATACAACACTTCAATAACAACATATCATTTACACCCTTTAAATATTGTGTATAATTATCGTCTATTAGTAAAGTCCTTAAGCCTATTTTTAAATACGTTTTTGGTCATTGGTAAAGCCTTTAGTAAGTCTGCAGGTAAAGCATTCCAGTCCCTGATAGTACGATTGAGAAAAGAAAACTTTCCAGTGTCCGTCCTCTGCCTTCTTTCCCTCAATTTATATGAGTGGTCGTTCCTTGAAGAGTAATTTGGCGGCTGCAACCTATTTTTTATTTCTTTCCAGGCAGGCTCACCTCTGTATGTTTTGAACAGTGCGCATAATCGAATTCGCGTTATGGCATTAACTATAATAATATATCATTTCTAATGGTAATAATGTCATCAAACCACTTCAAGTTTTGTAGATTTTAATGTCCAATACACAGCTGTACTCAGAAAATTACAGACCGCAGAATCAGATCTGTAAATTATTTTTAGTAGGTCTTGAAGTTTGTAATAACGAATTGAATTTGAACTCTAAATATGTCAGCAATCCTACAGGTCATGGCCTTCGTGTAATAGCCTATTGTTTATTGTAGTATGTGTTTGTTTTATTTTGAAATGCAATTGGTTCTCAAAACTGACGAAAGGTGGATTTTGGAAAATAGTAAAATTATGCAGGAAAACTAACGCCTCACTGAAAGTTACTATTTTTCTGAAAATCCTTGGATACCAAGCTTCAAAATGACGGGTCATTTATTAAAATCCATTCAGCTGTTTTTTCATAATTTCCATTACCAGTTCAAATTATATAATATAGATATAGTTTCCAATATAATTTGTGAACGCAGTGTATTAATTTCCTAGAATTTAAGATGCGTGATTTCAGTAACAAATTGTAACTAGCTGGAATTAATTTTAAATAGTTCCAGGTAAAATTTCTAGATCGTGATGTGTGGTTACTAACACCATGTCTTAGAATTCGTAAGAATACGATATTCGTTAATTTTTGCTTTTTCCTACCGAACTTCACCCGAGCCCAGTGGCCAAAAGCCTGCATTCTACGAACTTTATGATGAACGACAGGTCTCATTTAAAATATAGAGGTGCCGTGTTGTTTACTATATGTATGTGGGGCTTGCATTGACAAAGAGAATATTCGATGCATTGCACACAGTAACTAAGTTCATTACAGTTGATTACGCCTATGCATTCATGTGGTTGGCGTCACGAAGGCGTTAAATTTGATCAACTTAGAGTCTCATTACCATCACTCCTTTCGCGCCGCGTGTGGATGACAACAGTTGATTAAAATGGATTGTTACGACCAACAGCTAGGGATTTCGGATCATGTACATGTAAAATCCATTGCCAATATATTGGTCATATCTGGAACACAGATCTGTGGCTACGGAGCCGAGATTGGCAGTCATCCAGTTCGAGGACCGTTTGCTCCTTCATGCTGCCTTCTTGCTCATAAAATTACCATCAAGCTAAGTACGAGCTGTGTGGCGGATCTATCAGATATGCTGCGGGCAGCCTGGGATAACAGCATTTACATTGCTCATTGCCTGAGATTAGGCACGAGATATCTTGCCTTATTACAAACAGAATTGGAAGAGAACAAAGGAGAGCTTTGTAAGTAAAGAGACATTACGAAATATTCTCCTATTATTTGTTTTATAGGTTTCTTGCCAATTCATTTTTTATAACTATTACACTTTTACTAAGTCATACTACTTTTGACCAATAAAATGGTACGAAAGAATGTCTTTCAACCAATCATGGTTGCTTATCGCAAAATTTTATCCTTTCCCTAGCATTTGTTTAATTTGATCGCTTTCCTAGCATTTGTTTGTTTTTATTACTGCCCTAGCATTTGTTTCTTTGTTTGCCAACATTCGAAACTGCAAATTCTTTACGGTTCTATAAAACATGCTTTGCGATCGTAATTTGTTTCTCGCATAGATAGTCGACTGAAAATGGCGGCTCCGTTCAAACGTTTTGGTGAAGCTAACATTAGTGAAATAGAATTCAGTAAGTCAATTAATATGTTAATGAATTAGAGTATTAAATTGGAAAAATCATATTAAAGAAATTACCCCCAAACTAAATTCAGCTTGTTTTGCTATTAGATCTATGCAAGAGATAGTAAATATCAATACCTTAAAAACAATATACTTTGCATACTTCCACTCGGTAATGAGTTTTGGAATAATATTCTGGGGAAATTCCACAGATAGTAACAGTATATTTCTATTACAAAAAAGAGTAATTAGAATAATAGTAGGTGCCAAATCTAGGGAATTGTGTAGGACTATTTTCAAAAAACTACAAATAATTCCCATGGCTTGTCAGTATATCTTTTCATTAACAATCTTCCTCGTATGTAATCGTGAAAACTTTGTAACTAATTCAACAGTTCATAGCATAAATACACGTCAAAAAATGACTTTCATACTCCATCGGCAAGTCTATCGTGCTATCAAAAGGAGTGCGTTATATGGCAGTAAAAATTTTAATAGCCTCCCTATCGATATAAAAAATGAAACTCAAAACATAAAATTATTTAGGGCCAAATTAAAGAAGTACCTAATTTCTCACGCCTTCTATTCTGCAGGTGAATTCATGACATTCAACAACGCTTCATAAAATTGATACTAAAACTTTGTGTTGTACTAGTAGACTGTATTGTAAATCTCTTCTGATTATATTTCATCTAGACTGTGACTATAAATTAAAACTTTATAATATTATTAAGTTTTTGACTTGTTCCATATTCCAGCTGTAAGCAATGTATGAATACCATGGAATGTTAATAAATACAATACAATAAAGTACTTTATTTCTTCTAATTTTTATATACTTTTTTCTAATCATGTAATAGTCAATTAAATCCCACACGAGTTTTGATTTTCTCTAGATAAATCAAAACCTCTAGTGAGTCTACTGTTGATAATATGTCAATGATATTTGTATTTACCCTTCATTTATTTGTGTATATATATATATAGATGTATTTATTTAACCTGGTAGAGATAAGGCCGTCAGGCCTTTCTGCCCCTCTACCAGGGATTACAACTATAACATGAACAATAAGATTACAATTAATATTAAATTTACAATTACAATTACAATAAAAATTAAAGACGACAAAGAATACCTGATTAATGAAAGCTAGACATTTTATCATAGAAGTTTAAGAACAAAGAATATTTTTGTATTTACTAAATTACAAATTAAACCTAGAATAACAAAATTCTATAGTGATGAAATTACCATATATTGAAATATTTTGTGATAGATTAAGAGAACTATTTACAAGAAACCATGTCTGAACGAGTCTCAATTACTGACCAAGTGCCTAGTAAGTTTGCGTTTGAACTCAATTTTGTTTCGACAGTCCCTGATGCCAGCAGGTAAGAATTCCAGAGTCTTGTGCAGGGCTATTGTGCTATTATGCTATTATAAATAACGTATTCTAAATGAGGCAGCAGAGCAAGTGAACAGCTTCAAATCTTGGGGTGTACTATAAGCAGTAACGACATGTTTAGGAGTAATATTAGATAGTAAGGAGATCGGAAAGAACAAAATGAAAATAATACAAATAAAGGGACATTAGCACTAACAGCAATAGAGAAATGTTTAAACAGATTATTGTTAAATTAAATCGGAAATTTTAAATAGACTAATTTTTACAATTCAGCTGCACAACCAATCACGTGAAACAAATTTTACATCTCAAAGCAACAACGCCATTCTGTTGAAGTCCTTTATTATGGTCAGGTTAACCATAGAAGTCAAGCTTACCTCTGTCTAGTGTATGGAAAATAGTTTATTTCGGAGAAAATAGAGAGTACACCATTCAACATACCCAATATTGTCTTTCCTGAAAAATCTTGCGCCCCCAGGCAAAAACTGATGAGACACCTCTGGACAGGAACTGAAGTGGGTACACACACTCGTAATATCAGACATTCTGGCAGTGCAAGTTAATGTTCTCAAATACCAGTGGCGTTCTCGGGGGAGGGAAGGGAGGAACGTCCTCCTCACATTTTTTTTCTTTTGAAAGTAAATACCAAATGAAATATGTGCCTTGAAATTCGAGGAAGATTCCATAATTTTTAAGTTCACAGCTATAAGAAAACCTCGGTTGATCGAGTTTTAAACCACGCGCGCTCATGTGCTGCTAGAAAACTGTGAGAAGGATGCGAGATTGTTTGTGTAGAGGAAAGTCAATCCATTCCTCCTTTACTGCAGTAAGGACACATAGATAACAGCGCACTAGCGGCCAGAGAAAGAAGCAGAGTTTTAAAGCAAGTAAATGAACGGAGAGGGAGGAGATCCTCCTCTGAATCAGCGCATGGGCGGGAAATAGAAACCGACTGGCCGTGCAGCAAGCTCGCTACCGCTGCCATCTAACGATTTTGCATTCAACCAGACTATAAGACATCTAGGAGGAGACACAATAAAAACAGTTTTAACGCAAAGCTATGAAAGATACCATATAAACGTTTTTTAAAATTATAAATAAATATTATTCATTGCACTTTATATAGGTTTGACTCTTTCAAGGATATTTGGAAGTTAAAGTTGGGTTTATATAAAACAAAGAGGAAGTAGTTCTACGTTAGTATCGCAGATCTTTTGGCCCCTGAAATTCACTTCCATTCATTGTCTACTAGACAGGGCAACAGCCACAAGACCTGACATTCTTAAAATCATGTGATACTGAACTTGTAAAATGTACATGTGGCAACACAGACCACGTGGGTGGGTCCAGTGTTCTCGCTTTCCTCAGATTATTTCCCATTCCCATTTCAACGATTCCGGTTACGTGTTAGTCGCTATAGTCTCTTCCAACACGTGCTTCTATGCCCAAGGTTGCGGGTTCGATCCCGGGCCAGGTCGATGGCATTTAAGTGTGCTTAAATGTGACAGGCTCATGTCAGTAGATTTACTGGCATGTAAAAGAACTCCTGCGGGACAAAATTCCGGCACATCCGGCGACGCTGATATAACCTCTGCAGTTGCGAGCGTCGTTAAATAAAACATAACCAACACGTGTGATGCTGTAGTGTGCGCGAGAAATGCTGCGAGGTTGTGAATTTCCTTGTACAGTAGCGTGCAAATTAATCCGAACAACGTAATTACTTATGGAAAAACACTCAAACGGGATAAAAAAAAGGATCTAAGACATACCTCAGTAAACTATGTGGCCTCCCTTGTCCCTAATAACAACTCTGAGACGATTTGGCATTGATTCCACTAATTTCCCACAAATATTCTTCATTTCTTCATCGCGAAACCATACACCAATGAGGGCAGAAATCATCTTCTCCTTTGTAGAACAATCCATTTTTTGCATTCTTCTTTTACAAATTGACCACAAGTTCTCAATGGGGTTGATGTCGGCTGAGTTCCCTGGCCAGGGGAGTAGCTGAATATTCTTCTTGTTGAAGAATTCTGTAGTTTTTCGAGACGTATGGCATGGTGCCAGGTCTTGTTGGAACACACCTCTGCCATCCGGAAATGATTTTTGCAGCTGGGGTACGATTCTGGTTTCCAATAAGTGAATATATTTGTCAGAATTCATCATTCCCTTGATAGGTATTAATGCTCCAGGCCCTTCATGTGTAAAACAACCCCAAAACATTACTTTACGGGGTGTTTGGGTGCTTGTTGGAGATGAGCTGCTGTTACTTTTTAGGATCCTTTCCATACGTAATAAACACGGTGGCCGTTACCTGAAATGAGACTCATCGGGAAAAAGTACATTCTTCCAGTCATTCACTGTCCAGTGTTGATGTAATTTTGCCCACATTAAGGGTTTTTGCATAACAGGTTTTAGCAGTTGCTTCTTAATAGGCTTACGAGCCCTTCGTCCAGCTTCCAAAAGCCTACGCCGCACTGTTGTGACGTGAATATTCGCCCCAGTGGTAGCCATTAAGTCGCTGTTGGTTAAGTCGACAGCAGTTAGTCTAGGATTTAATTTACTTTTCCTGACAATTAAAGGATCATCTGCAGGTGAAGTCTTCCTTTTCCGGCCACAGTTTCAATTTTTTCTGGGGTGTGATGGATCCAGTCTCCTGTATCGTTTTATGATCGTCATTGCAGTAGCCAAACTGATGTGACATTCTGCAGCAATTTGCCTCTGTGTCATAGAAGAATGCTCTTCTAATGTTATAATTTTAGATGTTTTCGCCCTGGAGTTGTATCCATTTCTGAAGACGACAGAATGTACACAGAATTGCAGTATTAAGTCTTAACACATCTGAAATGCTTATAAGTACAATACGACAGGCAAAATGTCACATATTATAAAAAATAATGACAGACCTTCAACAATGGAATTACACGTACTACAGATGTCAATTAAAGCTGGTATGAGCAGCTGTGAGGCCAACAATGACAGAAAATGTAAAAATATGTCGTGTTCGGATTAATTTGCACGCTACTGTAATTGTTAATTTGTGCAATTATTCAATAATGAATGGAAGTAAAAATATAATATATTTTGTAAAATTTAGGAAACTCAGTTTACAAGAACAGATTATTGCTATACAGAAGGGAAGGCCAACCCCAACACTACCTGGTATTAAATGTATGCATGTAGCCTAATTTGTAGCATGTTTTATTCAAGCAGGTGTCATTTGTGCTGTTAACTTCTTTCTTCCTCTTAAGAAGTACGCAGGAGCCGCCATGTCAAATACGCTTCTAATTAAATATTTATAAACAAATAAAATTAATAAGTGGAGGAGTTGATATATTTGTTCTGCAAAACAAAATAAACTGCACAATTGCAGACAGTTCACTCCCGCCAGTGTCGTGCATAACAACGAACTGTGGAATGCGGAATTCAGGAATGTTGAACATTTGCTGTTGTTTACAGCGCTACAACTTTAACGTCAGCTATTCTATATTTATTTATCTGTGTCGGAATACAGAACCATCAGAGCCATGTAAATATTGTCACTTACCCTCTACATTTCAATTCATATTTCGTATATAGTAACTTGTTTCACATTATCTGGCGTCATTGCAGTAAACACTGAAGTCTTAACAGTAGCGGCAACACTGCACACAGTCTGAAAGAGGGACGCGGTCATTCGTTTGTGTGTTAGTTCAGAAGTATTTGAGCCCTCAAGTCTCAGATCACTTTTTTATTATCTTTTCCATAATCATATAACAACTAATGTAATAGTGGATATTTCCTTTGAGGATTGTATTAATCTGCTAATTATGGAATAGACATGTAGCGCATGAACAATTTGCACTACTGATTAAAAAGTTAGCTATTATATTACTGTCCTGATCACTAAAAAAAAATTAGAAGTGGAAGGGAACTCATGCAATCCCTATAATTCCGTGAAATGTTTATGCTGCTCATGATTGTTATCATCAGAATGGCTGAGATTGTAAGGATGTCTGGAACTAGAAATAAAAGTTTGATATTTATTTTCGTTTCTGTCTTCATACTCCTCGCATTTAAATTTAACAAGACGGAGCCTTCGCGTTAACTATTTCATAACCGCTTCCTCATTCCATGAGGCCTATAACAATGCAATTGATAGTCGAAACGATTCGCACATCAATATGACGCCAGTGAGTTGTTTGAAACTGTAATGAATAATAAATAAATTATTATTATAAAATATCGTTACAGAGAATTCGACTATGTTAAATCATTTAACTATTCCTTTTTATACTTCTATCATTTATTAATCACGCCCAATTGTATAAAAATAATACTTTATTTATTAAATTTAAATTAAGTTTAATGTTTCGTTAAGGTTTTACACTTTAATAAACATTTCATGTGAATCTTTTCCAAGCCATCTGATACCGAAATCAAACTATTTTCGACATGGCCTCCTTGTACAAAGACACAAATCACTGAAATAAAGGAACATCAAAATACATAATTCATTTTTTTTTTGCTGTTATTTATACTCACTTTAACATCTCTAGTCATATCGCGAGTTAATTTTTTGGTTGAAATCCGAAGGCCTGTGTATTATTGTTGAGACTGCTTCTATTGTTGTGAACTAGATGGCGCTGTAGACGTAGCCTATTACTGATTTGTTTTCTCTAGTGGTACACGGAAAAACTTTTCACGTTAGAGCCAAACATCAGTAACTAGTATAATTTTAAAACAACAGCAGGAAATATAAAGACAACGTTTTAAAAGAGAAATAAATCACAACTGGAAACTGTTTTACTCGATCCAGCTTTACCAACGTCTTATAACTTAAAAAAAAAATTGAACAATAAGTTGAAAAAATTTAAAAATGATTTCAAAAGAATTCTAAATAAGCAGGAGGAATATACACACTAGTATCCAAATTATTTATTAACTCCTCCAGATGTGAGGAAGACAGAATGAAAAATTACTGATTTTAATGTGAAATACGAAGTACAAAAAATCAAATGTCCAGATGAATATCCAATGGCGTTTATTTGCTTCATTTGACTTTTGTGCATTTCCTTTTCTCTCCCTTCTTGTTTCTTTAGATATTTCTTACCTCATCGTCTCGGGATAGTACACTGTACCCTTTTCTCATCATTTACAATAATAATTATACAAAGGCGAAGAGAGGTATCCGATGACAATATTAAATTTAAGCATTTGAGACGTGAATTTTATTAATTTGTCATATGGTACTGATTTCTGACTCTGTCATAACTGGGGCAGGATGACCGGTGTGTCAGCATCGGATTCCCGAATGCCATTCAGGTTACCCGTTGGAATTCGACATCACAATACATTATGTGCTTGGATGCATGGAACTGGGCCTCGATTCCAGTCCGAGCTGTTCTTTTATTTTGCATACAACACAAAATTCACTTGTTGTTCTGTGTGATCTACTGACTTGCCGTCGGGTACTAGATCAAGAGTGATGGATTTTCAAAGGCAGTTAATCCATAGAATCGTTTCAGGCCAACGTTCCAGACTTCAAATCTGTATCCGTCAATCATAAAGTTGCGTAGAACATTTAGTGATATTGCATACTAAAATTCAAATTAAACTTCGATTTCAGAACAGTGTCGTATCTGCTGAAATTACTGCAGGACTAACAATCTCTGGTATGCACGAGTTAGGCTGGAAGCAGTAGTCATGACGTCAGCAGGATTCCAAACATTAACAGCAGATAATATTCAAACGATTTAAATTTTAATACGTGCAAAGTGCCCGCGGATTTATCAAACCCGTCATTGTACTCCATCCACCAGGGCTGGCATTTCCAAGAACAGATGTCATTATGAACAATGAAATAACGCTTATTTTCTACCAATCAAAGTTAATCTACGAACATGACGTTAGCTGCTTATAGGTACAGTTGGAGTTTATGGCTTTCCCGCTAGATAGTGCTCACCTACAACTTCTTTTTCTTCCGCAACTTCAAGGATTAAGCCTATCGAGCTGTTTCGACCTTCAAAATTAATACCTTCACTTCTTCTGTCACCAGCTAGCCGGGCTCTTCTTTGTTAGCAATAATAAATTATTTTAGCGTTCCGTCGTCTCTCAATTTCTCTATTTGATCTCTTTAATTTTGACAATATTCTATGAATGACCTACTAAAATGAATAAATTCATAACATGTACACTGACGTTCAAAGATATCTAACCTACAATTTTCTGATCGTGTAAGTGAACTTTCTAACCACGGGATAAGTGAAAATCGAAGATATAAGAAATTGACAGGCTTTGAAATAGTTTTGCGAGTTCTCAATAGGTAGGCTTAACACGCTTATTTAGACGGCTAAAAATGAGTTGGAGAAAATGGTGAGGTAGATTAAGTATCAATTATTGCCACATTTGACAGTATCAGCAGTTTTCCGCTAAATCTAGTGCTTTTTAAAATCATAGGAGGGGGATGAAATTTTGAATTCTATAATGCTGGTATATTCATGTACTATAGGCGACATTGACTGTTCTCTTCGTCATCTCTTAATAGACGTAATAACTAAAGAAGCCACATTTACACGAACAAATTATCGAACACTATTAATTAGTACTGCGGGTATATTTATGTACGCGACATTGACTGTTCTCTTCGTCATCTCTTAATAGACGTAATAACTAAAGAAGCCACATTTACACGAACAAATTATCGAACACTATTAATATTAGTACGGGTACGGGTATCTTTGAACGCCAACGTAAGAGCGTAGACGGTATTCACTTATGGACAAGAGACTGGAGATGTCGGGATCTAGAATGCCTCACAGACAGCAACCGCATCATAAAAACATGTGCAGGAGTGTTTCGTCGTCTCTGTGAGGAGGAATGCGTGCAGATAGACAACGATCACGTCTAGTGGTACACCTGATCTGGAAGGACATGTTCTGCAAAACGTTGTGGACAACCCCCTGTAGCTATGTGGCCCATAGCGTGGTGTAAGCTGGACTTTTCTAACAACACTTTACAATATGCAATACGGAAGCACATTGAAACTGAAATGGTTGCTCTTATGATGAACTGACGTATGATTGCATTTCCATCATGGAAAACTTTCTTTTTCGGATTATGACTTTTTTTGTTCCTCCTCCAGACAGGAACCCTTTCCCGAAGTTTGTCTCATTATTGTGGCGCCATGTTGGGAGACCTGGTTGCCTCGGGAGTCGTGCGCGCGTCCGGAAGATGGAAGGGCGCGCGCGAAGGAAGGCGGCGGAGAGAGGAGATGCAAGTCGGCGGGCGCTGGGCCGCGGCGGAGAGGAGAGGGAAAACTACGAGACGCTAGCCGCTGTGCGAAGTGAGGGGGGAAGAAAAACGACTGCGACTGAGCGGAGAAGGCTCTAGAAGCGCAGTCCTCTCGGCGTCTCGTAGAAGCTACTCGAAATAGTACATTCGAAAAAGTGTGACCCAACAAATAAAAGCGAGCAGCCTTCGAGTCGGTCAAGTCAGTTTCAGTTGAGCCAGTCTAGTTAGACAGTCAGCTGCGAGAAAGCTAGACGTATCCAGTGGAAGTCTTGGGTTCGAAGTACAGTCAACTTAAGTGAGTACTGTGGCAGTGTCCAGGCGAGGGCAACGCGTCCGGAAGTCTTGGGTTCGAAGTACAGTCAACTTAAGTGAGTACTGTGGCAGTGTCCAGGCGAGGGCAACGCGTCCGGAAGTCTTGGGTTCGAAGTACAGTCAACTTAAGTGAGTACTGTGGCAGTGTCAGGCGAGGGCAACTCGTCCGGAAGTCTTGGGTTCGAAGTACAGTCAACTTAAGTGAGTACTGTGGCAGTGTCCAGGCGAGGGCAACGCGTCCGGAAGTCTTGGGTTCGAAGTACAGTCAACTTAAGTGAGTACTGTGGCAGTGTCCAGGCGAGGGCAACTCGTCCGGAAGTCTTGGGTTCGAAGTGCAGTGAACTGACTCTGGAAGTCTTGGATTCGAAGTGCAGCGGATTGTTATCTGGAAGTCTTGAGTTCAACGTACCGTGAACTTGATTAAGTGAGCTAGAAGAATTAGCCAAGGCGAACGAACTGTGAAGTGACAGTTTTGTTTTGTAAATAGTGCTTTGTGAATATTAGTTGAAATTAGGAGTACATTGTTGTTCTTCTCAATAATAAACGTGAATAGTCATTGTCGTTCTGTGGAGTGCAATAACGATTACTGTGTTGCAGTGTTGAGTGGAATACCCATTGTTGACGGGTGTGATTAAATATAGAAGTAAAAACCACATTGTTGTTTGAATTAAAAGTTACAATATTTATGTTCGCCCTGTACATGTTTTAAGCCCATGTTATTTTTGTGAAATCCTGTATTAACATAACAAAGGAAGCACTGGTATATTATGTGCCACAAGTGGCATTTAATGCCAAACGTGCACCATCAAGGCGCGCGCACAGACGGCGTTGAATCTTCAGCCATCGAAGATTAATTGACAGTCGTAGCCGCCGCCTTGACACCTTCTCGCATGTGACGGTCCCATTGGGAATCGAACGTGTTGGAGCATTGCGCAGATAAATCAGATTCCCGTGAGAAACGTGCTCAGCGCTGGCAGACGTGGTCTTTGTCAGACTCGATCCTGATGACAACAGACGCTGTAATTATACGTAATTATTGGTAATTCAAACCTCCCTCAGCTAATAGAGTGGTCGTATTAATGGAATTGCAGCTTCAATGCCCGCCTATCCGTCAAACCACTGGAATATCTAACCAGGTAGAAAGCGGGTGACTGTGTTTACACATAACTGAGGTCATCTGCACCATCTATTCCTCCAGCTTGTGCAATTCCTCCAGGTTACTATCAGACATTTTTCATGTGAAATACAACCTCCTGAAAGCTATTCATTTCCATCAACTTTCATGCGTTACATCGAATATTTCCATCTTAATATCAATATTATGGAAATATTTGGATATATGCAACTTCGAATTTCTTTTTACTCTACCATTCCAAACGTATTTACTTCGAAAAATTAACTGAGATATATTTTATGAATAATAGGGTAAAATTGCCTAATTTCGTGATACCCTTAAACATTTTTTAAATTGAATGTCAGTCAAAGCTTTGACGTTCGTCCATAGCGTCAGATATCTTTCTCGAAAGAGTACATCCTTCGCCTACTTTTGAGACATCGGTGAACTTCCAAAACAAGATACGCAATCCCAGGACATTTAGTTAAAAAAATGTATCACGATATTAGGGGTATCACGAATTTAGGCAAGTTTACCCTATTCCTTCAACGACGATGTATTACCAATAATTAAAGATTATAATTTTTCTTGAGATTTACTGCCTCAGATATTTCGGTAGGAATTGCTTAGACGTTCCTTTATCAGAGTCATAATGGGCAAAACTTTTGAAACATTAGGAATTACCGTTGTACTACAGAAATTTACAAGACAAGGACTTTCTAGACCAGGGAGTCCACACCTGTGGGGTAACGGTCAGCGAGTCTGGCCTCGAAACCAGGTGCCCGGGTTCGAATCCCGGTCGGGGCAAGTTACCTGTTTTAGGTTTTTTCCGGGGGTTTCCCTCAACCTAATATGAGCAAATGCTGGGTAACTTTCGGTGCTGGACTCCGGACTCATTTCACCGGCATTATCACCTTCATCTCGTTCAGACGCTAAATAACCTGAGATGTTGATACAGCGTCGTAAAATAACCCAATAAAATAAAAATAAAAATAGACCAGGGATCGGCATAATGTGCCCGCTTACACTTTAAGCAGTGCCTGCGCGAGAACATTATGTCCATCCCTGATCTAGACAAAAGGAATGATAGTCAATCGGTATCACAGTCATATTCACCAGCAATGCCAAGACAAAAGGCATCGCATACAATTCTTGCGCCTGTAAGAGGGAGAGAAATTTTATCTCCCTTTCTGGGAATCGAACCATGGTCCAATTATGAGTAGCAGCCTAGAGTACGTTATCTAAATGATAACATTAAAATTCAGCAATTAAATAGAAGAAGTATACAGAGGACTTCACAATATAAGTATATTGGAATCGATACAGAAATGTGATATAGTACATTACTTTAAAATGAGGTCAAAGAAAGCTCCTACACACAAAATGAGCAGCTAAAAAAAGGCAGTGTAGCAACACATAATAAAAATGAACGGAACCATTGAAATTACGAACGATGATCTACAAACTCCAAATGTTACAAGATAAATAACTGAATAAAAGTTACAACAAATATACTTACAATATAGTAAATGGAGAAAAAAATGTTCCCATATTCCATTATGTAAATAAACAGAAAACTAAAAAGGGCACGGCATTAAAGTTTTTGTCTTCCTTAAAATTACTGATAATCAGTAGTTTAAATTAAACGTTATAAGCTTGTTGTTGAAATAAAGAGATATTTTATAATTAAGCTTAAATTTATAAAATACCTCCAGATTGATATTTATTATTTACCTGTTCAGTTTCATGATCAAAGGAAGCAATGACGTAGGTGGAGTTTACAGTGTTGCCAAGTGCCTGATTAATTATAATTATATTGATACTTACTTGCTGGCTTTTAAGGAACCCGGAGGTTCATTGCCGCCCTCACATAAGCCCGCCATTGTTCCCTATTAATCCAGTCTCTATCAATATATCCCACCTCCCTCGAATCCATTTTAATATTATCCTCCCATCTACGTCTCGGCCTCCCCAAAGGTCGTTTTTCCTCCGGCCTCCCAACTAACACTCTATATATATTTCTGGATTCGCCCATACGTGCTACATGCCCTGCCCATCTCAAACGTCTGGATTTAATGTTCCTAATTATGTCAGGTGAAGAATACAATGCGTGCAGTTCTGTGTTGTGTAACTTTCTCCATTCTCCTGTAACTTCATCCCTCTTGGCCCCAAATATTTTCTAAGCATCTTATTCTCAAACACCCTTTAACCTATGTTCCTCTCTTAAAGTGAGAGTCCAAGTTTCACAATCATAAAGAACAACCGGTAATATAACTGTTTTATAAATTCTGACTTTAAGATTTTTGACAGCAGACTTGATGACAAAAGCTTCTCAACCGAATAATAACAGGCATTTCCCATATTTATTCTGTGTTTAATTTCCTCCCTAGTATCATTTATATTTTTACTGTTGCTCCCAGGTAGTTGAATTCTTCCACCTCTTTAAAAGATAAATATGACACAATAAAGAAAACTGTGAAGAGGTGGATAACAACAGAAAAGAATTCTGATGGATAAAAGGGTCATGACTCATAACATGAAGACGTTGGTATTACTGTATAGTATCCTATTACGTATAAAAGAAAGTAAAGTTTGGTATTCATAAAACTGCTGCAGAAATTATAATAAGCTTATTTCCATGGTATATGCTGACTGGATCATTGTAGAAGCCAGTGTTACGTTAGTTCAAGGCAAAAAGTGAAATTCGCACAAAGTAGGATTACAGCGTGTTAATTCTGTGATGAATCGTTATAAAATGTTGGACCACCTGTAATCTTCCCCGCTTTAACTGGACGGATCCCGCACTCCGCATTCTGTTAAAACGGGTTAGAGTCCTGTAACTGTGCACATCCCTAATTAGAGTATCCAGTTTGATGAGGAAGTACAGCCTTCTAAGTACAGCATAAAAATGTATAATGTTTTGTCTGGCAATATCAGGAGTGCTTTCAACACACATGCTGAAAGTCTTAAGGTATGAACATTTACACTAATGTATGCATTAGTGAACGCATTCTATAAACTAGAGCAGAGTTTATTCTTAGAAATTACGTCGTTTACCAAATGTGTTGTTGGAGGAAGAGGATACTGAAATTTTACTATAATTCACATAAACAATTCACTTAATAGTAATATACGTCACAAGAGCGGTATGTTGACGTTTTCATGGTCGAGGAAAAGACTGAAAAAGCGAAACGTAGTTGAGCTTTTTTTTATTTCCGAGAACATGAAAACAAACATACCGCTCGTGTATCGTACATTATTTTGTGCGAAGATCGTTTATTACATACCTGGAAGACGAATTTCTAATTAGTTGCAATGAAATCTCCATCTTGGTTTCTGTTTAATGACGCCAACTTCGGAAAACCAAAATATCTTTCTTCAACATTGTTGCTATAAACTGTTTTCTATGTTTACTATACTCCAGCAGGCCGTGACATACGTCTGTTTTTTTTTCCCCCAGTCTATAAATGCGAACTTAAAACAAACGGTAAGGTTATGTAATGATTTATTTTTAATTTTAATATTTTAACAATATTATTTATATAACATATTGCAGTAATAACATCGGCATCTGGAATCTTGTTGATTTTTTCACGGCTTCCTTAATGTTACTTGTATCATGAATGCAATAAGTTTCGTGGAGTAATAGACTTTACTTAATTTTTGCAAATATTTAAAAACAATAATTAACATTGCAATTTAGGTGAAATTGCAGTAGTAAGTTTCCAATTTATAATTATTACTATGTTAAATGTCTCTAAAAATAAAAGCCTAAAGCAGTAAAATGAATGTCGCGCTTAAGCGGTAAGAAGAGGGAAATTGTTATGTGTGTTACGTTGGGAATACTGAATGTGGTATTTCACACTTACCGCGTATTGGTTCTGCGCGAAAAACAAGCAAATATGCACGATCTCGCACAAAATCTTTTGACTGTAGAGAATATATTGCATATAAAATTTAAGCTCTAACTCAATACTATGACATTTAATGTTGCCATTTTTTAAAACTGTGTTAGCCGGGCATTTAAAAGGCTACGCTCACTTCCTTTTCCAATGTAATTGTTTTCAAATTTACCGCAAACTAAATCTGATTTTGGTTGTTTATTTTATATAATTTCATTCTTCAATAGTGTGGCAGCGCTATCCCCAATATTTTTCCGTTTCATTCACTACATAGCAGGACATGGTATTATTCCTTGAGTTGTTTTTGTCACGGATGCTTGAAAATTGTTTTTATCTAAAGTATAAAAATGTGGTTGTTACATATTTTTAGTAGGTTATTTTACGACGCTTTATCAACATCTGAGGTTATTTAGCGTCTGAATGAGATGAAGATGATAATGAAATGAGTCTGGGATCCAATACCGAAAGTTACCCAGCATTTGCTCATATTGGGATGAGGGAAAACCCCGGAAAAAAACTCAACCACGTAACTTGCCCCGACCGGGAATCGAACCCGGGCCACCTGGTTTCGCGGCCAAACGCTGTTACATCTTGACAGAAATAAGTTATTGTAGTGTCTAAAACACATAGTATGTAAGTAGTGTGTATTATATAGGTTGCAGTTAGTGTAGTTTTGTGTAGTTTTACTTAAAAATTGAACGTTAGACAGAAAATATTTTAATATCGTGATGTGGTACCAGGACCTCTGTTAGAAAAGTTTGTCGAGTGTAAGACTTAAGCGTTTTATATGCGAGTTAATTTCTTACAATTAGCCAAATACGACTTCTACAGGCAGCAAATTAACTGTTCTCTTAATAACAGGTTAACAGATAGATGTAATATTACTAGAATTATGTGCAGTGAAATATAAATATAACCTGCATATAAATACATAATCGTAATTGATAAAGACTATTATATAAATTAACATGCAATTTTGAAACGTAACTTAATTAAAGACATTATTGATACACTCGTAATATAATTTTGTAATGGATGCCGCATTGAACGCACCAATCTTCATACACAAATAGTATCATTAATAACTAAATTCAGTTTATTTTACTCACACTCCTATGAACACTATTGGAATATATTAGCTCATTTAAAAACGATATTAAAATTTGATTGGTTACATTTTAATTGCATTAAAAAAACCAATAGTCGCGAATAAAGTTTCGGAAGAGCATTTTCGCTGACACGTCTATGTTCCAGCTAGGGGAAAAAATTTGTAACTTTTGACATGAAAGGTTTGTCTGACGTCACTCGCGGTACCATGGAAACAGAAATGTAAGCCGAATATCGTGCTGTGTGGTTCACTACACGATCCGCCTCGCTCCACTATCTATTCTAATGTGATTCGCACGTCGCCTGATCCAGCCTGCATCTCCTTGATAGGCGAATAGATGCCGCGTTAGCCTGCCAAGAAAATTTTTCATGTTCGATCCCCGGCAGCGACTCTTTTCACTTCCCCTTCATGAGGTAGCTCTTAGACAACGTGTATTTTCGGCTCTCCCTTTCGAAATTCTCTGATGTTCTTTCGGCTGAAAGGCGAAACTCGTAGTGAGACAAGTGACCGACAGGCTTGGAGCTCACATAGACAATTCTTTTCAGCTCCAAGGACACATCTTCGTGTGTCTCTTAAATGTTCTCCATCCATCTCCTCCAGTTAATCAGTCATTCATTCATTGATTGACGATTGTTATGTGATTTGATTGTTTCTCATTGACTATTACACTTTTACTACGTCATACTACTTTTGACCAATAAAAAGGTACGAAAGGACTTTTTCAATCAATTATGGCTGCTTATCGCACAATTGTATCGCGTCTCTAGCATTTGAAGGGTCCAGGGAAAAACCTGTTGAGTCCAAAATTATCAATTTTTTGTTTTGGATGACATGTAATACCTCAGGCAGTAGAGATTACTGTGGTTTAATTGTACAGAGTAAAAACTTGATTAAGCCAGACATATTTGAAAAATGATAACTCAGAGACAATAGAATGTAATGGACCTTGAAACTTTAAACTTGCTCTCCTGTAAAAACAGTAAAATGTGACTTTGCAGGTTCTTCTCCTGGACCCTTCATTTGTTTACACAGGTCTGGAACTTCTACGTAAATACCTGTTTCACATTTACATATACATCCAAATTGCCATCCATGTCAATTATAACACTCATTACCAACTTACAGCCTCTATTTGAATATCCTACAAAGTTGTAATTACAAGAAATACTTCGATTCTCATACGAGAAGCTCACTTCCAAAGGTACCAACTACAAAAAATTCGAAAATGAAATAACAAGTGATACCATGTTTGAAGCTACATTCTATAATATGGTGAAAGCAAAATTAGCAAAAACGTGTCATGCCCATGTTAAATTATATCTTAAAATCTTGCTTTCATTGCAAAAGTACCAAATCCCTACTGATTTCTCTTCCAAACGTTACCACACCCGTTCTGCCAATTGTCTGCTTCACATGATGTATGATAGAGGTCGGTGTAATTATGTTACTTAAGAGCATGATTATTTACTTCGCGAGACTGTGAAATTTCATGTCTTAACTGTTGATTTTCATTGGATAAACTGGTAGGAAGTAACACACGTTACTGTAACATCTTAAAAAAATGAAAATAAGTGAGACATAGTGGGTAACTGTACATTACATATTTTATACGGGAGCATTCGATTATGAACATAAGCAAATTTTAAAAGAGGGGAAAAAGTTTGAAAATACTTCAGATCTGTGTAAACAAGTCCTTTATTAAAATTATATTCATGAAGCTATAAACAGGATATAATCCACCTTATAAGAGAAATGGGATATATATTACAGTACATCAGTTGAGTTGCTATAGTGAAGTTGTGAAGAAAGATCACTTGAAAGGAACAATGACGTATGTGATAATGAATTAGTTGATGAAGATGTTACAAAAGATATATTAATGTTAATTACTGGAAATATTTTAACCCATAAATTTCTATTTTCACTCAACCAAGTCATCACTTTCATGACAAAAAGTAACACCTCCATTTTCAAATATGCAATAAAATCTGAACAGCGTAATAAATAACAGAAATACTTCCTAGAATAAATACAATTAACCTCCTTAACATGTTGATGGAACTTAAGGTATACGTACACCCACAAAACGCAAAAAATGACGAAAAATTAGAATTTTCAAAATATAACTATTTTAATAGAGAATTTTCTCCTCTTTAATTTGATATAAGAATTTTAGATTTATGTATGTATGTATTTATTTACACTGCAAGTGGGCAAGCACCCGGTGGCAGTGGTATATACAATATTCACAAATACACAATAAAATGATAAGCAATACACAATAAAATTTACAATACACAATACAATGTTATACACAATACAATAAGAATAGACAATACAATTTAACACAATAATAATAAAACATAAAATAAAATACCTAATTTTACAATACAACCTACATAATTATAAATACAACCTACATAATTATATGCCTTATGGTTTTTCAGATAAGTCCCATTTTCCAAAATGCTGCGTCATCAGCCACGGTCACTTACTTTTGGAGTGATCTTCGTAGCAATCAATCCCCTCGTCCAGCATTACTTGTAAAATAAACTTCTTTCTAGTCCCGAAATAGATGCATACATATCTGGGCATGATCATTAGATTGGAAAAAAAAAATTACATAATGAAGCAATTTATAATCTTTTACTGTTAGTCATAAAACTGTAAATTTGTGTGTCAATGATGTTGTACGTCATTTTAATAAGAGTCCAAAAGGAGAAATTACAATTCTGAAGAGGATGGGCATAAACCCTGGGACAAACACCATCGCAGGATTTGTTGCATCAATTTAAATTGGGACAAAAAAAACATTCAACACCTGAAGTTAAAACAAGGCGGAGGTATTTGAGAGGCAGAAAGAAGCTGAAACTGGACCGACATGAAGCTGCTTAAGGGGTGACATATGATGATGGAGTCTTCTAGGCTCTGAAAGTTTTGGTTCATTTCCTTTAAATAGTAATTTTAGAATATTTAATTCTTTCAAACATGATATCTCAGTCAAATATGGTGATATCAAGAAGATATTGGTGTCATTTTGAAGCTTGAAATATCCCCAGTGCCTGACAATGAGTAAAATAACATTAATATAATTAATAATTATCTATGGATTTCTTACATGATTTATGCAACATAAAATATTATTGTAAGTTACATATATGGTAATATTTAATTAATGTAAATAAAAAAATAGCTCTATGCCAGGCACTAAAGAATAGTTTTAGCTATAAAACAGTGAAAAACTGTGGCTCTATCTTAAAAACTGCATGAGCTATCATGTTTCAAGTTGCATGTCAAAATTATAAACAAAATAATTTTAGACATAATTTCAAGGGATCTGTTTACTTCATTATTCTTTCTAATGTGCCATTCTCAATTGTATAACAATTTTATGCAAAATTTACAAAACAAAAATTTTTGTATGTAAATATTATACCTTAAATTCATCTGAAACAATTTACAGTCTCAAACTAATATTTTGGAAGGCTACTGTAAATTATTTTCCGGAGTTGGTACCTTTTGAACCCGGGTTTTCAGCATTCAAGTTTCTTTTCTGACCAATACTATTAATTTTACGGACCATTTCTGCCCTAGTTTATCAAAATAAATTTCTAAAATGGTTATATTACAGACTTTATAATGATTAACCTATGAGAGTTATGCTACAATGCTTCAACATTTCCATTTTACTAGTTTGCAAATTCGACGAGAAATTGTCAATCTTTAAACTTTCTTTATAAAATTATTAACAATAAGTTGGATTGTGTTGGTTTATTTTATTATATCATTACATGCACCTAAGCGTTAAAAGAAATTTCGAAATTTGTCTTTCATCGTATAAGGACAAATTTCAACAAATCTTTCAGTTTTCCAAATTTCTGTTATCAATAAATTACATCCTCATAAAAATTTTGATATTTTCAAAACAAAATTTTTAGATAAAGAATTATTTATATCATATTTTACAGAATCTTGTTGTTAGTTAATTTAAGTCTCAACCTTATTTATTTTCTTTTTTTCTTTCCCTTATTTCTATTTTGTTTCAGTTTTTGAAAGTGTATGTTTCCTTTTCCTTGTTTATGTTTTATAAATTTTTTTAGTCGTGAACATTATTAATTTATGTTCAACAACAAAATGAATAAATAAATAAATCAAATAAATAAATAAATATTTTGTAATTCCACCGCCCGGCATTGTACAGCTCTGTACTTGACCCACACTCGACTGAGCACCGCCGGGCGGTTAATATAACTTTTCAGAGCTGCAGACGCTAATTCGTTTATCGCCGAGCAGTGACGGGTCGCTCCAAATGGGACCAGACGCTCGGCGTCTCCTCTAATAGAGCGCAGATTCGGCTCAATAATTAGGCTCTAACTTGCAACTTCTTCGGACAGAAATACTACAAAGCCGCTCCAACTTGGGAGAAGTACGTCGCACGCAATCATTGTTCACTGGCTGCGATGGAGCTGGAATTAAATTCCTTCTCCTATGACAACAACTACCTTCAGCGGAGAATAAGATGAAGACGTGGCGAATAAAACAAGAAAGAATCCGAGTCTTCAGGCAGAAATCTGTTCCCTGCTGTGGTAAATAATTAAGAATATATTTCCATACATACCCGTAAGCATGATTCATTCATTCATTCATTCATTCATTCATTCATTCATTCATTCATTCATAGAGTTCTGTAGGTATTTCACTGCAAACGCAACATTCCCAGTCTTTCCCATTTTCTACCTTCCTCTTGTCTCCGCATATGATGTGTATATATCTTAACCCTTTCTTACCTATAGATACCATATGGCAATAATTAACTTTATAGCATTTATATACTTTGTGTTACATTGTGTTTTCGAGTTTGGCATTTTTTCCGGTTATTATATGCTTATTTAAGTTGTGTTAACTCTCGCTAGTGGTTTTATATTTTATTTTATCCGTCTTAGTATTTATTTTATTATTGTAAATATTTTTGTTTTATCACTATTATTATTATTATTATTATTATTATTATTATTATTACTATTATTTATATCATCAGCATTATTATTTGAACCCTGTAAAATTTATGTAGACTACTGGACTGTACCCGAGCACGAGCATATGCTCATTTCGGGTATCTATTCATATGTATTCAATTCAAATGTAAATTGTAAATAAATTTGAAATTTGAAATTTGAAATATGAAGGTAAATTTTGCTGGATAACTTCTATTTCAATACAAACTCATCAATATAGTTTTGTTTCAAATGTTGCCACTCCCGTAACTTGGTCACTTAATTGGTCCTAATACAGCTATTTGTTTCAACATGGATTGCTTGTAAATTTAATTTGGGTTAGAAAGGGTTAATGTTGTCTATCATCTGATACCTTCTTCTGCCCCAACTCTTCTCCCGTTCACCATTCCTTCCAGTGCATCCTTCAGTAGACAGTTTCCTCTCAACCAGTGACGCAGCCAATTCTTTTCCTCTTTCTGCGTCATTCTTTCTTCACCCACTCTTTTCAACACAGCTTCGTTTCTTCCTTTGTCTGTCCATTTCATACGTTCCATCTTTCGCCATACCCACATTTCAAATGTTTCTATTCGCTTTTCATCACTGTGTCGTAATGCCCATGTTTCTGCCCCATAAAATGCTACACTCCACACAAAACACTTCACTAGTCTATTCCATAGTTCTTTCTCTAGAGATCCGGAGATGTTACTTTTTCTACTAAAAGCTTCCTTGGACATTGCTATTCTCCCTTTGGCTTCTTGGGAGCAGCTCATGTTACTGCTTATAGTACACCCCAAGTATTTGAAGCTGTCCACTTGCTCTACTGCTTCATTTAGAATTCGCAAGTTTACCTTCTTTACTTTTCTTGCTAGAACCATGTTCTTTGTTTTGTTGGCATTTATCTTCATCCCATACTGCTAACAGCGTCATGAAACGGCAAACTAATATATTTATCACGTAGAAGATTGTCAATTTATTCTCCAGCCCTTCTCTTACAAACAGTGTGCCTTTTTATTACTTTTTCAGAGATGAAAATACTCGTTTACCAACACTTTTTATGTCGACATTGAAGATCGTCATTTACAATAATTATTATTCATAACTATCCATACCTGCGCACTTCGATTCACTTTTTATGAATATATTACATCATTGACTTAAATAGATTATATTTTCAAATACAACTTTCATATTACTCAGTGAATAATTGGCTTATTGTATGTTTTGAAGGCCGTAACTCGGAAACCAAGCATTTCCGGACACATGTTGTAATGAACTTTTTGTATTGTCTACATATGGGGGAATACATACCTGAAATTATGCGTCCTACTTTTGAAACACCCTGTATAATACAGTTAATGTGCTGTAAATTGAATGGTATACTGTATAGGTCAGCTGATGAATTGTTTAAGCTTATAAATTGAATTAATCTACTTCATATGAATTGTACAATTTTGTATAGCTTAACGAAAATAAGTTTGTAAATTGAACTAATTTGATTGTATATGTTTGTATAGTTTGGCTGGTGAATTGTATATGCTTTTAAAATGATTACTAGTCTGTATAGCTCTAATGATGAATTGTATATAGACCTACTGCAAATCTGTAAATTGAATGGTAGTCTGTATAGGTCAATTGATGAATTGTATATGCTTTAAATTGAATAGTAATCTGTATAGCTCTATTGATAAATTGTTTGTGTTTGTAATTTGAAGTAGTTTGCATGATATGTGTTATCAATTTCTGTATATCACAACTGGTTGAATTGTTTATGCCTTAAATTTAATTAACTTACTTGTTTTGTATTATACATATAGCTCAACTGATGAAGGATCGTTTGCGTTTCTAAATTTAATAATCTGATTGGCTATGTATTGTAAACTTTTAGTAGCGCTATCGATGTAGCTCAGTCGGCAGACTCGCTGGGCTGCTGATCCGGACCTGCGTTCGGGCTTGGGTTGGATCCCCCTTTGGTCTTTGGTTTCTTCCGAGGTTTTCCCCAGCTGTGGGACTGAAGCCGGATGGTCTATGGCGAGTCCTCGACATCAACCCCTTTGATTTGATTACCTGGTTGGGTTTTTCCGAGGTTTTCCCTAATCAAAAGGCAAATGCCGGGTAATAGTTTGGCGAATCCTCGGACCTCACCTCATCTCACTACATCTCGCCAAAACATTGTAAAAAAATTGCACAAAATTGTAAAAATTGTAGAAAATTACTAAATTGTAAACCTATAAAAATTTGTAAAAATTGTAATTGTAATATTGTAAAATTCTGACTTCTTCCACATCTTAAAGCTTCATTGCTCATGTAAGATCTATGGAATATAATAAATGAATGAATGAATAATCCTGAAGACGTCAAAAAAATGTTCATCGTAAGTAACTTTGTCTCTGAATCACAATTCAAGACAAACCATGGACAGTACTGCCACTCGAACGACATAAAGAACGAAATTACTACCACACGATTATTTAAAAAAGAATGTTGTTTACTTGTTAGTAAACTGTAACACGGCAATAAACGAGGATTACAACTGAATAATGAGAAATTTTATTTGAATTTATGGTGAATTTAGTTACAGCACAAATTTTGTGATGAAGCTCCCTCAAATGTAAACATGAATAAGTGTAGTTCTGCATTTAGAAATTTGCTGCGTTGTTATTGGAAAACTTTGCTAAATCTGCACTGCCTCACGTTCCCATAATTGGAGCTTGTTTAATATCACACATTCTGAATAACGTAACATATTAAACCCGATATAACGCTCGCAACATTCTCTATTTAATGACTTGATGAATGCGATTTTACATACGAAATGCTTCTAGCTGTGGCTGGCAATTCCCTATAAACGGGATATAGCAATTATGCACCCGATCACAATTATTACCGGCACAACATAAATGACAATAACTGGAATGCAAATACTATATATTATATGAACGGATTTAAGTAATTATTTATGTCTCCAGTATATCAATCTAACAGCTCATACACAGTGCTCTTGAGCTGAATCTGACACTACAGGACTCAATGAGAGGATTTTTATTTTTATTTTGTGTTATTTTACGACGAGCAGAGTCCGTATAGGTCAGTTTGTATCTGATCCTTTTCCAATTCACTGCGGGCTAAAGCAGGGAGATGCACTATCACCTTTACTTTTTAACTTCGCTTTAGAATATGCCATTAGGAAAGTCCAGGATAACAGGCAGGGTTTGAAATTGAACGGGCTACATCAGCTTCTTGTCTATGCAGATGACGTGAATATGTTAGGAGAAAATACACAAACGGTTAGGGAAAACACGGAAATTTTACTTGAAGCAAGTAAAGCGATCGGTTTGGAAGTAAATCCCGAAAAGACAAAGTATATGATTATGTCTCGTGACCAGAATATTGTACGAAATGGAAATATAAATATTGGAGATTTATCCTTCGAAGAGGTGGAAAAATTCAAATATCATGGAGCAATAGTAACAAATATAAATGACACTCTGGAGGAAATTAAACGCAGAATAAATATGGGAAATGCGTGTTATTATTCGGTTGAGAAGCTCTTATCATCCAGTCTGCTGTCCAAAACTATGAAAGTTAGAATTTATAAAACAGTTATATTACCGGTTCTTCTGTATGGTTGTGAAACTTGGACTCTCACTCTGAGAGAGGAACATAGGTTAAGGGTATTTGAGAATAAGGTGCTTAGGAAAATATTTGGGGCTAAGCGGGATGAAGTTACAGGAGAATGGACAAAGTTACACAACACAGAACTGCACGCATTGTATTCTTCACCTGACATAATTAGGAACATTAAATCCAGACGTTTGAGATGGGCAGGGCATGTAGCACGTATGGGTGAATCCAGAAATGCATATAGAGTGTTAGTTGGGAGACCGGAGGGAAAAAGACCTTTAGGGAGGCCGAGACGTAGATGGGAGGATAATATTAAAATGGATTTGAGGGAGGTGGGGTATGATGATAGAGACTGGCTTAATCTTGCACAGGATAGGGACCGATGGCGGGCTTATGTGAGGGCGGCAATGAACCTTCGGGTTCCTTAAAAGCCATTTGTAAGTAAGTTATTTTACGACGCTGTACCAACATCTAGGTTATTTAGCGATCTGAATGATATGAAGGTGATAATGCCAGTGAAATGAGTCCGGGGTCCAGCACCGAAAGTTACCCAGCATTTGCTGGAAAAAAACCTCAACCAGGTTAATTGCCCCGACCGGGATTCGAACCCGGGCCACCTGGTTTCGCGGCCAGACGCGCTGACCGTTACTTCACAGGTGTGGACCCCAATGAGAGGTGTAGCGAGATAATACACTCAGATATCAGCTGAGTCAGGTATTGTTTGTATTTATTTACATTCCACGGTATTCGTAGATCGCTTCACAGCTAGAATATGTAACATATAAAAAAAAAAATCTTAGTTGTACTAGAAAGTCTTAATTCATAACCACGGTCTAGTTGAAATATATACAGAAAAGTTTTCCAATATAATAATAATAATAATAATAATAATAATAATAATAATAATAATAATAATAATTTATTTTAGCTGGCAGAGTTAAGGCCGTAAGGCCTTCTCCTCCACTCAACCAGCAAAAAGTATATATACATATGCATGGACTTACAAAGAATTCCACAATTTGATTTAGATGAGATTTACATGTATACAAGAGTTATTTACGAATTAAACAACAAAATACTATGAACTATTAATTAAACACTGAAATACAAACTATGTAGCAGAATTAAGCTAAAATACATAGAATGTTAATATATTTCAAATAATCTTAGATAATAGAAAGAGATTATTATCAGGCAATTTTGAGTGCATGTCTAAAGGAAGGAGTAACAATGTAGACGATGATAGTTTAAATCAGTTTGATTGGAGTGAAATGCTAATAAGGTTATCTTTTAAGCTGTTCTTAAAGGTGTTTATTGTCTTGCAGCCCCTAATACTTTGTGACAAGGAATTCCATTGTCGCGAGGTGGATACTGTAAAAGATGATGAATAACAAGATGTTCTATGAAGAGGTATATTTAGCGCGCCACAGATAAGTGATCTGGTATTTACGTCGTGGTTAGAGTATAGATAAGAGAAACGAGACGAAAGGTAATTTGGTGTTGAGGTGTGCAGAATTCGAAAGAGTAAAGACAAAGAGTGTAAAGTTCTGCGTTCTTTAAGTCGGAGCCACGAAAGACTTGTAAAGGACGGTGATATGTGATCATAACTTAGGCCACTTAACAAAACGTCACAATAATCGAAGTGCGACATTACTAGGGTTTGTACTGGGGTAAGTTTTAGTTGCTGGGGCAAGAAGTTTCTTAAGTGACTCAAACAGTGAATAGAGGAACAGATTTTTTTTATCGTTTCTTTAACTTGAAAATTCCAACTTAGATTATATAGTCTACTAGTACAACACAAGGGGTTAGTATTGATACTTAATATAAGTCAGAAATATTCATGAAGCGCTGTTGAATGTCATGAATTCACCTACAGAATAGAAGGCGTGAGAAATTAGGTACTTCTTTAATTTCATCCTAAATAATCTCATGTTTTGAGTGTGATTTTTATATCCATAGAGAGGCTATTAAAAATGTTACTGCCATATAACTCACTCCTTTACGATAGCAGATAAACTTGCCGATGGAGTATGAAAGTCATTTTTCACGAGTATTTATTTATGTTATGAACTGCTGCAATAGTTGCAAAGATTTCACGATAACATACGAGGAAGTTTATTGATGAAAAATTATGAGAACCCATGGGCATTATTTGTAGTTTCTTTAAATAGTTCTACACGATTACCTAAATTTGGCACCTACTATTTTTCTAATTACTCTTTTTTCTAGTAGAAATATACTGTTACTATCTGTAGAATTTTTCCAGAATAATATTCCAAAAATCATTACCGATTGGAAGTATGAAAAGTATAATTGTTTTTAATCTATTGATATTTACTATCTCTTGCACAGATCTAGAGGCAAAACATGCTGAATTTAGTTTGGGGTAATTTCTTTAATATGATTTTTAAACTGTAACATATTATCGATTTATAAACCAAGAAATTTGGCTCTTTTTGTTTTCTGTCAGGGACCTAGCATTAATTATTACGCCTGAAATTTGCGAGATTGAATTTGGACAGGATTTAAGTTGGATTATATTAGTTCTGTTACAATTTGATACTAATTTATTGCCTGAGAATCAATAACATACTTTGAGTAAAACTGCCTCTGTTAAATATTGGACTGTGTTGGAGTCATTGGCTGTAACTACTGTACTTGTATCATCAGCAAATAATATGGGATGACCTACATCTTTTATTAGGGGGGCAAGATCATTTATAAACACTAGAAAAAGTAGGGGACCTAATATTGATCCTTGTGGAATTCCATTATTAATAGTTCCCCATGTCGAGGCAAATTTAATAGTTGTATTTACTTCGACTTTATGTAACATATCTTTGAGATATGACTGAAACCAATGGTGTGCAACGCCTTTAATTCCAAAATAATATAATTTGTCTAGCAGAATTTTATGATTTATACACTCAAATGCATTGGATAAACCACAGAAAATCCCCCCAAACTTTAGAATTTGTTATTAATTACCTCCAGAATTTTGTCAATTAAACTAAATGTTGAATTTTCCGTGGATTTCATTTTTCCTAAATTCAAACTGTTCTGGGACTAAATGTAATCGAAAGGAGGACGCTAGGAGAGCGACTAGGATCACGTCTGGTTTGTAAGCAAAGGTTCTCAACTGCGCAGACGCAAGTGAGTGAAGTGGAAACGCAGATTTACTTTGCGAACACTGACTTCAACTGTTCTAGAACATGACAACTCAGATAACGTAATTTTTCAGCCGAGCAAAAAAACCTGAAACCGTATAAAGATATAAGGCATATTATGCCAACATTAATTGTTAAGAAAATTATATTATCATAAAAAACCATAGTAGGCGTTTAATAATTCGAATAAGTTTGAGTTGTGGCATTTTTGTATGTAATATATGAAAACTAAATATATTTCATCTTGTGACATCAATATTAGATATAGTAATAGTATAGTGACAATGTCAATTATTGTAAAATATTCCAGGCTCATTGCTATGTTAAACAGTTCGGTGATGTCATATTGTCTTTCCAGGAAGATTCTTCAGAACTATCTTATCAGATCCTGGAGAACTGGAAGATTTTAATGATTTGATTAACGATTTTACTTCGGAGGGAGCAGTTTTCTGAATTTTACTGTTATGTGGCTTCTTTAAGATTATTGCGACTTCTCTTGATTTACAATATTATAATCTGTGTGTGCAAGAGGTTCCTCAAAAAGATTTTCTAAGTATTCTGTAATGGGTTCAGATATTTCATTCGGGATATATTTGAGTAAAGAAGAAGATTTTATTGCTGTTTAGGAAAGGAGTTACATTTTCTCAGCTTTTTAGTAATTTTCCAAATGGTATTTGATGAAGCATCATCTTTTACATCTGCTTCAGATTTATTAATTCTGAGTTCAGTAGCCCGTCTATGAAGTTTGGTTTTTCAATCATCATATATATTTTTATCTGCAGCATTACAAGTTCTCTGTCACTTTTTCCTAGCGCGTCTTTTTTTTTCACATAGTTTTTTAGTTTTTTTATTTGTATTTTCATTTTTATGATATAAAAATTAGCCGGCTGGAGTGGCTGGGCCACATTATCAGAATGGACAATAATAATCCTAAAAGATTACTAGATGCCACGCTAAGTGGTAAAAGAAGAGTAGGAAGACCTAAACTACGATGGTTGGATGATGTTCAGGATGATCTAGTTAAAGCAGGAATTAAGAGATGGAGACGGAGAGCCCTAGAGAGGGAAGATTGGGCGGCAATTCTTAAGGAGGTCAAGGCTAAACTAAAAGGGCTGTATGACCACAGATGATAATGATGATTTTCATTTTTATTCATCTGGAAGAAATCAGTTGCTAACTTGACTGCAGAGCTAAGAGTTTTGGTGTGCATTTCAATTGCTGCATCCAAGTCTTCTATGGAGGAAACCGTTATGTTACCTGGAGTGGAATACCTTCAATAATCTCTAAATGTGCTCCAATCGATTTCATCAAGAGAGATATTTTTTAAAGTTGTAGAAGCAGGAATATCGTCGGATGTCAGAATCATAGGATTATGATCAGAAGGCAAATCGATTCTGTGTAAAGTGGTGTATTTTTTAATATATTAGAGCTATGTCCAAAACATCCCGATTATGTGAATTATTAAATGTACAAATCCTGCCAAACAGAAAAGTGACACACGTGTTCTCTATCGGTTAATATAGGAAGTATAAATGTGTCGTTTGTTTTAGTTAGACCTATGCGTCATAATTTTCTGCATATTTTTACACTATTAACTCAGAATCGTTCTCTTTTAGTTCTGTCACTTTTCTATAATCATGTTCCATTATTATCCCCTTTTTGTAATTTTTTACTTGGTTATTTAACGATGCTGCATCAACTACGAGACCATTGTTGTAAATATTATATGACGAAAAACGTAACCTATTGCATAGTAAATAACAAAATATTGATGAAGTAAAATAAACAAGTTATAGGGATGACTATCCAAAAAAAATTATATTAAATAAATGTTATTTTAAATATTTAATTTTTATCTTAAATGTGTTAGCATTGAAGCCAGTTAATTCAGGGTTATTTTAAAAAGGGAATTAGGCCTATATAAATAGTTTAAGACCAAAACTTCCGTTGTGTTTATATCAGCAGTAGCGAAACGTTTGTGCTCAATTAGCTAATAGATTTGTCCGGTTTCTTTTTGTGTCCTATTTGTGCATACACAACTTTCAATTGTGATTTCTAGGGTATAAGTATCCTAACAAGAAATATTAAAGAAAATAGGTAAATATTCAACACATTAAATTCGTAAAAAGTATATTAATTTGGATACTAAAGAAGTTCTGATAAGCAGATTTTTATAATACGTTTCGTGGCAAATTTGTACTTTCATACATAGAATGAGGGAGTGACTTTGCTGACCAGTTTGTTATCTCTTTACAGACTGTTGTTCTTTATGTTGCTGTTATTATTATTATTATTATTCTATGCGGATGACGTGAATATGTTAGGAGAAAATCCACAAACGATTAGGGAAAACACGGGAATTTTACTGGAAGCAAGTAAAGAGATAGGTTTGGCAGTAAATCCCGACGAGACAAAGTATATGATTATGTCTTGTGACGAGAATATTGTACGAAATGGAAATATAAGGATTGGAAATTTATCTTTTGAAGAGGTGGAGAAGTTCAAATATCTTGGAGCGACAGTAACAAATTTAAATGATACTCGGGAGGAAATTAAACACAGAATAAATATGGGAAACGCCTGTTATTATTCGGTTGAGAAGCTTTTATCGTCTAGTCTGCTGTCAAAAAATCTGAAAGTTAGAATTTATAAAACAGCTATATTACCGGTTGTTCTGTATGGTTGTGAAACTTGGACTTTCACTTTGAGAGAGGAACATAGGTTAAGGGTGTTTGAGAATAAGGTGCTTAGGAAAATATTTTGGGCTAAAAGGGATGAAGTTAAAGGAGAATGGAGAAAGTTACACAACACAGAACTGCACGCATTGTATTCTTCACCCGACATAATTAGGAATATAAAATCCAGACGTTTGAGATGGGCAGGGCATGTAGCACGTATGGGCGAATCCAGAAATGCATATAGAGTGTTAGTTGGGAGGCCGGAGGGAAAACTACCTTTGGGGAGGCCGAGACGTAGATGGGAGGATAATATTAAAATGGATTTGAGGGAGGTGGGATATGATGATAGAGACTGGATTAATCTTGCTCAGGATAGGGACCGATGGCGGGCTTATGTGAGGGCGGCAATGAACCTCCGGGTTTTTTAAAAGCCAGTAAGTAATATTATTATTATTATTATTATTATTATTATTATTATTATTATTATTATTATTATTATTATTATTATTATTACTACTACTATTTTATTTTAACTCATTCACACCCAAAATTTGTACCATTTGATATCGTCCCAGCTCATGTTGTATTTATTTCCCCAAACGAATTATGCCGCAGAGCTCAACACCAGAAGTCCGGTCCATCGTGAAGTCCAGGTATACGATCTGATTTATTGACACGGTCTCCCACAGTAGACTTCTAATAGCTCAGTCCCTGGGGCGAAGAAGGTATATCGATGCGATAAAATTCCGATCAGAGTAAAGTTTCTAGTCCTTTTTTTCTTTTCACCATGCTGGCGGGATTTATCTGTGATACAGTGCAGCTGAAAGCTCTTGAATCAAGTGTACTTATTTCTGTTGGGAGAACGCATCTATAGCTCAGATGTTCCCTTATGGAAGCTAAATGTTATTCACTTTCAGAATTCTTTCACTCCCATTTATGAAACTGTCAAATGGATCATAATCTTAACCTTCAAATGTTTGAGGTTCAAGGTAGACACGCTATATAATTATTTCTTTTATCAACAGTAACCTCAATAGAGTGGGATTTAACTGACTATTACACAATTAGAAGAAAGTATATAAAACTTAGAAGTAACGAAGTACTCCAATACAATAAAATATTAATTGACTTACGAAAATACAACTGTCTTCAAATGTATTATTGTACCATCTCAACATTACAAATATTACGTTAGATGCATGCTAGATGGCAGTAGTGAGCAATGCCTTCTCGTCGAGAAGTTCTCGATCTATTATACACGATGGCAATGTTACTAGTCAAGAAGACTTTGTTGATTCTGTTTCATTTTTATTAAAATGCAACATTCCACTACAATTAACCGAGTCCCAGTAATCAACGTCACTTGACAGATGATTTTCAATAAATCTTAATATTAAACAATCTCTGAAACGTGACTATCCATAATATCATATAGCAGAAGCTATAACATAACCTAACTAATATACACAAGTGTTAGAAAAGTTTTAATTAACGATGACATAAAAAAATAAACATGAATAATTTTAAAAGGAATAATTATTGAATGTACAATTTTCAAATTTGAATGTGGTTGGTGGTTCAATTGATGTTATATTGGACGTGTGCGTAATAGAAGTGGAACTCGTTGATTTAGGCCTACATGGTGTATTCAACTTATTCAGGATTTCCGAATGGAATAAATTTTCAGAAGAAAGGTATGATAGTGATTTTATTAATTCTTGTTCTTGAATGCCAATTTCAAATTTGAAACTGCTGTGCATCGACTGGTGGTTTTCAATTGATATATATATATATATATATATATATATATATATATATATATTTGACGTCCAGACCAGCGCAGTTTCAAATGTTGCAAACAAAGAAACAAATGCTAGGGACGCGATTTAAACAAATGCTAGGGCGCGATGGTGTGCGATTCAACATGATTGGTTGTAATACGTCCTTTCGTACCGTTTTCTTCATTTGATTTGTAAATCAGTAATTTCAGAGGTTTTGATTTATCATAGAAAATAAAACTCAGTGATCTTTATTAATTCTTGAAATTCTCTAATGCAATAAAATAGGTATTAATTGACTTTAAAATTCCATTTCACTAATGTTAGCTTCACCAAAACGTTTGAACGGAGCCGCCATTTTCAGTTGGCTATCTATGAGGAAAAATAACGATCGTAAAGCATGTTTTATAGTAGCGAAAGAATTTGCATTTGGAAATGGTTGCAAGAAAAAAGAAACAAATGCTAGGGAATGATACGATAAAATTAAACAAATGCTAGAAGTGATACAAATAAACTCTAGGAATTGATAAAATTGTAGCGATAAACAGTCGTGATTGGTTAAAATACGTCGTTTCGTACCGTTTTATTGGCAAAAAGTAGTATGACGTAGTAAAAGTGTAATAGTCTGTATAATATTTGAAGGGTTCAGAACCATAGAGGTTTGATTTATCTAAAATCAAAACTCAAGGGTTAAAATGAAGTTATTACCATAATTCAATGGATAGAAAGTAAAATAAAGTATCTAATTAAAATAAAATAAGTCAATCTTTATTAAACTTGTATTCTTAACTAAACTTCCTTTCCCGTTTTTAATAAATGTTAGCTTCAAAAAAACGTTTGAATTGGGAGGACCATTTAAAATTTGGCTTTGCAAGGGGTTTGGGGGTACAAAACTAAAATTTGATTATCTGTTGGCCTACGTCTTTTATAGTCCACTGAAGAATTTGCATTTTGAAGGGAAGTGAAAAGAATAAAAGAAACAAATGCGAGGGGGGAATTTGATACTGATCACGGAACGGGAACAAAGAGCTGGCTGGTGTTTGCCGTTAGGATAAACTGTCATCTGTTGTTCGATGATAAAGGTGAAGGCGTCGGAAGCAGTCGTGATTAATCTGCAATTTGAGTCGTTTCGTACCGTTTTATTTCGAAAAAGTGACCTCGTATAACGTAGACAATTTAAGGTTCTAATAGGCATAGTAAAGGGAATAATATGGGGAAGGGTTCAGAACCATTTCTTATAGGGCTCATCCCGACATTTGTCTAAAACCTGAGGAAAACCAAGGGTTAAGGATGAGTTGTTATTAAGAGACTAGCCAATTTGGCTATTATGTAGGAGGTGATTGTTGTCATAGCCTTGTTGAATCGTCTAAAATAAGCCATCTGGCTATATATGGCTCAATTAAAACTAAATGATAAGTCAATTAATTTTATTAAACTATGGGGATATTCAGGTCCGTGGCCCATTTCTTTTTCATCCCGACATTTGTCTTTTAAAAAATGGAATACCTTAGGCAGGATGAGTTGTCTCTAAGAGACTAGCCAATTTCTATTATGTAGGAGGTGATTGTTGTCATAGCATTTTGAATCGTCTCATCAGACCAGCCATTTGCGCTCCGAACAGGGGAGAGATTTGCTCATTTAGAGTTAATTAGGGAGATTTGGGGATATCAGTAAGGTAAATTGGTTTAATTTCTTTTAGGGCTCATTACATTTGTCTTAGCGCCTGAGGAAAACCACGGAATACCTTAGGCAGTGAGCGTTGTCTCATATAAGAGACTAGCCAATTTGGCTATTATGTAGGAGGTGATTTTTGTCATGAGCCTTGTTGACCAGCCATTACCTGGTTATGATGGCTCAATTACGAAGAGGGGGAGCAAATGTTAATTAATTTAGGTTAATTTTCATGGGGATGCTGACCCCGGCTCATCCTCATTTTCACCTTAGGCGGAAAAATTATCACTATGGCTCTGAACCCTTAATTTATGTTATCATTCAGACGCCGAAAATAGCATTTGCTCCTAATTGTTGTATCATAACGTCTGAAGTTTAAAATTACTTAATTAAAATATTCTATTATTTGAAGTTTCTTTTAGAATAAGTTTCTAAGTGGAAAAATATGACACTATGTACTCAGTCATAGACAATGGAAGTGACTTTCCTAAAGTATTTTAAGGGTATATGTACGTGAACGACCACAAATATTATCAGAAAATGCAAGCTCTAAATTTCTAAAATTTTATAAGAAAATGAACTCACAATTCGACAAAAATTAAAAGATACAACAACAACAACACTTATAGAACTTAAATATTTGATAAAAGCGTAAGAAAAGGTTACCAATAATATTTTTCAAACCAGTTTTATCAGAGTATGAAAAAAAAAAAAACAAACAAACAAACAAATTCTGCTGTTACATCATTTGGTAACCGTAACATTGTTATGATATGTCTGACATCTTTGATATTTTTCCTGCATGTAATAAACACTTATTTCTGAAAAGTAGACTACTCCCAGACATTGTATAGTCAATTATTTTTATATAAGTATATATATATATAAGGTCCTATTTTAATAACAATTATTGATAAATAGATTTTTAAAATTTTATTTTGTTATTAATGACATAATTTATTTTATTGAGATGTACAGTTGTATAATTTAATACAATTAATTTTTTATTTTTATAAAATATATTAAAATTTACATAATGTTTTTCTAATTTTCAAAAAATGGACATTATTGTAGTCTACCTTTTGCATAAATTCATGTTAAATCAGTGTACAAAATTTCAGAATTCTATTTCTAATGGTTGTGGAGTTATGAAATAATATGTATGAAAATTTTCAAATTTTGGAAAATTTAATTTAAAGTAAAATTTGAATGCTTAAAAATATTATTACTAACCTTTTTTTATACTTTTATCAGATATTCAAGTTCTAATAAGTCTTGTTGTGGTACCTTGTAATTATTGTACAACTGTGAGTTCATTTCCTTATAAAATTTTAGAACTTTAGAGCCTGCATTTTCTGGTACCGGTAATAATTGTGGTCGTTCACGTACATATACTCTTAAATCATATTGAGAAGAATCCCTCATTTCAAAAACATCTCAAAATCGAAAATCGTTATCACGCCGCTGGCTGCACGGCTTGTTGTCGCTGCTGTCCCGACACTCAATAGGCGTCGCCGCCATGTCGGAATGTGGCCAGCTCTGCGCTCAATTAAAATTCCTCAAATTTCTTTCCCCGATGAATTCTGTAGAGGCTCGCTGTGAGGCCGCGTCGAAGAGAAAGAACTGGCCAACCGGCTGAAAAGACGATGCTTCGGGCTGTATTTAGTACATTCCTAATAATTACTATCGCCGAGTATATCTGCTGAAGAGGCTAGCTACATTAACGAAACACTGTGCTACAAATCCCACGGACGCAGGTTCGAGTTCAGGCAACGAAATTTCTTCCTCCCACTCAGCCGGGTATGTCACTTATCCCATGGCTTTACGGTATTAAGGCTATGTACCACTGAAAAATGTATTTTTAAAACTATCGGTGAGATTTTATTTTTTAAACCACTAAGTAGAAGTATTTCAATAAGTATATGGTCACATTTTCATACAGATTGAATGAAAGATGTATCTACGGCAGCCGTGGCGAAAAGGCCATGGTGCGCCGAGCCACTGTGTAAGCTGCAACGTGCATAGCACCTATGGAGGGAGGCGGACAACCGAAGGGGAAGTTAATGTTTAGGACGTGTAACGAAGAAAGAAATGAACAAGAAAACATAGGACACATTATCACAACCTAAAATTAACTGTCTTCAGAATGTCTCTGCGACAAAGTTTCAAAATCAGGAATTATGTCACTTACTGCCAATCGTAGATGATCACTAAGCTATTTCTCTGTCAGTCGTGATCTAAATTTTATTTTTACTATTTTCATTGTTGAAAATAATTTTTCACAAACGTAAGTTACAGCGAACATGGCTCCAACAGAGCAAGCGAAAGAACAAAGTTTCAAATATTTATTTTTTTCCAAAGATTTGAAAACTTCAATATCTGTCAAGTCCTTACATCTAGCTTTCATTTAACGTCACATTGTAAATCTGTGAGTTTAAATTGAAGACCTAACCGCATTATTCGTACATCTGCTGTAAAAGAATCGACGTACAGAGATGATAATAATAATAATAATAATAATAATAATAATAATAATAATAATAATAATAATACAATAATAATAACCTTTCAATGTTTCATCAGTAACATGTAGTAACTTATAATGCCGTTTTATGTTATACAACCGTTTTCCTAGTAATATTTGTGAACAAATCATACATTTAATATTTTCATCATATTATAAGCAAAAGAATGCATCCTCCCATCCTACTTGAAACTTTCGTTTTTATAGAGGTACATGGTTTCGAGAGAGATATTGCGACGATACGCCACTCGCAGGTCCGAGACAAATACAAATAGAACGGAGTTTGACTCCAGTGAGTGAGAGGGTGGGGGTTGTAGGTAGGAAGCGAGAGAAAAGCACTGCGAGCCACAATGTGCTCGTGAGTCGCATTTTCGCCGCGGCTGATCTACGGTAATTAATTTAATTTAAAAATATTGATACGCCACTGCTACCCATCGCATCCATTCAGTTTGCAAGAAATTTTAATGTCCTTATGGTCAAAGTGTAGCCAACAATGAGATTAATTAAGTTAATATGTAAGTAATTAAGTTAACACGTAATTAATTAAGTTAACATGTAATTAATTAAGTTAACACGTAATTAATTAAGTTAACACGTAATTAATTAAGTTGACTTGAAATTACTTAAGTTGATAATGTTTGAGTTTAATAGAAATAGGTGTACTTGTAAGTTAGGTTTACTCTTGGATAGATATGCTTCATTGTAGGCGTTATTTATAGCACAGTCTTTATTTATAGTACTAAGTTTATTGCATTTATATATTTAGTTATAATTAATTTTACATTTATTTTATAAATTGTAATTTTATTGTTGTGATTTCTGTAATATTATTGTATATTATGAAGAGTTGAAGTGAAATAATCCTTCAGAATTTCAGAGCGAATAGCTCATGCTACATATAACAAAACATTGTTATACCATATTGGTGGAAATTTTATGGTTTTCTCAGAAAAAAAAAAACATCCCAAATGTTTAAAATACTGTTATTCAGTAACTATTGCTAATCGGATTGCGATTTTTGTTAAAATCTAATAGAGAATCATTTATCCCTTTGGCGTACTTCAATAGCGTAGACAGTTTTCGTGTAAATTTAATTTAAAAAGCACTAATTTCAAGCCACTGAAATTTGCGAAAAGATTGCAACGTTGTAGTCACAGAGAAAGATTCACCTAGGGAGACTGACCTGAGTTCGTTGACCTCTTACATCTGTATTACGAGAGAAAGAAGAGAATTATATAAACGACGATGTTGCCACACTGCTGGAACTTCCAACTTAATTTTCTAATTAACCGTGCTTTTAATCACAAAACGTAATGTAAGTTTTCTATTCATTCGAGTTTAGTGAACTCTATAGTCCCTTTCCAGCTGCAGGATTATTTCACTTCCTGCCACCCACCGGATGAATACCCAATTGCAGTGCTAATAAATACAGAGATATCACCAGGGAACGGATTTATATGGACTAAAAATATATGAAATATGTAAATATATATGTAGTTATTTTTACCAAAATATGGAATTAAATATGGATTTTTACCAAAATATGGAATTAAATATGGACTTAAAATTATAAAAAAATGACAATGTACGTTAAATATTGGTACATTTTAATCAAACTAAACAAAAATATAATGGACGTACCTTATCTTCCAATGTAGTTTCAACAAAACACAATTTTTATTGTCTGTTACCATAACAATAGGTTACAAACATTTCTTTCAAGTGCTGAAAAGTGAATCTTCTTCTATTGTCTCTGAGGATAGATTTATACTGACTAAAAGAGCGTTCGACGTCACAAGAAGTAACTGGTACATAATTCAATTTCACAATGTCTGCTGGGGATAAGTCCAAGTTAATCTTCACTGTTGATTCACCACTCATCACAGCAACAACCTTTTGTAGTTCTTCATATCCAGGGTTTTTGAAAGTACAGTGTCCACCTTAGCTCTTACTGCATCTGCAACTTTACCTCTACCACGATTCAGTTGTTCCACAGTACTATTTATAATTTCAAAACTTTCAGATAGTGAAAGGTGCCTATTTTGGAGACTTTTGAGCGTTTTATGATGCATGAAAATGTATGCTGAATGTGAGCTAAGTCATTCTTCACACTTATGTCACAGGTAACTGTTTTCGCAGTATCAATTGAGACTGCATCTTCAGAGTCCAATGCAAGGAGAACATTGTTAATAGAGTCTATATGTTCGGCATAATATTCAACTGCTTCTAGCCATGTACCCCATCTAGTTAAAATTGGCTTTGGTGGCAATGGAATTTCAGGGTACATTTCTTTCAACACGTTAACTCTACTGGGAGCTTTGAGAAATACTTTTTCACTGATGAAATCAACAAATCTACTTTAGGAAAATTGTCTCTGACCACTTCTGCCACACGATGAAATGCATGCGCCACACAAGTAAAATGAGTCAATTTAGGATATACAACAGATAATGCTTGTCCAGCTTTGACCATAAAAACGGGGGCAGCATCGCTAATAAAGAATAACACATTATCGTACATAATACCCTTTGGCCACAGGATACCCATAGCTTCGTTGAACAGTTTAACTATAGTTTTGTTATTGCACTTTTCTAGAACATCACAATGTAAAAGAATTCGTTCAGAATATTGTTCACTTAACAAACCGATAACTACATTACCAACAAGTCTACCTTCTTTGTCGGGAGTCTCATCAATGGAAACCCAAATTGAACTATCTTTAATTTCATCTCTTATCTTCTGTATTGTCTCATCGTAGATGGAATACGTCTTCCTAAGTGTTGACTCATCCGGGATTGTATGTTGAGTATAAAATTCCCTGAAGACCTTATTCTTTAGTTTGTAGAGAGGAATATCAGCAGAGATGAGAGAACGGCACAGGTCGATGTTAAACTCAGATCTTACATTCGATGTTGTTGGTTGTGTTAAAAACAATTGTCTCTGCTTGGAATTTAGTTGTTTGTTGGCCTGATGTTTACTAGTTGTAATGTGTTGTTGCACCAGGAACTTTTGTGTAGATGATACTGCACACTGACACAAATTACAAAATAATATTTTATTGTCAGTTGATAAACCATCTTCTTTAAATTCTGAAATGTAACTTGTTAGTTTTGATTTTAAATTGACTGAATGACGTACTTTTGGCATATTTACCGTCTTTATAGTATGATTTACAAAACTGAACCTATGTGTACTCTGACTGGCATTTAACTGTTGAGCTGCACAACTGAAGTCTGTTAAAAATTTTAAATTAAATTAATACAGTTTTGTAACTTACTTTCCCATTGTTGATAGGACTGCTAATTTTCAAATAACTCTGATGTTAAAGGGATTACTGAACATGTGTTTAAATCTCTATTGTTGAAATGTATTTTTAAAAGTTAATGGAATTTTGTTTTGTTTTATTGTTAAACCTAATATAATATGGACTGTTTTATATGAAATATGGAAAATATATGGAAATTAACGAAAATATGTACTAAACTCTAAAATATGGAAAAATATGGAAAATAAAAGTAGGATTTTTCAACCCTACACATTGTGAAACATAAAGATAATGCAAAATATAAATTATATTAGCTTTATAAGTAAATATGTATTTACATATAAATCCTTTCCCTGGATATCACTTTATTTTTACAAACATTTCTAATATTAACCTGGCTATACCTTTGGATTAACGGTTGAGAACCGGAAATACCGTTTGCTACTCCCTTCCACTACTGGAGTTCAATGATACTGGCGTAAAATACAAACAAATCACTTTATTACGTATAGGAGGGAAGAAATGTAGTTCATCCATTTACGTAAATTAGGAAATATCGCGATTTTGAGTTTGATTATTTTCATTAGGTTTTCGTTTAATCAAAATACAGTACAGTATTAACAATGAGTGTTTTTACTCACGAACAGAGCTGTCCATGCGGACGTATTCATTATGCAGTGTATATTATACTGTCTACAGCACATTAGCGTACAATATAGAGAATGAAGTTAAATTGAAAAATAATCATAGTATGGATACCGGTATTTAAACAAATTTTTGAAAATTATGACAGTTCATTTCGATACAGGCTTCAGTTCTAATGTGCATGTTATCGCACTATAGACTACTGCATTTAATTCCAATTACCAGTTTCGTCCTTCGTACTAGTAACTCATGTTGAAATAATTCTGTACCTACTCTATAATAGAGTACCTTACGTACTGTAAATTCAATCTTCACTTCTACCCGATCCGCACAGATAAAATTACTCAGACATGCTATCTACTGTCCGTCCAAGTGATTATGTCGCAGGATCGTAGAAAGGGAGGAAATCACGTGACAGTTAATTACTTAACGAGGCCCTTTTATTTAAGTTATTTTAAACAGTTGTATAACATTACGTAGACGTCCAATTCCTAATAGTTCAGAAAAGAGCTATAACAGCCCAGCCACTAGTCTTCATAGAGGGGCGAGCAGAAACAGGTGGAGGAAATCGGGATGCGACGTAGGCAAACGGACGACAGTACCTGTGCGAAAATGATTCAATATTGAAAGCTCTTTCGTCACTGGAAAACACGAACATATTTCTGGAACGTACTATACTCACTAACGAAACGCAAGTGCGGGGTAAAGAGTGCGGAGGTATTGAAATTGATCACTAAAGTGCCAGATATTCCTGTAGCAACATTGGAGGTAGTGTATAAATCTGTGGTTAGGTCATCTATGTTGTATGGGACCGAAATTTGGGGTTGGGAAAATGCAGGAAAACTAAATAATGTACAAACGGACTTCCTGAAACGAATACTTGGAATTGGCAGAAGCACAGCTAACTGCGGGGTGCTGAAGGAGTTTGGGCTTCAAAACGAAGTAATTCATATGAAAGTCAGGGTGATAAAGTACTGGTTAAAAATTATATTTGGGGATCAGTCGCTTCTACGGTCGATTTGCTACAAAGTTCAACAAAGAGAGGGTTGGGAAAAGGGGTGGATTTATAAACTGCAGAGAGGGCTGCATCATATAGGAATGGGATGGGTGTGGGAGAAAGGAGAGAATAACAGGAGGAATGTATGGCGTAATGTGAAGATGCGTTCAATTGATATCGAGAGGCAAGAGATGGAGCTCCTATGTTCGGAAAAGTCCTCACTACATCTACAATCAGATCTCATGCTTAACTGGGGGAGGTGTGACTACATAAATTCTTGTAACAAAGACAGCAGAGCAGGTATAGCGTGGCTAAAATTGGGGGCATGGAAGGGTAATAAAATTTTCAACGAAGAAGGGGAGCGTCTTTGTCCGCTTTCCAAAGAAAAGGATTCCTATATGCATATTTTATTACTGTGTGTCGAATTAGAACTTGTACGGAGAAAATATCTACCACCCTCTATGCTAAGTCAGAATAGGGGTTCGCTTGCATGTCTTGACCTCATGGGGAATAGAGAATGGGAACAAAAGACTGGATTGCTCCTCTTGAAGGTGAGAAAGATTAGAACTACAGGCATTGAAGTCTGCGACGTGAACTGAGGAAGGGATAATAGTATTCACCCAATTATACACTGTTAGGTCTTTTAGGTTAGGATATATTATACAATGTATTTTATTGTGCCATTTCCATTTTAATATGTGTGTTCTTTTAGAGAGTAGTTGGATGTAATCATAGGTGGGGGGAACCTACAAAGAAGAACTTGTTTCATGTACGGTCAGAAGATCCGTGCATTGGATTAGACAAAATTATGATAATATAAAATTTGTATGTATAATATTACACAATAAATCCATCTATTTATCTTAAAAAACCTCAGTACTGCGGTTTTGGCTCTGTGAGGAGGACAGTTGGAACTTCAGTAGTAGAAGGGGTGGGAGTGAAGTACATTAAAAAACTCAGGTACAATAAAAATTGAAGTAAAAATAAAATGATGTCGCTGTACATACACTCATTATTACAACATATTTTCAGTATATATCCTACTTCAACATTCACATTGCAAGGAACTGAATTGCTCTCCACTGCAAACACATCTGAGTGTGGAACAAAATCTCATACGTGATACTTCGCATCGCTGCAACTGTCGATAACGATCGCATTTAAGTAGAACGGAGAGAATCTGCGGTGGCTGCTGTCCACTAACAGGTAGGTGGTGGCACGAAACTTTCTGTGGCAGGTGAAGCGGGCAGCCTCCCCCTCCACCTACAAGCCGGCAACACGTTCTCAAAGGGGATATAAAAAGAACAAGTGATAGCCGTGTATTACAACGCTGAGAGATTGGATCGAGCACTATTTTTGGCGGAATCCACACCGTTTCAAAGGCGCAAGATACCTCCAAGTAACCGGACACATAAGGGCATAATATTCGTGGCTATAAATACGTCGATGGAGGACCTAATTCTCTGTTCACTGCGCGTGAATTTTATGAGAGTATTCATGTGGAAGTAAACGTTAGCATAACGGTCATCGGTACAGAATTAGCTCTCCATGAAGAAACGGCTAAATGCTTCCAGATCCACCACACTGCAGGGATCTGCTTTTACGCATTTGAAAATATGTGAACCATTTATACTACTGGAGGTAGATGTATAACACTTGTGTCAAAGCTAAAATGTGCAGTCAATTTAAAGGCACTTAATTCTGCAACACACACTCGTGCACATGAAAGTAGAAATATCTGACAAGATAACCTTCGACAAAATCATATCGTAACGGCCTTTTATAGTTCATACAGGGGTAATATGAGAGTAGAAGTATCTGGCAAGGTAACCTTCCAAACATTACATCGAAGTTCACACAAGGGTAAATACAACAGCAGAAGTATCTGGCAAGAAAACCTTCCAAAGCATGATATCTAAGTTCATACACGAGTAAACATAAGAGCACACATATCTGGCAAAGTAACGTTCAAACATTAGATCCAAATTCATACACGGGTAAATTAAGAGCAGAAATATCTGCCAAGATATCCTTCTACAACAAGAGGTGGAAATGTCTTTTTGTAGTAACCACTGGATGGTACCACAACCTCAGATATCATCATCATCCTTGCATGTATTGGGCCTAGTGGCCCGTTACGGTCTCTTGCCAACGCTTGAACGGTCTGCCCAAGGATCTCTTGCCCACAGGATGGTAATTAAAAATTTGGCGTGGAATTCTAGAACGAGGCATTCTGAAGACATGTGATCTCCAGTTTTTTTTTGTATTTCTGTAGGTATTACGTAATCGGTTCAATCTGCAGTTCTTTCATAATGTCAAAATTTCTAATGTAATCCATTCTCGTGTATCCCGCTGTACGAAGCATAAATCTCATTTCTGCCGCCGTTAATCTTTGTGAATTATTATTACGAATCGTCCAAGCTTCACTACCAAAACAGAGTATAGGTCCGGCCAATGTTTTATAAATTCTGGTGCGCGTGTGTTTTTCTACTAAGGTTGGTTTGAATGTCTGATTATTTTTTTAATTAATTATTAATTTAATTAATTATTAATTATTTATTTTTTAATATTTATTATATTATTATATTTTATATATTATTATTATATTTTAATATTTATTAATTAATTAATTATTAATTAATTAAATTAATTATCCCCATTGCTCTGTTGAATTTAATAATTTTCTCATTCAAATCCTTTTCTTCTTCATATGAAATTTGGTAACCGAGATAACTAAAATTTTTGACTTGTTCGATGATCTTATTATTGATGCATATTTTGTACGGACTGGTTCCTTTCCTAAAAAGGCCATCACTTTAGATTTGTCAGTTGAAATTTCCATATTGAAACTTTCTGCCATTTGATTAAAGTTGTAACCAAACGTTGTAAATTATCCTCCGATATAATAATCTATACTAATAATAAATCTTTAGCCAAAATGTTTCTGGTAATTTTCGATTTTCCAAAAATAATTGGGCCTAACATATATAAATTAATCACCCTGAAACCGAAAATCGCTTTTTTGAAATTTTTGTTTGTATGTCTGTATGTCTGTCTGTCTGGCTGTCTGTATGTTTGTTACCTTTTCACTCGTTAATGGCTGAACGGATTTCGATGAAAATTGGAATATAAATTAAGTTCGTTGTAACTTTGATTTTAGGCTATACGGCATTAAAAATACATTATTTAAAAGGGGGGTTTATAAGGGGGTCTGAATTAAATAAATCGAAATATCTCGCTTATTATTGATTTTTGTGAAAAATGTTAAATATCAAAAGTTTCTTTAAAAATAATTTCCGATAAGTTTTATTCCTTGAAAAACTTTGATAGGACTGGTATTTAATGAGATAAATGACTTTAAAATTAAAATAACTGCCATCTAAGGCCGTGTAATGAATTAGAAAACAAATGACTTCGTCTATAAGGGGCCTTGGACAGCAACAATGGAAAGCTATGAAAGATAGCCTACAGATAATGTTTCTGTGTTTGTAAAGTAATATCGGAAGCTAAATTAACAGATTTGTATAATTAATTATTAATTCACCATTGGAAAGTGTAGTTTCTCTGGATGGACATAATGCTATAATATTATTACAGTTACTTCTGAGTGAATCGAGGACAGGTAAGATTAAAATAGCTTGTTATGCACTGAAAACTTGATAGGCTATTCTGTACATTCGTTTCCTGTATTTCCTAAAATAATTTTTATGACCAAATGAGTGGTCTCTGGATCAAAATGATCGCATTTTAATTATGCAAATACAATTTAAATTAAGTAACATAATAAACGATTTATCCTTATATCAAACACGAATATTCCCTGGATCAAATGTCCTATTTTAATTATGTAATTACTTTATATTTATTTCTAACGGGTGCACCGGAGCGCACGGGTACGGCTAGTAATAATAATAATAATAATAATAATAATAATAATAATAATAATAATTATAATACATTATTCACTTTCACTTTACTTATAGTTCACACTTTTTGTAGGCTCTCCTACTCCTCCTGAGGAAAACTTAACAAGAATTTTTGTCATCTCTTTAAAGTATGTCACCATTGCCTATGGAACTTCTGCAGAAAAAATTTATATTAAGAATGCCATAGGCATCTGTCAAAGGAAACGAAATAAAAAAATGAATTCGACACAATAAATCGGTATGTAGCAGGGTATTTTTGGATGAACCGTGCTTGAATTGGTAATAAGATGTGCAATAAACACCAGTTATATTTTCGTAGCCATGGTTGTAAGAGACTGCGACTGAAATTAATTAATTTAAACAGATTTTGCATTAAATATGCGTACAGCAAAATGTATCTTATTATCCATGTTCAATCTTTCGTACACTACTTTTAACACTTGAATATAAATAATTTATTAAATGACGATCTTACTCGTGTTAATTGTGTAAGAATATGCGGCTTACAGCTGTTTCGGTGCTTCTTCACACCATCACACATTGGACAGACAGGCAGATCATTCCAAACTCGATACAAAGAACACATTAAAACAATAACCAGAGGACACAATACATCTACATATGCCGAACACATAACTAATGCTAACCACACATACAATAACATAAATAAAGACATGGAAATCCTACACAAACAACCCAAAAACCAAAAACTCAACACACTAGAACAATATGAAATATACAGACATACTAAAACACACCCTGATCAAATTCTCAACACACAGATCAATTTCAGAACACACACACTATTTGACACCACATTTCAACACTTTTCAACAATCGAACGCACCCACACAAGAGGCAGCGAAGTTCGAGATGACGCCGAGATCTAGTAGGCTCTGAGGATGGTGTGAAAAAACACCGAAACAGCTGTAAGCCGCACATGCTTACACAATTAACACGAGTAAGATCGCCATTTAATAAATTATTTATATCTTATTAATTGGTGAATCATGATCAGAATGTTGCAACATTCTTCACGAAATAAACACACTTTCAACATTTCATTGTATTGTTCAATATCTTATAACGCCAACATAGCTGAATGTACAGTATTACTGTCATTCAAGTTTATACAGTACATACTTACTTAGGCTTACAAATTACTTTCAAGGAACCCGAAGGTTCATTGCCACCCTCATATAAGCCCGCCATCGATCCCTATTCTGTGCAAGATTAATCCACTCTCTATCATCATATCCCACCTCCCTCAAATCCATTTTAATATTATCCTCCCATCTACGTCTCGGCCTTCTCAAGGGTCTATTTCCCTTCGGCCTCCCAACTAACACTCTTTATGCATTTCTGTATTCGCCCTTACGTGCTACATGCTTTTATATAGTACTGCATTATCATCATCATCATCTTCCTAACAAGTATTAGGCCAAGTGGCCTGTTACGGTCTCAAACTAGAATTTTCAGTCCATCTCTTCTTTGGACGGCCTAGAGATCTTTTGCCATATGGATGGTAATGAAGCAGTGCTTTTGGAATTCTGCATCGATTCATTCGTTCGAGATGACCCTTCCACTGAAGTTGATATTTGCTGATGAACTGCATAATGGGTTCTATTTGAAGTTCTTGCATTAGGTCCTCATTTTTTTTATGATCCCAGAGAGTATATCCAGCTGTTGCTCTCATAAACCTCATCTCACTTGCTGTTATTCTACTGACATCTTTATTCTTCACAGTCCACGCTTCGCTACCATAGCTTAATACTGGCTGTGCTAGGTTTTATTCAAGCCTATTCTTGTGTGTCTTTGTACTAGTGAAGGTTTCATGATTTTATTAATGATCCCCATTGTTTTATTATATTTACATATTTTTTCAGCAATATCTACTTCATCATAAGGGGATAGTATATAGCCAAAAAAATGCCTGAGTCGTCATCGTTATAATCCATCCTTGTCATCCGAGGCTTCTGTTGGGACTTGAAAGCAATGTAAAAATGACGCTCAATGGGTTGCTAGCCAAAAGAGGTGCAATTGGTGGGGTTCCCACCTATACAGCATTTCCTCTGCATATGACATTTCAGTTATACCGCTGATACTCGGTCCCCAGAGCCTCGTTCGTTCAAAACGGGTTGCACCACGGGAAGGTGAGGATGGGATTTGGGTAGGAGAGGTTGTAGATTGAATGCACATCACTACCTTTTAGCAACCCTACTGCATTATAAATTAGCTATT
>JAJSOF020000001.1:9866024-9996024 GCA_025594305.2 Periplaneta americana
CAGAGGGAGCATAGACAAAAGAGGTGAATTGAAGAATAGAGGTCTAATTGTTTATATTTATTTCAAATACTACTACATATTAATAGAGGCATTAACTTAAAAATAATAATATTGTTATATAAAACATGGTGAATGTTTAGGTGAGGGATTTGGACTTTTTCCATTGCTGGTTGTCACAATAAAAAAATTAGTCATACAGAATAGCTGTACGTAACGATCCCAACAGTAGGTTTTTTTCCTTTCTCTCATTCCTTCCACCTGAAGACGAAGGGAGAACCACCCTTCGAAACGTTGTGTCTTAATTTTTTGATTGTGACAACCAGCAATGGAAAAAGTCCAAACCCCTAACCTAAACATTAATGATCCACCACATTTAGATCAACATGGTGAATGTGTAATTTTGTCCTATAAAGCTACTGTCAATATCCTTTCTACATAAACCACCTAAATTTAGAAGGACTGCAAATATTAATTAAATTAGACGTAGTCTATGCTTCTACGTTTTCTTAATGTTGTTAAAGGACACTGATACAAATACCCCACCTCTTTTTTTCAAGAGCTTCGAAGACATTTCTAAATGCATTTCATACATACATTATTATTGGACAATTACAGCACATTGCGGGACAATAAAAATCGTACAGTTTAATGTTTAGGGGAGAATTAGGCAATTAACATTTGCCAGTTAATGAAAGAGAAATAACTAGTTTTAGCAGTGTTAAGAGAAAGAATATTCGAATTAAACCGTGTATTTATTAATTTTAAACCAATATTTGCCTTAAAATAAGTATTGTTTGAAGGAGTTTTAAATGTGAGGTATAATCTTGCATTTAATATTTTTGTAAATGAAGAACAACTAAACGTAAATAAATAAATAAATAAATAAATAAATAAATAAATAAATAAATAAATAAATAAATAAATAAATAAATAAATAAGTGAATGAATGAATGATTGAATGACTGAATGATTGAATGAATAAATAAATAAATAAATAAATAAATAAATAAATAAATAAATAAATAAATAAATAAATAAATAAATAAATAAATAAATAAATAAATAAATAAATAAATAAATAAGTAAATAAATAAATCTGTAGCCGAAATTTTTTTGGTAATTTTCGATTTTCAAAAATAATTGGTCCTAACGTATATACTGAAACCGAAAATCGCTTTTTTGAAATTTTTGTTTGTATGTCTGTCTGTCTGTCTGTCTGTATGTTTGTTACCTTTTCACGCGATAATGGATGAACGGATTTCGATGAAAATTGGAATATAAATTATGTTCGTTGTAACTTAGATTTTAGGCTATATGGCATTTAAAATACATTATTTAAAAGGAGGGTTATAAGGAGGCCTGAATTAAATAAATCGAAATATCTCGCTTATTATTGATTTTCATGAAAAATATTACATAACAAACGTTTCTTTAACAATAATTTGCGATAAGTTTTATTCCTTGAAAAAGTTTGATAGGACTGATATTTAATGAGATAAATGAGTTTTAAAATTAAAATAACTGCCATCTAAGGCCGTATAATGAAATAAAAAGCAAATGACTTCGTCTATAAGGGGCCTTGGAAGCAACAATCAAAAGCTATGAAAGATAGCCTACAGACAATGTTTCTGTGTTTGTATGAAGTAATATCGGAAGCTAAATTAACCGATTTGTATAATTAATTATTATTTCACCATTGGAAAGTGTAGTTTCTCTAGATGGACATACTGCTATAATGTTATTACAGTAACTTCTGATATAATATAATATAATATAATATAATATAATATAATATAATATAATATAATATAATATAATATAATATAATATAATATAACATAATATAATATGATATGATATGATATAATATAATATAATATATGTAATGTAATATTATATAATATAATTTACGTTATTTGATGGGTTCAGAACCATAGTGGGCCAAACGCCATTTACTGAATATGTAGAAACAAGGGATAAAATTAAGTTACCATAATTCAATGGAAACCTATAACAAGTAAAATAAAATATACACATTAAATCTAAATGATGTCAATCTTCATTAAACTATGGTTGCATGCAATAAAAATTAAGAAAGAGGTTAAAGCAATTGTCATTGCACCAAATGAGTGTCTCTGGACCAAAATAATCGCATTTTAATTATTTGGATGCAATTTAAATTAAGTAACATATTAAACGATTTATCCTTCTATCAAACACGAATGTTCCCTGGATCAAATCTCCTATTTTAATTATGTAATTACTTTATATTTATTTCTAACGGGTGCAGCGGAGCGCACGGGTACGGCTAGTAAATAAATAAATACATAAATAAAGAAATAAAGAAATGAATGAATGAATCAATGAATAAATACATAAATAAATAAATAAATAAAATAAACAAATACATAAATAAAAACATAATTAAATAAATAAATACATAAAAATACATAAATAAATAAATAAATGAATAAATACATAAATAAATAAATACATAAAAATACATGCATAAATAAATAAATGAATAAATACATAAATAAATAAATACATAAAAATACATACATAAATAAATGAATAAATGTATAAATAAATAAATGAATAAATAAATATATATAAATAAATAAAATAAATAAATACATGGATAAATAAATACTTAAAAATATACATAAATAAATGAATAAATAAATAAAATATATTAATACAAAAATAAATAAATATATATACATAAATAAAGAAATACATAAATAAATAAATACATAAATAAATAAATACATACATAAATAAATAAATGAATAAATAAGTACATAAATAAATAAATACATAAAAATACATACATAAATAAATAAATGAATAAATAAATAAATATATATAAGTAAATAAAATAAATACCTAAACAAATAAATAAATACACAAATAAATACGTAAATAAATAGATAAAAATATATAAATAAATAAATACATGGATTAATATATAAAATAAATAAATACATAAATAAATACATACATACATAAATAAATAAATGAATAAATAAATACATAAATAAATACATAAATAAATAGTATTGTATTGCACTAATGTGTAATTATTTTATTCAAACTTCAAATGTCACATAAATTAATGGATGTAAATGGAGAGTATAGCCTACTAGAATGTAACACAATGTACAGAATATTCTTTAGTAGTTCTTGGAAATGGGGCCATTCCAATTGTTACTGCGAAGTATTGCTAACGTATGCAGCAATTTTCTTTTTATGTTACACTTTTACATGTAATAATGATTCAACGCCACATTGCAATAACGAGAGTACTATTTACGAGTATAAAAGACTAAGAAACATGACATTTTGGAAACTCATTCTTATGTATATTTTGAACCTCAAAACTTTTTGTCAGCTGTTTTAAATTTCAGGCATGATTATTTTAATAAGATACAATTCGAGGAAAACATTTCTGAAAATGTTGTTTACACCAATTTTTGTAAAAGAAATACAAAATTAAAACGCCACTACAAAGTTGATTGAGCAAAATTCGATATTGTTTCATATTTTCCGAATAAGTGATTGATATTATTTTTTGAAAGTCTATATTATTCTCACTACAGCTACATAAAGTGAGTCCGCCCAAGAAATTAACAGCGTGTCGAACACCAGTCATCCGGTACGAGAGATGCTATAAACATTATCTTCGTTAAACCGGCAATGTGCTGTCTTGATACTTAGCATAAGGAGATTAATTCCTGAAACAGAACCAAATGGTGTCTAAAAGGCTCCGGAGACACATGCTGAGGATGGAACACCAGACTGCGATGTGACATATGAATCTATTCATCATGCAACATGTGGCTGCAAGATATTAGCATGCCATGAATAATAACGCTGCGAAATATTCATCAAGCCGACGGCGTGATTAAGCTTGGGCCCTGAAGTAGGCCAGACAAGTTTTAAATAGCAGCCAAGCAAACTTTTACGAAATACAGGGTTGCATATGAGCTATTCCATCTCAAATCGACCGAAATATAGTGAAAATTGACCTTGCAATTTTTAAATACGATGAAACTTTTTCTGTCCGTTGACAACTGTGATACAATGCTTTGTGCAAAGTTTGAGGCATCAGAACTTCATAGTGTTTAAATTAAAAATATTTAAATTTATCCTATTTTCATAAAATTAGCAAATTTAAACTGTTGTGGCTCCGAAACCCTTTCACCCAAAGATCAAAATCATGGTTTATTTTGATGCCGAGAAATTATAGTTTATATTGACATATACACAGTTTTTCTTACTTTTTACTGAAATGGAGAAATTTAGATTTTTCTTCATTAAGACGCCTTTGACCACGAAATAATATTTTTAAAATATATAGTTAGATTCCCCATTGAAAGTACAAATAAACACATATTTTTTTACTGGTGGTATGTTGATAAGAAAGTATTGAAAATATCAAATAAAGAAAATAATTAGTACGCGCGTGAACTAACCAGCTGACTGTAGGTAGTCGAGACAAACAAGGCCAGGAGACATAAACACGTGATGTGTCGTCTAGCAGTCATGGCTGGGCTAGTTTTATCACAAGTTTTCATAAACACAGGAGTAAAATGACGCCCAACGCTCGCTTATCTTCAGCTCTCGGTCAGTGCATGCGGTACTGCGCCGTTCAAGTCTAGGCGTGTGAAAATAATCTATTTAATACCCTCGAAACTTATTGCCGAGCCACTAAGCAAACAATGCCGAATCCCTCTTAATAATGCAAGTTTTTTTCTCAATAATTTTTTTACATTTTTACAAATTGGCAAAAAGCCTAAAAGCAAGTAAAATCAGATTATCTGTATCTCTGTATATAATAAAAATAAGGATTACTTCTTAACATAACCTACCAAATGTCAGCTTCAAAATGAGCTCTCGTTCAATGTTCTGCATTAAATGGTTCCAGAGTTCTGAGCGCTGAAAGAGGCTTGTTTTTCTAAAATACGCTAAATTTGTCGCTCAATAATACGAAAACCGTTTGACTTTCGATAGTATATTTTTGAAAATGCACTCTCCTCAGCACCTTGTGTAAATAGGGAAAAAATTAGAGTATTGAAAAAATGCGAGGTTTTTTACTGATCGATTTCATATGGAAGAGCCCGTATATACTGCAGTCAAAGCAATATTATAAACAGAATTGTCGTATGTAAGGAACTCCACACGCAGATTGTAGCTTCCAAGTGATAAGAGTTAATGTAATCAAAAATCCACACGCAGAAGAAGAAACAAGAACAGATTACTAGGATTAAAAAAAAAAGTCGAAGTACCATCTACATTCATCTCTACGAATGATTCAACCTCACATACAACAGAATTTCTGTGAGACATCAGAAACTAGAAAAGAAAACGCACTTGAAGCAGAGAACAGATCTCTCTGACACTCGTAATGCTAAGACGTTTATGAATATGAATGAAATGCGAGGTAACAGCTGGTTGATTAATGTCTCCAAGCATGGAACAGAAGTGGGAAATGATAAATAAAACATATGCCTAATAATAATCCAGCATCTGCAAGATCAAACATCCATGTTCTCGAAACATATCACTCCGCAGTGGGATCTCTCAACATAAACTAAGTAGAATATAATATTATCTATCAAAGCAGAAATAATCAAATGTGAAAACAACGTCAGGGTATTCCAAATATTATACATAGTTTTCGCACTTCATCCGTTTGCAATTGTTCGACACCTTGCTCACGTTGCTAGTGATGTATTGGTTTGGAGGTTCATGAAGAGGATCATTGCATTTCTGCCGCAGATTCCAACAGACGCGCGGACATCATAGCCACCGACAGGCTTAAGGGTAAGGCCATAGTATTAGATCCATTTGCCTAGAGGGAAACCTCTCACAAGTGACGAGGTCAAGAAATAAAAGCAAAAAATATATGAAACATCCCTACTTTTCTAAATATTAGTATTAGTATTTATTTATTTAACCTGGTACAGATAAGGCCATCAGGCCTTCTCTGCCCGTCTACCAGAGGATTACAACTACAATATGAACAATAAAATTACAATTTATATTACATTTACAATTACAATTACAATAAGAATTAAAGTACGACAGGATTACCTGATTAATGAAAGCTAGACAATTTATCATAGAAGTTAAGAACAAAGAATATTTTTGTATTTACTGAATTACAAATTAAACCTAGAATAACAAAATTCTAAAGTGATGAAATTGAATATTGAGATATTTTGTGACAGATTAAGGGAACTATTTACAAGAAACCATGTCTGAACGAGTCTCAATTACTGACCAAGTGCCTAGTAAGTTTGCGTTTGAATTCAATTTTATTTCGACAGTCCCTGATGCTAGCAGGTAGCGAATTCCAGAGTCTTGGCAGGGCTATTGTGAAAGAGGACGAGTATGAGGAGGTGCGATGGGATGGTATTGTTAGTATTGTTTCATGGCGAGAGCGTGTGTTCAGATTGTGGTGGGAAGAAAGGTAAGTGAAGCGAGGCGACAGGTACGAAGGAATAGAAGAGTTCAAGATTTCGAAGAGAAGGAGAAGTGAATTAAATTTCTTTTCTTATCTATCTATAACGTACTTATTAATCAGTAGGTCGTCAGAGATTTGTTATTTGGAGTTAGAAGTTCCCTTGTACATTCTACCTACGAACTATTAGTGAAATTAAAATTCAAAGTCTTTCAAATATAAAAGGTCCTATTACAAGTACTTAGGGACTCTTTACATTATCATCCAATATCATTTACATATTCAAGAAAGATAATTTTGTCAACATGACATTTTGGCATCAAGCGAATCCAAAATTAAAAATTAAATACCGGTATATATTTTTTAATTAACTAAAACTTAAAAATGTAAGTACTCTGTATCGATGATCCTTGTGTTCACCCTCACTGGAGGGCTGATGATTAAATCAAATCAAATCCTTTGCTCTCTAGTAGCACGTGACTGCAACATGCCGTTAAAATGCAGTGTCACTTTCAATTCCCTTCATTTTCAGAGCTACTTTCGGTATAATTTAAATAATTACAAGACAAATAATGAAATTATACCGAAAGTAGCTGTGAAAAACAAGGGAATTAAAAGTGATATTGCTTTTTATACACTTGATTCATAATGACGACTTTTCGATTCTCATTTTAGTACCGAAAAGTTATTGATTTCCGCATCCGTAAATCAGCGTGCTTAAAAGTACATTTCCGTGCCTAAAAAGTACTTTTAAGCACGCTAATTATAAATATTTAAAAAATAAATTCCAAATGTTTATTTATTATAAACATTCAGAACATAATTATTTAAATTTGGAAATTACAACATTTGCAGATTTGATATACATTATTCACTTCCAAATCATTCATTTTCCTAATTATATTCATCACTTTCGTTGTAATAATAATTATATATTCTAAAATTACATGACAAGCAGAAGTCCACTTAAACTTCCTAACAACCAGCAAAACAATCACCATAGCCTACTACATAACAGAAGGCCGTGAAATCTATCTCTTTCCATACGAATGTAATACTCTTTTATCTTTAACATCAGAAGCTCGCCACTGCGACAAAACAAATCAACAATTTCATTCCATTTAAAACATAAATACATTAGGGATTCTCGAGCGACTGTCTAAAAAAATCTTGTATGAAACACGTGCGAAACTAGTGTTTTAAGCACTTGCCGTGTTGTCCACTTTCCCTTCGAGTTGGTGGACAGTCTTCAATTCTAGTGCTTACAGTAAAACCCTATCATTTCGCAATTTGTTGCATAAATATCTTTTTCTTTGTCTTGTATTTTTTCTAAACACATAGCGGATTTTGGAGTCACAGCGACGGTAAAGAGATCTTTAAAATTTATCGAGATTCTGAGGCTTTCCAATAGATCGCTAAAACATCAAATATCGGTGTTGTGAAATATGAAGTACTTAATACGAAAATCATTATGAAATATGAAAAAAAAATCCCCATTTAGATCTACTAATTAAGAAATATAAAAATATTGATTCCAAATACTCTGGGATTAATGGTGCAAAGTATTAAATTTTATATTTTTCCATGAAATATATTTTTAACCTTTCTAATCATAAGCTTCCTAATATTGTAAAAGTAAGAATGTGGTTATTTTTTGGTAGCTGTTATCCTTTGAGCATAGAATTTTATCTAATTACTTAAAATAGGAATAATAACAATATACACACATCTTTGATTTGTGGAGTTTGAGAGACCGTGAAATGCCAGTTTCCTCAGAGCCTATGCACACATCTTTATGTTTTAAGAAGATCGTCTTGTTGGACCCGATCTGAATTCTGGGCTTCTCGTTAGAACGTGGCGGCCGCCATCACTGTATGCCGAAATTAAGTCTCTTGCATGACGAACGGAAAGAGCTCGTGTTCCTCCTCACAGCGGCGCAGAGCGGGGCCTACGAGACACTCGGGGAATGGTAGGAATGCAGAATATTAAAATTCCTCTGGCCTTTTGGAAATGTGGGTTAGAACGAAGGACGTGGGGAAGGGGGACGCATCAGACTGCCTCTGTCTAGTTACGCCTTTCTTTTCTTTTCTTAGCTATTCGTTGTTCAACGATTTCTTGGGTCATTGCCGTTGTTTATAACCAAGTAATTTTCACGTTATTCGTGTATTCTTCTTTTTGTGTGTCCTACGTCAGACAAATATCCTCATTTCCTGCAAATCTATAGCAGCTAACGTCCGCCATTTATAATTTTTTATCTATTATTACGATATTACAATGAGCAAAAATAAAGAATTTCAGTTTTTATGTACACAGGGTGTTAAAAAAAAACAAATATCTTGGGAGGTGGAAATATTCATCAAAATAAGACAACATATTATCAAAACTTAGTCTTAAACTTATTATCTTCCAAGATACGAGTATTTATTCATCAACATTATAGGAGGTTTCATTTCATTTAATTTATTGTTTTTCATAGATGTTACATTAGCACTTCAATTGTCTTGGTTTTGTATTTTTATTGAATCTTTGTTATGTTCCATTCAGTACAAAATAGTTCTTTATAGGAACCGCCCCAGAACACGAGCTTGCTCAAACGGGCATGTGATACGTGAATAATATGTATTTATTTTGTATTTTATGAAGCAATAAATACTCAATACAAATAAACGTGTTATTTCTATGTTACTTCGTAATAAAACGTGTTAATGTTAATGTCATGTTTTATTTAACGACGCTCGCAACTGCTGAGGTTATATCAGCGTCGCCCGATGTGCCGGAATTTTGTCCCGCAGGAGTTCTTTTACATGCCAGTAAATCTACTGACATGAGCCTGTCGCATTTAAGCACACTTAAATGCCATCGACCTGGCCGGGATCGAACCCGCAATCTTGGGCATAGAAGGCCAGCGCTATACCAACTTGCCAACCAGGTCGACAAAACGTGTTAATAAAAGGTGTTTGCTGAAGAAAGCATTTAAATGCCTCACCCCAAAAAAAGTAAAGAAAAACCTACTATCGACACAGAAAAAGAAAGATAATCATTGTGCGTAAAGTACAAGCGAATTTTAACTCAAAATACTGTACATACTATACTTCCTTATACGAGTATATTATATTTTTCTTCATCGATTGACTTGTAATATAATTTTACAGTCCTGTATTCTTAAATCGATTTTAAAAGTATTGTCAGTGGTTTATTTTATTGGTTCTAGTAATTTCACGTGTAGCACATTTATATCTATCTTCTATCTATATATATAATTTGAACTGGTAATGGAAATTACGACCAAATAGATCACGTCTTGATAGATAAACGGAGACATACTAGTATAGTAGATATTCGAACTTTCAGAGGTGCAGACTGTAATTCTGACCATTATTTGGTGATTGGAGAATTAAGAGAAAGATTATCAGTAGCCAAGCGAGTAGAGCAACAAGTTAATATTACTAAATTCAATATTTTGAAATTAAAGGACGAGGAAGCTAAGCAAAATTATCAGGTCGAAATTTCGAATAGGTTTGCCACTTTAGAAAGTTCCGACGAAGTTGAGAAAGAATTAGATGTTAATAGCGTGTGGGAAAATATCAGAGATAGTATCAAAATTGCAGCTGAGCAGAGCATAGGTTATTATGAAACTAAGAAAAAGAAACCGTGGTTTGATGAAGATTGTTGCATGGTAGTAGAAAGAAGGAAACAGGCAAAATTGAAATTCTTACAGGATCCAGTTGAGGAGAATAGAGATAATTATTTCAATGAAAGACGGGAAGCAAGTCGTACACTTAGGAATAAAAAGAGAGGTTACTTGAAGGAAAAACTGAATGAGGTAGAAACAAATAGTAAGAATAAAAACATTCGAGATTTATATAAGGGTATAAAGGAATTTAAGAACGGATATCAGTCAAGGGTAAACGTGATCAAGGATGAGAATGGTGACTTGCTTGCAGACTCTTCATCAATCCTAAACAGATGGAAAAACTATTTTGCGCAACTACTAAATGTACATAGGCCAAATAGAAATGATCGGGACGATATTGAAATACAAACTGCTGAGCCATTTATACCCGAACCCACGATTTCAGAAGTCGAAATTGCGATAGAAAATCTGAAAAAGTACAAGTCTCCAGGTATCGATCAAATTCCAGCAGAATTAATACAAGAGGGTGGAAGTGCATTATATAGCGAAATTTATAAACTTGTACTTGCTATTTGGGAAAAGGAAATTGTACCAGAACAATGGAAGGAGTCCATAATTGTACCTATTTTTAAAAAGGGGGACAAAACGAACTGTGGTAACTTTCGAGGAATATCACTTTTATTGACGTCGTACAAAATTTTGTCCAATATTCTTTTGAGGAGATTAACTCCGTACGTAGATGAAATTATTGGGGATCATCAGTGCGGTTTTCGGCGTAATAGATCGACTATCGATCAGATTTTTTGTATTCGGCAGATAATGGAGAAAAAATGGGAGTATAAGGGTACAGTACATCAGTTATTCATAGATTTCAAAAAGGCATATGACTCGGTTAAGAGGAAGTATTATATGATATTCTTATTGAATTTGGTATTCCCAAGAAACTAGTTCGATTAATTAAAATGTGTCTCAGTGAAACATACAGCAGAGTCCGTATAGGTCAGTTTCTATCTGATCCTTTTCCAATTCACTGCGGGCTAAAGCAGGGAGATGCACTATCACCTTTACTTTTTAACTTCGCTTTAGAATATGCCATTAGGAAAGTTCAGGATAACAGGCAGGGTTTGGAATTGAACGGGCTACATCAGCTTCTTGTCTATGCAGATGACGTGAATATGTTAGGAGAAAATACACAAACGGTTAGGAAAACACGGAAATTTTACTTGAAGCAAGTAAAGCGATCGGTTTGGAAGTAAATCCCGAAAAGACAAAGTATATGATTATGTCTCGTGACGGGAATATTGTACGAAATGGAAATATAAATATTGGAGATTTATCCTTCGAAGAGGTGGAAAAATTCAAATATCTTGGAGCAACAGTAACAAATGTAAATGACACTCGGGAGGAAATTAAACGCAGAATAAATATGGGAAATGCCTGTTATTATTCGGTTGAGAAGCTCTTATCATCCAGTCTGCTGTCCAAAAATCTGAAAGTTAGAATTTATAAAACAGTTATATTACCGGTTCTTCTATATGGCTGTGAAACTTGGACTCTCACTCTGAGAGAGGAACATAGGTTAAGGGTGTTTGAGAATAAGGTGCTTAGGAAAATATTTGGGGCTAAGCGGGATGAAGTTACAGGAGAATGGAGAAAGTTACACAACACAGAACTGCACGCATTGTATTCTTCACCTGACATAATTAGGAACTTGAAATCCAGACGTTTGAGATGGGCAGGGCATGTAGCACGTATGGGCGAATTCAGAAATGCATATAGAGTGTTAGTTGGGAGACCGGAGGGAAAAAGACCTTTAGGGAGGCCGAGACGTAGATGGGAGGATAATATTAAAATGGATTTGAGGGAGGTGGGGTATGATGATAGAGACTGGATTAATCTTGCTCAGGATAGGGACCGCTGGCGGGCTTATGTGAGGGCGGCAATGAACCTTCGGGTTCCTTAAAAGCCATTTGTAAGTAAGTAAGTAAATGGAAATTACTGGGATAACGGCTGAACGGATTTTAATAAATTTCCCAGAAGTGTTGAAGCTTGGAACCCAAAGTTTTTCGGAAATGTAGTAGTTTTCAGTGAAATGTCAATTTTCCTTCATAATTTTCCTATTTTCCAAAATCCATCTGTTGTCAGTTTTGAGAATTAATTTTACTGAATCACGGCCGACTTGATTGAATTTCAGAACAAAACACACACTACAATAAACAATAGGCTATTACACGAAGGCCATGACCTGCAGGATTGCCGACATATTTAGAGCTCAATTCAATTTGTTATTAAAAACTGATTCTGCAGTGTATAATTTTCTGAGTACAGCTGTGTATTGGATATTCAAATCTACGAAACTTGAGGTGGTTTGATGACATTGTTACCATTAGAAATTAAATATTATTATAGTTAATATCATGATGCGTCTATTTTTCATTAATTGTACATAATATTAATGCTATATTGAGGACATGAAAGTGAAACGTTTTGAGGTTATGTAAGTAAATGTAGAGAATATTTTAATTTAGATCTTCCTTCCTATAATTTACTGAGTGGCTGCTATATATAACTACAAAACTTAAGTAAGATAATAATATTGTTATTAAAAATCAAATATTTTTATACTTATTAATCAAGTCGGGTTTGGTCTTTTTCATATACTTAATGGCGGTGTAGTGTCGATATTAATATGTGTCATTGTCTTCAGTATTGGCTCGAGAGAGCGCAAAAATTATAGTACCTAAGGAAAGATAAAAAGGTATTACTTACTAATAAAATAAGAGGCCTAGAAAATGTTGTAGTCTCCAGATCATTTCAGCAACATCTCTTAGTAGGATAAATGATTTTACGCTCTACATTTCAAGTTCTACATGCAGCAGCTATACGAAAATGCTATTGTTCGAAAACTTAGCAAACCTGACTTTTTTTAACTTTCACCTACAATCCACAATGACCTGAAATACCTACTGCTATCGTCCTGACATTGATACTTGCGTTTTGGCGTTGAAACTCAAAAACTGAAGTTGGATAGATTCAAGAAAAGTATTTGGCCTAAAAAAATCCATTCAGAGGAGTATGTTTCATTATTATGGAAGCAAATAACTATCAAAAAGACAAGTATTCTTCATTGAAAATAAATGTGAAAAATTTTTATTTGAACGTCTAACGAACTTAGTTTGCAGCAGCATTTGCTGCACAAGCCACTAGTATCATATAATTACAATTGACATTACTTTATGTTATTTGGATATTGTCATTATTACGTTATTAATTTTATGCTCGACCATGCCGAAATATAGTAGACTAATTATACACCTGGTAGCAGCCCTTTAATGGACCTCATTAAAGTACACCTATTCATTAAAGTTCAGGTGTTCCACCAATCAGAAAACACCATTGTAGCCATATGAAAGCGCTAGTATCGATTATTCTCGGATATGCAATCGAAAGACAACTAGCGAAACGTCACGGAGGCTGTAAATCCAATACTGTCGCAGAAGGTTATGTTCTGTTACTATAATAATTAGTGTTAATTGTAAATAAAAATAATATTCAAATAAATTCAATTTGTCATCTCGTTTTTCAATATCTAAATCAATTTCAAGGTTATATCAAGATTGTTTATTTTACTCTCTAGATTATATCAAGATCAATGACATTTGTGTCTCGGAAAAAATTAATACTTTCGCGTCTGCGCACATCTCACAATTTACGAGGTATTGCACAAGGTCGCTTGCGCTCGTTTCATAAACATACTCGCGTCTTAATTACTACTATTATAGGCTCGTTGCATAATGTACTATTATAAATATTTGTTATATATGGTCAGAAACAAGCAGCAACTTAAAACATTTTGACCGAAGTGTAATTTTTAATGCACTTCACTTATTTTTGTGCATATTTCAGCCAGTTTTTATTCATAAATGCTTGCATATATTCCGGTTTGTACTGCATAAAAATCTGCATTCTATTTATAATCCAAAATTCACACCTGCTACCAAAAAACGCATTTTAACAGTTCAACAAAATTCCCATAAAAACTATGACAGTTTCTGATTAACATGAAGAAAACTGTATGAAGATATTGTGTCTGAATAATTTGTTATTTACATCTGAAGTTGTAAATGTTTCATGTGAACATCCTGTATGACCCAGCTTCAAATATCAGTCACATTTCTGCAGCTATGAAACACTGTGTCCTAGCAACGGATCAGACTAACAATCGCGCATCATTTTCATAGTCTTAATGCAATCATTGCAGGCGGAACAAATTGTTCTGTGTACTGCACAAAGAGAACGTCCATTCCTGGCTTCACAAAAATAACCCATGGAGCAGAACACATGTTCATATCTACTTCTACTTCAATGTTTAGACACACTTGGTTAAAACCGAGTGCTGCAGTTAAGTACGGCAAAATCCTTGCCTAAATGTAGCCTATTATTGACAATTCAAATCAGTATTACAATAAGACGTACACTTTCACCATAAATCACAAGGTTTAGCCACACTAAATTACACCAGCTTAAAAAGACTGACTTATTTTAAGAATGGTCTTCCCAGAATCATATTTACTTGTCAGCAAACCAATTAGCTCTTGGTTTATAGTTTTATGTTAAAACATATCCCATGTGACTTATTTACTTACTGGCTTTTAAGGAACCCGGAGGTTCATTGCCACCCTCACATAAGGCCGCCTTTGGTCCCTATCCTGAGCAAGATTAATCCATTCTCTATCATCATATCGCATCTCCCTCAAATCCATTTTAATATTATCTTCCCATCTACGTCTCGGCCTCCCTAAAGGTCTTTTTCCCTCCAGCCTCCCAACTAACACTCTATATGCATTTCTGGATTCGCCCATACGTGCTACATGCGCTGCCCATCTCAAACGTCTGGATTTAATGTTCCTAATTATGTCAGGAGAAGAATACAATGCGTGCAGTTCTGCGTTGTGTAACTTTCTCCATTCTCCTGTAACTTCATCCCTCTTAGCCCCAAATATTTTCCTATGCACCTTATTCTCAGAAATCCTTAATCTCTGTTCCTCTCTCAAAGTGAGAGTCCAAGTTTCACAACCATAAAGAACAACCGGTAATATAACTGTTTTATAAATTCTAACTTTCAGATTTTTTGACAGCAGACTGCATGATAAAAGCTTCTCAACCGAATAATAACAGGCATTTCCAATATTTATTCTGCGTTTAATTTCCTCCCGAGTGTCATTTATATTTGTTACTGTTGCTCCAAGATATTTGAATTAAAAATAATTAATTCAAAATACTAATGAAATCGTCTTCATAATGGCTGGGAGAAAGAGTACTCTTCAATATTCTTAAAACCTCTAAACCCAGCTACTTAGCTTCTCGTTTTCAACATTTATCCTCATATCACGAAATAGATACTCGCTCACAACACCATATCACACTCTACATTCCTAAACACAGAACATCCTTCTACTCTTCATATTTCACGGTCTCTGCAGCTCATCTCTGGAACTCTCTACCACAACATGTCAGAGACTATCGGACATTGTCTAGTTTCAAAAATAAATTAAAATTGCACTTTTTCAATTCAGATTCCTTTCAGTTATAAGCCCTTTTCTCTGCGATAGTTTTGTAAAAATATAGGCTATATATTTCTTTCCTTCCTTTCCCCTTTTTGTTCTCTTTATCAACCGACGAATTTATTATCATAGGCTTTTTATTGTGAATTTTATTTAATTTTCGTATTTGTTTTATTTCTTATTAATATTTTATTACATTCCATTTTGTTAGAAAAGCCAACGAACTATGGTAGGAACGATCATGATTTTAAAATCAAATGTAGGAAACAGAAAACGGATGTAGGTAAATTTTCATTTTTAAATATAACTATAAATGATTGGAATGACCTACCTGCAGCGGTCTTTGAGGGCTGTCCTTCCTTAAGGAGTTTCAAGAATAATTAAAAAAGTTGTGTATCAAGTGCAAATTAAAATTAAGGTGACATTTAACATTTAATTTTTTAAGGTGACATGTATTTATTTAGCCTGACGAGTTACTCCCTTGGTTTGAATTGTAAATTATTTAAAAATAGCGTGTAAGAGGTCTTAGACTAGAAATGTTTAGCTTAAATGTAGTTCTGTTTATAAGTATGCATAAGGGTGTAATTATTTGTCTTATTTGAACTGTTGTATCAGTGAAGCGAGGTGAGTCAGTGAAGTTATGGTTTTACAGTGCAGTGAATAGTTCCGATCAGTGATAATTTATAGCGTCAATGAAATGTGTTCTATAGTGTCAATGAAATGTGTTATAGTGTGTCAGTGAAATGTGTCCTAACGTGTCAGTGAAATGCGTTATAGTGCCACTACAGTGAGTGAGATGAGAATAAAGTGAAAGACTATTGAAACTTACGTAGGGCCTAACATAATTCTGTGGTGTTTGGGTAAAGGGAGATAAGTCATAAAAATGAGTTCGGAGATAAATGACAATTAAACTTGGAACCCTTATTACAAATAATTTTCTACACAAATGAAACACATCAACTGCTAGTATTCTTTGATTTTTGCACACCCACTTGTATAATTTAACTTGTGTGTTCATCTGGGGAACAAAATTCAACCTGGACAAAAAAATGACTTATACCCCTTTACCCGAACACCACAGAATTATGTAGGTTGTAATGTAAAATTAGATATTTTATTTATGTTTTATTATTATTGTGTTAAATTATATTGTGTATTCTTATTGTATTGTGTATCCTTATTGTATTGTGTATAAAATTGTATTGTGTATTGTATAATTGCATTGTGTATTGTAAATTTATTGTGTATTGCTTATCATTTTTTTGTGTATTGTTTATATTGTGTATACCACTGCCACCGGGTGCTTGCCCACTTGCAGTGTAAATACATACATACATACATACATACATACATACATACATACATACATACATACATACATACATACATACATACATACATACATACATACATACATTCTACCTTACGTTTTCCATATTAACCATTTGTACTAAATGAGTTGCTTTTACTATATTCCAATGTATTTAATTTTCTTTTTTCTATTATTGTATTATTTTCATGTTGTTAGTGTCGATTTTATTATGCTATTATTACTATTTTTTCTGTAATATGTTAGTATTTTGTTCTTTAACTCTTTGTTAAATTTTAACTGCTTGTATACTTTGTGACCTGGTAGAGTGTAAGAGAAGGCCCTATGGCCTTAACTCTGCCAGTATAAATAAAGAATTATTATTATTATTATTATTATTATTATTATTATTATTATTATTATTATTAATTCAATCTTAATGGACAACGTGGTCATTGTGTAATGAACTCGCCGGCGTATCAAAACATAACACAAATTCAAATTGTACACAGATTCAGTCTACAACAATTCTGAAGACACTATATCATTTTAGTAAATATAACTGATTGTAAGTGAAATAGAACCTATTAATAACAAATTATATTTCACGACTGGATTTGAACTCTGAAAGCTCGGTTCTGTGATCTATCGGAGCTATTTCAGTGTGCTTCTTAGTAACCTAACATTTCTCTATGTAAATTTGTGGCATAAAATAGTCAATTTGTTTACATTCCGTAATTGCACTTAAATTTTATTAGTTTTACAATTAGCTCTGCAAATTAACCATTTTGTTATTTCCTGCTAATTATACACGTATGTAATTTATGGTTGGAATAATTGCTTTTACTATGTAAAATGTGCGTCATTTCCAGTTTTTATTTCACGTTAAATTGTTCTCTACATTAGCATACTCACTCCTTATTACGATGGCGGACCGCCGTGTAAACCACGCTGTAAAACATAGACCCAGGCAATCCTTTCTTTGGGGAAGAGCACATCTGCTCTCTCCGTTGATAGAAAGAATCATAGTCAAGATAGACGAGTTTTGGCAGTACCGAAAATGCAACGATAGTCTGAGAAGAAAGAATATCCTGGAAATCCGCACATCTCCTATGAGTAAGGCACAATAGACACTTGAACTTTCTCCAATGTACACCGTCAGGAACACGCAGTACATATTGACAATAATCTATATATATAATTTGAATGGTAATGGAAATTACATGAAAACGGCTGACCGGATTTTAATGAGTGTCCCCTCATTTTCATGCCTGGCATCCAAAGTTTTTCGGAAAAACAGTAGCTTTCAGTGAAATGTCAATTTTCCTACATAATTTTCCTATTTTCCAAAATCCATCTGTTGTCAGTTTTGAGAACTAATTTTATTGAATCACGGCCGACTTGATTGAATTTCAGAACAAAACAAAACACACACTACAATAAACAATAGACTATTACACGAAGGCCTGCAGATTGCTGACAAATTTAGAGCTCAATTCAATTTGTTATTAAAAATAATTTACAGGTCTCATTCTGCAGTGTATAATTTTGTGAGTACAGCTGTGTATTGGATATTCAAATCTACGAAACTTGAGATAGTTTGATGACATTATTACCATTTTAGAAATTACATATTATTATGGTTAATGTCATGATGCGTCTATTTTTCATTATTATACATAATATTAATGCTATATTGATGATATGAAAGTGAAACTTTTGAGATTATGTAATTAAATGTAGAGAATACCTTAATTTAGATCTTCATTTCTATAATTTACTGAGTGGCGGCTATATATAACTACAAAACTTACGTAAGATAATAATATTGTTTTTAAAAATCAAATATTTTTATAGTTCTTAATCAAGTGGGTTTGAGTCTTTTTCATATACTTAATGGCGGTGTAGTGTTGATATTGATATGTGTCATTGTCTTCAGTATTGGCTCTAGAGAGCGCAAAAAATACAGTTCCTAAGGAAAGACCAAAAGGTATTACTTACTAATAAAATAAGAGGCCTAGAAAATTTTGTAGTCTCCAGATCATTTCAGCATGATCTCTTAGTAGGATAAAATGATTTTACGCTCTACATTTGAAGTTCTACATGCAGCAAAATGCTATTGTTCGAAAACTTAGCAAACCGGACTTCTTTTTTAACATTCGCCTACAATCCACAATGACCTGAAATAGCTACTGCTATCGTCCTGACATTGATACTTGCGTTTCCGCGTTGAAACTCAAAAACTGAAGGTGAATAGGTTAAAAAAAAAGTATGTGGCCTAAAATACCCATTCAGAGGGAGTATGTTTCATTATTATGGAAGCAAATAACTATCAAGATGTCAAGTATCCTTCATTGAAAATAAATCTGAAAAATTTTTATTTGAACGTCTAACGAACTTAGTTTGCAGCAGCATTTGCTGCACAAGCCACTAGTAGTCTTTATTAAGCACAAATTTTTACAACTTCCAGCCTTTTTTTTTTATTTGTTCTGAAGTCCTGGGTTCCGGACCTCGCAGAGTGAGTGTAATTATGAGTATGGTTGAATGATATTCAAGATAAATGGGAGAACCGCAAGGAAACGTCCTCGCGTACGTTATGACCACCCTAAATTCCTTCATTAAAAAGACGGGGATCGAACTCGGGTCGCCACGTTGGAAGACAGAGACACTAGACAAGCCAGGCTACTTGTGACTTATGTGCAGCGAGTAGAAGACCTATTCAGCTATAGTGACGTGCTAGGTTGCAGTACAGTACGGGGAATTCAGTGTAGAGGCATTACGAAGAAATTTGTTTCTTTTGTAACAAGTAACATAATAATTGCATCATATACCAGGAAAACCTGTGTGTGGAAAGTATTGAGCTCAACAGAAAAAGATTCAGATTGTGTATCAAATGGAATTGTGGTACTCAAGTGTGACATGTTGAAAGATGTCTTTCATACTTAACACTTCTAGATTATTCGTGATCATATTGTGATCTGGTAGTTATGAAATTTTCAGAGGATGGAATAGCACAATTTTAAGAAATTTTAAGAAGATGGAATTACATAATCAAATTTAAGAAATTTTAAGAGGATGGCATGAAAATCAATTTTAAGAAATTTTAAGAGAATGGCATGAAAATCAATTTTAAGGAATTTTAAGAGGATGGAATTACATAATCAATTTTAAGAAATTTCAAGAGGATGGCATGAAAATCAATTTTAAGTAATTTTATGCTCGACCGTATCGAAATGTAGTAATTATACACCTGGTAGCAATCCTTTAATGCATGTCATTAAAGTACACCTACTCATTAAAGTACAGGTGTTTTCAGCCAATGACAACTCAGCTTACAGGTGTTCAGCCAATGACAAGTCAGCTTTGTACCGTTATAAAACAGCAAGTATCGATTATTCTCGGATATGCAATCGAAAGACAATTAGCGAAAAGTCACGGAGGCTGGAAATCCAATACTGTCACAGAAGGTTATGTTCTGTTACTATAATAATTAGAGTTAATTGTAAATAATATTCAAACAAATTCAATTTGTCATCTCGTTTTTCAATGTCGAATTCAATAATCAAAGTTATACTAAGTTTAACGGGATTACACAAGGTCAATGACATTATTGTTCCTCGGAAAAAATCAATACTTTCGCGTCTGCGCACATCTCACAATTCACGACCTAGAACAAGGTCACTTCCGATCTTGTCAGATACAAATAAAATGTATACATCTGGATAATTTCAAGTTAGAAATAAAGTCGAGCTTAAAAAGTCGTATGAAACTCGTCTATAATGGTAATTAAGAAGATCGTATGAAAATTATGAAACTCGCTTGCGCTCGTTTCCTAAACATCCATACTCGCTTTTTAATTACTATCATTATAGGCTCGTTGCATAATGTACTATTAAGAAGCTAGAATTACATAATCAATTTTAAGAAATTTTAAGACGCTAGAATTACATAATCAATTTTAAGAAATTTTAAGAAGATAGAATTACATAATCAATTTTAAGAAATTTTAAGAAGACAGAATTACATAATCAATTTTAAGAAATTTTAAGAAGATAGAATTACATAATCAATTTTAAGAAATTTTAAAAAGATAGAATTACATAATCAATTTTAAGAAATTTTAAGAAGCTAGAATGACGTAATCAATTTTAAGAAATTTTAAGAAGATTAGAAATACATAATCAATTTTAAGAAATTTTAAGAAGATAGAATGGCATAATCAATTTTAAGAAATTTTAAGAAGATAGAATTACATAATCAATTTTAAGAAATTTTAAGAAGATAGAATTACATAATCAATTTTAAGAAGATAGAATTACATAATCAATTTTAAGAAATTTTAAGAAGATAGAATTACATAATCAATTTTAAGAAATTTTAAGAAGATAGAATTACATAATCAATTTTAAGAAATTTTAAGAAGATAGAATGGCATAATCAATTTTAAGAAATTTTAAGAAGATAGAATTACATAATCAATTTTAAGAAATTTTAAGAAGATAGAATTACATAATCAATTTTAAGAAATTTTAAGAAGATAGAATTACATAATCAATTTTAAGAAATTTTAAGAAGATAGAATTACATAATCAATTTTAAGAAATTTTAAGAAGATAGAATTACATAATCAATTTTAAGAAATTTTAAGAAGATAGAATTACATAATCAATTTTAAGAAATTTTAAGAAGATAGAATTACATAATCAATTTTAAGAAATTTTAAGAAGATAGAATTACATAATCAATTTTAAGAAATTTTAAGAAGATAGAATTACATAATCAATTTTAAGAAATTTTAAGAAGATAGAATTACATAATCAATTTTAAGAAATTTTAAGAGAATGGCATGACAATCAATTTTAAGAAATTTTAAGAGGATGAAATAAAATAATGGATTTTAAAATAATTAATTAAAAAAATTAAGAGGATTGAATGATATAAGTCTACTGTAATCAATTTTAATAAATTTTAAGAAAATGGAATGACATAATCCATTTTAATTCACTGTATAGATATCATGGTCTATTTAACGCCGCTCGCAACAACCGACATTATATCAGCGTCGCTGATGTGCAGGAATTTTGTCCCTCAGGAGTTCTTTTACATAGCAGCATATCTACTGACATGACCCTGTAGAATTTAAGCACATTTAAATGCAATCGACCTAGGCCGGGATCGAACCCGCAACCTTGAGCACATAAGGCCAGCGCTATACCGACTGCGCTACCCAGGCCGACTTCACTGTATAGATCCGAAGCGTTCAGTTAGAATATAATTCATTATAATCAGGGAATCTCAATTTAGTAAGAGCTTGCAATGAAAAGAAATTGAAGAGGACATGTCGTACGCACGAAGTCCATGTGTGGTGTCAGCTTACAACTTAAAAGGATAGAAGAAATGAAGACTTGATATCAAGAGCTAGAATGAATTACCACTAGTAGGCTAATGCAGGCTGTTAGCCTGGGAACTAGACTAACAATTTAATACTTTATTTAACGTATTATAGAAAGTTTTTAATGCATTACATTTTTTACATATGTATGATATTAATTACTATTTTCACAATTATTTTACAAGTCTTGAAGAAATTACTTTTAACGCGTAACTGCCGAACCATATAAAGAAATCCCGAAAAGACAAAGTATATGATTATGTCTCGTGACGAGAATATTATACGAAATGGAAATGTAAAAATTGGAGATATATCCTTTGAAGAGGTGGAAAAATTCAAATACCTGGGAGGAACAGTAACAAATATAAATGATACTCGGGAGGAAATTAAACACAGAATAAATACGGGAAATGCCTCTTATTATTCGGTTGAGAAGCTTTTATCATCCAGTCTGCTGTCAAAAAATGTGAAAGTTACAATTTATAAAACAGTTATATTACCGGTTGTTCTTTATGGTTGTGAAACTTGGACTCTCACTTTGAGAGAGGAACATAGGTTAAGAGTGTTGAGAATAAGGTGCTTAGGAAAATATTGGGCAAGAGGGATGAAATTACAGGAGAATGGAGAAAGTTACACAACACAGAGCTGCACGCATTGTATTCTTCACCTGACATAATTAGGAACATTAAATCCAGACGTTTGAGATGTGCAGGGCATGTAGCACATATGGGCGAATCCAGAAATGCATATAGAGTGTTAGTTGGGAGGCCGGAGGAAAAGACCTTTAGGGAGGCCGAGACGTAGATGGGAAGATAATATTAAAATGGATTTGAGTGAGGTGGGATATGATGATAGAGACTGGATTGGTCTTGCTCAGGATAGGGACTGATGGCGGGCTTATGTGAGGACGGCAATGAACCTGCGAGTTCCTTAAAAGTAAGTAAGTAACTGCCGAACCATAGCTGTCTTTCCTAGCCGCTAACCAACGGTGTATGCAGTACATATTTGTTCCAAGTTCTGGGGAATTATTTATCTCCTCCCGACACTGCAAATGAATGGCCGGGGTTTGGCTGGATTCCTCTCGTCTCCTCTGCACTCCTCCGGTAATTGCAGATTTAAATGGAGAAGACAGGAGCAGTGATCATGGAATGTTTGGAATTGGAAAGGAAGGGCCTCTCGCATTCTTGGTCTGGGTCACATACTTGGGAGGGCTGCATACTTGCGAAGGCACGCACGTTCCTGCACGAAGACTTGACAGCGCTGCCGCAGCGCTAGGTGCGTCTTACAACGTCAAGGCAATCGGTACATACATTACAGCGACGTATTCTTACCCTTGCAGCACGAGGCAATGTTGTTCGATGGAATCAAAACATATTTTCACACAATGGAACATTACAACAGACATACATAGGCCTACTGTATATGTGGAACAACATAAATAAATTTAGATATGTTCAGTATCGAAATTAATAATAATAATACTTACTTACTTACAAATGGCTTTTAAGGAACCCGAAGGTTCATTGCCGCCCTCACATAAGCCCGCCATCGGTCCCTATCCTTGTGCAAGATTAATCCAGTCTCTATCATCATATCCCACCTCCCTCAAATCCATTTTAATATTATCCTCCCATCTACGTCTCGGCCTCCCTAAAGGTCTTTTTTCCCTCCGGTCTCCCAACTAACACTCTATATGCATTTCTGGATTCGTCCATTCGTGCTACATGCCCTGCCCATCTCAAACGTCTGGATTTTAAGTTCCTAATTATGTCAGGTGAAGAATACAACGCGTGCAGTTCTGCGTTGTGTAACTTTCTCCATTCTCCTGTAAGTTCATCCCATTTCCCATATTTAGAACCAAATATATTCCTAAGCACCTTATTCTCAAACACCCTTAACCTATGTTCCTTTAGGTCAGAGTCAAAAGAGAGTCCAAGTTTCACAAAAATACAGAAGAACCGGTAATGAAATAACTGTTGTTATAAATTCTAACTTTCAGATTTTTTGACAGCAGACTGGATGATAAGAGCTTATCAAGAATAATAACACGCATTTCCCATATTTATTCTGCGTTTAATTTCCAGAATTTTTTTATTTTTTTATTTTTTATTAGGTTATTTTACGACGCTTTATCAACAGCTCAGGTTATTTAGCGTCTGAATGAGATGAAGGTGATAATGCCGGTGAAATGAGTCCGGGGTCCAGCACCGAAAGTTACCAGCATTTGCTCATCTTGGGTTGAGGGAAAACCCCGGAAGAAACCTCAACCAGGTAACTTGCCCCGACCGGGAATCGAACCCGGGTCACCTGGTTTCGCAGCCAGACTCGCTGACCGTTACTCCACTGGTGTGGACAAACAGAAAATTGAATAAAATGTACACAAAAATAGATTAATAAAAAAATAAACACAGTGGCGTTAAGTGATAAATGAATACGATTTAGAAAATAAAAATAAGAAACAAAAAAATTAAAATAAATAAAGTGGAACACATTCCATTAAATATTTGCAACGCGTTAGTCTGGGAACTCATCATAAGATATTTTTCTAATTTACATTTAAAGGAAATTAAAGTTCGGCAGCCCTTGACTTCAGGCGGCAGAGAATTCCAGTGACGAGAAGTAGCAACAGTGAAAGATGAAGAATAAAGAGATGATGTGCAGTGGTATTTCTAGCGTGTTATCATATTGTGACCGAGTATTTAAGTTATGATATCGAGAAAGACTGTGGAATCGGACAGATAAGTAAGAGGGAGTAGAGGTGTGCAAAATTCGGTATAAGAGAGAAAGGGAATGTAACTTTCTCCTCTCATTTAACCTGAGCCACAATAATTTATCGAAAGAAGGCGAAATGTGATCGTAGTAGCGGACATTACAAATGAAACGAACACACGCGTTATGAACACGTTGCAGTTTCTGGGATAAATCCACCCTGAGATCGCTGAATAAAGCGGCACAATAATAATGACTAGGGTTAGAATTTTAGAGGCAACTTTCATTTGCATTAAACCAGGTTTTTGCTTGTGGTTGATATAGAGAAGATTCATTAACAAGTATGTTTAGATCCCTGTGATATGGGAATGACCTACCCGCAGCGGTCTTTGAGGGCTGTCCTTCCTTAAGGAGATTCAAGAATAACTTAAAAAGTTGTGTATAAAGTGTAAATTAAAATTGAGGTGACATTTAACATTTAATTTTTTAAGATGACATGTATTTATTTAGCCTGACGAGTTTCTCCATTGGTTTGAATTGTAAATTATTTAAAAATAGCGTGTAAGAGGGTCTTAGACTAGAAATGTTGAGCTTAAATGTAGTTCTGTTTATAAGTATGCATAAGGGTGTAAGTATTTGTCTTATTTGAACTGTTGTATCAGTGAAGCGTTGTGAGTCAGTGAAGTTATGGTTTTACAGTGCAGTGAATAGTTCCGATCAGTGATAATTTATAGCGTAAATGAAATGTGTTCTATAGTGTCAATGGAATGTGTTATAGAGTGTCAGTGAAATGCGTCATAGTGCCACTACAGTGAGTGAGATGAGAGTAAAGTGAAAGACTATTATCAGTACCAATGTGAAACCTATGTAGGGCCTATACATACGTAGGTTGTATTGTAAAATTAGGTTCACTTATTAATTAGGTTATTTTATGTATTATTATTAATTGTAATTATTGTGTTAAATTGTATTGTGTATTCTTATTGTATTGTGTATTGTAAAATTGTATTTGTATTGTATAATTGTATTGTGTATTGTAATTTTATTGTGTATTGTTTATATTGTGTATACCACTGCCATCGGGTGCTTGCCCACTTGCAGTGTAAATAAATACATACATGAATGAATGAATGAATGTTAGCCATGATGTCCCATGTTGGGCACAGGCCTCCTGTGATGGGGTTAGAACCCCCTCGACAGGGATGGCTCAAGTGTACTCGCTTGGTGAGCCAATCCAGGCGAGCTTGTCGTGTACACTACTTTTGTGACATGGTTAATAACCCTGTTCAACTTTAACTAGTCTCAGCACACTATTCTTTATATATTTTGATGTACCGAAGTACATATGATATTTCCATGCAGATATTCTGCGTCATCATATGATGAAAGAGTGATGGAACGGAGAAAAATTCTCTCCGGCGCCGGGATTTGAACCCGGGTTTTCAGCTCTACGTGCTGATGCTTTATCCACTAAGCCACGCCGGATACAACCCCAACGCCGGTTAGAATCGTCTCAGATTAAGCTCCATCTCTTGGGTTCCCTCTAGTGGCCGCCCTCTCCACTACGTCATAGATGTCTATGAACGCAGGACCGAAGTCCATATATGTGTTGAGGTGCACTCGAATGAGTGACTGGTTGGCCGGGATCCGAGGTATGGGCGCCGTCTTAAATCACAAAGTGATTTATTACGCATATCATATATATTTTGATGTACCGAAGTACATATGATATTTCCATGCAGATATTCTGCGTCATCATATGATGAAAGAGTGGCTTAGTGGATAAAGCATCAGCACGTAGAGCTGAAAACCCGGGTTCAAATCCCGGCGCCGGAGAGAATTTTTCTCCGTTCCATCACTCTTTCAACACTATACTATGTTCATTTTTTTTCTTGCACTACAAACATTATACTGACACCGGCACTTTGACAAACACTGATTGCTATTTACACTATTTACCTGACACTTTCTCAACACTGACTTTACTATTTACAAAACTTATCTTACACTTTCACTAATACTGACTTTACTATTTACAATATCTTAACCCTGATTACGTTATCTATTTACAATGACCTTCCCTAGTTCTTTCCACAAAACTCTGTTCTTTGCTGTCCTCGACCATTGTTTCCCCGCCTCTCTGGTAAACATGTCAGACCATCTGAGCCGTGGTCTTCCCTGTCCTCTCTTTCCGACGTAGGGGTCCCACATCGTGACTGCATGGTCCATCTTGCCTGGTGTAGCCTCGCCACATGTCCCCAGGTCCACTTCGTCGCCGTGGCTCGTTCTGCTGCGTCAGTAGTGTTCGTCAGTCTTTGTAGTGTTTCGTTTCTCATTCTGTCTCGTAGCGTGGTGCCCAGTATTTTTCTTTGCAGCTTCCTCTGGCATGTTTGTATACTTGAGCGTTGTCTCTCGGTCAATGTCCAAGTTTGGCAGCCGTATAGCAAAACTGGGATTACACATAGAGACATGTGCCTCGAACTTGAGATTGCGGTGATTGTCTTGTCCGTCCATATGAACTTCAGGCTCCAGAACGCCTTCCATGAAATTCTTCTACTGATCTCTTTGTAGTTTCTTTGTGAGAACGTAATTATTTGACCCAAATACACATATTCAGAGACGTACTGCAATTCAAAAATACATACATACATACATTACCAAAATAGTTATATCATCAGCGTATAATACTACTTTAGAATGCACATATAGCCCACGGAATTAAAATTTGAAGAGAGTCTTTATGGTCCAATCTATAAGAAGAAAACTTAGGTCACTAACTTAAGGAGGAAGTAGTTCTACTGAATAGCGAAAAAAACCGATTTAATCCTTAGGCCTACGTTATTAAACATGCAGTCCATGCTGCAAAATATACAAGATGCCACAGAAACAGACGAAAGAGATCAATCGTATAAAGAATTTCCGTTTTCTGCTGCAGAATCTGTTGTACCATTATGCATGTTGAATAAAAAATATATTGAGTAAAATCGATTGTGTTCCTAGTTGAAATTTCATCTCTAGCAAATATTGCACAGGCCCCACGTTCACCTTTAGTCAACCTACAATAACAATCTATGAAATAAAATCCTGGAATTTTAACGATGTGTGTAATGCAATTACTTACTTACTGGCTTTTAAGGAACCCGTTGGTTCATTGCCGCCCTCACATAAGCCCGTCATTGGTCCCTATCCTGAGCAAGATTATTCCAGTCTCTACCATCATATCCTACCTCCCTCAAATCCATTTTAATATTATCTTCCCATCTACGTCTCGGCCTCCCCAAAGGTCCCTTTCCCTCCGGCCTCCCAACTAACACTCTATATGTATTTCTGGATTCGCCCATACCAAATCGTATAACCTTTTTCCTTTGCTGTGGTCGTGCCGGAGAATCAGTCCCATTCCGAGGCTTACTGTTAGGTTTCGTAACAAGCTGTTTTTTACGGTGATGGGTTGTTAGCCCTTCGCCCAACCCCCAAGCTGGAGGACCACTCCTTATCGGCTGTCCACGACTGCTTATTCTATATTCGCAGCTACCCTCCATATCTGGAGGCCGTCTCCTCTATCCGCAACCTGAGGACGCGCCATGCCGTGGTGATAGGGACCCACAATACATGGGTAATTCAATTAGTGCCAAAATATTTAATGTTTCATATTTTTGGTAAATGTTTCGTAATTTATAAAAATTTTAATATTTTCCCTTATTTCACGGCTTTTCCACTACATTAATATTCTATAACTACAACACTCCACCGAATTTGCAAAGATAATAGAGATATCTTCCTGGAAACACTTGAAAAACCCCATGCCTTCGATCCCATCAACAATCTGGGATAACCAAGAGCAAGCGAAATCTCCAAATTCCCCTATGAAGTCATTGGACTTGTAGTATCAGAGAAATCGAAAACCAAAACAAAGTAAGTGGTTTTTATTCCAGTTTTGCTTACTGTTTCTAATCATGTCAAAGTCTTTTCAGCGTTGCCACGTCTACTTGCTGTTATTTACTCAATTGTCCGAAGACAGGTTTGTCATGCGACACCAACAAATTATCACTCATGAGGCAATTAAACCAGGAGATATGAAACATATTTTTGTTGTTACAGTGAAATATAACAAATTGAAATAGATTGAAACACAAAATAATATACGAAATAACGTCAAGAAGATGTGAATTACAGTCATGGACCCTTTCAATGATGTCTGAAAATAGCTATTAATCCTTTGCGTGTTTGATTTTAAAATAACGTGTTTAATCTGTAACTACAGTGAGAGTATTTTTATTAGTATCTCTTTGTTGTTACCTATTGCTTTAAAAAGAATGTGTTTAATTTGTAATCTTAAGTCATGTTTTCTATTCCTTTACTGTACTGTTTACATTTTTTTTAAATCTTTTGTATTGACCCTACCATTATATATTGCCCTTCAAGAATTTCGTTATTCGTTAGCTATAAGTCATTATTTGTGTTATATTTCAATTATTGTACTTGTTCCTGAATCATGTATGTAACTTGCAACCGTTAATCATTGCTTGTAATATATCTTTATTACTCTTAACTGTTTCATTGTTCATGAATTAAGTATTAATTTTAAAGTGAAAGTGAAACTTTGTTTTAATAATTTACTATTGATTATCTTTTTAAGGTCGTGATATACTCTGAAACGGTTAGACATTCTTGTATACCTTTTACATTGATTATTCCTCAAACATCTCATTAATCTTCAACAGGATCCATTTTTTCACTAATGTGCATGCTTCTTCGTAATTCATGTGAATTGTAACTGTGACCACTATTTTATGTTATCACTTTACTATTGTTTATTGGTTATAAAATATGTATTTTGATATTAAAAGTATTTATTTCATTCACTGACTTCACAGCATACGTTTAAGTTGTTAAACCTTTGCATTACATGTTTAAAAGGCGTATGAACGTTTTCGTTGGACTACGCCAACATCATCAGATACGACGTACATTTCATCAATATCAGCAATCTCTACAAATACAAAACATATTTAGTGGCATGCAAGATAAAACATACTAAAAACCAACATGGTTATGATACGCATTGACATTCTTGTATGACTGCCCTTATTGTCAATTAATTAAAACACACGTGTAAGTTGCAAAATATATATGTTTGCAAGTCTTCACACATGGAATAATGAAGTAACATACGTAATGTAAAATGTTACAAGAATGTCAATGCGTATCATAACCATGTTGGTTTTTAGTATGTTTTATCTTGCGTGCCACTAAATATGTTTTGTATTTGTAGAGATCATTGATATTGCTGAAATGTACGTCGTATCTGATGATGTTGACGTAGACCAACGAAAACGTTCATACGTCTTTTAAACATGTAATGCAAAGTTTTAACACCTTAAACATATGCTGTGAAGTCAGTGACTGAAATAAATACTTTTAATATACACTACAGACTTCTCTGAAAACTATAAAAATGAATTGCAAAATGTATTTTGATGCCAACTATAACCCTAATATACCTCAGGGTGAAATAGGGTTTATTAAATTGGATAATAAAAAAACAGGAGATAGTGGAATAGGGTGGCCAGCTCCTTTCCCCCCCCCCCATTACATACATCGCTGACTAACAAACAGTTGTTCTTTCTCTAACACGCATCTTCAAGTGATGTACTGTCTGATAATAGATGTACTTAGCCAGAACAGTTTCTGGTTGTTACAATTTGATCTACAGCAGTTGATGTCTCAGTTATTCCCAGCACAGTTATCATCAGTACTTGTTCTGGGTGCAGGCCGACACTGTTTTCGAATCTACTTGTATATTAAAAGGGAAGTTAGAAAAAGACATCACGCCCGCCCTGTCACCGATCAATTCTGACGTTTAAAGCAACTCAACTGAGTCTTCACAACAGAGAAAACCGCTCAAAGCGAAATGAAAGCCCTCCAGAGTGCTTGTTGATAACTCCCCGCACTCGACTCGTCCGTCTCGTGCACTCAATGCATTCCGCTCTTCTTTATTCCATCAAGTAGCTTGTGCTAGCAACTCGCTTGACGTTTAATATCTCTACACTATCTGATCTGGATGAACAAATTGCGTTTTAAATGAGGCAGGATTACTCTTATATTTCGAAAAGATTTTCATAACCCTATTAGACAGAAAGACCGCAATAATTTATTATACAGGGACATCATTTTATTTTTACTAACATTTTTAATATTAACCTGTCTATACCTTTAGAGAACCGGAAACACAGATTGCTCCCCCCTCCAAGACTGGAGTTCGATGATACTGGCGTAAAACACAAATCACTCTACTAGGTATAGGATGGAAGAAAAGTAGTTCATCCATTTACGTAAACTAGGAAATATCGCGATTTTGAGTTTGATAATTTTCATTAGGTTTTTCTTTAATCAAAATACAGTACTGTATTAAGAATAAGTGTTTTTACTCACGAAGTGAGTTATCCATGCGAACGTATTCATTATGCAGTGTATATTATACTGTCTACAGCACATTAGCGTACAATATAGAGAAAGAAGTTAAATTGAAAAATAATCATAATATGAATATTTAAACACAATTTTGAAAATGGTGGCCGTTCATTTCGATACAGGCTTCAGTTCTTTTGTGCATATTATCGCACTATAGACTATTGCATCTAATTCCAATTGCCAGTTTCGTCCTTCGTACTAGTAACTCGTGTTGAAATAATTCTGTACTTACTCTACGTACTGTGAATTCAATCTTCACTTCTGCCCGACCCGAAAATATAAAATTACTCAGACATGCTATCTACTGTCCGTCCAAGTGGTTATGCCGCAGGATTGTAGAAAGGAGGAAATCACGTGACAGTTAATTACTTAACGAGGCCCTTTTATTTAAATTAAATTAAACAGCTGTATAATATTACGTAAACGTCCAATTCCTAAGAGAAATTAATGTTTTCAGAAAAGAGCTAAGACAGAGCTTTTACAGAGGGGCGAGCAGAAGCAGGTGGGGGAAATCGGGATGCGACGTAGGCAAACGGCCAGTACCTGTGCGAAAATATGATTCAATATTGAAAGCTCTTTCGTCACTGGAAAACGCGAACATATTTCTGGAACGTACTATACTCAGTAACTCATTACTGCTTACTATCTGCGGTCTTGGTTCTGTGTGGAGTTGGAACTTCCTTAGTAGAAGGGGTGGGAGTGAAGTACATTCAAAAACTCAGGTACAATAAAAATTGAAGTAAAAATAAAATGATGTCCCTGTATAATGATTTTATACAGAGGAATCCTAAACTAAAATTATCTATAGTAATAATAAATCTGTAGCCAAAATTTTTCTGGTAATTTTCGATTTTCCAAAAATAATTGGTGTTAACATGTATAATTAACCATCCTGAAACCGAAAATAGCTTTTTTGAAATTTTTCTTTTTATGTCTGTCTGTCCATCTGTCTGTCTGAATGTTTGTTACCTTTTCATGCGATAATGGCTGAACCGATTTATATGGAAATTGGAATATAAATTAAGTTCGTTGTAACTTAGATTTTAGGCTATATGGCATTCAAAATACTTTATTTAAAAGGGGGGTTATAAGGGGGCTTGAATTAAATAAATCGAAATATCTCCTTATTATTAATTTTTGTGTCAAATGTTACATAACAATAGTTTTTTTGTTAATGATTTCCGATAAATTTTATTCTATGCAAAATTTTGATAGGACTGATATTTAATGAGATAAATGAGTTTTAAAATTAAAAAACGCCAGCTAAGGCGCTGCAATTAAATAAAAACAAATGACTTCGTCTATAAGGGGCTTTGGACAACAACAATCGAAAGCTATTAAACATAACCTACAGAGAATGTTTCTGTGTTTGTATGAAGTAATATCGGAAGCTAAATTAACCGATTTGTATAATTAATTATTATTTCACCATTGGAAAGTGTAGTTTCTCTAGATGGACATAATGCTATAATGTTATTACAGTAACTTCTAAGCAAATAGAGGACAGGTAAGATTAAAATGGGTCCACACCTGTGGAGTAACGGTCAGCATGTCTGGCCGCGAAACCAGGTGGCCCGGGTTCGAATTCCGGTTGGGGCAAGTTACCTGGTTGAGGTTTTTCCCGGGATTTTCCTTCAACCCAATATGAGCAAATGCTGGGTAACTATCGGTGTTGGACCCTGGATTCATTTCACCGACATTATCACCTTCATTTCATTCAGACGCTAAATTACCTGAGATGTTGATACAGCGTCGTAAAATAACCCGATAAATAAATAAATAATAGTTCTAATACAGCCACCGTCAACTGGCCTGCATATTAGTTCAGAGCGCCGAGACGCTGGCTGAGGAGGTAGTAGTGTGCAGTGTGTCCAGCCAAACCAACGCATCCCATCACAGAAGCCAACTTTCTGACCATAATTTAAAATGTCTCCTTCGATTGTGTTCTACACGAGCATTGACACCTAACATTGAACAGTTAGTGAGGGAAAACGAATTAAAAATCCAGGAAAACCAATGCTAATGACCAGTGAAAATAATTTTTATCATTCGCCTGGCTGATCACGTAACACCATCCCTCGAAATGTTGTCCTGGCTCCGTCTAGAAGATCGTAGGAAAATCCACTGCCTTTCCCTTCTCTTTCACATATTGCATTTCTCCACTCCTGTCTATCTTGCGTCTCGTTTTCAAAATTTATCCACCCACCATAACCTAGACACACGATCACAACACTCCTCAATATTATCCATTCCCTCCCACCGAACATCCTCATATTCATCTTCTTTCACTGTGGCTGTTCCTCGGCTTTGGAATTCCCTACCGAGTAATGTCAGGGACTGTCAGACATCAAACCAATTTAAGAATAGGCTAACGAGATATTTTTCTAACAATAATAGCTGTTTCAAGTTTCTCAATGTTTAATTGTTATATACATCACAGATAAATATCTAAATTATCTCATTATTATTATTACTATTATTATCATCATCATCATCCTTCACGAATTAGGCCTCTGTAGACCTGTTTCGGGCCCATCTAGCAGTCTTCTTAAAGGTCTTCCTGGTCGACGATGTCCTCTAGGTTTTTATTGCATCATAATTTTTGGGATTCTTGAATTTTCCATTCTTCTTACATGATCTAGCCAATTGAATTTGTATCTGCTGATTTTTTTCTTCTACTGACTCTACTTGTAATTGTTCTAAAATTTCTTCATTCCTTTTTCGGTCTAAAAGAGTATATCCTGCTGTCCTTCTCAAAATTTCATTTCCGTTGCTTTGATTCTGTTCATGTCTTTTTTCTTTAATGTCCAAATCTCGCTTCCGTATAAAAGGGTGGGTAATGCTAGTGTATTATATATTTTTATGCTTGTAGATTTTTGTACTAATTTAGCTTTTAATGCATTGTTTATTATTCCTAGAATTTGTGTAAATTTGGTAATTTTCTTGTTCACATCTTTTTCATTTTGATAAGATACTTCACAACCCAGATAATTGAAATTTTGCAGTTGTTCGAGGCATTGGTTATTGTGTATTATCTTACTTGACTGGGTCTTGTCCTAAAAATGCCATTACTCTTGATTTTTATGCTGAAATTTCCATCCCAAAATCTTTTAATAGTTTATTTAATGTATACAATCCTCTTTGTAAATTATCCTCTGAATTGGAAATTATGACTTGATCATCGGCATAGAGTAAGGTATTTAATGTTAGAGCACTGGTTATTTTGATTCCTGATGTGTAGATTTGGTTCCATTTTAAAATAATTTCATTTATATAAATATTAAATAAAGTTGGTGATAGTGGACAACCTTGTCGAACTCCATTATTAACTAATTTTCTTATTATTACTATTATTACTATTATTATTACTATTATTATTATTATTATTATTATAACAACTATTTCTTACCAATGTTTATTATTGTCACACTAACATTAGTTATCCAGTTTTCATTATTTACTTTCATGTTGTTTTATGGTCTAGATATTAATGTAATAACTATGTAAGCAAATGTATTTAATTAGAATTAAAGTCTGGCTGGGCGGAAGAGAAGGCCTACTGGCCTTAGCACTGCCAGATTAAATAAATAAATTATTATTATTATTATTATTATTATTATTATTAAATACTATTACAGTCACAATTATGCCATGGTATGAAAGAAAAATTTCACAACCTCGAGCGGGAATCGAACCTGCGACTTCCTGTTCTCCGGTCAGGCGCTCTACCACTGAGCTATCGAGTTCTTCTCACGCCAAAGGCTCGGAATTATCCTTTCATACTGGCGACTCTGTTATAGAGTACTGTCCATAGCGTCTGATCTAGTCAGCACTGCTTATGGGTTGAAAGAAACTTTACAAATGTAATCTTCATCTTACAATGTTTGGATGACGTATATACGTCCGTTGATGTGACATATTAATGAATTAAATTCTATTACAGTCTTTCATACCATGGCATGATTGTGACTGCAATAGTATTTAATTCATTAATATGTCACAAATTTTTATCATTTGTTATTTACTTTGTAATAAAATAATTTAGGCCTACTTCAGTGTTGTAACAGAAACGATAATATGTTTCATATGTTATACATAATAACAAATATTTTTTTGTGATGTATAGTGTCAGGTAAATAAATAGATATAATTCATTTTATTTTATTGACGACACTTGAACAAAGGAATAGGATGACAGAATTTAAATAGTACTAATGGATTCGATTTGTTTAATACAGTAATTTGTAAAAGTGAAAATGCATTATACATCTGTAAGGTCTCAATTACTTTAATATAAAAAAGAACTATTTACTTTCAAAACCGTTACAATACATAACGGCAAAATACATATTGTTTCTTGTCTTAAACTGAAAAGTTATATACTTATTACTAGGGAACGGAATTTGGAGTAGTAAAAGCTAGTATTGGCATCTACACAGTCATTTGTTTACAACCCTTTATACCAAGTCCTCCCCTCCAGGACATACTCGCAGGTCTCTGCACGTCAACAACAGGTGAACGGGACAGTTGTCGCATAAGAACTTCAACATGCAGGTTTGCAGTTCAGAGTAGTGAAGTGCAGGTACAATGCCGAAAGTGAAACCAACTAACAATACAAAATTGAAAGACTATATTTGTAAAACCTCCAGATCAAGTATCAAAGGAAACAATTCCTAAATTGTCGCTTCCCCATGTCCAGTTCCTACGAGATGGGGGTCATGGTTAGAAGCTTGCAATTATTACGCACGTCACCTCCAATCTGTGAAGAAAGTGGTCCATCTTTCGATACCGATGACGCGGCTGCGATTCAAATACGCCAGGAACTGCTAAATGATGAAACAATCGAGAAAGAAGTCACGGATATAAAGTCAAATTTTGGATATTTACCGGATGCCATTATTCAGTTAGGAAAGTCAGGAGTAGAACTAGTTGAGAAATAAATATTATGAGGACTATTGTAAATAAACTGAGTGCAGTAGAAGGTGAAATAGGAAAACGTGTTGGTGAAAAAATGAACAGGGTTTGATTAAAAATGATGGATACGATATTCTTAGTCCGATTTCAGATGTACTAACAAAGACGTGTCCCAATGACGTCATTCAACATGTGAATTTAATTGACGTATCTTGTTTCAAGTACTCTCTAATTGTCTCTGCAGATGGATCGTTCCCTGAGTCCGATGGAGAGCGGAGTTTTTCCATGTTACAAAATTTCCTTCCTTGCAACAGAGCAAAGTTGTATTTTGAAAATTTGAAAATAATATTTACAATTTATTATAACAAGGCATAGCATTAATTGAAAATGCCATTTCGTTTGGATCTACATATTCAGAGGCGAGTTCCATACAGAAGACAACTGTCTATCAACATCAATATGTCCACTGACACGCGAAGATGCAGAGGTTCATATTTAACTATGTATATTAGTAATGATGTTTATTGGTGTCTTGTGCGTTGCGAAGAAAAGCACATGTAGTTCAAAAAGAAATGCAGATTATGTATGTAGGTCACTATATGTCATTAAACTATTCCATTTGTTTATTCTGAAATATATTTACAGACGTTGCGTGTAAGTTTGTATGAAGTGGACTGTACTCTTCCATGCGCCGTGACGCAGCTCGCTTGACAGTCACTGAGCTACGAATATCTATACTACGTTTCACCATTCTTTATAATACTCCAAATCCCTTTCCTGCTTATTACACAGTTCCTCTTAAAATAAATTAACTACATGCTTCTTCCGTGTTTATTATAATTATTAGAGACTGATTAAAAGGGTTGAACAAGTGAACGGCCGCCACTGCCATCACCTGATTCCTTCCCCCACCCCCTGCTGCACAGTTGATGTCTAAGGGATAGAACTGAGCAGCGAGCAGACTGTGCCTGCACCATGGTGCACTGAGGTGACGACTCCTGTCCTAATACTTATTCAGCTAAATTACAGTTCGACAAGTTTATTCCGGGTTTCAACTGGTAACTTTGCAGCGGCAACAATGTTGTTCTGGAACAAAGTACCATTTCTTAAAAAATGGTCATTGAGATCCAGGAAATAATCCGACAGCAGAATATAATCGTGAATGTAAAACTATATTAAAATATTTTCAAGGCAGATAATCGTATATGATTTGGCTCACATTGTGAACTGTATCAAATTTCCTACAACGTTTGAGAAAGTCCAATCATGTTGAGACATAACATTTCAAAGGCCTGTTTACTTAGCATTTAATGTTCGGGAGAAAGAAATCGTTACGTGAGTCGAATTAATAATGGGGACAGCAATGGGATTCAGGTCCAGAGTTCGGAAAGAATAAAGATAATAGTGACGATGAATTATGAAGTAGAATAATTGAGGCGCTGGCACACGCAGGCCTAATGCTTGTTTTTATTACTACGTCCCGTGAAGCCGCTGTCATGCTTGCTTATCTAGCAATAAATCGGAACAATATAAAATGCCACTCCATATCGTAAATTGGTTCGGGGTTTCTTTTATAGTTCGGAGTGATTCAATGTCTTCCCTGCATAAATTCAAGATGAGTGATTACCCAAGTATCGACACAATGTCACTTCGTATTCCAGTCAGCAAATGATCGATGTTATGCGTGGCCCCAACGTGTACAAAACACGATGAAGTAGTTTAGCCAAGTTGGTGAGGATATATTTTATTATATTTTTTAATCTATAGCTCTATATACTTTTGTGTACACCGATGAATCATAAAGGCAGCTGTTCTTGATTGAAGTAATATTGATACTTTCATATTCTTTTCCAAATAATGTTTTCTGTTCAGCATATATACTTATTTTTACTACTTGAAGATAACTAAACCAGTACTAAGTGCTATGACTTATATAAAGAGAGCTTTGTCTTTTTAATTGATTATTTTACGACGCTTTATCAGCTGCTATGTTTATCTAGCGTCTGAGTGCGATGAAGATGATAATACTAGCAAAATCAGTCCAGCGCCGAAAGTTACCCAGGTAACTTGTCTCAACCAGGATTTGAACTCTGGCCCGTTCGGTTCACGGTCAGCCATGTTAACCGTTATTCCACAGGGATGAAAATCTTTGTCGTATTATGAATTCCATTGAAGAAGAGGAGTCCTTACATCAGAGAGAACTCGCTGCTACTTTTGGAACATGCGCTCTTAGTTTGACGTGAAGAATTCTTTAAAAGGTTCGTTCCAACAACAGTCAGGAACCGTCCGTAACCATCGTGAGCATGCGCAGTACAGAAAAAGCGTTCCAACACAATCCGAACCAGTCCTGAACCGGAAACATGTACTGCAGTCGGGCGTTGCAACAAGCTTTTGACACGGGTTCGGAACGGTCAGAAATAGTCCGCGGATTGAGGCATGCACGGAAGAGTACGCGAGACGCGCATGCGCATAAGCTCACCAACGTCTCCTGGATACTGAAGAAAGACATGCTCGACTGTTCACATCAGTGAGGTTAAAGATGAAAAGTGACAGTGCAGACGAATAATAAAACTAGAGATTTAATTTAAATTTTCGCCAAAAGGAAAGGGAATGGAAATTATTTGGGTATTGAATAGTTAATTACAATATCAAGATGCAGCTTTGATTAAAAATATAATAAATAAAATTTAAAAAAGAACTATGTTTAGATGAGAGTCTCCCAGTACACGACATTGAATTAGCGGAATTCTTGCCTTCCATATTTTTTTGTAATCTTTTTATAGAAAATGATCGAAATTCTATTTTCCGCAATTAGAATTAGCTGCGAAACGATAATAATAAACATCCCGTTCTTAACAAAGATGTCCACAGTTATAGCATCTCTGGATTTAGTACATAACGATCCGAGAAAGCGTTCCAACAGCGTCCAGTCCAGTTTCAATCCCATAGCAGATGCCCAACTAGCGCATGCGCATAAGATGGTACAGGAACCGTACATGAACTGATCCATGAACCGCTTGTTGGAACGAAGCTAAAATTACACCCGTAGTAGGTGCTATGTAGCGAAACCTGATAACACGATTTCTTTTGTTCACTGTTGCTAAATTACTGAACCGAAACGAATGGTGGTATTAGGATTATGTGCCCAAAATTTTTAGAAATTTATTATTGAAGGTTACTTACTTACAAATGGCTTTTAAGGAACCCGGAGGTTCATTGCCGCCCTCACATAAGCCCGCCATTGGTCCCTATCCTGAGCAAGATTAATCCAGTCTCTATCATCATATCCCACCTCCCTCAAATCCATTTTAATATTATCTTCCCATCTACGTCTCGGCCTCCCCAAAGGTCTTTTCCCTTCTGGCCTCCCAACTAACACTCTATATGCATTTCTGGATTCGTCCATACATGCTACATGCCCTGCCCATCTCAAACATCTGGATTTAATATTCCTAATTATGTCAGGTGAAGAATACAATGCGTGCAGTTTTGTGTTGTGTAACTTTCTCCATTCTCCTGTAACTTCATCCCTCTTAGCCCCAAATATTTTCCTAAGCACCTTATTCTCAAACACTCTTAACCTATGTTCATCTCTTAGAGTGACAGTCCAAGTTTCACAGCCATACAGAACAACCGGTAATATAACTGTTTTATAAATTCTAACTTTCAGATTTTTGACAGCAGACTGTATGACAAAAGCTTCTCAACCGAATAATAACACGCATTTCACATATTTATTCTGTGTTTAATTTCCTCCCGAGTGTCACTTATGTTTGTTACTGTTGCTCCAAGATATTTGAATTATTGAAGGTTACCAGAAAAAAAGTTATTAAAGGCATAGATATAAGATCCTAAACTATGTTGCTGATGTAGGTCTTTAAAACATTCGAGTAAAAGAATCATGGAGATATTTAATTCATTGTGATGTAAATGCTTTACGGTTTAAAAAAAAACACAAATATGCAATTATTTTTACAGGTAATTATCAGCTATTTTAATATTCTGAATAGTGTTTTATAAAGTGTACTCTATGTATATTAAGCATGGAAAGTTTTGTTCATTTAGCTTCTAAAGTAGCTGAGATATGAAAAAATGAATTTTACTGAATTTTTGCAGGCCAATGGTGTACCTCTCCTCTTCAGTATTTTAAAACACTGTAAAAAGCACACTGACCATCACAAAATCGTAAGATATCTTTAAAATTTAACAAAACATTATCTGATTTGTATGAATGTGAGTGTGAGTGTGCCGTGTTAATATTAATTAACCAATCATCACAAATATAAAAATACATCAGGACTGTCGCTGGGCAGTAACCTGAACACACGTTTCAGCGTCACATTGTTGACAAGTAACTCCATCTGTTAGCACAACCATAAAGCATCTAATCGATGCTATAGAGTTACCAACAACGAAAAAAAAATATCTGAGGATGTATGTACGTTTATTCCTTATTATTGTGTGTTAAAAAGCTAAATATTGAATCAGAAAATAATAAACATCGCATAAATCTCAATTATTTTGCAGACATTATCTTCTCCGTCCTGAAGTGATGGATGAAGTGCCTGAATTGCTGAAATTATACGAGGCGCACAGCGATTACAAAAACCGTGTCGACTTATTTTGCGGCCGCTTAACTACAAGCCGAGGATGCAGGTAATAAATGTAGCAGGGATGACAATTTCGTACAAGGATGCCAATGATGAATTGGGTGTTGCCAGTGTCTCTCCCATATATCTTCGAAACAACAAGCAAGAAAACAAAAAATAACGATTGTCTTAAAAGCATAAGAAAAGAGTGATGGATTGAGTTTATGTCATACTGGAGGAAGAGCGGGTTAGACAGTGAAGGAAAGTGTCCAGAGGAGGATATAAGGTGTAAATAAAGAACAAAGAGAAGTTCACTGTGGGAGATCCTTGGAAGGAGAGGAACAAGAAAGATGATTTTGTACGTATAAGGAAGCTGTGCGTGGAATACAGGCGGGACAGAGATGCTTTAGCGGAATAAATAGAAGGAAGGCCCCTCAGTTGTGAACATCAAAACAAGAAGATGATCTTCTCCACTCCAGATCGGTTCCTTTGCTGCGGAGTGGAAAAAGTGGCTCATACAGTGAACCTTTCATGAAACCAAAGTAGCATATCATACGGCTTCAGGACAACCGATGCATTTTTCATTGAGAAAATAAATCGAAAGAAATTGCCAGCTTCTAAGTGGCCTTTGAAAATCTTATCGAACTGCACAGTAGGTATGGGGTGAATTTCTTTGTGGTGCAAATCTGTTCTTAAATCGCTATCATAGTGATCATAGTATTAGGCTACTTACTTAAACTACATTCATCTTGTATTTCAAAGCCACCTATTGATCCATAATATTTTCTATTCACGCCTAAACACCAATTCAGAAGAATACTAGTTATCCATGACCCTATATACCTTCATTGATTTCTAAATATTTTCATGGTATTCTTTGTTAAAATATGCTCATTTACATAGGTTGGATAAAAAGTTATGGCAACACTGCTGTCACGTGACAATGGTGCGTTCGAGAGCTGCCAGCTGTGTGGACATGAACAAGGACTGTTAGATGAGTCAGTGTAGCCAGCGGAGACAGTACTCTGTCAATCTACTGCAGTGTGTAGAACGTTGACTTTCATAGGGATAGTGCGAGCGCCTTAAGACTATGTTTACAAAATTAGAGCAACTTTCCTGGATCAAAATTGAAATGGCACGAGGTCGTAGTGCACAAGAATGTTTTCAGGGATTACGTGAAGCATATGGCGATGCAGCGTTGCCATATCGCACAGTGGCACAATGGGTTAAAGCGTTCCGGGAAGGCAAGGATGCCGTTCAGGACAACTTCTGTACAGAACGACCCCGCGTGGAGGACAACACAGTTCAACTCCTTGCATCCCTGTTGGATGCTGATCGCCGATGGACTGCGCGTGAGTTAGTAGCGGAAGTCGGAGTATGTCACAAAACTGTGCTCCACATTCTGCAATACATTCTGGGTTACCGCAAAATTACAGGGCGTCGGATACCCCATAAAATTTCCGAGGTTTAACAATGGCACCGCTATGCAGTCGCACAGGCCTTGTTGGACCGGTACCAAAGGAAAGATGACGACTTTCTTGGACGAATCGTCGCTATGGACGAAACTGGGCTCGCTTATACGAAGCAACCAAAACTTGAAAAGTCAGTCAAATGAATGGAAGCATCCAGGTTCTTCTCGTACGAAGAAAGTGCGCCCTACACAAAGTGCTATGAAGGTGATGTTCATTGTGGCGTATGACATTGATGGAGTAATACTGCACCACGCTGTACCTCCAAGGCAGACGGCAAACGCAGCACCACCTTCGTCCTGCCCTCAGGAGAAAACGACGACACTTGGTGGTACAGAACCCCATCATTCTTCATGACAATGCAAGGAGTCACACCGCTGCAGCTGACAAGGACCTCTTGCGCCGCTGGCAATAGGAGATTCTGGAACATCCACCGTACTCACCCGATATGATCCATGTGATTACGATCTTTTCACCAGGGTGAAAGAACCACTGCGAGGGACCTGGTACAATACCAGAGATGAACTTATCCGTGCTATAGGGCGGTCAATATGGAACATCAACACACATGGAAGCGCTGATGGTGTACGACGCCTTCCAAACATTTGGCAAAAGGGTGATAAGTAAGGGGCGACTATATAGAAGGTACGTAAATGTTGTACCCCTGTGAATAAAGCCATGTCAGAAATATCGAACTGTTGTAATTACTTTTTATCCAACCTTAGTAATTATGCGTCCTATTGTCAAATAAGTGTCCACCCACGAGTCTTCACACATATAATAATAACAATACGGCTTATCGATCCCACATAATAGCCCAGTTGTGATCTCTGTCTGTCATGCACGATCATAGTATGACATTAAATATGCATATTTATTGTACTTATTGATTAATCTTGTTGCTGCACTTTCATTTAGATTTTTAAAAGTGTTTGAATTGCCTATTAAAACTTTAAGTTATTATTTGTACAATTGGTCACATGTATTAAGATCCCTGAGCCAAATAACGCCGTGTACTGTATACCTTTAACGCCACCCTATTAAAATTTGTTAACGACACAAGTTTTCGGTAGTGCACTACAGTAGCCTGCATTCGCTTGCAATCTAGTAATGAAATGAGTTACTAGCTGTCCGCTGACATTTACGAGTGACATTATATTCCATCATTTTCCTGTTGTGTGTTGATAGTGAATGGCTGTTCTTATATCAAGGTAAGAGGCAATATTTTATTTTGTGTGTTGAGCAAATAATAACTATATTAAACTATATATTTTCGTGATCCTTAAACATTCTTCTATGCATAGAAAGTATTTGCTATCTATAAAATTTGAAAATATTAGAGAAACAGGCATGTCATGTTATCAAGTACTCAGTAGCGCTTTCACGCCATGTGGCGTTAAAGGTCTACAGACAAAATTTTAGGTTATGTTAGTACTAAGGCTGACATTACAGCATCAGTGTGAAAACATCAGGAAAATCACTAAGCTTTCAACTTACAAATGTTCGGAATGTGCAGTGATGATATTGGTTCAATTGCTTATCGAACTCTTTATTTATTTTATTCTACATAACTTAATTTTTCTGTTTTACTTATTGGAAAACATTCATATTGAACTAAGGTAACTGCGTTTGTGTTTAATAACCTTCTACTGTGTCACATTGTCTCTTATTTTAAAGTCAGGAGTCACTGGAAAACATATTTTCCTAATCCATCTGGCGTTTCAGTTTCAGATCAAGAATCTTTCATTAGTATTGAGTGATTTTGTATCTTTTATTAACAGAAACTCAAATTTAGTTGCTTAGTTCAATTTGTGTTGCTTAGGAAAAATAATTCATTAACAATTATAAGTGTATAGGTTACTAGAAAATAGGTGGCGTTAATTGGACAACCTGTTCCTAATAACGCCAGTTTACGAAGTTTTCCTATTTGAGTTCTAATTCTTGTTCGGAATATAATATCACCATTTTCATTGTGCTATTTTGTAAAGATAAGATTACAGTTTCTATTTCATAATTTTCGTGTTTGTACATAACTTATTTCCAGAGCAAAAGTGACTGAAGTGTTAAGGTGGCGTTATTTGGTACGGGTACCTTATGTAATTTTGATATACATTCTTACAGATATCTATATATGCCCACACAGGGCGAAAACGTTCACAAAATAATTAAAATGTGTTAACAAAAATATTTTTGGGGTTGACATTATAAATAAGTCAAGACGGAAACATTGAAACCACATTACTCGTTCATCATGTTATTGTTTGTTCATTGTAAATAAAATTGATAAGTAAATATGTATATAAAGAAACAAACAAAGAAACAAGTAGGTAAATAAATAATAAATGAAACAGATTGTGGATTAGTAGCAACTTCGCTATGACTCTATGTTTGGTAATGGGTTGCAGTTACCATCAGGACAAAAGCAGGCCCCGTTATGCTTGGGCATCATGCAATCCTACATTTACCAACCACTTCTCTCCCGATGGTAATGTTCACTTCATGTCGAACCAAATAACATTTCTAACATTAAACCTTATCTTCTTCCAGAATTCAGAGAAAATTCATTTTGAGTGAGCACGGAGGATTATAATGTCCGTCGACAAATTGGCCGGCATTGTGTCCATATCTTACTTCTGTCACCTGCCCTAATGACGAGAGTTCCGAATAACCCCACCGACACGTCGTGACGCAGTCATAAACTGTACGAAGCTATTAAGTTTAATGGTCCTGCCCTATCGCCACGCACGTCTCATTGATCATTTCTTATTCTATTTGGTGAGCTGCAAATCGATGGATTCGACCTTTCCAAAACAAATGACAGCCTGAGTAGTTCTGTATATTCCTTGGTCGCTAGGACTACCGTTCACAACCACTCCTTTTGTTTGCACTTATAAAAATTAATATAAGGTATTACAAGTACTGAGGTTCCCAAATATAGGGTGTTTCAAAAGTGAAAGGTAACGTTAATCCTTCATATTTTCTTAACAAAATCAAAAATTTTGGCATTGACATATTACACAATAAAAGCTATTTTTGCTTCACCAACCATTGCCATAACTTTCCCGCAGATGTTTTACAGGTATGTGTCCACAATTTCATTCTTGTAACAGCCTCTCTTTAATGCTGCATTCGGGCTATTCCATATGAAATCAATCAGTAAAAACTCGCATTTTTTTATACTCTAATTTTTTCCCTATTTATACAAGGTGCTGACGGAAGTGCATTTTAAAAATATACTATCGAAAGTCAAACGGTTTTCGTACTATTGAGCGACAAATTTAGCGTATTTTATAAAAACAAGCATCTTTCAGCACTCAGAACTCTGGAACCATTTACTGCAGAACATTGAACGAGAGCTCATTTTGAAGCTGACATTTGGTAGGTTATGTTAAGAAGTGATCCTTGTTTTTATTGTACACAGAGAGACAGATAATCTGATTTTACTTGCTTTTAGGCTTTTTGGCCATTTGTAAAAATGTAAAAAATATTGAGAAAAACCTTGCATTATTAAGAGGGATTCGGCATTGTTTGCTTAGTGGTACGGAAATAAGTTTCGAGGGTATTAAATAGATTATTTTCACACGCCCAGACTTGAACGGCGCAGTTTATGAAAAGCTTTGATAAAGCTAGCCCAGCTATGCGCTACTAGACGAAACATCACGTGTTTGTCTCCTGGCCTTGCTTATCTCGGCTAGGTCCCATCTCACAGTCAGCTGGTTAGTTCATGCGCGTACTATTTATTTTATTTGATATTTTCAATACTTTCTTATCAACATACCATCAGTAAAAGTATGTGTTTATTTGTACGTTGAATGCGGAATCTAGCTATATATTTTTAAAATATTTTTTACTAGCCAAAGGCGTCTTAATGAAGAAAAATATAAATTTGTCCATTTCCTTAAAAAGTAAGAAAATCTGTTCATATGTCAATATAAACTTTAATTTCTCAGCATCAATATAAACCATGACATTGCTCATTGAGTGAAAGGGGTTCGGAGCTACAACAGTTTAAAGTTGCTAATTTTATGAAAATACGATAAATTTAAATAGTTTTAATTTAAACACCATGAAATTCTGATGCCTCAAACTTTACACAAAGCATTGTATCACAGTTCTCTAAGTACAAAAAGTTTCATTGTATTTAGAAATGGTAAGATCAATTTTCTCTATATTTCGTTCGATTTGAGATGGAATAGCTCATACAGTTCATAAGGAATGGTGCTGATTGTATTGTATTGTATTGTATTGTATTGTATTTATTAACATTCCATGGTATTCATACATGCTTACAGCTAGAATATGGAACAAGTCAAAAAACTTAATACTATTACAAAATCTTAATTTATAGTCACAGTCTAGATGAAATATATTCAGATGAGATTTACAATATAGTCTACTAGTACAACATAAATATTTAGTATCAATTTCATGAAGTGTTATTGAATGTCATGAATTCACCTACAGAATAGAAGGCGTGAGAAATTAGGTACTTCTTTAATTTGGCCCTAAATAATTTTATGTTTTGAGTTTCATTTTTTATATCGATAGGGAGGCTATTAAAAATGTTTACTGCCATATAACGCACTCCTTTTTGATAGCACGATAGACTTGCCGATGGAGTATGAAAGTTATTTTTTGACGTGTATTTATGCTATGAACTGTTGAATTAGTTACAAAGTTTTCACGATTACATGCGAGGAAGACTATTAATGAAAAGATATACTGACAAGCCATGGGCATTATTTGTAGTTTTTTTAAAATAGTCCTACACGATTCCCTAGATTTGGCACCTACTATTATTCTAATTACTCTTTTTTGTAATAGAAATATATTGTTACTATCTGTGGAATTTCCCCAGAATATTATTCCAAAACTCATTACCGAGTGGAAGTATGCAAAGTATATTGTTTTTAAGGTATTGATATTTACTATCTTTTGCATAGATCTAATAGCAAAACAAGCTGAATTTAGTTTGGGGGTAATTTCTTTAATATGATTTTTTCAATTTAACACATTATCGATTTTTAAGCCAAGAAATTTGGTTGTTGTTGTTTCTAATAGGGATCTATTGTTAATTATTGCGCTAGAAATTTGCGACGTTGAATTTGGACAGGATTTAAATTGAATTATGTTAGTTTTGTTACAATTTAATACTAATTTATTGACTGAGAACCAGTCACATATTTTGAAGAGAATTTCCTCTGTTGAAGATTGGAATGTGTTGGAGTTATTGGCTGTAATTACTATACTGATCAAAGCCGCATTCAAAAAGGGATCTTCTCTCTCAATCTTCAAGTGTTACGAGGAGTATAATGATTATAGATAATACCGTACAATACAATACATTCAGGATTCTGCTAAATTAATTTGAGTCAGAACTGTGGAGCAATAACACCTGGAACTCGAGGCAAGCTCAGCGGGAGTCAGACATCAGCAGTTGTTACGGCGCCTCGGGAAATTGCTGATTAACATACAGTGTGTATCAAGTTGAGCAGAGGAGCGCGTGGGGTCTTGCTTGGTTAGAACGCAGACATTGGCCTTTCAAGGCTTTTAATTTGCAGTTCTTATTCAAACGAACGGAAATAAACAGATTTTCAATTAAATTTTCAACTATGTACACAGCGGAGAGTAAGTTTCATCACGACGTACTGAGAAAAAATCCAATGGGAAATTCTCAAGCTCTCAGTGAAGTAAGCTCTTCATTTCGCTGAGGTGAGGAAGAAAAATACGTTCTGCAGTAAATATTTTAGAGAGTGAAACGTGTATGTTGTAGGCGTTTGGTCACAGAGGCTGGTTTCTATCATAACAGCGACAGAGTTCAGCCAAATGACCAGCAGGACATCATAGGATCTAATCTGGGTTAATCTGTGCGTATAGAGAATTTTCTGTAAAATATCTCTGCTAGAATTATAGCCTATATTTTTCTGTATTTCATAATTATCTGCAATACCGTCACATAAATAGGCCGAAAATTCGTCCATTATATCGAAACAGAAGCATAATATTATTTGACATTTGAAATAGAGAGAATAAATTAAAATAACATGAACCCTTACTAACATATTGTACTCAGTTACAAAATGAATCGATCAAATTGTAAGTTAACTTTTTACTCGATTATGGGTACACAACAAGGTAAGCCATCCAGTCTCTAAGTACTCAGAAAATAATCCAAACAATCACTAACCAGTCACCAAGTCGTCATTTATACAATGCCTAAGTCAGTAATGTTGGTAATTCATGTAGCAAGTTACGCAGACAATCATTAACTACTCAGTAAGTCACGATAGTGAATGAGTGACTAGTCACTATTTCAGAAATTAAGTAAAACAATCAGTACGTACTAAGTCACAAAGAAGTCATTCAGATAATCTGTATCTAGTCAATCACACAACAAATAAGACAATCAGTAAACAGTCAGTAAATCAACAAAAAGGTTGCAGAAAATCCGTCAGCATTGAAGAATGTGAGTTCGTAGTCAGTAAGTCAGGAAGTAACTCAATCAGTAAGCCTGTCAACCATTAAGCCGGTTAGCCAATCATTGAAGTCTTGCAGCATTTATGTTTGACAATAATTAAGTAGCTAGTCAGTAAATGGCTCAGAAATTGCATTACTAAGACTTCGGTTACTTATGATAGAGCCTATGAGCACTCTACAAGTAATGATTTCGTAAGTAGTAAGTTGGAAAGCCCGGCAACAAATTCAACAGTTCATAGCATGAATACACGACACAAAAATGACTTTCATACTCCATCGGCAAGTCTATCGTGCTATCAAAAAGGAGTGCGTTATATGGCAGTAAAAATTTTAATAGCCTCCCTATCGATTAAAAAATGAAACTCAAAACATAAATTTATTTAGGGCCAAATTAAAGAAGTACCTAATTTCTCACGCCTATTTTGTAGGTCAATTCATGACATTCAATAACACTTCATGAAGTTGATACTAAAACTTTGTGTTGTACTAGTAGACTATATTGTAAATCTCGTCTGTATATATTTCATCTAGACTGTGACTATAAATTAAGACTTTAGTTCGAATCCCGGTCGGGGCAATTTACCTGGTTGAGGTTTCGTCCGGGGTTTTCCCTCAACCCAATATGAGCCAATGCTGGGTAACTTTCGGTGCTGGACCCCGGACTCATTTCACCGGCATTATCACATTAATTTCATTCAGACGCTAAATAACCTAGATGTTGATACAGCGTCGTAAAATAACCTAATAAAATAAATTAAAAAATTAAGAGTTTATAATAGAATTAAGTTTTTCGACTTGTTCCATATTCTAGCTGTAAGCAATGTATGAATACCATGGAATGTTAATAAATACAATACAATACAATACAATACAATACAATACAATAACTAATATGTAAGTTAGCCACTCATTCCTGTTTCAAAGCGGCAGGCTATAATCCTTCAGGCAACCCAGGAAAAGCTTATTTTGGTTCTTAGTAACAGATCTAATACACAGGCTTCCTTTCTCCCCTGTCCTGACATCCTTGGTTGTTCCCACATTAAAACACGCACAAAAACCAGCATCATGTTTAACACTCTGAACGTTTCACATCATACTTAGCAGCATGTAGTAAGTCACTCAGCAAGTTGATCAGTAATAATTCACACAATCAAAGTCACTTACAAGTAGTCAATACATCACGAAGCGGCTGAGCAAATCAATCGATTAATTGATTGAGTCACTCAGCAGGCTGAGATAAGCAATATGCCAGGTGGCCAACAATGCCCCATAATGTTACGCTTTCAACTCGAAAGATAGAAACGAACATGTGGTGAGAGATCACAGACTGTAATAAGTCAACAACCTCTAATGTTGATTAGCTGCGGTCGTCCGTCGCTCTTGCTTTCAAATGCATACAGTTTTGTGATATTAAATGGGTTTGGGAATGCTGTTAAGACAGTTAACACACGTGGCTTGTCAATTAACTGGAGAATTACCTCGGTACATATTGCATGCACGTCGAGTGACTGGGGACTTGCCACAGAGAGCCACACTTCGACTCTAGTGGACTGAACGTCGCACCGCAGAAGTCATTTCCCAATTAAAGGGAGCAGGAACGGAAATCTACGGAAAAGTGGTGATTGATGATTTAAATAATAATAATAATAATAATAATAATAATAATAATAATAATAATAATAATAATAATAATAATAATATTTAACCTGGCAGAGTTAAGGCCATACGGCCTTCTCTAACACTCAACCAGGAGTAAAACTGCGTTACAAAAACACTACAAATTTACAAAGTACACTACAATTTTACACACAAAACTGAATAAGATAATAATAATAATAATAATAATAATAATAATAATAATAATAATAATAATAATAATAATAATATTTAACCTGGCAGAGTTAAGCCCATACGGCCTTCCCTAACAGTCAACCAGGAGTAAAACTGCGTTACAAAAACACTACAAATTTACAAAGTACACTACAATTTTACACACAAAACTGAATAAGATAATAATAATAATAATAATAATAATAATAATAATAATAATAATAATAATAATAATAATATTTAACCTGGCAGAGTTAAGGCCATACGGCCTTCTCTAACACTCAACCAGGAGTAAAACTGCGTTACAAAAACACTACAAATTTACAAAGTACACTACAATTTTACACACAAAACTGAATAAGATAATAATAATAATAATAATAATAATAATAATTTATTTAACCTGGCAGAGTTAAGGCCATACGGCCTTCTCTAACACTCAACCAGGAGTAAAACTGCGTTACAAAAACACTACAAATTTACAAAGTACACTGCAATTTTACACACAAAACTGAATAAGATAATAATAATAATAATAATAATAATAATAATTTATTTAACCTGGCAGAGTTAAGGCCATACGGCCTTCTCTAACACTCAACCAGGAGTAAAACTGCGTTACAAAAACACTACAAATTTACAAAGTACACTACAATTTTACACACAAAACTGAATAAGATAATAATAATAATAATAATAATAATAATAATAATAATAATAATAATAATAATAAAATAGTGCAGTACAAAGCATACAATGAATACAATATTTTTAAGTACATACAGTAAGAAAAATTATGATTATATATAGCTCAACTAATCACATTAGAGATATACCATTATCGGAAAATATAAAAAAAAAAATGAAATAAGTTAAATATCACTAGCACATAAAAAATGTGAATACGTGGAAACATGCAGTACAACACTTGTCATAATAGTAAGTTAGTTTGGCAACTCGTCATAAGATAATTTTCTAACTTGGATTTGAAAGATTTCAATGTTCGGCAGCCCTTGACTTCAGGCGGCAGAGAGTTCCAGTGACGAGAGGTAGCAACAGTGAAAGATGAGGAATACAGAGATGATGTGTGAAGTGGAATTTCTATCGTGTTATCGCGTTGTGATCGAGTATTAATATTATGATAGCGAGAGAGAGTATGAAAACGAGTGAATAAATATATATTAATAATGCATATCCTGAAAATTTCTTTAAATTACGTAGGCCTAATAATTTCATTTATATATATTTTAAATAAAGTTGGTGAATAGGTACTGTTTTTCCAGGACCAAGAATGTATTGTTTTTCTTTTTGAAGCCTCGTTGTTCAATTTTTTCTGGTCATATAACACGATCTGTAACACAGTGTAAGAAAATTAGAATTGTTAATAAAACTTATAAAAAATCTTAAGAATCAAATCTAAAATATTCGAAATTAAGTTACGAAATATATTAAGCCTTTAGCTATAAAACAAATCGAAAATATAGATACTGAAAGTAGTTGAAACGAGATTGTTAGGGAAAAAACAGCTTGATAAACACTTCTGGACGAAAGAAATAAGTGGAAATTTGGGTGGATTTCAAAGAAGAATCAGTGTTATGTACTTATGAAATCTTGAAATACAAACGTAATTGTTATCTTCGAACGTTTTGAGAATGGACAGTATTAGAATAGAGTTTTAAGTTGGATTCGAAGATATTGCACAACAAAAATAGATACCGTATTACAGACAAGCCTTTCCCAGTCTCAAGTGTGGCAATGAAGTATGGATATTCAAACAAGGAAGAGATACACATTGAAAACAATAGAAATTCGGGAATGGAACAAATATTTTTAAGGATAATTTGATAATAGCTCAATGCAGAACCTCGCATCCACAAATCGTAAAATAGAACAAGTCGGTAATTCGATTTCTCATGTATGAAAATTTGTAGAAATAGAGCATATTTAATAATAATAATAATAATAATAATAATAATAATAATAATAATGTGGAAAAATTCAAATATCTTTCAGCAACAGTAACGAAAATAAATGACACTAGGGAGGAAATTAAACACTGAATAAATATGGGAAATGCCTGTTATTATTCGGTTGAGATGCTTTTGTCATCTAGTCTGCTGTCAAAATATCTGAAAGTTAGAATTTATAAAACCGTTATATTACCGGTTGTTCTGTATGGTTGTGAAACTTGGACTCTAACTTTGAGAGACGAACAGAGATTAATGGTGTTTGAGAATAAGGTTCTTACGAAAATATTTGGGGCTAAGAGGGATGAAGTTACAGGAGAATGGAGAAAGTTACACAACGCAGAACTGCACGCATTTTATTCTTCACCTGACATAATTAGGAACATTTACTACCTTTACACTATATTTTTACACTTTACATAATTTAAATGACTCGTGCACTTATCTTCCATTGTCCTACACTATGTTTTTCCATGTCCTTTCTTTTCCTTTATCACTTCGTCTATTTCGTACTTTACACGTTCTACACTATTTATCGCTGAAAACCTTTTTAAATCTAAATAATCATTCACCAATCTGTATGTTTATTTTTCAACATCAGTACCAATCAAACTTTGAAGGAATATTATTGTCTTCCGCCTCAGACTGTCTTTTATTCTCTAGCCTACACGATTTATGCATGCATATTTTACAATATGTTACTGCCTTCTCTGTAAATCCGGAGAATCTTTGTTATATGAATCATTTGTACTTTTTCCTCGAAGCATCATGTATTAGTGGATGAGCCAGCATCCAGCGGCATAAGCGGAGCAGAACTGGGATTCTGTAGTGGGGGCGAGACGAGCAGAAAACGTATATTGCCCGGTGCCGCGAGAGAAGGACGCATATTCCATGCCTACGAAGATGGTAGCGATTATAAACTTGCATTCAGGTTTTGCAAAAAATGCCTAATCATTCAAGAGTAGAATCTCACTTCATTTCTATGTCAATGTGATATATATATATTTTTTTAAGTGCGTTATTTTATGACGCTTTATCAACATCTTAAGCAATGTGATATTATAAGTGTGAATACTTTAGAAGATATTGTGACAGCGACATGAGAATCGAACTCACGACCAGCGTCCCGCATGAAAGCAGATCGCACAGGCTCCACGGAACATTGAGTGACGTCGCGCGGTGGAGAGAAGAGAGAGGGTGTATTACGTAACGCGACGAGTTTGCGCGCATCTGGTGCTGGTAGAGAGGAGAGGGCCCTGGATTTCTCTGGAATGCCATCTCTAGAGACGGGTCGAACCTTCGATGTTACGTCGCTGTGGTTATAAATTACGGTCGCGAAGGAACGACGGCAAGTTTTCAGAGTTTTCAGTTAGTCAGTCAGTGAGAAAGCCAGAGCAAGCAAGCCAGCCGGAGTTCGACTCGAGTGTGCGTCCGCATCTGCGTCAGCATCCGAAGGCCTGAGTTCGAGTGCAGTGGACCGCAGTTGGAGGGACCTGAGTTCGAGTGCAGTGGACCGCAGTAGGAGGGACCCGAGTTCGAGTACAGTGAACTGTCTCTGAAGGTCTGTGGTTCGAGATACTGTGAACTCGAGTGACTGAGATAGAAGAACTGTGAACTGGGAACTGACATTACTGTGTTGTAAATAGTGCTTTGTAAATATTAGTTAAGATTAACAGTTCATTGTTGTTCGTACTAGTCCAAGTAAATTGTCATTGTCGTCGGTGGAGTGCTATAACGAATACTGTGTTGAGTGAAAATTCCAATTGTTGCCGAGAGCGTTTAAGGCGAATTGTAGAAAGGAATTATTGTTGTGAGGAATAAATTACATTGTTGTTACTAATAAAATTCACAATATAATAAGAGTAAACGAACTGCGCCGCAGAAAACTGAACACAGGACCACAGATGATACTGAAACATCCATACTCAAGCACTGAGTACCATTTCCTGCCAAAAGTTTCTGATCAAGTGAATTTACGCTTTAAAAATAATTATTGTACTTCGAAACTTAATAATAGAAGTTAAACTATGACGAAATTCTAGCCTACTAGATGGACAGGAACTGCACACACAACCCAATCTCACTATCACACATTCATACTTTTCTACCAAATGGGAAATTCCTTCCCTAAAAAATCTAAGATTCCCCAAATTTTCCTATTTTTCGCCTTCCTCAATCCCCGCGTACAATTCATATATCTTAAAGATGTCGATCATCTGATTTATTCTTCCGTCTCGAACTTTTCTTCCGTTCACCATTTCTTCCAGTACTTCATTCAGTGGGCAGTAACCCAGCTAATTTCTTATCCTCTTCCTGATCAGTTTCAGCATTATTCTTCCTACGCCAATTCTAACACAGATTCATTTCTTATTCCGTCTTTGTATTTCACACGCTCCCTTCTTCTCCATATCCACTTTTAAAATTATTCTAGTCGTTTCTCTTCATTTCGTCGTAATGTCCAGGTTTCTGCCCCACACAAAGCGCTTCATCAGTCTTTTCTTTAGTTATTTTTTCGAAGGACAGCAAAATAATATGCTCCTTTTAGTATTTAAAGCTATTGCTATTGCTATCCTCCTTTTGACTTCCTGGCAGCAGCTCATGTTACTGCTTATAGTACACCCCAAGTATCCACTTATTCCACTACCTCATTCCGAATTCGTACGTTTAGATTCTTCATTTTTCTTTGCATAACAATGATTTCCGTCTTGTTAGCATTTATCTTCATCCCATACTGCTCACAGGTGTCATTTAGCTCCAGTACTATATCCCTTAGTATCATTTTCTCTTCAGTTAACAAAGCCATATCATCGGTAGATTTTGAACAGAGTACTAAAGGATATCCTTGTCATACTCCTCTCCCTATCCTACTTTCCTCTGATATTTCTTTTCCTATATTGACTTTGACTCGTTTCATACAAAGATTACTTAATAGCCTCTTCTCTTTCAAATCCACATCAATTTTCTTCAGGACCGTCATAAGTTTATTTCAATCAGCCTGCCAAAAGTCTTCTACAGATTCAGAAATACCACTTTATACAACATGAAACCTACTCTAACTAAAGGGAAAGTATGAGGTGAATGCCAAAACGAATTTATTTTCTTGTTTTACTTGAGGTTATGTTGCACACAAAAATCCAACATTTCGGAATCCACTCCGCTAGGAACCATTTGGCGCACATGTTGCGTAGTAAACTTTGTCAAAAGCTAACGCAATGTTTTTAAATTTCATGCCACGTTTCCGGTTTTTATTATTAACTTCAACTAATATTACGAAAATTCATCGTTTTCGCTACCTCCTTAGTTATGTTAAATGTTATGTTTTATTTAACGACGCTCGCAACTGCAGAGGTTATATCAGCGTCGCCGGATGTGCCGGAATTTTGTCCCGCAGGAGTTCTTTTACATGCCAGTAAATCTACTGACATGAGCCTGTCGCATTTAAGCACACTTAAATGCCATCGACCTGGCCCGGGATCGAATCCACAACCTTGGGCATAGAAGGCCAGCGCTATACCAACTCCCCAACCAGGTCGACTCCTTAGGTATGTTGTGACGTTTGCAATCACATTCGTTACTTCAAAGGTTGAAATTAATACTACTGGAGTTAGTTGTCTTATAATATTTGCATCCATATATAAAACCATCCATCTAATCAACATTTCTCTGCATCCATCCATAAACCCATCCATCTTTTCCAATTTCCATGCTTCCATCCATAAAACTAACCATCTGTCCAACTTTCTATGCTTCCATTCATAAAACCGTTATTTCTTTTAACTTTCCATCTATCTGTTCATACCAAATCTATCCATCCCGCTCCGAAATTAAAACCTGAGCGTAACTCCCCCCTTGAGAGCTGCGTGGAGTAGCTAGCCTACTGTGCTGTGTTTGAATATGAGTAGCATACGCCTCGACAGTGTCGGATCGACAAGATGTAAGCCGCACGGATATGCTGGGGCGAGGCAGTCTACACCACTACAACGTGAAAACTTGTGAATCGAAGCAGCTGGTACCCAATAATGCCACAGTACCGCTGCTAAATCTCTCCACGAATTCTGCAACTTATATAGGTCGCTACTGTTTAAGTGGCGCCACTGACACTGGACGACAAATGCCTTCAGAATGGTGCGCGTCCAATGGAGGTACCGATATTTATTAAGAATCACATAGCGGACAGCGATCGCTTGATTAAATATAGGGAAAATTATACAAACGTATTATCATTATCATTTATAGTGATGGGCGGATGAATAGATTTGAGATGGATGGATGATGATGGATGGATGGATGATGATGGATGGATGGATGGATGGATGGATGATGGATGGATGGATGATGATGGATGGATGGATGATGTATGGATGGATGATGGATGGATGGATGGATGGATGGATGGATGATGGATGGATGGATGGATGGATGATGATGGATGGATGATGGATGGATGGATGGATGGATGATGGATGGATGGATGATGGATGGATGGATGGATATGATGGATGGATGATGATGGATGGATGAATGATGATGGATGGATGATGGATGGATGGATGGATGGATGATGGATGTATGGATGGATGGATGGATGGCTGGCTGGATCAATCTGGAAATGAAAAAAATGGTTTGGTTCAGTGAATTTAACCTAAAGGAAGTTAACAGATCAAAAATAACCGGTTAACCGGTTATTTTCTATTATAAGCCAACAAGAATATAAATGACACTCGGGAGGAAATTAAATACAGAATAAATATGGGAAATGACTGCTATTATTCGGTTGAGAAGCTTTTATCATCCAGTCTGCTGTCGAAAAATCTTAAAGTTAGAATTTATAAAACAGTTATATTACCGGTTGTTCTTTATGGTTGTGAAACTTCGACTCTCACTTTGAGAGAGGAACATAGGTTAAGGGTGTTTGAGAATAAGGTGCTTAGGAAAATATTTGGGGCTAAGAGGGATGACGTTACAGTAGAATTGAGAAAGTTACACAACACAGAACTGCACGCATTGTATTCTTCACCTGACATAATTAGGAACATTAAACCCAGACGTTTGCGATGGGCAGGGCATGTAGCACGTATGGGCGAATCCAGAAATGCATATAGAGTGTTAGTTGGGAGGCCGGAGGGGAAAAAGACCTTTAGGGAGGCCGAGACGTAGATGGGAAGATAATATTAAAATGGATTTGAGGGAGGTGGGATATGATGGTAGAGACTGGATTAATCTTGCTCAGGATAGGGACCGATGGCGGGCTTATGTGAGGGCGGCAATGAAACTTCGGGTTCTTAAAAGCCACTTGTGAGTTCGTTTTACGCTACTAAATTTTCAGGACGTTCTTCTTATTTTACTAAATTTTCGGTACTTTTTCTTTTCATTTTGCTAAATTTTTAGGACATTCTTCTTTTTGTTTTAATAACTGATGAGGACGTTTTATTTTTATTTTATTATACTTTCAGAAGTTTTTTCTTTTTTGTTATGAAATTTTCAAGAACTTCTTTTTATTTTACGAAGATTTTCAGGACTACTACTTTTTATTTTACTGAATTTTCAGAACGTTTTCATTATTATTTTGCTAAATGTTCAGGACGTTTCGCTTTTTATTTTATTAAGTTTCCAGGAAGATTTTCTTTTTGTTTTACTAAAATATCAGGAAGATTTTTATTATTCTAGTAAATTTTCAGGACGTTCTTCATATTATTTTATTCCATCGGTTTGCACGATCGATACCAGATATCCCCGATATTGCCAAAGTTATGACACATGAAATCTGTGGCGCTACTCTGAGCGCAAAATGTTACTGGTATAACCTACCATCAAGATATTCGTGTGGAGAGTTGGGTTATTTTGGAACAGAAAAATGTATTTCAGACAGAATCGGGGCTTTTTCAATTAGCAATGGGTGTGAAATAGGTATCTAATATCATTAACTCTAGCATTCAAATTAACTAAAATCAAAATAAATGGATTTTGGCTTTCTTTTACATTGCAAATTGGAGTCTAGCGTTATGGACTCTATACGCAACAAACAAATGAAAAAAAAATGTGGACTTGGGTCATTTCCATATTTCATGATTCATTAGGGTTTAATGTAGTTCGCCTCCGTTGTTTCTGTAGAAATGAATTTTATTTTGTATGAAAACATTCGGGAGTAACAATGACGCAAGCGATGAAACCATGACGATACACAATGCTCAACATTTTTGTAATTTCCATTTGTTAAAATATTATTTTCCACTGCTATGAGGGCAAAGATTGTACGAATTCAAAACATTACAATATTTTAAGGGTATATGTACGTGAACGACCACAAATATTATCAGAAAATGCAGGCTCTAAAGTTCTAAAATTTTATAAGGAAATGAACTCACAGTTGTACAATAATTACAAGGTACCACAACAAGACTTATTAGAACTTAAATATCTGATAAAAGTATAAAAAAGGTTAGTAATAATATTTTTAAGAATTCAATTTTTACTTTAAATTAAATTTTCCAAAATTTGAGAATTTTCACATATATTATTTCATAACTCCACAAGCATTAGAGATAGAATTCTGAAAATTTGTACACTGATTTAACATGAATTTACGCAAAATTAAATTAAACAACTCTACATGTCTGAGAGTAGTCTACTTTTCAGAAATAAGAGTTTATTACATGCAGGAAACATATCACAGATGTCAGAGAGACTATAACAATGTTATGGTTACCAAATGTAACTGCAGAATTTGTTTTTTTTTTTCATACTCTGATAAAACTGGTTTGAAAAATATTATTAGTAAACTTTTCTTACGCTTTTATCAAATATTTAAGTTCTAATAAGTCTTGTTGTTGTATCTTTTAATTTTTGTCCAATTGTGAGTTCATTTTCTTATAACATTTTAGAAATTTAGAGCCTGAATTTTCTGATAATATTTGTGGTCGTTCACATACATATACCCTTAATTTAGACCTATAACAATAGCTTTATACAGGGTGACCACAGAAAACCCTCGTTAATATAAACGGTTATAGCTTCGCTGCCGGTAGCTGTATGAACTTGAAAATGGTGGCACCAGGAAGAGCAACTAAAAATGTTGGAGTGGATATTCCACGCACTCAATGTGCCACACAAAACGATAACTCTACTCATGCCACTACAACATATCTACTGGAAAGGACACAGTGGCACCAGATAAGATTCTGAAGCAGTCATTTCTACTTATGCACTAATCACAATCAAAATCTAAACACCAGGTCACAGGAGAGCCAAATCCTAGCAATTCCTGCCCATAGAACATCCCACTATTCATCCTCTTTTACTGTCTCAGTCCCCGTGAATGGAATTCTCTATCTCAGAAGATTAGGGACTGCCAGACAATAACCACTTTCAAGAAAAGGCTAAATGATTTGTTACGGGCGCAGTCAAATTGAAGTTATATTTGTGATCGAGTTTAATAATTTAATTTAATTTAGGTAATACTATCATTACTATTATTATTATTATTACTATTATTACAAATGGCTGTATTGTATTGTATTGTAGTACTGTATTGAATTATTGTATTGTATTGTATTAATTATGTTATATTCATAATGACGATTTTATTGCTGACGATCAGGTAGTAATAGCAAATAATGAAAGCAGTACATGAGTTATGGAAAATAAATAAGAACTATAATTGATATTATATTATGGCATTTTTGGCAAATCTCTTGTAAGATCTAAAATAGTAATGAAACAATATCATAGAACAGGTAAATAAATTTAAATTTTGGGTGTTACCTTATCTTATAAAGGAGACTATGATCAAAAAGAAAAAATGAAAAATTTAATTACATAAATGGAACAATAAGATGAACCCTGAAATCAAAAGCTAGAAAAGATACATTAAAATTTTATGTGATGTTGCCCAGTTTACTATATGGAAGCGAAACATGGGTTATGAAAAACAGAGATGCCTCTAGATTACAAACAAATGAGATGAAATTTTTGAGAAGCGTAGCAGGTTACAGGAAAATAGAACATAAAGAAACGAAGAAATAAGAGAAGAACTTGAGATATATGAATTAAACAACAAAATAGAAGAATATAGAAATACATGGATGTCTCACATTTCAAGGGTGCAGGAGGACAGGATACCATATAAGTTTCGGAAATATAAACCTCGGGGAAGAAGAGATATTGGAAGACCAGCCAAAAAAGATGGATGGACCAATTTCAGTAGCTGCTACAGGAATCAATTTCCTAATGCATGAAGGATGATGATGATGATGATATTCACAGCATTGTAGTAATTTTCTATCATACTGGTTGAGTGGAAGAGAAGGCCGAATGGCCTTAACTCTGCCAGTTTATTATTATTATTATTATTATTATTATTATTATTATTATTATTATTACATAATTATTTTATTGGTGTTGTGAAGATGAAAAGAATTGTCATTGTATTATATTAATTATGTATTATATTGTCTTGTATTGTAGTATTGTATTGCTTTGAATTGTATTGTATTGTATTGTATTGTATTGTATTGTATTTATTAATTATGTTATATTTGGCATTGCAGTAATTTTATATCATACTGGTTGAGTGGAAGAGAAGGCCGAATGGCCTTAACTCTGCCAGTTAAAATAAACCATTATTTATTTATTTATTTAATTCAAGTTTGTAAGGGTAACATTTCAGACGAGTAGGTAGGACAGACACCTCACCCAGGTAACTTGTTTGAGCCAGGATTTGAACCCTTTCGTTTCACGATCAGACATGATAATCGTTAGCAGTCCATAAAAGTATACAACTATTTTGAGAAATGTTATATTTACAATGAAATTTGTTACGTGCATTCTATGTTACTAATATTACCAGGAGCATTATGGCGTCTCAAATTAGTGAAGTATAATATGTCGCTTAGAAACCGTCTCTAGAAAGTGAAAGTTAGTATAACAATAACACTGAAATGAAGGCTACTGTTATGATAAAGTATTCTGATCACTGTAAGTGCTTAGCCATGTATCTAGTAAGAGATGCTGACCACACGACTGTTACTAACGCGATGCAATTTTATTCTCTTCTACGTATATGCTTACAGAGTTTTATGCTCCAGTTCCTTCAGTGAAATATGGCCATTAGATAATTTATAGAGAAAAATCTATACCAAACTCATGGGATATAAATTTCGCGAATAGGGATGCGAAACAAACAATAAATTTATCAATACCGAGATTGCATTCTACTTTGAAGAAACCGCACACAGTTCGTTTGTCAGGAGCTCCAAAACAGTTGGGTTACAACTTCAACAGTTGCAGGACAATTCAAAGTAATTTGTAAGTCTGGATAATGCACTTCATTTATGTTTATAAATATTTACATTTCAGGATTTTCTGCAGTTTATTTATTTATTTATTTACTAGCCGTACCCGTGCGCTCCGCTGCACCCGTTAGAAATAAATATAAAGTAATTACGTAATTACATATTTAAAATAGGACGTTTGATCCAGGGAACATTCGTGTTTGATAGAAGGATAAATCGTTTATGTTACTTAATTTAAATTGTAATTAAATAATTAAAATGCGGTCATTTTTGTCCAGATAGCTATCATTTGGTGCAATGACAATTTCTTTAAGATGTTTCTTAATTGTTATTACATGCAACCATAGTTTAATGAAGATTGACATATCTTTTATTTTTAATGTGTATACTTCATATTACTTGCTATATGTTTCAGAAGTTACTGTAATAACATTGTAGAATTATGTCCATCTAGAGGAACTACACTTTCCAATGGTGAAATAATAATTAAACAATTAATTAGCTTCCGATATTACTTCATACAAACACAGAAACATTGTCTGTAGGCTATGTTTAATAGCTTTCGATTGTTGTTGTCCAAGGCCCCTTACAGACGAAGTCATTTGTTTTTATTTCAGTACAGCGCCTTAGATGGCGTTGTTATTGTAATTTTAAAACTAATTTATTTCATTAAATATTAGTCCTATTAAAATTTTGTGTAGAATAAAACTTATCGTAAATTATTTTTAAAGAAACGTTTGTTATGTAACATTTTCATGAAAATCAATAATAAGCGAGACATTTCGAATTATTTTATTCAGGCCCCCTTATAACCCCGCTTTTAAAGAAAATATTTTGAATGCCACACAGCCTAGAATCTAAGTTACAAAGAACTTAATTTGTATTCCAATTTTAATATAAATCGGTTCAACCATTATCGCGTGAAAAGGTAACAAACATCCAGACAGACAGACAGACAGACATACAAACAAAAATTTCAAAAAAGCGATTTTCGGTTTCAGGATGGTTAATTATACATGTTGACACCAATTATTTTTGGAAAATCGAAAATTACCAGAAAAATTTAGCTACATATTTATTATTAGTACAGATTTATTTATTTATTTATTTATTTATTTATTTATTTATTTATTTATTTATTTATTTATTTATTTATTTATTTAATCTGACAGAGTTAAGGCATAAGGCCTTCCCTTTCACCCATCAGATAGCACATTAAATAAAAAAAACAGAGACAAACATAATATAAAATAAATTAAAGCCTTATATGGGTAGAAGGTCAATAGGATCACATCTGGAGGCCGTCTCCTTTATCCGAAACCTGAAGGCACGCCATGCCGTGGTGATATGGACCCACAATTATTATTATTAAGCTTACTATTATAAATACATTATATATTAAAGGTAAAACTAACAACAGCATAGTTACAATATTTATTACGTCATGGGTTAATCCTAAGTTGCGCGAATATATTGAATAAGCAGTCGTGGACAGCCGATAAGGGGTGGTCCTCCAGCTTGGAGGTTGGGCGAAGGACTAACAACCCATCACCGTAAAAAACAGCTTCTTACGAATCCATACAATAAGCCTCGAAATGGGACTGATTCTCTGGCAAGACCACAGTATTAAAATGAGAGTAGGCCTATAAGGGTACAGTACATCTGTTATTCATAGATTTCAAAAAGTCATATGACTCTGTTAAGAGAGAAGTTTTATATGATATCCTTATTGAATTTGGTATTCCCAAGAAACTAGTTCGATTAATTAAAATGTGTCTCAGTGAAACTTACATTCTAGTTCATGGAATTGCTTGTTACACACCTGCGGACTAAACCAAGGAGATGCACTGTCACCTTTACTTAATTTAAATTTGAATTTTTATATATTCGACAGTCTCTAACATGGTCAGGGAGAGAATTCCAGAAGCGTGGAATAGATATGCTGAAAGATGATGAGTAGAAGGATGTTCTGTGCGAGGAATAGGGTGAAGGTACATGTTCCGGGTTCGAGACAGTTAGGGGAAGTCGGGTAATATCGGACAGTAATATCGGACGGTGAGTTTCTTTCAAAGATGATGACCTGATTGACATGGTTACGTTTCTGTGATTTCTAGAGAAACGTAACCATGTTAAGGTACTATATGGTGGTAGATGAAAATACACGTTACCGATGTTCGAGACAGTTAAAGTTAACAAAACGAGATGCTAAGTAAGAAGTTCTTCTTCATGAAATTATTTAACCCCTTTCTTAGGGATTTCAAATCCAAAAAGGTATATGAGAGAGTGTCTGTGAACCAAAACTAAACTCTTACACAATGCGTGCCTCCATAACCGTGTGGTCCGCACGATGCAGTGTCTCTGTGGAGATATCCCAGGACAAGAAAAAAATGAAAGAGTAGATTAACTGCGCTGAGAAATGAATTCAACAATTTCAAGGACATATTAGTACTAATGTAATGCATAGCTCGCTGCTTATATGGATGGCGCGTACGCTTACGAACCGAGAGGTCCATGGTTCAATTTCCGAAGTGAAAACACTCCATGGCCCACATTATATTATTTCTACTACAGATATAGTATCCACAAATTTTTATATAGTTTCTCTCAAATAATTAGAAAAAAAAATGAGTATTCATATTTTAAAAACAAGTCCCGAGTAAAAAGAAAATAAAATATTTACTTGTTGAAAACATAATTTTGAGAATTTTGTAACTATTATAGAAATTTTTATTTTAAAACTGTAATAAAATGTTATAAATCTGATAGCTGTGCTGTGTTTAATTTACCAAACTTTTTTACAGCCCTGATAACTTTAGAATTTTAGAACCCTTTAGAGTAGTACAGACAAAATAAATACTCTTTGTGCGAGATCGTGTGTATTTGCTTGTTTTCCGCACAGAACCAATACGCGGTAAGTGTGAAATACCACATTCAGTATTCCCAACGTAACACACATAACAATTTCCCTCTTCTTACCGCTTAAGCGCACATTCATTTTACTGCTTTAGGCTTTTAACATATTATTTTAGAGACATTTAACATAGTAATAATTATAAATTGGAAACTTACCACTGCAATTTCACCTAAAATGCAATGTTAATTATTGTTTTTAAATATTTGCAAAAATTAAGTAAAGTCTACTACTCCACGAAAGTTATTTCATTCCTGATACAAGTAACATTAACGAAGCAGTGAAAAAATCAACAAGATTTCAGATGCCGATGTTATTACTGCAATATGTTATATAAATAATATTGTTAAAATATTAAAATGAAAAATAAATCATTACATAACCTTACCGTTTGTTTTAAGTTCGCATTTATAGACGGGGGAAAAAAAAAGACAGACGTATATCACGGCCTGCTGGAGTATAGTAAACACAGAAAACATTTTATAGCAACAATGTTGAAGAAAGATATTTTGGTGTTCCGAAGTTGCCGTCATTAAACAGAAACCAACATGGAGATTTCATTGCAACTAATTAGAATTTGTCTTTCAGGTATGTAATAAACGATCTTCGCACAAAATAATGTACGATACACGAGCGGTATGTTTGTTTTCACGTTCTCGGAAATTAAAAAAGCTCAACTACGTTTCGCTTTTTCAATCTTTTCCTCGACCATGAAAACGTCAACATACCGCTCTTGTAACGTAGGCTATATTAGTATTCTTTAAGAGCATAATTGGTAATAGAACTAGCAGGATATGGTTGAAATCCCTTAACTAATATCATTATTGAAAGTTAATTGTTATTACATCGAGTTAAAATAGTATTTTATTTCCTTTATAGTAATATTGAAGATAAGCAACATTTCAGAAGAGTACCCCACTACCACATTAGAGCAGTGTGCAGTATTGTACCTTCAGGCTAATCACAACGAATACGGGGCTTAGACATTTAGCACTAATACAATGAAATTGAAGTTTGCATCTGCCATGATTTGGTCCTGGACTGCAACACTGCATAGAGATCAAACACTATCAGTATAATCTTGATCCCAGCCCACTCAATTTGATTTGAACCAAACAACGCTGTGAGTTACATTTCCCTCGATGCTCTTTATGACGAAGCACGTGGTTAGGGGTGCCATTTGAGCTGGACGGGGAGTAGACCCCACACACGGACAAGGGATGAATCTGTAATGTTCTACCGAGGATCAAATCCGGCTCTCCTGGATTAACGACTCCTCATTACACTGCCATTCACTAAAGACGGCGAAATTAGTTAGCAATATTTATTTGTAATGGACAGTTCAGTGGCGGTTTAGCTAAATACCTGCTATCCCTGTGATTGTACAGGCACAATGGCAGTGCGTAGGGAAGCCAGTCAGCTATTTCGAGGCTCATTCACACGGTCGAATGGAAATGCGTGGCTTTGTTCATGCAGACTGAATGATCCTGCCCTCTGCAGTGGAGTGCTGGCGTTTGCGGCTGCAAATTCGTTAGCCCTGTCTCCATGGCAACCTAGCAAATTGCACACATAACCGTTGTGTACGAAGTAGGAATTCACTTCCTGAACGAATATATTTGTTAAGAGGGAAAGCTGGTAAAAAAAAAATTGTTTTCTTTTGCTGCAAGAAATAAATCTACCTGTCCATAATATCTTACAAAGCTCGTCGTGGATATAATGCTGCAAGAAATAAATCTACCTGTCCATAATATCTTACAAAGCTCGTCATGGATATAATGCTGCAAGAAATAAATCTACCTGTCCATAATATCTTACAAAGTCCATAATATCTTAGCTCGTCAAAGCTCGTCGTGGATATAATGCTGCAAGAAATAAATCTACCTGTCCATAATATCTTACAAAGCTCGTCGTGGATATAATGCTGCAAGAAATAAATCTACCTGTCCATAATATCTTACAAAGCTCGTCATGGATATAATGCTGCAAGAAATAAATCTACCTGTCCATAATATCTTACAAAGCTCGTCGTGGATATAATGCTGCAAGAAATAAATCTACCTGTCCATAATATCTTACAAAGCTCGTCGTGGATATAATGCTGCAAGAAATAAATCTACCTGTCCATAATATCTTACAAAGCTCGTCACTGATATAATGCTGCAAGAAATAAATCTACCTGTCCATAATATCTTACAAAGCTCGTCATGGATATAATGCTGCAAATAAAAGTTGCAGTCCCTGCTAGCTGTCTAATTGACTTTCATATGTCTGGTAAGAGATGAAGCGTCTCCGTTTTCGTGTTTACAAACTCCAACTCCTTCATTATCTTAAACCAAACGATTGCCACAAAACAGCTGATTTCGGTGCTGAGATGATACGCCATATCGATCGAAATCAGCACGCACTGCACTTTATGCTGTGGCGTTCACATGTCGAGTGACGAGGAAGCGAAAGATGCGTGACTGGCCTCATTACGTTTCTGCGCTTGTGCGGTAGATGACGCAACAATGATCGCCCAAATGTGACAGAGAGATACACTTTATGTTGATTGAGCTTTACGTTGTAATCAATTAATTCTCGCATGATATTATATTATTTATGTATATCTTTTTTAATCTGCATCATTTCGTTCCTGTAAAATCCATGTATCAATCAAAATCGTTCAATAGACTTATGTTTATTGTATTGGATTTATAGTTTGGGTTTAAACATATTAAACACTATTTAATCTGTATTGACTCTCAATTTTTATTGTACTTTTGTCTGTATTGGAATCCCCTCCGGAGCACGAGTCTTACTCATTCAGGAGTGGGCTAGTTTATCTTTCATTGTATTTATTAACTTGTATTCATATCAAACTTACTAGCAATAAAAAGAAAAAAATGTTTACAGTCAGCATGGTAAAACCACTTTTTGGTTATTATCGATAATGAAAGACGAACATTTCAAAGTATAATTTGGCTTAAAAATACTGTACTCCAACCACGAGAAAGTCTCTGCGGAATGAGAGGAAGCGGGATAATGCTGTGAATGAATGTTGATGTCATAAGATGTCATAAGGTCACACACGTGGGTACTCGTATCTCTATTGGCTAGCTCTCACAGCACAAACAATAACATTGATATACATATTTATACTACCCTAGTTACAAAATTAGATCACTGTTAATCTCCTGGTCCATACAGGAAGTAACATATGCAAGAGAGCGCATGGCTTTTAAACTGACATTATTATAACGGTAATATTATCTATCTACTACGTTCCAATAGATGACGCAATAGTAAGCACATTCCTTTCACGGTTGATCCCCTGGTTGGAGAAGAGTACTTCGTACAGCTACAAAGTGTAGCTGAGTGTTTTTATATGGAACATATACATTCATTATACTAAAACAAGGAATTTGAATAAAGTTAAACCAATTATTACTTACAAATGGCTTTTAGAAAACCCGGAGGTTCATTGCCGTCCTCACATAAGCCCGCTATCGGTCCCTATTCTGAGCAAGATTAATCCAGTCCCTAGCATCATCGTACCACAGAATCAGTCCCATTCCGGGGCTTATGTTGGGTTTTCGTAACAAGCCGTTTCTTTTACGGTGATGAGTTATAAGCCCTTCGTCCAACCCCCAAGCTGGAGGACCACCCCTTGTCGGCTGTCCATGACTGCTTATTCAATATATCGCAGCTACCCTCCATATCTGGAGGCCGTCTCCTCTATTCGCAACCTGAGGACGCGCAATACTGTCGTGATAGGGATACATACCAAATGTAGATTTTTTTAAATTATCCATTATCGTAATGTCATATATACTTTTATTTAAAAAGAATTAAGAATGACACTAAAAGACCTTTCTATCCACACTAACTCTATTCCTGTGATCCACAGCTCATAACAAACAATGCACATCCTAAGTCCTGGCCTAAACTTCAAAAGTATGTAAATATGCTAAGTCACAAGCTCTACAAGAAGATCTGTTTGTAGTAGTATAGTCCGCGTCACCGTTTTTGGCGTGTGAAATAAGTAATGAGAACGTTAAGTGCGAGTGTTTTACATTTGCCGCAGTCAGTCTGACAACTGTGTTTGGCAAATGGCTAATGGTACCATTCTCAGCTGCACTAGCAACTTCCTCACAAACTAAGCACTATAATATCTAGGATATACGCCAAAAACGCTGGCGCCAGCTGTACTAAATTCGTTACTTTCTCCGTAAACATTAACTGTAAAATTAATTTTTCTCTGCAGTTCACAATTTTATTTCGCGCAACATGCCTTAATAAGTATTTACATGACAAATAATTGAACGAACTTCATTTTTTAGCAATTATTGTTGAGGAGCAAGTAAATTACTCGTTTGGACGTAATCCTTCCAGTTATTACGACTCAAAGGGATTCTCCCTTCGATTATCACCTGCAGTTTTACGAGCGCCACATAACGTAAGCTGGCAATTAATCACTCGTTTTCTGAGCAGATAATTATCATTTGATTACAGTCGGGCATACGTCACACAGCGTAAAGCCGGCGAATTGAACCACATGCATTATAAAACAACACGTAACACACGGCACGTCGTCAAGCTCACGTCCACTACGAATTTACAATCATTTGCATTCTCGCATTGATATAGGAATTTAACTACGCAACTTTTTCGTCCGAGAGACAGTTCATTAACTGATTTAACTTACAATTTCTAAACGCTCTTTCCAGCTACCACACGTAGCACGTAAGGAATCCTCTGCAAGGAAGGATGCATTTTCATGGCGCGCGACTTGAAGTATTTCACTTCACAAATAGCCATATATACAGGGACATCATTTTATTTTTACTAACATTTCTAATATTAACCTGGCTATACCTTTGTATTAACGATTGAGAACCGAAAACACCGTTTGCTACCCCCTTCTACGACTGGAGTCCGATGATACTGGCGTAAAATACAAACAGATCACTTGACTAGGTATAGGAAGGAAGAAAAGTAGTTCATCCATTTACGTAAACTGGGAAATATCACGCTTTTGAATTTGATCATTTTCATTAGGTTTTTGTTTAATCAAAATACAGTACAATATTAACAATAAGTGTTTTTAGTCACGAACTGAGTTATCCATGCTGACGTATTCATTATGCAGTGTATATTATACTGTCTACAGCACATTAGCGTACAATAAAGACAATGAAGTTAAATTGAAAAATAATTATAATATAGATATTTAAACACATTTTTGAAAATGGTGGCCGTTCATTTCGATACAAGCTTCAATTTTTTGTGCATATTATCGCACTATAGACTATTGTACCTAATTCCAATTACCAGTTTCGTCCTTCGTACTAGTAACTCATGTTGGAATAATTCTGTATCTACTCTATAAAAGAGTACCTTACGTACTGTAAATTCAATCTTCACTTCTGCCAGTTTCGAAAAGATAAAATAAGACATGCTGTCTACTGTCCGCCCAAGTGGTAGAAAGGGCGGAAATCACGTGACAGTTAATTACTTAACGAGGCCCTTTTATGTAAGTTATTTTAAACGGTTGTGTAATATTACGTACACATTCAATTCCTAAGAGAAATTAATGTTTTCAGAAAAGAGCTAAGAGAGTCCAGCCACTATCCTTTACAGAAGGACTAGCAGAAGCGGGTGGAGAAAACCGGGATGCGACGTAAGCAAACGGACGACAGTACTTGTGCGAAAATATTGAAAGCTCTTTCGTCACTGGAAAACGTGAACATATTTCTGGAACGTACCGTACTCACTCAGTACTGTTTACTGTGACCGTACGACTTTGACTGCATATACGGTCTTGGTTCTGTGTGGAAGACCGGTGGATGTTTACTAGTAGAGGGGGTGGGCGTGAAGTACATTAAAAAACTCAGGGACAATAAAAATTGAAGTAAAAATAAAATGATGTCCCTGTACAATTATAGCACTGATATATCATACTATTTGCCTTCCTTTAGAAACAATTCCTCTTATTTCGCGAAATTCAACGATGAATCTACTGAAGGATCCATTATGGCATTATGAATTTGTAAAATTATTTTTTCCTCCAAATGAACGGATACAACCTATTTTACCTTTCCTTCCTCTTAACATAGCTTTTACTATAACTGTACCCGTAACTCCCTTCCAAATCATTTTTACTACACCACTTACATAGGATGTAATAAAACGATTTTGTATCTCTAGGTTAGTTTTTTGAGTTTAAAATAATACATACATAATCGAAATGATAGCCGTCCAAATCTTGGATTTAAAATATCGGCATCCTAATCAATTCAAATGAACAAAAAATAAAATGTAAATTAATGTTAAAAAATACATAATGAAATTTTAAAAAAGAATATTCTGCGACAAGATGTGGTAGCTATAAAAACGATAAAAATTTATTGAAAATATAAATATACATTGAATATTATAAAGATGAATAGAGACGGTGATTGATGATGTTCAATGAAGATTTTAAAATGGTTGATGCAATTGTCTGAAGAGTCTTTTCAGGAACCTTTAATTTTCTGAGGATCTCCAATGTAAATTTGGGAATTGTTCCTCGCGCACCAAACATAAGTCCAATGACATTCCAATATTGAATATTATGTTTATGGCTGAGATCATCACGGCATGGAAGGTAAATAGCGCGTTTCTCTTGATGTACCTGCTTTGGTTGATCTTCATTAATTTCGAACCTTACAGTGGGGTCAAGAATGAGATCAGTTTTGTCAAAGAACAATATTTATTTTTAAATATTCTGAAAACTAATAATTCTGATAGTTATTTCATTAACATGTGTTTCATAATGTTATACCATCAAATACAAATTTTTACAAAATTTTGTAATAACAAAATAACGTTAGAAAATTGCGAAACACATTTAAAATAATTTCAGATTTATCTTTACTTGTATCATCAGGTACTATATGGCGCGAGGCAACAAGATGTAATGTTTGCCATTACCAATTATCTTTGGCATACTCTTAAGTGCCCCGGATTGGGAACCGCTGCTCTATATATTGCAGCATGTGTCTGCTTTCCATTCTGAATTTATATAAGCATTTTTCTTAATTTCTCATTTTATGTTAATTTGCTGCTTCTTTGTAGCAGTTTGGAAGACAAAGAATTAAAGTTTACTGTAGTCTTTTGATAGGCTTGCGCATATGTTAATGTCAGCTGTTTCTCTTATGGCATGGAAAAATTTAAGAAATGGTAGTATGAACTCTTATAAGTAAAGAAGTTCATATAAACATGTGTCCGACTCTCAGTGGTTGTGAAAATACAGCTGATTGAATTTCTACAAATGGTAGGAAGGAAAGACAAGTGACGTACTGTAATGACTAAATTTATTTATTTACGTTATATCAAAACATTTAAAGAGTCAATGCACTTATCCCCCCTGTGATAACAGTATATGTTGCTCTTCTAAGGTCGTCATATCGTTCTGTTATGAGTGTAGCACTATTCATAATACCAACAACCGATTCATCCCTGTGTTTACTTTGTTTTGTACATTTCACTTTTCATTTAACCCCACAGAAAAAATGACAAGAGTAAAGTCTGGAGACCTTGGTGGCCAAAGCACATGACCACCGTGACCGATCCATCGTTCGGGAAGTATGATATTTAGAGATGTTTCGCCTGACGGGTATAATTTTCAGGGCTTCATCATGCTGGAGGAACATGCTCATCTTTATAGCCAAGGAAACTACAAACAGCTGTTCCTCTACTCGCATTACGAATAGCACTGGTCTCAGGCGATACACGTACTATTCCTTTGTATTAATCAATAGAGCGTATACTGCGTACTGCGGAGAAAACATTGCCGGCGGAGGAAGGGAAAAAGATAATTGCTACTCAAAACCAATGGCAGAGGTCACATCTCAAACCTGTCTTGAAGTTGGGTGGATGTAGAACGGTTCAGACAGCCCAACTTGAAAATATACGTGGGATGTGTCCTCTGCCATTCAATTATCTTTCTCCCTTTCTGTGCCGGCAATGTTTACTTTGCCTCTCAGATATTTTGGAGCACAGTAGGCTATATTTATTTGTCGTTCCTTCATACAATTCGTAAGGCTTGTTACGCGTGAGATACAAACAGCTGTGTCTCCACATCCATTGAAAACTGGACACATGTTTATATGATTTTTTTTTACTCGGAATAATGTATACTACCACGCTCTGAATTATTTACTATTTCTCTTTAATGACTGTATGTATAGTATATGGTACAGTATTAGATACACCATCGGACGCCGAAGCTTGACGATGGGGGGAGGTCAAATAAATGAACAAGACAAGAATTTTTATTTTTTTATTTCGAATTTAAATTTTGAATTTAAAATACAATCAAAACGAGAGCATTGCAAGAAAACAATTCTAAGGCAACCATCTAATGATGAATATAAAAGTTCGAAACTCTTCGGTCTCTGCAGCGAACAATCGGGTAACAGGAAATGACGTCATAATACGGTGCGACTGCACTACATCGGCAGCGATAGCCACTGTTGCCAATCCAGTTTAAATTCCCGCTTACTGTACTCCAACCACGAGAAAGTCTCCAGGGAATGAGACGGAGCGGGGTAATGCTGTGAATGAATGTTGATGTCATAAGGTCACACACGTGGGTACTCTTATCTCTGTTGGCTATCTCTCAAACCACAAACGATAACACTGATATACACATTTTTATACTACCCTAGTTACAAAATTAGATCACGGTTAATTTCCTGGTCTTTTAATCCCGCCTGGAGAGAAATAAAAAATAGGTTGCAGCCGCCAAATTACTCTTCAAGGAACGACCACTCATATAAATTGAGGGAAAGGAGACAGAGGACGGACACTGGAAAGTTTTCTTTTCTCAATCGTACTATCAGGGACTGGAATGCTTTACCTGCAGACTTACTAAAGGCTTTACCAACAACCAAAAATGCATTTAAAAATAGGCTTAAGGACCTTACTAATAGACAGTAATTATACACAGTAGTTAAATGATCTGTTGTTATTGAAGTGTTGTATCAGTGAAGAATAATGTTGTGTCAGTGAAGTGTGTTGTATCAGTGAAGAAGTATGTCGTGTCAGTGAAGTGTACTGTGTAAGTGAAATCCTGTCAGTGAAGCTGGCAGTGCAAAGTGTTTGAACAGTGAAATGTTTTTGAAGTGTTAGTGAAATCAGGATAGAATCAGTGAAATGTGTCGTAGTTCCAGTGCAGTGAGTGAATTTACAGCGAAATGAGTGTAATGTTGAAAGGTACTTGTGCAGATATGAACATATACTCTGGGTTTTTAGTTCGATCTTAGTTTTAAGATACAAATTAGAATATTTCAAATGTTATTTTAAGTGATCGTTTCATTTAATTTAGTATATTCTGTTGTTGTTGTTATTATTATTATTATTATTATTATTATTATTATAATTATTAGTGTTAGTATTAATTATTAGTATTATTATTAATTGTATTTTTAATTAATAAGTTTATTATTGTCATTATTGAGTGTAATTAGTTACCACTGGCACCGGGTATATACCCATTGCAGTGTGAATAAATACACACACATACAGGAAATAACATATGCAGGAGAGAGCATATTTTTTAAACTGACGTTATAACTCTAATATTATCTATCTACTTCGCTCCAATAGATGACGCAATAGTAAGCACATTCCTTTTCACGGTTGATCTCCTGGTTGGAGAACAGTAGGGCCTATTTGGTTATTCTGATCTGTGTTTCTATCTTATATTAAGGTGGAAGGGGCGCAGAATTATGCAAGGCAAAAAATAGGGGAGCAAAATACGAAAGTTTGAGAACTGCTGAGATACAGAATAAAAGCACTTGACTGCATATGTACAAGACGAATACCAACCTGAACTCTAAACAACCACTTGACTCTACAGTCAGACATAATCTACTGGGTGTTCAGTTCAAAGTGTGTCATGGCTAACTGTATGTTGTCATGTGGCTAGTCGATGAGCCTAGAGAATTCAATCTTCCTACATCTCCGCAAAGGCGTAATACCTATATGCAAGAGAAGTTGCCTACCAAGTACGGCGTTCATTCTGAAGACTACTTACCGATACGTACGGTAACGCCTGCAGTGGCAGGAATGTGAACTGTTTGGAAACACGTACTGAGGTGAGTTTTTTTGTTACTGTCGGGATATGGGGAGAGGGTTAAGACGATTACTTACGTACAGTATTTGTTGACATTAACTTCGACGGTCAACATGGACACGGAGCATTTGATTTGTATTGTGGAATGTTGCCGTACGCAACCGATGATAACAAATACCCTGGGTATGACTTGCCCGCGCAAAACACAGTTCGAAAGAGGTTATGTTAGCACACAGACCGTACAGACCGCCATCTGTTGCTACGACGTTCAAGTTATACCGTACACGTTCTCAAGTTCAGATTGAACGCCTTGATTAATAGGCAACTTCTCTGACATAAAAGCTGAAACTCGCTTCAAATCGCTGACTCACCAACAGTGACGTCATGACACACTTTGAAATGAACACCCAGTATTAATGCACTAATAATGTTATTTCTCTGTTTCAGGGTCATCACGTTATTGGCTGCATGGATGCTTTGTATTCTTTGTAAATAATTATTATGTATTTTAATGTTTCAGTACTTTGAATAATGATTGAAAGACAACCTCCCACCTCTACATATTCAGACCCCATTGTAGCCAATTGGCTTGTCGTCAGCACGATACCTCATCCTGCTCAAGGTTTTTCCGTGGTTTCCCTTGAGTAATAACCAAATGTCGGGATGAGCCCTAAAAGAAACGGGCCACGGACCACTTCCCTTCCCCCACTCTTTCTCTCCTACTATCACAAAAAAACTTGCTAATTTCTTGGATAACAACCCTGTACTATGATAATAGGGGAAAATAATTATACTGTAAGTTCACAGGGCTAACGGCTTCGAAGCTGGGTACCTGGTTCTAATGAAGTGCACTGGTAGCAATCTAACATGGGGGCATGAGATAGTTACTCTGCCTGCCATTAAAATTCACTTCATCATATCCCCAAGGTAAAAAAAAAAAAGTATCGCACTATACATCGATGATACATGTTGTTACTTTACACGACTAATGAAAGCAAACAGAAATTTTTGCGCATTGGTAGAGGAAACTTTTTTTCAATTAACGAAAAATAGGCTCGGCTGCGTATTTTAGTGCGGATGGAAAAAATTGCGTAGTTGTGTAGCGTTCTTAAAATGAATTGCACAACTTGTTACGGACGTGGGCAGGCCGGCGGTACTCGTAGTTTGCTGCGCACCCAGTCTCGTGCAGGTAACAAGATCTCACAACTCAAGGACTCCAGTGAAGTTCCTCATGCTTTGTGGGGTGACGTTATCAGTTCCTCGTGTTCCTCCAAGTGTCTGTCTGTCCCGACACACTTCCGCGACACTTACAAGTTCTCGTGTCACTCCCACTCGGCGATTTTATGAAAGGATTCTGTTGACTGGACCTCCAGCAGTCTTATCGCGCTTCTAAACTACCACCACGCTTGAATAAACAGTGCACAGCAAATTGCATATATTATATTATTCTCCTTGTATTTATTTCATTTATTGATATTTGAGTGTGTCAGAAGCAAAGGGGTATAAGTGCACTTAAGTTATTTGTGAGAAAATGTGGTTGAAAGTACTTAAGATTTCGTAAATTCCGTGACATTTTTAATTTCAATTTTAACGTGTGGTGTGATTAAGAGATGTATCCCTCTGCCACTAAAATATTAAATGTTTTAGCTTACCCTGGGTGCACTTAACTCGTGTTCTTAGAAATGTCACTTGTATCCCTTTGCGTCTGACCCTCTCATTTGTGTGCTGATCAACAGCCGATGTCTGCAATCGTGACAAAGGAACTCTATTGGCTACGATTTCCAAATCGTGGGATTCCAAATAGACTAATGTTCGTTGCTCTCTACCAAAAACTACATCTTTTCGTCCTCGAAACAGCTGTTAACAATTGAGAGATTATATTACTTCGTAGTATTGTTTTATTTCATTAAAAATTTTAATTTGAATTTACTTAATTAATTGGTGATAGGTTAAGTGTGTTTGAGAATAAGGTGCTTAGGAAAATATTTGGGGCTAAGAGGGATGAAGTTACAGGAGAATGGAGAAAGTTACACAGCACAGAACTGCACGCATTGTATTCTTCTTACTTACTTACTGGTTTTTAAGGAACCCGAAGGTTCATTGCCGCCCTCACATAAGCCCGCCATCGGTCCCTATTCTGTGCAAGATTAATCCAGTCTCTATCATCATATCCCACCTCCCTCAAATCCATTTTAATATTATCCTCCCATCTACGTCTCGGCCTCCCCAAAGGTATTGTATTCTTCACCTGACATAATTAGGAACATTAAATCCAGACGTTTGAGATGGGCAGGGCATGTAGTACGTATGGGCGAATCTAGGAATGCATATAGAGTGTTAGTTGGGAGGTCGGAGGGAAAAAGACCTTTGGGGAGGCCGAGACGTAGATGGGAAGATAATATTAAAATGGATTTGAGGGAGGTGGGATATGATTATAGGGACTGAATTGATCTTGCTCAGGATAGGGACCTGTGGCGGGCTTATGTGAGGGCGGCAATGAACCTTCGGGTTCCTTAAAAGCCAGTAAGTAAGTATTGGTGATAGTTAAGAAGTGAATGTCATATCGTTTATAGAGTTTTCTTTATCTTGAAAATTTAGATAACATTACTTTAAACCGTTCTGTTTCATTGCGGTCTACCACACTTATGAGAATAAAAATGTAGGCTATGTCCGAAATTCGAACTAATGAGTATAAAAATAAAGATCGAATTTAGTCGCATGTGTTAATTTCTTACGTGAAATCTTATAGCACATTTTCTCTCTTCTCTTTAAATTAGATGCAATAAACGCAACTGAAAGAATCACGACATTGTTTGCGGGCTCTCTACTGACTAAACTTGGATACTGTTACTTCTTAGACACTCCTGGACAATAAACTGAAACGTTAGTGTACATTTAAACTTTTTTTCCCCTGTAATTCGCTGGTATAAAACTTTTCTTGCACAAGAGTGCAGTTGTGGACAAGTGAAATTTCCTTCTTTTCACCAACGCACTTCTCTGTGACTTTTAAATTAGACTGCACATTTCAATTCCCTCAATGTCCTGGTTCAATATATGTAGGGTATGGTAGAAGACTACTTCCACTACTCTGAATGGAACAAAAAAATTCCTTCGCTGTAACAAGAGAGATAATAGAGCTGCTTGGTGATGTCTGTCGGTCGTAATTCTTCTTGCCTTTATTTTTATCGAAAGCGAACGTCGCACTGTTGAGTAAACTGAAACACGACCTCTAGTCGTAAGAGTTTTCAACGTCCAACTTGTGAACAACATTCCCCATTCCCCAATAAACAACGAATGCAGAAAATATGGCGTCAGGTTTGTGAAATACTTCAGTCTCTGTTTCGTTTTGGACTTCTTTACAGGAAATAAACTTCCTAAATTCACAGTCTATCGAAATCTCGTTCGTTAGACTGACATCAATCACTGTATTTGATACATTGTCGTTTAATAATGTGGTAATTATACATAAGATGGTTTCCTCGTTCAAAGGCTTCATTTGAGCCGTTCAGAGCAGAAGTGGTGTAAGTCAAAAACGGGTAATGAGGGTTAAAGTAAACATTCTGTAAAATACAGCGCAAAGTAGCAATTAATATTCAGTTTATTTAAACTATTAGTAGTCAGTGGTTAGCACGAAGGACATATTAATTCCTATATTGAGCTGTATTTTACAGAATTTTTATTTTAAACCTCATTACTCAATTCTGACTTACACCACTTCTGCTCTGAACGGCTCATTTGTTACACTGTCATTTCTATAATTAGACAAAATAATTGCCTCTTTCTTCTTGTAGATATAACCTACTGATCATATTCATAATATATACATGTAACAGAAATCAAGACTGAATATTTTAAAAGAAAAAGATATCCACTCCATCTCTGTGAAATTACATAGTCTCATTTTTAGTAAAAAAAAAAAAAAAAAAATCTTTTTTTCTTAAAACAAATCTAGCAATCCTAAAGTCTACATCATGTAGGTTTTCTACAATGCATACTAATAATGTGGAAAATGTTTCGAAAAACAGTGACTGAATTTATTGGTAATTATGACGCCATGATTTGAATAAGGAAATATATTGATCAAAAATGTATTCTTAACATATATAAAATGAACCAACAAGATTACAACGAAGAGCTAAACACAATCAAATACATAGCACAAGAAAACGGATGTAACCCTAACATAATAGACAACATAATACGTAAGACAAAACATAATCACAAAAAAACATAATACAACACACAAGAACACAAAAAATACATCACACGAACATACGAAATCAAAAAAACACACAAAATTGTAACCTCATTCAAGAAATTAAATTACAACACCGCATACAGAACAAATAACACTCTACAAAAACGTCTCAACACACGAACAACACAAACAAACAAATACAACCACACAGGCGTATACAAACTCAAATGTAACACCTGCAACAACTTCTACATAGAACAGACAGGCAGATCGTTCCAAACACGTTACAAAGAACACATCACAGCCATCACAAAATTACAAAAACACTTATGCAGAACACATCACAAATGCTAACCACATCCACAGAGACATCAACACAGACATGGAAATACTACACATCCAACCAAAAGCCAGAAAGTAAACACATTAGAATATTATGAAATATACAGACACACAAAAACACACCCCAACGAAATTCTCAACACACAACTCAACTTCAAAACACACACACTCTTTGACTGTACACTATACCACAGGAACACACCCTCACAGGAACCAGAACAAGTGGCGCCAAGACCAACAACGACCAGTTCTGAAGATGACCCATAAATAGGTCGAAACATGTCAACGAGGTACGTTGAAATTTAACACAAGAAAGTCTTACCATATATATTCCGAAATATATAAAATATATATATATATATATATATATATATATATATATATATATATATATATATATATAAAAAATTATTCAGGAAAGTATGCTCTTTAATTACAAGCAAATCAAACATGTAACTTTTTACCCTTTTTATGGCCAACTCCCCATTAAATTTTATAACTAGAAATTGTGGTGGACCGCAACACTCATCCCAAAAAAATGCGGCGTGATTGGGTAGGAAGAAAGCTTCTGCTGACTGATCGAACGTATAATTTTTGTGTCTTGCCATGTCATTAACATTCTTCGGAAACAACATCACTGAAATTGGCAGTCCTTATGAGTGTTAACAATACTGTTCTGATGACACAACATTAGTGTTCACGCACTTTTCCAGCACTTCTCGTAGCAGCGAAGGATGCGATATTGCACACAATAATGTACGCCGACTGTACCTCATCGCTCAATTTTAGACGTGCGCCTCTCTGTGAGCTAGTCGACTTAGACGAAGGAAAATTCTCACACCAATCGTGCAAAATGGCATCCGGGGTAATAAATGATTCACTCCCTTCCAGCCTTTCTCTTCCACCTTAGAAGGTATAATAGGGCTGGTATCACAGACACCATTAAACTGCAATTTCTGATGATGCAAAAGATATCCTGTCAGTTTCCGATCACACATAGGGAGCATGGCACATATTGAAGGCCATGGATTGCTATGGTATTGCTTTGTTTCGGGTGGTGTTGATTCTTGTTGTAAATATCGACTAACATTTAATTATTCCCGTATCATTTTCTAAACAGTAACTTATTTTACAATTGAAATTCAAATTTATTTACAATTTACATTTGAAATGATACATATGAATAGATACCCGAAATGAGCATATGCTCGTGCTCGGGTACAGTCCAGTAGTCTACATAAATTTTACAGAGATCAAATAATAATGTTGATGATAGAAATGATAGTAATAATAATAATAATAATAATAATAATGATAATAATACAAACAATAATAAAATAATACAAATTAATTAATTAATAACAATAATAATAATAAAACAAAACATTAACAATAATAAAATAAATACTAAGACAGATAATAGTAGTTTTCATTGAAATGTCAACGAGCCTATATAATTTTGAATTTCCAAAATCCATCTGTTGTCAGTTATGGATAATTTATTGAAACGAGCGCTTGATTGAATTTCAGAACAAAAACACACTACAATAAACGAGGCTTCATGACCTAATTACGACATATTTAGAGCTCAATTCAATTTGTTTAAAAACTGATTCTGACTTTTATGCTCGACCATGTTTTAATTCTTCTTATTATTAATTTTCTTGTAAATCTGACCTGGAGCAATGTCTATTTTTATGTTGTGAGATGTGATGCAGAAGTGAAACGTATTGATTTTTTCCGACGAACAGATGTTCTTACATTGACCTTGCTATAATTTAAGCCATAGAACCTAAAACAGAGATAATAATACTGTTGAAATAAAATTTTTAGACATTGAAAAACGAGATGACAAATTGTATTTATTTGAATATTATGTACAATTAACGCTAATTATTATAGTAACAGAACATAACCTTCTGCGACAGTATTTTATTTCCAGCATTTCCGTGACTTTTCGATAAAAATTTTTCTCTTTCGATTGCATATCCGAGAATAATCGATACTTGCGGTTTATAACGATTTTTTAACTTCTGCCTAAAGCTGACCTGTCATTGGGTGAACTTGCATTTTGTTAACCTGAGTCGTCATTGGTTAAAGAAAAAGACCTGACCATTTAATGAGTAGGTTTATTTTAATGAAATGCTATCAAAAAGGTCTGCTTCAGGTGAAAATAAATTAAACATTTTTATTTGGCATGTTTCAGCAGCATTTAAAATAAAATATAAAACCACTTAGCGAGAGTTAATACAACTTAAATAAGCATATAATAACCAGGAAAAAATAACGAACTCGAAAACTTGTTGGATTCCTATAAGCCCTGTCTAAAACCTACAGTAATATAACTTAGAAATTGTTATATTTGTTTCTTAGTTATTTTTCATAATTTACACATATAAAAATTTCTTTCAAATTTTCATACTTCTGCATTAACCGCGCAATGTTTTGTACAAATATTGCATTGTAATCAACCTAATAGTTGAAATGCAAGAAATTGCAAGGGAATATCTGTGGTGGCCTGATATAAACAGGCAAAGTTAAGAAAAATTAAAATAACGTTGACGTTATAAAGAAATCAGGTACCTCCAGTTTTAAAATGGATATGGGAAAAGTGATCATGATCTCGTTTACATATGGATTTTGAGGTCCTTTTAAAACAAAACTTTTTTAATAGTTGTGGATGCTTGTAATATTTAGTTGGATATTTAACGATGCTGTATCACCTACTAGGTTATTTAGCGTCGATGAAATTGGTCATAGCGAGATGGTATTTGGCGATGTGAGGTCGAGGATTCGCCATAGATTACCTGACATTTATCTTATGGGTCGGGAAAACCTCGGAAAAACACAACCAGGTAATCAGCCCAAGCGAGAATTGAACCCGCATCGGCAGGCAAGCGCCTAGCCGTCCGAGCTACGCCAGTGGCTGTAAGTTGTTACAAGCGGAGACGGATACATAATTATCATCACAAATTGTCATCTAAGTGCCTAGAATTTTTTTTTTCACAAATTGAATTGCCTAATTACATTTATATAGATAATGAAACAACTTTAAATTCAAGAGAATTTAAATTATTCTAACAGACAAATAATATAACATTAGGACACTATTCGACATACTTCGCTGCATGAAATTGACATTTCGGATGAATGTTTTTAACTACAAACTTTTAAAAAGGTTAACTAAAGATGACTGGTGATCTTTATTAGCAAGATATTTAATTTCCATCTCTTCTGATTAGTTATTCAGCAATATGGCCGCATCTATAACAAAGAAGATGTGAAAATAAATGAAGTCCTTTCGATTCGTGATTGGATGACGTTCAACTTACGTTTCTTTGCGTTTGTGGGAGCTAGACCTTGGCAATGTCGAATCAGCGCCTCTTGCGGTCGTTCATTTTAACGTTAACCGTAATCAAACACGGAACTTGCATTCGTCAAACTTCAACGAACTCCACCGAAACGAAACGAACGTCGATCGTAATCCCGGCCTTAATTAATTGAGTGCATTGTTGATTGCAAATGATTCACCGATAACAGTGCAGTGTATGTATGTTGTCAGATTGCAAAAAATAGAATATAGCCTAACTCCTGTAATATGTTTCAATGCCTGAGTTTCTTCTGTATTCCATTTTTCTGATTCTCCGTATTCTTAATCTAGATTTAAGCACTACAGTGCTAAAAATAACAAAATATGCCTTCACATGCGCTAAAGCTGAAATATGCATTATGCCCTTAAGTATGCATTTATACTAGCAGAGTGAGAAAATACCGGAACTTCCGGTGGCAACGCCATGCTCTGTAGGCAACTTCTCTTCCTTGTACGTGTCGCATGTGGTCTAGTCTCCAGGCGTATAGACTCAGTGTGTCGACCGAGCAAAAGGGGAAGGGGAAGTGGTGTGAAGTGCTCTTCCTTATCCAGAGACTCCTGAATTTTTAGTTTATTCCTGAGGGTCGAACTGTCAGTAAGGAGGCGCATGTTGCAGTTCTTCGACGTCTTCGTGATGCAGTTCGACGAAAAAGACCTAATTTGTGGCAAGGACAGAATTGGGGTTTTCATGACAATGCCCTACCACATCGGTCGCTCTTTGTGCGCGAATTCCTCGTACAATAGTAATATGCGTTACAAGAGCGGTATGATGACGTTTTCATGTTCGAGGAAAAGATTGAAAAAGCGAAAAGTAGTTGAGCTTTTTTATTCGAGAATTGAAAAAATACATACCGCTCGTGTATCGTACATTATTTTGTGCGAAGATCGTTTATTACATACCTGAAAACGAATTTCTAATTAGTTGCAATGAAATCTCCATGTTGGTTTCTGTTTAATGATCGGAAAACCAAAATATCTTTCTTCAACATTGTTGCTATAAAATGTTTTCTGTGTTTACTATACTCCAGCAGGCCGTGATATACAACTGTCTTTTTTTCCCTCAGTCTATAAATGCGAACTTAAAACAAACGGTAAGGTTATGTAATGATTTATTTTTCATTTTAATATTTTAACAATATTATTTATATAACAATTGCAGTAATAACATCGGCATCTGGAATCTTGTTGATTTTTTTCACGACTTCTTAATATTACGTATCAGGAATGCAATAAGTTTCGTGGAGTAGTAGACTTTACTTACATTTTGCAAATATTTAAAAACAATAATTAACATTGCAATTTAGGTGAAATTGCAGTTTTAAGTTTCAGTTTATAACTATTACTAGGGTTAAACGTCCTAAAATAATATGTTAAAAGCCTAAAGCAGTAAAATGAATGTCCCTTAACGGTAAGAAGAGAAATTGTTATGTGTGTTAGGTTGGGAATACTGAATGTGGTATTTCACACTTACCGCGTATTGGTTCTGTGCGGAAAACAAGCAAATACGCACGATCTCGCACAAAACAAAATACCTGTCCTTCCACAGCCACCATATTCTCCAGATCTTGCTCCAGCAGATTTCCACTCATTTCCAAAGTTCAAGTCCCTACTCAAGGGACGGCGGTTTGCGTCAGCGGAAGAGGTGAAAATTCATACGATGCGCTCTGTGCAGGAAGTGACCAAAGATGGGCTGCAGGAACGTTTCAAGAAATGGTGTGGACGCTGGAAGAAATGTGCCACTGCCCAGGGACGTACTTTGAAGGTGATGTTGTGTAAATGGTTACATCTGCAATAAAGTTTTATACACATGTTCGTTTACGTTTTGACTCTACTAGTACTAGAAATCTGCTGGAGCAAGGTCTGGAGAATATGGTGGCTGTGGTAGGACAGGTATTTTGTGTTGTGCGAGGAATTCGCTCACCAAGAGCGACGGATGTGCTGGGGTTTTATCGTGATGAACACTATTCTGTCCTTGCCACAAATTGGGTTTTTTCGTCGAACTGCATCACGAAGATGTCGAATAATTGCAACACAAGTCTCCCTACTAACACTTCGACACTCAGGAATAAACTCGAAATTTACGAGATCCTGAATATCGAAGAGTATTTCAAGCATTACTTTCCCCTTTCATCGGTCGGCACACTGAGTCTATACGCCTGGACGGTAGGCCACATACAACACGGACAAGGCAGAGAAGTTGCCTACAAAGCATGGCGTTGCCACTTGAAGTTCCGGTACTCTGACGCTATGCACTATAAAATCTTGACCTTGGTTACCAGTAACTTGAAATGCATTTATAAATTATAATGGTAGCAACTAAGAAATCTATGTTCCCGGTAATTTCTCTAAATTTAATTAATAATTACATCTATCCCTGCCTATCTCTTCGTAATTGAGTCAACATAAAGCCAAATGGTTGGTCTCTACTATGAGACATTCAACAAGGCTCAAAACATAATCAATCACCCCTACCTAAAAGCCAAATTGGCTAGTCTCTTATATTGAGACAACTCATCCTGCCTAAGGTATTCCGTGGTCTTCCTAAGGCGTTAAGACAAATGTCGGGATGAGCCCTAAGAGAAATGTGCCACGGACCTATATGCCCTTCCCCATATTCTCCCTTTTCTAGCAAACGACGTAATGCCCTACTTCAGAACCTATAAATTGCCTATTTAATTTGCGAGGTCACTCATTTAGTCGCAATGCGAAATGACAGGGAACCTTTTAATTTGCAGATTCAGAACTCACGGCGTCTCTCCTGGCGGTCTTCACCTGCCTTGTCATCGAACACCAGACGACAGAGTCTTCTCGACTCCTCCTGCACTGCGATATGACACAGTTCATTTCAATGTGCAGATTTACACCAGCCATTTCTTCCTCGTCCCGTCCCGTGATCATTTTGATCAATTCTCCGTCCCCCTCCCGTATGTGGTACCTAAGAGGTGACGTCCATTTTCGGTTTTCCCCTAGAGCTCCTTCAGTGGAGCAGCGTAACCCGGAGTGAGACTAGTGGCCAACAGGCTTGGAGCTCACATATTTAGTTTCTTACAGCCCCGAACCCCTTGCAAGGACGCGTTTTGCGTACCTTTTAAATTTGTCCTCCAAATTCTCCTCTTTCAATTCAATTCAACTAAAACAAGCAAATATGCTAAAATCCGCCTCCTAATAATAACAGTAACAATGACAATAACAATAGTAATAATGATAATTTCAGTTGTGTTACATGTTTTACTTCATTCATCTTACAATTCTGTAAATGTCAATCTGTAATTTCTCTTACCCTCTCCCTTGTATCATTCAGTTTACAGTTTCGAAGAAATCTCCACACACTCACATGATAGCCAGCTAACAACGACAATGACTACGTGCATTCAAATCACCAACCTAAACTACGGCGATTTCCATACCAGTATTTAACAACATTACTTTTTGCTTGAAGTAACAAATTGGATAATTTTGGTGTCTGAAAATTCTGGTTGTAGTAACTTACCCTATCGATATTTTTTTAGCCATTCAACACAATGCCTGGAATGTCATCTCGAGGACGATATCTTAATTAAATTGAAACACCCCTTGGCTTATTTCTTGAAATATAGAAAAACTAGCGGTCTCTTACGGTCATGTACCTTCTTCATTCCCAAAGATATATGAGGTGGGAAGGGACATTAAACGAAATTATGGAACAACTTCATCACACAGCTGTGCAAAGTGTCACCGTCTTCTTTTCTTGGAAAAGATTTATTTCACGGTTCTGGAAGCTCTTCTATTCCAATTACAAAGACTTCCCTCCCAGATTACTGATGCATCTTTTATCCGATCATCCAAGCGTGAATATCTTTTCAGTGGTGCGTCCAGATTAAAGTTGTGTGATGGCAGCAGGAGAATGCGATACGTACAACTAACAAAATAAGCTGTAATATACAGGCATAATCACAGCCTAGGAGTCTCAATCTATACATTAATTCCATTTTATTGCACCACTGTAAAATAAGAGAAAGAATTTTTGAAGCTCTGTATTAACTGAGGAATTCGTTTCTTTGTGCTCGCTTTAGCTTCGTGGTAGAGACGAGTGCATCAACCTCGGTTAAAAGCGCTGCGAAACGATTGTTAAACTGTAACCGTTGTTAAAATGTAATTTATGTACACCATTCATAACCATCGATTACTTAAACATGGTCAGCTGACACCTCATTTAACCAAAGTAAAGTTTCCGATCGTGCAATGTTTCTAAACAATTACTAAAGGTTGCATTCCACTGCAAAGGTAATAGTCAACGTCCAAAAACGACTGCGCTTACTCCGTTCTACATCGAAACGAACGTGTCTTGTATTTTCGCGTTGCATTTGTTTTCCTTTGGGCTCTATTATGTTTGCGAGTCGCATTTCTTTGTTTTTTCATTGTTGTTAGGTTAAAATCGTACAAAATGGAAAATTAAATGCAAAAATTATTATATCCCAATATTATTTGAAGTATTGAGAGATTTATTTACTATATTCATATACATTATGTAAGAAAAGAATGGAATATCCATAAAGGAAGAGGATGGAAAAGACTAGTACGAATATGTGTACGATCCAGGGCCCCATTTATACCAGGGGACTTTGCATTATCATAAGATCCATCCATAACCTCTCTTCATTTAGCCAGTGACGTAGAGAAAGAGATACTGGAGTTCTCTCTTAAAATACATAAAATATCAGTTGCATAGAATCGTAATATAAGCAGCCGATTCATAGGCGAAATTCGACTTTGTGTTATTTCTATGTCACGGTAGATGTTGATAAACGAAATCCGTCCTGAAATTTCCTGTCACATAATTCCTCTCTCCTTCCTTTAAAGAAACTTCACGCTCACCATCATCTCTACCCAAGTAATTCAATTACTATAGAATAATAATAGTCTTCGAAATAATCACCTGTGGATGGGCAGCCATTTTGTTTACATGGCCTACTAATCATTGGTTATCTCCTTTAACCTCTAGAATATGGCCGGATAGAGATTACCGTGGTTAACCTCCTATTTAAGTCCTGAGCTCGATGCACCGTAAAAATCTTTAATCAGGGGTTAGGTGGCAATTTTAAACGGTGGTTACGTTAACCGACGTTGATGCACGTGGGCACTAGTGTATTTTGTTTCAGCGAAAGATGTGGGTCTGAAAGTTAAGTAACCGAACATTTATACGTGAAGCCACAGAATCCCATCCTGATCGTCGCACAGTGGTCTAAAATCCATATTTAGGAGGACAAAGGTAGAAAAATGACATGTAAAAAAATTAAATAAAACCCTTAAATTATTTTTTCTATATAACTGAGAAACAATTTATAATCTTAATCAGCGGAGGTGGCTGCATAGCGAGATAAGAAGCCGGTAACATGCCACATTTCGCCACCCAGCATTCTTACTCAGCAAGCGCCGCGAGTCTGCCGTTTTCCGTGTGCTGTAACTCTGTTGAAAGTGGTCGATTCCATTCATATTTGGTACTAACATGTCAAGTAGTTCTTTAGGTATGTAATACTGTTTGTTTTTGTTACCTTTCATGTTATTATAGCATATCAAATTAGCATGAATGGACACGGGACAAAAAATAAATATAGGGTAAATTAGGATCTGTTGGACAGTCGGGCATATTGGACACCTTGTACTTTAACGCGTTACCTCGCCACTTGTGGCCACCACATTCTGCTAGAAGTCAATGACGGAAGTAGCCCCACTCGTGACTATTTCCGTCATTGACTTCTAGCAGAATGTGGTGCCCACAAGTGGCGAGGTAACACGTTAAAGTGCAAAGTGTCCAACATGCCCGACTGTTCAACAGACCCTAATTTACCCTAACCATTGAAGGCAGATTTTGCTAAAGTAGAGGAAAAAAACCCTTTGTTCCGTCCCAAAATGATTTTTTTTTTTCACTTCTTCCAGTATTTACCTCTATTTTAAATCAAGTCTTAAGGTGCGCAGACTTGCGGAAGGAATAAATTATGAGCACTATTCTTTCGAGATGCAGTAGTGCAATTTTTCTCGGTTGCAGTTATTTCAATATCTGTGAACCGAATGTGCTTCCGCAGTACAATTCAGGGAATTCAAGATGACAGATTGTTAATTATGTATCAAATAAGCTTCCCGAGTGCCCAAAACGTGCAATAGTACCTAAAATGTTACAGTGAAGTTAGAATTAGGATTGTCATCATGTCCTCCAAAATGCTTCAAACAACGAACAAATTCCTACCACTACTTCTCACAAATTACTTAAATCATTTAAATTCTAATAGACAGTAAACGTTTGCAACGGAGGATTTGGAGCAAATTAAGGGGGGACTGAACTCAAAAATAGGTATAAGCCTAAGAATCCATTTTTGTATTTTTACATTAAAAATTAAAAATATTTTTGTTAGTGAGTGAGGAGTCCTGGAGTACGTCGTGTCAGGTGTACACCAGTAGCTCCCCCTGACTATACGCAGCGCCAGAGTGGAGCGGGGAAATGAGAGAACAAAGGGAGGGTCTGATGCGATAAGCTGCAGGCCCGAGGAACCTGCCGAAAAGAAAACCAGCCAAAGATAAGTGCGGCGAGCACTATCTTCATTGTTGAGGTGAAGCGAAGATAAACTGGGTAGCAGAATGTAACGGAAACAGAATATCTGCGCAGAGCATAATCCATTGACTTACAGTATTTAGAAATTAAAATATCAATGTACCGGTAAATATCCTGTCGCATATCAGCGGAATCTTAGATATTATTAATCAATACATACTTGAGGTTTTTCTACCTCATATAAACTTTATTGTGTCTTGTTTCTGGCCAATCCATTCTCACAGTGTCCATGGAAAAGCCATGCAAATCTCTTTGCATCCAATTAGTTCACAAAAACATAATCGGTAAATATTTTACAGCTGTTTCTTCCTTGTCACGGATGTTACAGATCAGTTAATGTGCTTCATTTTTCCAGTTTCAAAAAAAAAACTGTAACATTACTTACTTACTTACTGGCTTTTAAGGAACCCGGAGGTTCATTGCCGCCCTCACATAAGCCCGCCATTGGTCCCTATCCTGAGCAAGATTAATCCATTCTCTATCATCATATCCCACCTCCCTCAAATACATTTTAATATTATCTTCTCATCTACGTCTCGGCCTCCCTAAAGGTCTTTTTCCCTCCGGCCTCCCAACTAACATTCTAGATGCATTTCTGGATTCGCCCATACGTGCTACATGCCCTGCCCATCTCAAACGTATGGATTTAATGTTCCTAATTATGTCTGGTGAAGAATACAATGCGTGCAGTTTTGTGTTGTGTAACTTTCTCCATTCTCCTGTAACTTCATCCCTCTTAGCCCCAAATATGTTCCTAAGCACCTAATTCTCTAACACCCTTAATCTCTGTTCCTCTCTCAAAGTGAGAGTCCAAGTTTCACAACCATAAAGAACAACCGGTAATATGACTGTTTTATAAATTCTAACTTTCAGATTTTTTGACAGCAGACTGGATGATAAAAGCTTCTCAACCGAATAATAACAGGCATTTCCCATATTTATTCTGTGTTTAATTTCCTCCTAAGTATCATTTATATTTGTTACTGTTGCTCCCATATATTTGAACTTCTCCACCTCTTCAAAAGATAAATTTCCAATTTGTATATTTCCATTTCGTACAATATTCTCGTTACGAGACATAATCATATACTTTGTCTTTTCGGGATTTACTTCCAAACCTATCTCTTTACTTCTTTCAAGTAAAATTCCCGTGTTTTCCCTAATCGTTTGTGGATTTTCTCCTAACATATTCACGTCATCCGCATAGACAATGAGAACTGTAACATTTCTAAGTTAAAATATTCACTTGAACTATAAGATTGGTAATTGGTCTTAACTCATGTTACTTAAAATAAATGACGGAAAGAATATAGTACAGAGTAAAAAGTTCCTTGATCCTGGAGCTCTGTAATTAACAGTGCAGACTCTCAAAATATTTCTTCAACAATAGTCCTTGAAAAACATACATTAACTGCTGATCTCTCCATGAGTAAGTGCTGCAAACTTTAGGGAAACAAAAAATACGCATTACCTACAGTCCCGACGCTGTTATTTCCGGCGTGACTCCGCCTCTTTGCTTACGTGAAGGCTCTATAAAGTCTAAGTAGGTAGTATCGTACGCCATATTCGCCATTTTTGTTCTTACGTGAGGAGCTACCATACGAGGAATCTATTTGCCACACCGTTAAATATTATCATGTCGTAGCTCCTATGATAACAAATCAAAAGCAATGTAATTCAGCAAATAATTCTGCGCCAAATAACGTTTTCGTGTGCTTTCTGCGAACGCCAACGAAAGAGCTAAAATGGCGGGCGATTATATTAAGTATTTATCGAGCCTTAAGAAATGAATCAGCGAATCACAAGACGCATACGTTTAAATGTAGGCGACCTGCAACGCGATTGGCTGCCGGAAATTAGAGCGACGGGACTATAGGCAACAACATTTAGATTCAATCAATGCCCATAAAACTTGTACTATATTGTTTTCATTTTGAAAATAAATTATTATTTACTTATGGCTTTTAAGGAACGCGGAGGTTCATTGCCGCCCTCACATAAGCCCGCAATTGGTCCCTATCCTGAGCAACATGAATCCAGATTCTACCATCATATCCCACCTCCCTCAAATCCATTTTAATATTATCCAAAATAAAACATTAGAAATTTTAAATTTATAGCCTTATTTATGTTCTATACTAAAAAGGAAACAAATATTTCTGAATAATACGTTTTCATTGGACTTCCCAGTTTGCCTGGAATGGCTGTATAACTTTGCGTAGGTTTCAGTTCAACTGTACTGTTCTGAGCTACATAGTTTCTCTAAATTAGACCGGCAAACTTTGGGATTAGACAGATAACATTTTAGAACACTTTTGTTGAGGAACAAATGGGCTGCAGTCTATTTTGTTCAGACTGTTAATTTGATAATACAGTAAATGTTTCACCTGTTCTTTTACATTGTTTCTGCACCTATAAAAATAATGATGTTTTATTAAATTCAATAATTAATTTAAAAACAGATTATGTCAGTCTCGTCTTGTAAGATCGCCACACAAAACCTTGTTGCAGTGGAATCAAACATCGCAGTCCATTTTGCTCCTTAAGTTTGTCGGTCTAATTTGGAGACGCCCTGTATAACTCCTTTCCACACTTCACCCCGGCTCTAATACCTCCTAAACGTTTTGTTAACATACATAAGCGTCATGTAATGCGTGCAGTGCCGACTGAAAGCTGAAGTATTACGAACCTTGATGTCTAGAGAGGTTTGCCAAGGAAATACAATGTATTATGTTCCATTTTTTCTTGTACACGTCTCATGTCGTGATAGCTTAACATTTTCATTTCCGTCAATGCGTCTATTAAGGAACGGTAAACAAATGAAAACTGTGCGAAATGAGCTTATTTATGGGGAAGGGCTTAATTTTGTGAGAACGCAACAAACTGTGAGGGAGGCCTTCTCTCCACACATAACTGTTAAGAACAGAGGCGAGCTGCTACTGAGAGGCTGTACGTCACCTGCCTCAGCAAGACGACTCCCTGCTCTCTATTCATATTTCGTATTTAATTACGTTAAAACCTCACAGTGGTAATACCCTTTACATTCACAAGTACTGCCTCACTTTCAAATGGAAGACAAATTATGTTCTTTGATAAGATCCAAACTGTGCAGAATGTCAACAAAAACAGAAGAATCACGAAATCAGTCGTAAGATGTTCGTGTCAAAGTCTAGTCTTTACTGGAGCAAAAGCATATCATTCTACGAACACTGGTTCGAAACCTGAAGTTGACTGAAATAATATGTGTGGAAAAAATCGGAGATTGCAGATTCTCCGGGGCTCGAACACTTGTGACGCCTCATTCCGATTACTGTGACTCTTTGTTAGCACTCCTGCTACCAAGGGCGGTAATAAGATTACCCCACTGATAATTTTTAGTACTGTTACATTTTTCTCTATATTTATTTTTGAAATTCCGTGTATTTGTCCGTTATATCTGTACTAACATTAAAAAATAAGATAATTGATCTACTTTAAGTAGTAATTCGCTTTATTCATGTGGGGTGATCTTGTTACCCCCTTGGTAGTCCGTGTCATGAAAATTCTAGGGTGTGAAATTCAATCTGCAGCTTAATTTCTTCATTTCCGAGTTTATCTGGTTCCAAATTATTCTCTTGTGTGTTATTTATATCATTATTCATACCGTTATTTATATTAATAATGTTCTTTGGGTTCCAATTTTTTTATTTATTATTCTTGTGTGCTACTGTATGATTATTATAAAATCGATTTAGTTATAAATAATTGTTTGTGAAGCCTTTTTTCGAATTGTCCGTTGTAGTAGCTATAGATGGTGTTGGAATATTCGAATTTAAAAAATAGACAGTCAGTCAGTCAGTCAGTCAGAGATAGGTAGATAGATAGATAGATAGATAGATAGATAGATAGATAGATAGATAGATAGATAGATAGATAGATAGATAGATAGATAGATAGATAGATAGATAGATAGATAGATAGATAGATAGATAGATAGATAGATAGATAGATAGATAGATAGATAGATAGATAGATAGATAGATAGATAGATAGATAGATAGATAGATAGATAGATAGATAGATAGATAGATAGATAGACAGATAGACAGACAGACAGACAGACAGACAGACAGACAGACAGACAGACAGACAGACAGACAGACAGACAGATAGATAGATAGATAGATAGATAGATAGATAGATAGATAGATAGATAGATAGATAGATAGATAGATAGATAGATAGATAGATAGATAGATAGATATATTGATAAGAGTAAGTATTACAGATAGTGAATACAAGCTTTGCGTAAGCTTTTCTCGAAACTGGTATCACACAACACAATGCTTCCTTTCCACACAAAGACTACGTGTACCGAGGAAGTGCAAACTGTCACTGGCTATATTACAGAGGTGAGATGTCTTAGCCGAATCACGCGAGGCGCAGCTAATTGCCTGTGGGAACCTCGGAGCATTGCTCATATATGTCGGCAGGCTTAAAACGTCAATGTTATTCGGAGCTGCCAGCCGTGTGTGCGGTCAGAAGCTGAAAGGGAAGGTCGCATCAAAGGGAATGTTTTGAATCAAAAGCTCGGGGCAGGATACGAGGAGAATGGAGTGGATCTTGGAACTGGTCCGCCGCCCGATGGGTTACATTTCTTGTAAGCTGACACATTCAAGCAAAGTACAGCATCCCTCAAATTTAATCACAAAGAGTGAATCGCATGAAAGCGCTCCTCGTCTCCCCTCTCCAGCGGATGGACAGTCTTTTACTTCCCTCCAATCTCCAGTGTTCTTTCCACCCCAGCGTATTCTTGTTCTGTTTGAAGATCTCTTCAGAGAATGAATCTCGGAAGTACCGTTATGAGGGTCCTTAAAATGGATTATAGAAATCACAAGAGCTGCATTCCCAGGTTCAACTTTATACCAACAGTTATCTCTCCAAGGCCCTAGAGAGCGGCATTCTGTTATCCACTGAGTAGAAGAGTAAATACGAGAGATAAAATACCTATGATGGTGTTTAGCTGAAAAATTACAAACTGAAATTAATTAAATTAACTTCCATACAAATTTATGGCTCAGACAGATGAGTAGCAATGACGTCATCTTACCTATATTCAGTAAAATTTAGGAGATATCGAAATAGCAACGCTCATTGATCACAGTAAAGCAATATCACTATTCGAAACATGTTATTAATATTCTAAACGTAGAAAATCATGACCAAAGACACAGATTGAACAGGTATCGAACTCAGGACACTGTGTACTCACATTAAAAACAATATACTTTGCATACTTCCACTCGGTAATGAGTTTTGGAATAATATTCTGGGGAAATTCCACAGATAGTAACAATATATTTCTATTAAAAAAAAAGAGTAATTAGAATAATAGTAGGTGCCAAATCTAGGGAATCGTGTAGGACTATTTTCAAAAAACTACAAATAATGCCCATGGCTTGTCAGTATATCTTTTCATTAATAATCTTCCTCGTATGTAATCGTGAAAACTTTGTAACTAATTCAACAGTTCATAGCATAAATACACGTCAAAAAATGACTTTCATACTCCATCGGCAAGTCTATCGTGCTATCAAAAGGAGTGCGTTATATGGCAGTAAACATTTTTAATAGCCTCCCTATCGATATAAAAATGAAACTCAAAACATAACATTATTTAGGGCCAATTTAAAGAAGTACCTAATTTCTCACGCCCTCTATTCTGTAGGTGAAATCATGACATTAAATAACACTTCACGAAATTGATACTAAAACTTTGTGTTGTACTAGTAGACTATATTGTAAATCTCGTCTGTATATATTTCATCTAGACTGTGACTATAAATTAAGACTTTATAATACTATTAAGTTTTTTGACTTGTTCTATATTCTAGCTGTAAGCAATGTATGAATACCATGGAATGTTAATAAATACAATACAATACAATACAATACAAGTACTGTAGAAACGTACTCTATGTTGGAACGTGGAACGCCCAAGAAGAATATGGACAGATTACTTAATTCTTATACGACTCAGTCTATTTGTTCATGTTGGAGATGAAAGACTACACGATTCCATACCCTAACACAATTTGGAAGTATAAATTACACCTTAACATTCCACATACTTATGTGAAATATATTTCTGCGCCTAACTCGAAGTCTTTTGGACCAGCGAATAGGGATTATAAAGAATACACACTCAGCGAATTTTCCTGTGTTTTGTTTCTCTGTGCGCCGGCGTTTAGTTCCATTTTCAAGCGCTAGAGGTTAGTGTAATCGAGCATACGCCAAAATAATAATTGGGTATAGAGTTGAGACACTAGATCCAAACATCGCCTACCTTATTGCATAATCCAGTAACGCTTTGCTTCAAATAAATTCAAGTTAACAGCTTTTCCTTATTTCTCAGTGACCAACTAGTTGTAATAATATTTTTTTTTATATTTCAGATATAATACATTACATTATAAAATAATACAATATATCATAAAATTAAGTATCGAATTCGTTTAATATTTGTATATAATATAATATAGGTATATGGTTTTACTTCTCGTAAGAGTTTTGTTTTTCCATTTTCAGCGCTATCAAATCATTACATATTTTAATTGTTGTTGGGGTCAACGTCTCAACTCTCATTATAGGAGAAACTCTAGAGTCTAGACATTACAGTTAATGACGGATTTATTATTTTATGGATCAAATTTATTTTATTTGAGTACATAATGTGCCTAGATGTGTTAATTGTACGTGTTATATTTCCGCTGTGTCGACTGCTATCTGGTGTGATGTCAGCGCCAACTCTAGGGAGAAAGCAGAATCTCACGCTCTAGCTGCCTTGAAGGCCATTGAAATCGGTCCGGCTACATCAAAGGTACCGACGCTAAATGTCCATACTTAATTACCTATACGCTGTTTGGACCGTCGTCTGTTACTATCAACACGATCAGCCAGGCTACAATTTCGCGAATAATAAATAATAATTATAAACATGAAGACAACAATTACAATTAAATAAGACATTTAAGTTGAAAATTTAATATATTTATTTTATTGGCCGGCATGGTCTTGGCCTCCTGCAGTATGAAATGTTTGACTTATAGCTGTAGAAATTATGATTAGTGAAACAGCAAAAATAAACAAATATTTGAGGTTATAACGTTTTATTTTGAACTAGGTACTTTCATTCAGTGAATTATCGACAAGATGAGAACTCATATATTTGAATAAGACTATTTCGCAAATAATATATCAATAAATAATTTAAAAGATGCAGAAACATAATCATTATTATGTTATAAGATGTTTCAATACATTTGCTAGCACGGCCATCAAGTAATAGGCTATCACGGCCCACTGTATTGTTAAAGAAACAATTGAAGTATTTAACATTTTACCATCGCATGCGATAAGATATTAAACTGAGCGAGTTGGCTGAGACAGTAGCGTTTAAGACTCGTATTTGGGAGGTCCCAGGTTCAAACCCCGTGGAAAGCCAATCTAATTGGAGTTTTTCATGGTTTCCCTCAGTCACAAAGGCAAATGCCGGATTGGAAATTTACATACCATGATTCATCACCGCCTCAATCACCAATATCATAAACATTAATCAAATCTATAATGAATTATCTGAACACAAGGCATCTAAAACACACAACAGAAACAGGAATTCAATAACACTAAATTGGCCTACTGATATACCTATGGTATACACGCGATATGAACACAGATGTTAAAGCGTGTATAAAAAGAACTTAACAAAAAAAGATATATTAATCAAATGCGAACCAGGTACGATAAATTTGTAGAAATAAGATTACAGTTGAAAACTGGGTTAAAACGAAATAGATTCTTAAACTCAATCAACTTCATCTAGCCAAAAAATTGTTATCACTAAAAAATTTTACTACTTCCACATCTTAAAGCAGGCATGTCAATTGATGTCCATAGGAGCAAGCGCGCGCTTTAGAGCTCAGGAGAGCCTGAGCGCTTTACAGTGGAAAGGAAAGAGACAGACGAAAGAGGTGGTATATGCCGCTTGGTCGAGCTATATTCAGGGATGGCCAGCACTGATTCAATGGATAAAGGGAAGAGAACTTATCAAAACTGTATCCATGTTAATTTTTAGATTTGCCTGAGAAGTATAAGTGTATTATAACAATGTAAGTTTTAATTTTAATGCTCATTTTTCACAAGTTTATTTTTTTATTCAAAAGAAATATTTTCTCAACTTTTCTTATAGAAAAGTGAAATTTTCAGATATAACCCTATTTATTTAGTAGCCTTACAGAATGTTTTCGTAAATCTAATATACCGTAAATAAGTATTACTGAAGATAGTGTATTGAAATGAAAATATTCGCATGGAAATTGTTTGTAAGGAAATGAATTAACAAAGCAACTACTGTTACATCATAAGCAAAAGATACGTGCCCATGTGTTGTAAAAATGTCAGCTCTATAGCTTCAGCACATTTCGAGAAAATAATTTAATATTCTGATGACAGGAAGTTGATCACAAATATCACCTTAAAAGCATAATGCGATAAGAGTTTTGTTATGTAATATTAGTTACACTTAAAACAGATACAGTACCTAGGTAACTTTGCTTTGTACTGTAATATTGTTTTGATTAGTTTATTGATTACTTTTGTAAGGCTAAAGATACCATCAATATAAATTCCAACTTATCATGCCATACTCAATCTCTTTCTTTGGAATATCACTTTCTTTATGAATGATGTGTTTCATCCGCTTAATACAGTATAATATTATACTAATGTGGAATTTAAGTGAATATTCCTTCTTAACTCTCTATTGTGTTATTAACATATAAAACACAAGTGCAATATTAAGAAATCGGTGTTAGTACTTTTGTTTTACAGATAATATAGATAATATCAAACAGAAAGCAGCCATATAAAATAACGACATAAAATTTCACGTTTCGTTTGAAGTTTGTGCACCACTGTTTTCTTAATCCAACAGGCTGCTTATTCATATACACAACCCTTCCTCTTTCCATACTTTGCGCTTGCTGCCCGCGCACGACGTCAAGGTCAGAAAAATGCGCTTGCTTTGGCATCATCACTGTCTTAAAGCTTCAATGCCAATATAAGATCTATAAAATACAATAAAAGAAATGAAATGTATAATAAAAACTCAAAAGGTCCATTGGAAGATGAGCAAAATAGTCAATGAAAATGTAACTTTACAATGTCGCTGGATGTAGGCATACATTTTCATTTTAAAGACCTTCGTGTTAGAATTCAAATTTTGTGAAGTCGCCGGCGATTTTGCGCACGCACAGAATTAAATCTGTTACGGGATGACATTTTTCACTGTCCCCCTATTCAAATGACCGCAGTATATTATTGACGTCTCTGCTGTCGCAGGTCTGAAGTCAAACACTCCAGACGGCCGCCCTTCTTGCAGCACTATAATAACTCCCGCACTATCTCTGTTTGGAGAGACGCCAATAAACTCTTCACCAAATCCAAACTTTCTATCTCAATAAATTATTCATTCGGGCATAGCAGCGATCGGCGGGTGGAGAGTGTTGACACTTGATCGACGCCGGGCGGGGCACCAAGCGTTCACTGCGGGTGAATAAAGGGCAGCCACCTCATAGGCTTAAGACTATAGGACTAGACGTTGTACCCAGACATGTGGAATTATTTCAGAAATAATTAAGTACATAAATAATAAGTTAAAATCTATCCTTTGGGAAAACGTGAAATGCCTTGTGCATTTATAGGAGAGTTCTACCTTCCCTGTGTTTGATGAGGTAGTTTTCAGAGAGAACATGGCCACCAGAGGTCTGCATCGGACGTTTTCGCTCGAGCGCCAAGTAGTTCATAGCATAATCCGATAGGTAGCGCACATGCATGATGGGTAAAATTGTCACGAGCGATAAATCATCGAACGGTATAAGCGAGCGTTAGACATTCGTTCTTGTTACAGTGATTAACTGTGTAGTAAAATCATAGATGTTTATCATTTCAAAACTTTGCAGTGTTTAACTAACCTCTCCGTAGTACAACTACAAAACTTACTTTAACATGTAATATAAATGTTGTAGGTAATAGTAATATGAGTTACAAGAACGATATGTTGAAGTTTTCATGTTCGAGGAAAAGTTTGGAAAAGCGAAACATAGTTGAGCTTTTTTAATTTCCGAGAATTGAAAGAAAACATACCGCTCGTGTATCGAACATTATTTTGTGCGAAGATCGTTTATTACATACCTGAAAGAGGAATTTCTAATTAGTTGCAATGAAATCTCCATCTTGGTTTCTGTTCAATGACGGCAAATTTGCAAAACAAAATATCTATCTTCAACATTGTTGCTTTAAAATGTTTTCTGTGTTTACTATACTCCAGCAGGCCGTGATATACGTCTGTCTTTTTTCCCCCAGTCTATGATGAGTCTGGAATGTTGTTGATTTTTTCACGGCTTCCTTAATTTTACTTGCATCACGAATGCAGTAACTTTAAATGGAGTTGTAGAGTTTATTTAATTTTTGCAAATATTTCAAAACAATAATTAACAGTGCAGTTTAGGTGAAATTGCAGTGGTAAGTTTGCAATTTATAATTATGACTATATTGAACGTCTCTAAAAATAATATGTTAAAAGCCTAAAGCAGTAAAATCAATACTGTATGTCACTTAAGCGGTAAGAAGAGGGAAATTGTTATGTGTGTTAGGTTGGGAATACTGAATGTGGAATTTTACACTTTCCGCGGATTGGTTTTGTGCGGAAACCAAGCAAATACGCACGATCTCGCACAAATGTTTTTTTTCCCCCCACACAGTAGTGATTTTGTTTTTGCCACATCTGATAGATGTTATTGGATGTAAATGTAATTATTATAAACGGAGAACACAATCATAATGCATGAACTATATCAAATTTTCTAGTAATAATAATAATAATAATAATAATAATAATAATAATAATAATAATAATAATAATAATCTCTAATAATTAGTGTATCAATCTTTGCGTCTGTAACAGTTGTGCAGCATGATTATTCGTTTTATTATATTTTCTGTGACGTTATCACTGTACTAATATTGTTATTAATCTACTGCTATATCAATAATATTTTGTAAAACGTTTCTACATTGTCGCAGTATATAGGCGGAACACTATGTATGGACCTATCATATTATATATGTGGTAAATCAAATATTGAATAATTATTAATTAGCAATAATAACTGTATATCGAAGTTTTTCATACTATTTTATTTATAACTTCATGTTCCTGTTTTGGTACGACTGTTCCATTAAACGTTTGTCATAAACGCAGAAAATAAAGCCTTATTTTTACCGTGTGAGCAAAACATATGTGTATCTTATCTGTCGCCTTCCATACAAGATGACATGTCGGTGAGATGACCTTGTACTGTGCTTCTATTTATTACGAGCATATCACGACCGATCGTATCTCACTCGAGGGTGCGACACTCGACCGAGTTCAAGCGAGCGATTTAACTCCAATGCAGCACTCTGATGGCCAGGTTTTATGTAAAGTGTGTGAATTCCATCTCTTTTTACATGGATTAAACAGATTCTGAGCTGTACAGTGGTCCCAAGAAATAATGGCCGGCTAGCATTTTCAAAGTCTCAGAAAAGCAGATCTGCGCTTGAGCGGAAAGGTCTGAGTGGAGTTCACAAGAGAATATGATCATATATCGGAATATTTTGTACGACTCTTCTGGCTCCGCTTACAAGATCGACGTTTAGCACATTCTCTTTGCCTGCTATATCGAATTATACATGATTCCACACCCAACTACCTTGCCTCTCGGTTTACTCTTCTAGCTTAACAACATAATCGTAGTACATGTTCACAGCACAATCTGTTGCTATCAATACCACGTCATCAGACATCTCTGTACTCAAGTTCTTTCTCAATAGCCATGGCCCGCTCATGGAATTCGCTGCCGCTGGAAATCAGGGGTAGTCTTAGTCCTCAGTTGTTTAAAATTAGGTTGTTTAGAAATGTTTTAAATGCACAGAACTAGTTTTTTAGGTAGGCCTATAATTTTTATTTTTTTATTATTATTACTATTAGGCCTATTACTTTATTATTATTATTATTATTATTATTATTATTATTATTATTATTATTATTATTATTTTACACAGTCATTAATTTTATTTGTCCATTAACACTAATATCTAGGTAGTTGTCATTGTCTCAATGTAACACGTGCTTTGCTGATCATACTAATTCTACTATTCCTTTAGTTGTGAGATTATATTCATATGTATTAATTCCTTTTTTTTAAGTTAATACATGTATACTAGAATGTATTTTCCTGTTTGTGATTATGTATTCAGTCTCTTTTTTAATTATATATATTTTTATTATTGTTATTTTAAAGTTAATACTGATTGTGTGTATGTATTCAATCTTTCTTTTTACTTAATTATGTTTATTATTATTTTTAACTTAATATTTGTATACCGGTATGTACTTTTCTGTATGTGATTTGATCCTGGTTGAGTGGAAGAGAAGGCCTGATGGCCTTAACTCTGCCAGGGAAAATAAAACTATTATTATTACTATTATTATTATTATTGCTATTATTATTATTATTATTATTATTATTATTATGTTTTTAAAGGGATGTCTTAATAGTTTCAAACTAGATATGCACGAGGGGTAAATCATTCCTTTCCAACATTCTTTATTGTAACAAAGCTGAATAGAGATTTAAAATATCAATAAACTATCCAGTATAGTTACTTCGAAGTTCCTTTGCCATATACATATTTAGTTAGCCGAGTATTTGCACGACTATGGAGTGGCTTTCGCTCTGTTATCTTTACGTTATGAATGGGTTCGAATCCGCATCGTAACAGAATTATTTAATTCTGTTTTTAGTATATAATCATATTAATTTAGTGATGTTTATCTTATCTACGAACCCTCTAAATCAGGCATCGCAATTCGTCACGAATTCACGACACAATATAAATACTACCCGCTAGACACAAAGTTAAGACAGGGGATGGGAAGAATCGGTCGCAGTAAGCTAGACGGCAGAGGCGGTTTGTGATCGTCACTAACTTCCGCGTTCATAACAAAGAAATAACAAGAGAAAGAAGAAATGAATACCTTTTTAGGATTATATTATTTTCATCTGCATTCTTTTATTTTTTTATGCTCGACCATGCCGAAATGTAGTAATTATACACCTGGTAGCAGCCCTTTAATGGACCTCATTAAAGTACACCTATTCATTAAAGTTCAGGTGTTCCACCAATCAGAAAATACCATGAAAGCGCAAGTATCGATTATTCTCGGATATGCAATCGAAAGACAACTAGCGCGAGATTAGACAATATTAAACTCAGTCGAAAAAGACAACACACAAATTAACATCAATTCACCGTCATCTTCCAGCCTTTCACAAAGCACATTCCCGCAAATTCATTTCACCAATTGCCGGAAAAAATCAATATGGTCAAGCATAAAAAGTCGTATGAAACTTGACTATAATGGTAATTAAGACGCTCGTATGAAAATTATGAAACTCGCTTGTGCTCGTTTCATAAACATACTCGCGTCTTAATTACTACCATTATAGGCTCGTTGCATAATATACTATTATTACAATATTTTCATTCGGTAAGATCTAAAAATTACGGGTTGCCTTGTAACTAGCCACTGCCAATTGTACACGAAAGCTGACATCTGATATAAGTGTGTCCTTTTGATTGTAATATGTTCAATTTTGAAAAAGAAATGTTCACAAATATACGTAGAAATGGAACATAGCTGCGATTGTGGCAGCAAATGATTAAGACGTGTATATTTAGAGGAGTCAATATTTTTAAATACATGTAAACCAACACAATCCTTATGCTTGCTTTTCACAAAGGTGTCATTTTGGAGATCAGCAACCTCAAATTGTAAGTCTGGTCGTATCTTCAGAATGGGTGTGTTGAAACAGAGTAATCATTTTCCATTTCTTTAAAATCAAAAAACCTATTTCTAAATCCTGTGGGTTTCACTAAATTTGTATTGGCAACACTGCTAATTATCGTAATCATTTCGTAATTTACCCAGTTCACTATGGTGACTGCGATAACGTAAATACCCCCCTTTTAAGGACGAAGCATGTGGCAACAGGGCATTTTCCGTTCCCAATGAGAATCGTACTAGTGTATAATCTCAAGGGTGCATTCTACTTTTAAAATTCATAGGCCTACATATATATGGCAACTTTCCCCTTTTTCACTTTTCGCTATTGCATTAATAACGCAGTTTGTCTATGTCTCCGGACTTTTCGATCACCCTGTATTATTGCATGCACAAAGAATAGAAAATCAGTGAAATGTGAACATTATTTAACCAATCTCTCAATATTCCGTTTGTTTAGATTGCTTGTTACGACGTCAACAGCAAACACAATCGACAATTATACTAGTGAAATAATTACTTACTTACTTACTGGCTTTTAAGGAACCTTGAGGTTCATTGCCGCCCTCACACAAGCCCGCCATTGGTCCCTATCCTGAGCAAGATTAATCCAGTCTCCACCATTATATCGTACCTCCCTCAAATCCATTTTAATATTATCTTCCCATCTACGTCTCGGCCTCCCCAAAGGTATTTTCCCCTCTGGCTTCCCAACTAACACTCTATATGCATTTCTGGATTCGCCCATACGTGCTTCATGCCCTGCCCATCTCAAACGTCTGGATTTAATGTTCCTAATTATGTCAGGTGAAGAATACAATGCGTTCAGTTCTGTGTTGTGTAACTTTCTCCATTCTCCTGTAACTTCATCCCTCTTAGCCCCAAATATTTTCCTAAGAACCTTATTCTCAAAAACCCTTAATCTCTGTTCCTCTCTCAAAGTGAGAGTCCAAGTTTCACAGCCATACAGAACAACCGGTAATATAACTGTTTTATAAATTCTAACTTTCAGATTTTTTGACAGCAGACTGGATGATAAAAGCTTCTCAATCGAATAATAACAGGCATTTCCCATATTTATTCAGTGTTTAATTTCTTCCCGAGTGTCATTTATATTTGTTACTGTTGATCCAAGATATTTGAATTTTTCCACCTCTTCGAAGGATAAATCTCGAACTTTTATAGTTCCATTTCGTACAATATTCTGATCACGAGACATAATCATATACCTTGTCTTTCGGGATTTACTTCCAACCCTATCCCTTTACTTGCTTCAAGTAGAATTTCCGCTTTTTCCCTAATCGTTTGTGGATTTTCTCCTAACATATTCACATCATGTTAAATAATCACAGGGCAATAAAATTAACCCTTTCTCAGTCTTGGCTACGTATCTACTAGACTCGGGTTCGTTAACCGAATGAATAACATTATCACTACCGAGGTCTCGCATGTGGCAACTGATCATGCGTTGAAGCTTATCGAAAGTTTCAAAGAAGCTTCAGTAATTACTCGTGGAAATTAACACACGAAAGTTTTGGCGCAATACAAAAATGTGAGCTGCGACATAAGAAGCGCAAGTTGGCGTAATGGCGCCAGGCGCACCTGCTGCCGCGCACCAACTTGTGGTTCGTATAATTTGTCGTGTAGAGTAAATTAAAATTCGCTAACTTTCTTTACTACTCGGATAAACTCCACGAGCGTCTTTGCCAAAGTTTGAAGTGACGTCTAATTCCGTGCGCCATCTTGAATATAAACGAATTTCCATCTGGCTCTCTTGGTCTCATTTATAATGCTTCAGCCTCTTACATCCGAATTAACTCCAGTTTTTAAGAATTTATGAACTTACCGATAAGGAGCGTGGAGGAGGCATTTACACTTCACAAACATTCGGTTTGAGAGAAGTTGCATGAATTTGTTGTGGATTATAAGATGCTGAAGAAGTGTGTGTGTGTGTGTGTGTGTGTGTGTGTGTGTGTGTGTGAGTGCGTGTCTCTCCAATGCCTAGACGTTTGGCAATGAAGTCGTCTTCTTGCACTGCAATACTTTTGCACCAAGGTATCTTCTTTCTCTACAGCTGTACATCTTTTAATATATTCCATATTCATTTCTTCATTGATGTTGCCAATGGCGTACGCAGAATTTTTTTAAGGGGAGGAGTCAGTATTAAAATTATTTACAACTTACAGTATCTGTATTTTAAATTGTGTATTAATAATAATAATAATAATAATAATAATAATAATAATAATAATAATAATAATAATAATAATGCTAATAATAATACAATACATAATCGAAATGATAGCCGTCCAAATCTTGGATTTAAAATATTTTGGCACCCTAATCAATTCAAATGAACAAAAACCAAAATGTAAATTAATTGAATACTGAGAAGGTCGAAATACAACAGTGTTCATAAGTTAAGATTTAAAATAATTGAGATAATTATTACAGTTGTCTGAACACTATTTATTGAAAAAATAATAAAATAAATAAAATTGGTTAGAAACCATACATGTTTCGGGGACTGTGCTCCCCATCATCAGTGGATGTACCACGACTACGGTGTAGATGTTCTACCGCGTGTCGTATCTTAAAGAGGACTGACCTTTTTTATGGCGTAATATGTTTTTTTGAGGATCACTTATGTTTTGCAAGGCTATTTCCGAATCTAGAACCAGCTGTTGAATCGAGTTGGTGTGATTTTCATCCAAATTGTACTTTTGTCCATTCTTTAACAATTGTGTTTCTTTGTTGTCAAAAGTAACATGTGATAAATTCACTATTCGTTCCTGAAAGGAGTGTTGAACTGAGGAGCTGTTATTGGGTTCTTGTTTCTTAGGTTTTTGTGAAGCACGAAGATTTTGTAATTTTTTGCGTAATTTGAGAAATTGAAATCTAACTTTATTGCTAATACGTAGATTTAATTCCCATTTTATGGGATGTATGGAGTTGAGTATATTAAGATGACACTTATATAATTTTAGATTAATTTCATCTTTCTGTATGAAAATTGATTTAATTTCATTTGTTAACCAAGTTCTTGTGTAGAATTTATCTATGTGTTTAGCACTTCGAGAATTAGTATTAGGTTTGATGTTCACATATTTGGGTTTTAACTCCTCTTTAAGACATGTTTTGTCGAACCAAATTTTCTTGTTTAACATTTCTATCTGAAGGCGATATCGTGGTACTGGTTGACCAAGTTTTCTTCTTCACTAGTAACCATGATTGAATACTGAGAAGGTCGAAATACAACAGTGTTCTTAAGTTAAGATTTAAAATAATTGAGATAATTATTACAGTTGTCTGAACATTATTTATTGATAAAATAATAAAATAAATAAAATTGGTTAGAAACCATACATGTTTCGGGGGCTGTGCTCCCCCATCATCAGTGGATGTACCACGACTACGGTGTAGATATTCTACCGCGTGTCAATCCTCTTTAAGATACGACGCATCATCCACTGATGATGGGGGAGCACAGCCCGCGAAACATGTATGGTTTCTAACCAATTTTATTTATTTTATTATTTTTTCAATAAATAGTGTTCAGACAGCTGTGATAATTATCTCAATTATTTTAAATTTTAAATGTAAATTAATGTTAGAAAATACATAATGAAATTTTAAAGAAGAATATTCTGCTACAAGATGTGGTAGCTATCAAAACGATAAAAATTTATTGAAAATAAATAATATACATTGAATATTATAAAGATGAATAGAGATGGTGATTGATGATGTTCCATGAAGATTTTAAAATGGTTGATGCAATTGAGGGGTTTGCCGGAAAAAGGGCGTATACGTCAATATGATGAATTGAGATACATGCAATCTAAGATTTTAAAACGGACCTGAATAAAAAGTTACACACGCACGCAGCCCAGGTATGTACAGTACAATCAAAACAAAATTTCGCTACTTAATTATTCAGATTTTAAACCGTTTTCCCGATGAAGGGCGTGTAGATCTATCCGCCTTTCTTCCGGCAAAGCCCTCAATTGTCTGAAGAATCTTTTCAGGAACCTTTAATTTTCTGAAGATCTTCAATGTAAATTTGGGAATTGTTCCTCGCTCACCAATAATAATAATAATAATAATAATAATAATAATAATAATAATAATAATAATATACCAATTTTATTAAGATGGAAGAAAGATGCGAATTATTAGTACTCCATTATGGGTGAACTTCAGTAACGTGCAGCAAAATAGTACATTATGCAACGAGCCTATAATGGTAGTAATTAAAACGCGAGTATGTTTATGAAACGAGCGCAAGCGAGTTTCATAATTTTCATACGAGCGTCTTAATTACCATTATAGTCAAGTTTCATACGACTTTTTATGCTCGACAATATTGATTTTTTTCCGGCAATTGGTGAAATGAATTTGCGGGAATGTGCTTTGTGAAAGGCTGGAAGATGACGGCGAATTGATGTTAATTTGTGTGTTGTTTTTTTCGACTGAGTTTAATATTATCTAATCTCGCGCTACTAGTCTTTCGATTGCATATCCGAGAATAATCGATACTTGCGCTTTCATATTGCTACAATGCTATTTTCTGATTGGTGGAACACCTGACGAACTTTAATGAATAGGTGTACATCCTCTTTTACTGTCTCTGTCCCCCGTGAATGGAATTCTCTACCTCAGAAGATTAGGGGCTGCCAGACAATAACCAATTTCAAGAAAAGGCTAAACGATTTCTTACGGGCGCAGTCAAATTGAAGTTATAATTGTGATTGAGTTTAATAATTTAATTTAAATTAGGTATGACTATCATTACTATTATTATTACTATTATTATTATTGTTGTTATTATTATTACATAATTATTTTATTGGTGCTGTGAAGATGAAAAGAATTGTCATTGTATTATATTAATTATGTATTATATTGTCTTGTATTGTAGTACTGTATTGCTTTGAATTGTATTGTATTGTATTGTATTGTATTGTATTAATTATGTTATATTCATAGCATTGTAGTAATTTTCTATCATACTGGTTGAGTGGAAGAGAAGGCCGAATGGCCTTAACTCTGCCAGTTAAAATAAACCATTATTATTATTATTATTATTATTACTTTAATGAGGTGCATTAAAGGGCTGCTACCAGGTGTATAATTACTACATTTCGGCATGGTCGAGCATAATCGTACATTATGCAACGAGCATATAATGAAGGTAATTAAGAAGTGACTATGGATATTTATGAAACGAGCGCAAGCGAGTTTCATAATTTTCATACGAGCTTCTTAATTACCATTATAGGCGAGTTTCATACGACTTTTTATGCTCGACCATATTTCTAACTTGATATTATTAATTTTAATTGTATCTGTCCTTCAGCAATGTTCCGTATGTTGTGAGATGAGCGCAGACGCGAAAGTATTGATTTTTTCCGAGGAACAGATATCCACATTGACCTTGCTAGGCCATAAGACCCTACAGAGATAACATTGAAATTAAATTAGACATTGAAAAACGAGATGACAAATTGAATTTATTTGAATATTATTTACAATTAACGCTAATTATTATAGTAACAGAACATAACCTTCTGCGACAGTATTGGATTTCCAGCCTCCGTGACTTTTCGCTAATTCTCTTTCGATTGCATATCCGAGAATAATCGATACTTGCGGTTTTATAACGGTAGAAAGCTGACCTGTCATTGGCTGAACAGTTGTAACCTGAGTCGTCATTGGCTGAAAGACCTGACCTTTAATGAGTAGGTGTACTTTAATGACATGCATTAAAGATCTGCTACCAGGTGTATAATTATTACGTTTCGGCATGGTCGAGCATAAATGTTATTTATAATTCCTTGACATTTAATGAATTATCTACATGTTTCATCAGATATTCACTTGTGCAGTAACCCGTTATATGGTAGCTTATGATAGTGAATGAAAATAAATACGAAGAATGTGGAGCACGAACTTGGAATTGTTTGCAGTCGGAGCCAATGTAAACAAACTTGCCATGTTTTACTTCCAACGGGTTATCTGCAGATATATGGGGCACGATAGTGAGCTCAGACACTGTTTATGGGAACCGCTGCTCCACACCCACTATGAAACAATACTACGACATACGCAGAGCGCCTGCAGTCCTTCTGTTTCGGCAAAATGCCAAAATGAGGAGGCAGAAGGATTGACTAACATCCACGGCGCCCTTGCGGAATTCAATCACGAAATGGCCCCCTCTGTTGTCACACATCGGAAATCTAAAATCATCTCACGCGCCATTGGCTTTCGTTACTCACGTGATTGATTCCGTGATTGGTTGCTCCAAGATAACGACGAGAACCGTGATTGGCTACAGTTCCGCGATGAGGTCGTCAAGGACTGCTCCGTTACATTTCTCTAATCCCACAACCCTTTCAGTAATTTCGCAACTGCGAAAAAAAAGTGGCTCTCTCTATTGATTTAGCAAGTAGGGTGGAAAATAAACCATCTCGACGCTTTAGAGTAACATTTGCCAAATACTGTCACCGTATGTACCCATAACTCTTTCTTTCAGCTTTCTTAGTTGTGGATTTTCTTGTTTTGTTTATTTATATTCCTACTCTGCATTTCTTTAGTTTCTCTGTTACTATCTCTTTCTTTACAATCGAAATTTTTCCAGTAATTACCATCGGGTGTAAACATAGTTGTAGTTAATAAATATTCATTTAATATTTGCTTTTGGATTACAATTTTTGTTTACTTACTTACTTACTTACTGGCTTTTAAGGAACCCGTAGGTTCATTGCCGCCCTCACATAAGCCCGCCATTGGTCCCTATCCTGAGCAAGATTAATCCAGTCTCTACCATCATAACCTACCTCCCTCAAATCCATTTTAATATTATCTTCCCATCTACGTCTCGGCCTCCCCAAAGGTCTTTTTCCCTCCGGCCTCCCAACTAATACTCTATAGGCATTTCTGGATTCGCCCATACGTGCTACATGTCCTGCCCATCTCAAACGTCTGGATTTTATGTTCCTAATTATGTCAGGTGAAGTATACAATGCGTGCAGCTCTGCGTTGTGTAACTTTCTCCATTCTCCTGTATCTTCATCCCTCTTAGCCCCAAACATTTTCTAAGAACCTTATTCTCAAACACCCTTAATCTCTGTTCCTCTCTCAAAGTGAGAGTCCAAGTTTCACAACCATAAAGAACAACCGGTAATATAACTGTTTTATAAATTCTAACTTTCAGACTTTTTGACAGAAGACTAGATGACAAAAGCTTCTCAACCGAATAACAACAGGCATTTCCCATATTTATTCTGCGTTTAATTTCCTCCCGAGTGTCATTTAGATTTGTTACTGTTGCTCCAAGATATTTGAATTTTTCCACCTCTTCGAAGGATAAATCTCCAATTTTTATAGTTCCATGTCACGAGACATAATCATATACTTAGTCTTTTCGGGATTTACTTCCAACCCTATCGCTCTACTTGCTTCAACAAGAATTTCCGCGTTTTCCCTAATTGTTTGTGGATTTTCTCCTAACATATTCACGTCATCCGCATATACCAGAAGCTGATGTAACCCGTTCAATTCCAAACCCTCTGTGTTATCCTGTACTTTCCTAATGGCATATTCTAGAGCGAAGTTAAAAAGTAAAGGTGATAGTGCATCTCCCTGCTTTAGCCCACAGTGATTCCGTTTACAATATTTTGTTTAATATCTTTAATTCCAATCTTATCCGTCTCTACAAATCTCCTAGGCCAGCGTTTCTCAAACTTTTCTGAAGTGGGCACCACTTTTTTTAAATCAGAACAGTTCCGCGGACGCATTTATTTCATCCAATACTGTTCACAGCTGTATTGCTATTATTACTATTAATTTATTAACTAGTATTATTTACATTTGTCTATTCTTCACTTCCAACATTACTTTATATTCTCTTAGAATGTAGAACATGTATCTTTTAAAACGTAACTCATATTAACAAATGATTGACTGATGGTAGTACGTTGTGATGTTAACGACATAACATGAAGCTGAGGACGTGCAAAGTGGGGTGAACCTGAACTCGGCAAATCACATAAAGTCGCGTCACACCAGATCTTATTTGCCCTCCAGTTTTCGGTCAACAGCCGTAAGATTCCCCGCCTTGATGTGGTCTGATTTGCATGTCCGGCAGGCTGCTAATTCAATGACGACGAGAAGGCTGGCGACGCCGCCGCTCTTTGTGCCGCACAGCCTGGTCTAATTAACATCTAATTAGCTGCCACAGTGATTATTAGTAGTCAGTAATGTCAGTTTTCCATGCAGATAAGTCATCGCACCCTCATTAAACGAGTTGCACTGAACCATAACTTGTGAGTAATAGGACGCCTACGACAGGATGAAAAGTGTGGCGTACAAAATTTTAATTCAAGATCACGTGCTACACCAAAGGATAGGTCAATGTTCCAGATTATTTTGACTTCAATTAGGCGTGAAAATATCAGAATTAGCTCGGAGTTTGTGCTTTTGAAATCATATAACTTATATTTTTATGATTCTGTGTAGGAGCGTCAGTAATGTAAATTAAAGTACCATGAGTGGCTGTCCTTGTTATGATGGTTGTTGTGGTGCTTGTTATTGTTGTGATGATTGTTCTTGTGGTGGTGGTTCTTCTTAAGACGGTGGTTGTCGTTCCTGTTGTGGTGGTTGTTTTTCTTGTAGTGATTGTTCTTGTGATTATTCCTGTTGTGGTGGTGGTTGTTCTCTTTAAGATGGTTGTTGTGGTGGTTGTTGTTTCTGTTGTGGTAGTGGTTTTTCTTGTTGTAGTGATGATTGTTCTTGTGATTATTCCTGTTGTGGTGGTTGTTTTTGTCGTGATGATTGTTCTTGTGATTATTTGTTGTGGTTGTTGTTGTTGTGGTGGTGGTTGTTTTTCTTAAGATGGTTGTTGTGGTGGTTATTCCTGTTGTAGTGGTGGTTTTTCTTGTTGTAGTGGTGATTGTTCTTGTGATTATTCCTGTTGTGGTGGTGGTTGTTCTTCTTAAAATGGTTGTTGTGGTTGTTGTTCCTGTTGTGATGGTAGTTTTTCTTGTTGTAGTGGTGATTATTCCTGTGATTATTCCTGTTATGGTTGTTGTTGTGGTAATGGTTGTTCTTCAGTTGGTTGTTTTGGTGGTTGTTGTTCTTGTTGTGATAGTGGTTTTTCTTGTTGTAGTGGTGATTATTCTTGTGATTATTCCTGTTGTGGTTGTTGTTGTGGTGATGGTTGTTCTTCTTAAGATGGTTGTTGTGGTGGTTGTTCCTGTTGTGGTGGTTTTTCTTGTTGTTGTGGTGATGGTTGTTCTTCTTAAGATGGTTGTTCTGGTGGTTGTTGTTCCTGTTGTGATAGTGGTTTTTCTTGTTGTAGTGGTGATTGTTCTTGTGATTACTCCTGTTGTGGTTGTTGTTGTGGTGATGGTTGTTCTTCTTAAGATGGTTGTTGTGGTGGTTATTGTTCCTGTTGTGATAGTGGTTTTTCTTGTTGTAGTGGTGATTGTTCTTGTGATTATTCCTGTTGTGGTTGTTGTTGTGATGGTTGTTCTTCTTAAGATGGTTGTTGTGGTGTTGTTCCTGTTGTGATGGTGGATTTTCTTGTAATGGTGATTGTTCTTGTGATTATTCCTGTTGTGGTTGTTGTTGTGGTGATGGTTGTTCTTCAGATGGTTGTTCTGGTGGTTGTTGTTCCTGTTGTGATAGTGGTTTTTCTTGTTGTAGTGGTGATTGTTCTTGTGATTATTCCTGTTGTGGTTGTTGTTGTGATGGTTGTTCTTCTTAAGATGGTGTTGTGTTGTTGTTCCTGTTGTGATGGTGGATTTTCTTGTAAATTTGATTATTCTTGTAATTATTCCTGTTGTGACTGTTGTTGTGGTGATGGTTGTTTTTCAGATGGTTGTTGTGGTGGTTATTGTTGCTGTTGTGATGGTGGTTTTTCTTGTAGTGGTGATTGTCCTTGTGATTATTTCTGTTGTGGTTGTGTTTGTTGTTTTTTTAGTATCTAGTATTCTGCTACGGTTGTCTGGCGTCTGAATGAGATGAAGGTGTTAATGCCAGCTAAATGAGTCCAGGGTCCAGCGCCCAAAGTTACCCAGCATTTGCTCTTAATGGATTGAGGGAAAACTCTGGAAAAACCTCAACTAGGTAACTTTTTCCAACCAGGTTTTGAACCCTAGCCCGCTCGTTTAACGACTATGCATGCCAACCGTAACTCCACAGCGGTGAACTTGTGATTATTATTATTATTATTATTATTATTATTATTATTATTATTATTATTATTATTATTATTATTATTATTTATTCCATCTCTGTACCGTTTCCTTCAAGGAGCTAAACGCTAAATGTCAGTTTCCGCTGTGCTTGTTGGAGGTAGGCACCTGACACATACTGTGTCTCGCTTCAATCAAGTATTTATTACTCTAAATTTTAATAGCGCCCTTCACCGCGAGGATGAAACTTTCAATGGGGGTTTCCGCACTCACTTAACAATACCACCAACGCGCCACCTCTTCGTGTTAAAGAGAATTACACTTCGCTTCTGCTATTATGCTTGAAGATTAAATGCGTTGCAAAATTAAGGCAAAGTTATATTCCTGGAGAATCCTTGACGTAATTAAGTTTGACTTATCACTATAAGCCTACGAATTTTCGAATTATATCCCATGTTTTCAACAAAGTGCACTCTTATGTTACATAAGATTACACTAAAAAGAAATGACGTTTCAAAAAATTAGTCATTACTAATACCATATTGCCCACATACTACTTACACGTTTCTTTCCTTCTGTGAAGATTATCTCGTATTTATGAAAATACATTAAAAACATGTCAACGTTTAGAGAATTACTTTCAACTAAACTTTTTATTACCGTCATCTTTTGTAACATTCGAAGCCACGCGGAATGGTCTGCTCTGATTGGTTGACAAACATACCTCTTATGACATGAATAATTTTAATACTAATGTTGTTATTGTTTTTGTTATGATATTTTGTATTTTACGTCGTCTGCTTAATTTGTAATTTTTTATTATATGTAGGCCCACTCTATTATTGACTTTGTTAATTACATATTTTGTGCTCACAGTGTGTAAATGAAATTCACTACATAAATTCAATAAATAAATAAGTGAATAAATAAGTAAATAAATAAATCAATTAATGAACTAAATAAATAAATAAATAAACAAATAAGGAAATAAACAATAAACAAATAAGTAAATATATAAGCAAATAAATAAACAAACAAATAAATAAGTAAATAAATAAATCAATTAATTAACTAAATAAATAAATGAACAAATAAGGAAATAAAAATAAACAAATAAGTAAAGATATAAGCAAAATAAATAAACAAACAAATAAATAAGTAAAGAAATAAATAAGTAAATAAATAAATCAATTAATGAACTAAATAAATAAATAAACAAATAAGGAAATAAAAAATAAACAAATAAGTAAATATATAAGCAAATAAATAAACAAACAAATAAATAAGTAAAGAAATAAATATGTAAATAAATGAATCAATTAATGAATTAAATAAATAAACAAATAAGGAAATAAAAAATAAACAAATAAGTAAATATATAAGCAAATAAATAAACAAAAAAATAAATAAGTAAAGAAATAAATAAATAAATAAATAAATCAATTAATGAATTAAATAAATAAATAAACAAATAAGGAAATAAAGAATAAACAAATAAGTAAATATATAAGCAAATAAACAAACAAATAAATAAGTAAAGAAATAAATAAGTAAATAAATCAATCAATTAATGAATTAAATAAATAAATAAACAAATAAGGAAATAAAAATAAACAAATAAGTAAATATATAAGCAAATAAATAAACAAACAAATAAATAAGTAAGGAAATAAATAAGTAAATAAATCAATCAATTAATGAATTAAATAAATAAATAAACAAATAAGGAAATAAAGAATAAACAAATAAGTAAATATATAAGCAAATAAACAAACAAATAAATAAGTAAAGAAATAAATAAGTAAATAAATCAATCAATTAATGAACTAAGCAAATAAATAAACAAACAAATAAATAAGTAAGGAAATAAATAAGTAAATAAATCAATCAATTAATGAATTAAATAAATAAATAAACAAATAAGGAAATAAAGAATACACAAATAAGTAAATATATAAGCAAATAAACAAAGAAATAAATAAGTAAAGAAATAAATAAGTAAATAAATCAATCAATTAATGAACTAAGCAAATAAATAAACAAACAAATAAATAAGTAAACGAATAAATAAGTAAATAAATCAATCAATGAACTAAGGAAATAAACAAACAAATAAATAAGTAAACAAATAAATAAGTAAATAAATAAATCAATTAATGAAGTAAATAAATAAACAAATAAGGAAATAAAGAATAAACAAATAAGTAAACAAATAAATAAGTAAATAAATAAATCAATTAATGAACTAAATAAATAAATAAACAAATAAGGAAATAAAAAATAAATAAGTAAATATATAAGCAAATAAATAAACAAATAAATACGTAAACAAATAAATAAGTAAATAATATATTATATAATAATTTCCCTGTTGGCACAAAACTCGTAATGTAAATCTAAATACAACTTTCTGACAAAAATTGAAGTAAAAATTAATCTCATTAATCTTAATAAAATACATCCTTTTCTAAATAAAAATATTCACACATTACTGTCAATAATTTTTTTCTAACAAATATTCGTTTGTTTTTCCTAACGATTGAATGTTATGGAGAAAGACTGACGACACATGTATCCCAAGTTTAATGAAAAGGTATGAACTCCTTACTTTAAAGCTGTTTTGCACAGATTGGACGTCTGGGAAAAGAGCGTATGTCTTAATGCACTCGTTATTAAAACTTGCCACTTTTGCGTTAGTTATATACACCCCAGCTTGAATGTAAACGCAGAATATAGGCTATATCTATATTTTTTGCTGCCTCCGGCGCTTGCAGCACGTCAGATTCCCCTTCTTTTATTGTTATTCAGCGCACCTCATCAATCATCTTTACGTTTACATTGCGGTAACCCTAATTGCCTCAGACACGGTTGTTCTGTTATCTAAAATATAAATGTATTGCTCTATTTGCTCCGCTAACGAGTTATACAAATGTATTCATAGAAAAGCTTGGCAATTTTTGTATTATTTTACTCTTCTTTAATTGCGGATTTATAACCATTTCTAGGAACTCAGTAACAACATTTTTATTCGTGTTTCTTTCGCAATACAAGTCAATAAACTACATTTAAGTTCTTATTGGGATATGAATGTTTCTTGTGAGAGCAAGAATATGCAAATAGGCTAAAGACACAGGGTTTTATACTTTTCTCTCACGAAAGGCATTGACATCTATACTAATAATAAATCTTTAGTCGAAAATTTTCTGGTAATTTTCGATTTTCCAAAAATAATTAGTCCTAACATATATAATTAACCGCCCTGAAACCTAAAATCGCTTTTTTTTTTTAATTTTTGTATGTCTGTCTGTCTGTCTGTCTGTCTGTATGTTTGTTACCTTTTCACGTGATAATGGCTGAACCGATTTATATGAAAACTGGAATATAAATTAAGTTCGTTGTAACTTAGAATTTAGGGTATATGGCATTGAAAATATTTTATTTAAAAGGGGGGTTTTAAGGAGGTTTGAATTAAATGAATCGAAATATCTGCCTTATTATTAAATTTCATGAAAAATATTACATAACAAAAGTTTCTTTAAAAAAATAACTTCCAATAAGTTTTATTCCATGCAACATTTTGATAGGACTGATATTTAATGAGATAAATGAGTTTCAAAATTACAATAACATAGCCATCTAAGGCAGTGTAATGAAATAAAAAACAAATGACTTCGTCTATAAGGGGCCTTGGACAACAACAATCGAAAGCTATGAAACATAGCCTAGAGAGAATGTTTCTGTGTTTGTATGAAGTAATATCGGAAGCTAAATTAAACGATTTGTATAATTAGTTATTAATTCACCATTGGAAAGTGTAGTTTCTCTAGATGGACATAATGCTATAATGTTTATTACAGTAACTTGTGAGTGAATCGAGGACAGGTAAGATTAAAATAGCTTCTTACGCACAGAAAACTTGATATGCATTCGTTTCGTGTATTTCCTAAAATAATTTTTATTACCAAATGAGTGGTCTCTGGATCAAAATGATCGCATTTTAATTTTTTAATATAATTTAAATTAAGTAACATATTAAACGATTTATCCTTATATCAAACACGAATGTTCCCTGGATCAAATGTCCTATTTTAATTATGCAATTACTTTATATTTATTTCTAACGGGTGCAACGGAGCGCACGGGTACGGCAAGTGCTATAATAAATATTAATAACTAACATGATATAATCTAAAACTAGCAAGGGTTTTCAGACGGTTATGAATCAAGAAACGCCAGAAATAATGTTATGGTTTGTGACAATGATTTTAAATTATTTCATAAACGTCTATTGCCAGTAGATATAATCTCAATTTAAAAAAGTTCACAGTCATTAGCTTCCTAACACATTTGCATCGCTGTCCAACGCCTAGAGAGCGAATATCTGATTTCGTAATTATACGAGTATTTTAAGGTGATCTATTATCTACATTATTACTAGGGGCAGCAAAATACGAAAATTCGTATTCCAAACCTATCCTGCTAGCACTATTGCAACAAAGATTTTCACAAATCGCGACGTATGGAATGCAGTTAACACTACATTTCATATTGCATAATATTATAGTAAAATATTGATATCATATTTTGCACGACTTTCCCATATCGTTAATTAATAATAATAATAATAATAATAATAATAATAATAATAATAATAATAATAATAATAATAATGGTTTATTTTAACTGGCAGAGTTAAGGCCATTCGGCCTTCTCTTCCACTCAACCAGTGCGATACAAAAATACAAAATTACTATATTGCTAAGGAGCAAAACATAATTAATACAATGCAATACAATACAATACAATACAATACAATACAATACAATACAATTCTTTTACCTTCCCAACACTCCAATGAAATATATAGGGGAGAGTCAGGTAGTATCGGACATCGGGTAATACCGGACAGTGAGTTTCTTTCATCTACCGCACGAAGATAGTACCTGATTGACATGGTTACGTTTCTGTGATGTCGCATAGAGAAACGTAACCATGTCATTCAGGTACTACCATATGGTGGTAGATGAAAGAAGCGCACTGTCCGATACTACCCGATGTCCGATACTACCCGATTCTCCCCTAACATAAGCTCTCACGGAATCAATGGAAGTCTTCAGAATGGGACTTAACATCTGGCAGACGGGCCATTTTTTTATTCAAGATTGTACAGCCCTGATCATAAAATACCAATAACCAATAATGTATTTAAAAATAGGCTTAAAGACTTTACTAATAGACGGTAGTAGCTATATTATACACACTATTTAAAGAGTGTAATTGATGTTTTGTTAATGAAATGTTGTGTCAGTGAAGTGTTTATGTGTAAGTATTTGAAACGTGTTCCTGTCAGTGAAGCTTTATAGTTTATAGTTCCAGTGCAGTGTCGAAAAGTAATTTGAACAGTGAAATGTTTTTAAGTGTTAGTGAAATCAAAGGATAGAATCATTTGAAATGTTCTTCATTTAAGTTCCAGTGCAGTGAGTGAGTTGACATCGAAATGAGTGTAATGTTGAAAGGTACTTGTGCATATATGAACATATCATACTCACCGGATGGGTTTTAGTTCGAACTTAGGGTTAAGATACAAATCAGATTTACTTAATGTTATTTTAAGTAATCGTGCTTCATTTAATTTAGGATGCTCGCTGTTATTATTATTATTATTATTATTATTATTATTATTATTATTGTTATAATAATAAAATAAAACAAAGTGAAAATAAATAATGCCATTAATTCCTTCAGATATTTAAACAAAAGCGTTTAATACATTTTTCTTTTTTGCTTCTTTTAGAGATAAAAATTGTTTTATAATTAAACATTTCATTGCATGTTTTGGGAAAACCTTGATATGATTTCCAATATACTCAGTCAATTTAAGAGAGCAGTGTATTTTAATAAATGACTGAAAGAATTTTAGTTTTGTCCTCTATATACAGATATTTGTCCTCAATAAATGTAACTTTTCATTTTGAGAAATAATTTTAAAATGTTACATTTGTTTCGATCAAATTTATACCTACACATTAGAGATCAAAACTGAAATTCATTCAATCATTTATTATCATAATACACTGCTCTCTTAAATTGACTGAGCATATTGGGAATTAAATTAAAAGTTTCATATGAAGCAATTTTTATCACGAAAAAGAAGCCAAAACGAGCAAATTTGTATAAAGCTTTTTGTTTGAAATATCTCAAAGAATAAACCCCTTAGTTTAATGACACTGCTTACGATTCATCCTGTGTCTATGTGACCAGGGATACAGCACAATACTGCGGTTACCATGGGAACTGTCCGTCAGAAACTCCGACTGTTATTTCGGAACAGGATGTTCCGGTCTTTTTCGAACTGTTCTTTTCTTGGAACTGTTCCGAAAGTAGTGTTGTTATTTTTCCTCCATCTCTATTTGAAGACAGAGAAGAGGATGCGAGATCTCTGACATTTAATGAAACTCAGACTATTTCTTGCCACAGTTGGAGTTACACGGCAGACTGACATTATGTGAGCGGCGAGGATTCTTCCAAATATCGTGAGAGTCTTGCCTGCGAGATATGTGCCAGCTCATGGGTCAACGAAGACAGAAGCATTAACCTTGACTTTTGTAATGCAACCACAACTGGAGCGGAAGGTCAGTGCCTTGAAATAGGTTCCAAAGACGCCCCAACTTTTCGTAACATCGTCTGGAAATGTCAGATTTTTGGCTGTATCTTATAACAAGAGTTATTGACGTGCATTATTATTATTATTATTATTATTATTATTATTATTATTACATTTAAAATCTTTCACATGTAAGCTTCTCTTTCCGTTAGAAATCCTGTTCAAGAAAGTCAGTTTATACTGTGTGTTTTTCTGGGTACAGTATAACATTTTCGTTGCACTCAAAAAGTACTGATAATTCAATCATCTTAAGTAAGAAGTAAATAATTCCAATCTCAGTTATTATGATATCTTTCGTAATAAAATAATGACGACAATAAGACGTAGCTGTATTACAGTTCTATTGTTAAACACGACGTATACAGTGATCATTAGTCATGAATTTACACACGACTTATAAACGAGTCATTCACAGTAGAATAATAAGACAGTTAAACATCTGAAAAGCGTTGCAGAGTTACCAATAGCAACCGACACTCAAAAAGATCAATGCAATTCAGTAACATATAGAAACCCTCAATTTATTCTTCAGGCATAATCCTAACATATCGGGGTGTATGGAGTTTAATATGTGGGACCTATTAAAATTGTGGATCCAATACATTAAAAACTAAAATAGTTTCATATTAATATATGTTCGATATGACTTTATTTCATACCTATAGCAAACTGTATCTTCTAATACAAGGTGGTTCAGTAAAAGAATGCAAAAATTAAACAGGAAATAGGGAAGCTCTACTAAAACTTTTGAGATATGGATCTTGGATCTGCTAAAGGCGGTATGCTCCATCATGCTGTACGTACTGAGATTAACACTTCACATGTCTGAATAGGTCTGTCGTTGACTCATGTTTGTCCGTGACGATGTAAATACGTTGGTTAAAACACTTCGTGGATGACAGACCAATAAAGGAATCATGATGGATTGCTTACATTTTTAAATTGGTTTACAAGCAAAAGACATTAAGTAAAAAATGTTACTTCTGAGAAAAAGGCATATATAATGTATGTGTGTGAACTTAGATTTGCAAAATCAAATACACATATAGAGAAAAATCTTATACTAAAAATAATATTTTGAAGATTCAGTTTTGTCAGGAACTTTCAACCGCCTTTTTCTCAGAAGTAATATTTTTTTACTTAATGTGTTTTGCTTGTAAGGCGACGATATATAAAGAGTCCACTGCAAGGATGATGGATGTCACTTTCTTGTTGAAAAAGACATATAGAATGTAGTACACATTAACACTGATAGTCATTGTCCAGTAATGATCGGAAAATCACAGTTAAGCTTTAAGCGCTAAGCATTTCAAACTTTCAATTGCTTCTCCTGCAAAATGTATTCCAAATGACATCCATCATTCTTGCAGTGGACTCTTCATATAATAATATGGAAAACAGTAAGCGGTAGCGAGAAACATTTTTAAACCTATATTCCGTTAATATGGATTCGTAGTCCTCAACTTCCTTATCTGAAAATGTTCACTAGAATATACCTTATTTCCTTATTAACTTTGCATTGTTTTCTGAATCATCCTGTATAAATTGCGTTAACAGATGACCGACTGATATAGCCAAGCAAACCTATGGATATATTGTTATAGTCTACTTTTGTGGTATTTGCGAATCACCCAGGAACCCATTCAGTTTCCAGGAAACTTCAGTATCTCAATATCACTCATAAATGGCTTTGCAATTTCATACAGATTTTAATCCAGTGCATTCGAGACCGGGTAGAGCTAGCTATACCATTTAGTATTTACGCAACCCTCACTAAGGCCTCCATAATATATCGAGCGTCGTTTATAAACAATTCAATACAATTTGTTGTGCTAGCTCAGTTTGTCAACAGAATTAATGGAACACAACACTGGCTGTACCTTCGGAACAAAGCGAATTCATAAATATGTATACACAAACTAATAGGTTTATTTTAAATGGTGAATCGCTCATTTTAACTGAAAATTTGCAAGTGCATACGGGCTATTCCATCTCAAATCGACCGAAATATAGAGAAAATTGACCTTGCAATTTTTAAATACAATGAAACTTTTTCTGTAAGTAGACAACTATGATACAATGCTTTGTGCAAAGTTTAAGGCATTAGAACTTCATAGTGTTTAAATTAAAAATAATTAAATTTATCTTATTTTCATAAAATTAGCAAATTTAAACTGTTGTGGCTCCGAAACCCTTTCACCCAATGATCAAAATTACGGTTTATTTTGATGCTGAAAAGTTAAAGTTGATATTGACATGTAAACAGTTTTTCTTACTTTTTATGGAAATGGGGAAATTTAGATTTTTCTTCATTAAGACGCCTTTGCCCATGAAATAATATTTTTAAAATATATGGTTAGATTCCGCATTGAAAGTACAAATAAGCACGTAGTTTTTATTGGTGCAACGTTAATAAGAAAGTATTGAAAAATCCAATAAAGAAAATAAATAGTACGCGCGTGAGCTAACCAGCTGACTGTGAGGCGGGAGCTAGCCTAGGCAAGCAAGGCCAGGAGACATAAACACGTGATGTTTCGTCTAGTAGCGCATAGCTGGGCTACCTTTATCACTGGTTTTCATAAACACAGGAGTAAAATGACGCCCAAAGCTCGCTTATCTTCAGCTCTCGGCCAGTGTTTGCTGTGTTGAGCCGTTCAAGTCTAGGCGTGTGAATATAATCTATTTAATACCCCCGAAACTTATTGCCGTGACACTGACCAAACAATGCCGAATCACTCTTAATAATACAAGTTTTTTTTCTCAATATTTTTTTTACATTTTTACAAATGGGCAAAAAGCCTAAAAGTAAGTAAAATCAGATTATCTGTCTCTCTGTATACAATAAAAATAAGGATTACTTCTTATCATAACCTACCAAATGTCAGCTTCAAAATGAGCTCGTTCAATGTTCTGCAGTAAATGGTTCCAGAGTTCTGAGCGCTGAAAGAGGCTTGTTTTTATAAAATACTCTAAATTTGTCGCTCAACAATACGAAAACCGTTTGACTTTCGATAGTATATTTTTGAAAATGCACTCTCCTCAGCACCTTGTATAAATAGGGAAAAAATTAGAGTATAAAAAAATGCGAGGTTTTTTACTGATCGATTTCATATGGAATAGCCCATATATTCCACACACCATACAGTCTACTAGAATTTAATACACGTGCGAAGTCTGTACAAGGATTCGACATTAAGAATCAGATCAGTTTGAGAGATTTTCAAGTCGTGTCATAATCCTGTCTGGTTATTTAACGCACAATTACAAAACAATGGATGCCGCCTTGTGATTCACGGCTATGAATTTAACCATATCGCTTTTTTGGCACTGACATTGAGAACAACTGCGCCGACATAAAGAGGCTGTGAACACACGAGCATTCGTATGGATGCAATCCAAGAGGCATTTCCTCTCCTCCATATTATGACTTACGGCGTGTCAACACCCAAAAGAGAATCTAAAATTATACAAACTCGCTGGCAGTTATAGGCGCACCCAGCAAGTTCTACGACAAAGTCTTCCCTCTGCATGATAACTGTTCTTTAATGATAATTATCTTAACGTATAAACAATCCATTGTCGATAATACGAGTTATTAGAAATGTCACCCACGACTCCCAGCCTTAAATAACTTGTAATGAGGTAGATTGTTGGTGCCACCAGCACGACTGCACGTGCAGTCTCTCTCAAGGCGATAAATTCATTTCCAGTGCCATAACGAAGAACCTCTTGAATGTTTGCAAGTACACCGTCTCCAATTTCTTCAATTTAATTCCTGAAATAACTAAACTTATTGTTTCTAACTCCATCTTTCTCCTAGGCACTGATGTTAAAACCTCCCAAGATTCTTTAAATGTAACACTGCATGTAGACCTTGGAAAATACAGTATAATGTCCGTAACAATGTACAACCGATCGCCCAAACGACAAACAAACTACAAACCCGGAAACATAACCACACAAGCAATTAACCAGTAAACGGGCAACAGAACGGTAAAGAACAACATAAAGAAGAAACAAGACCTACATAACCAACCCACAAAATACACAATTAATCAACACATAAACAAGTACCACAATCAGTTGCACTACAAAACTGATCAATCAACAAACATCACGCAACTAACCAACCTACCTGTAATCTAACTGTCCAAACAAGCAATAAAACATCAAGGACACATTAACGAAACAATCATCCAAAAAACCAACCACGCAGTGAACTAGCAACACAACCAACCAAAGAACTAGCAAAAAAGTCTATCTCAGTTATACCCTAGATCATATATGTAACAGATATGTCGGGGTTATAGGCTTTGAGGTTAACAACTTTTGTCAGGTTTACTACGCTGCCATCTAGTTATTACATAAGGAGTCACGTCATAATACCCATTTGAATTGCATTAGCGACTGTTTACGGCGGACGGGTGGCGATCCTGGCGGTTGTTCTCTTCAAAGTGCTGCCGATTTTAACGTAGCGAGGAGTTATCTGTTACATATATGATCTAGGGTTATACCTAATAAACTACCAGCAACAGAACCAACCACACAACAATGAATAAATCACTACCTAGAGCCAACCGAAAGAACCAACCAACCAAACAACCAATAAAACAACCATCAAACAACCAAATACCAAATCACAACCGTAGAAACCACAAAACAATCAAACAACCAACTAAACTAACAAAGCAACCAAAGAACTAGTAATAAAAGCAACCAACTACATAATCAATGAATAATCAACCAAAAACACAACCAAGAAGAGAAGTAGCAATAAAATCAACCTACTACCTATAACCAATTAATAATAATAATAATCATCATCATCATCATCATCATCAAAAGCGCAACCAACCGCACATTCAATCAAGCAACAAATCACTACCAAAAATCTATCGAAATTACCAACAAACAAACAAAACAGTGAACCAACAACACAATCGAATAAAATTTTTGCAATAAAACAACCAACTACTTAATAAATGGATAACCAACCAAGCGGTGAAACAACAAATAAGCAACAAGTAACAAAACCAACCAACTAACTACATAATCAATCAATAATAATGCAACAACACAACTACCCACACAATCAATCAAGCAATAAGCCATACCTTCATCAATTCATCGAAATAACGTAACATACAACCAACCAACAACACATCAACCACACGGCAAACCAATCAACCAACCATCCAAAGAAGCGGTGAACCAACAAGTAACAAAACCAGCCAACTGCCTACATAATCAATTAATAATCAACAAGCAACACAACTAATCATACAATCAAGCAACAAATTGTAGTATCAATCATCGAAATAATATCAACAAACAAAAAATTAAATAACCAACCAGCCAACAATTGAACCAAAGGTCCGATCTATTCAATAACCAACGAATTGATAACGAATCAGGTACAAAAAATGATTGAATCACTAACCGATCGACGATCCATCTACGTACCTACTTACAATATTAATTGAAGCATCGGCTGGAACAACGTTGTAAGTTACAAAATTTTCATTCGGCGTGTTTCCGTGTAATGTAATGTTGTTATACTCCTTGGCTTGCAACTGTCCATCAATGCAGTACGTGAAATTTGTCCGCTCAAATGTTTGCTACCCTATAAGAACAACGTTGTACATGTACACATTTTTGCAGCTCCTGTACATTTTACCAAATGTAACTTATAACGTTGTTCCAGCCGACGCTTCCATTATCCATTTAGCAATCACTTTTTCATCGAAATGTTCAATTATTTGCGAGGATGCTAGTCTTGGGTCCAGGGCACCGTTGCGTCCCGTCGTCCATGTCGGAGATCCGTCTAATCCCGATACGTCAATTCAAAGGTTTGATGCTCTTAGTTGCTGCTCTTCATTTCTACAATCTCGCTCCTTTCTCACGACAGCAAAGGTGCGAATTAAATTCCCGACTGCATGCAGTGCACTTCGTTACATCGCCATTGTGCTGCAATCCCTATACGACATGGCTGCTATCTCCTCGCTGCAGCTTCAGCGAGCAAGGCACTAAATATTTATATGCCATTAAGAACCTAATAAACTACTGTGTACAACAGAATATCCTTTTGCGTTTCAGTGAACATACTACAGAGAAAAGAAGCTTTATCATATACATAGAAAATGTAGATTTCTTATTTATGTAGTTTTTCTTATAGTGATTTCAACATAAAATTTAATATTTGCGTTTGAACGGTAACCACATTACGAATAAGTACACAGACTGCTATTTCTTTCTCTGAAGCTACGGTAATTATAACGTCACATGGGATCATTTTGCAATTCATATTGAATTTCGTCAACAGGTAAATAAGTGTGCACAGCTGGAATTACAGAGAAATGGCAAACTGTGTGTGTTCCTTACTGAACAGGTTATGTAAGAAATTTAAATTTAAATTAAGTTTTATTTAACGACGCTCGCAACTGCTGAGGTTATAACAGCGTCATCGGTGTGCCGGAATTTTCTCCCTCAGATGTTTTTTTTTTTACATGCCAGTAAATCTACTGATTCGAGCCTGTCGCATTTAAGCACACTTATATTCTATCGATCTGGGCCGGGATCGAACCCATAACCTCGGGCATAGGACGGCATTCTACCAACTGCGCCACCCGGGCTGATTTTATTGTAAGAGATCTCTGTAGTTTATGTAATAATAATATAATAATAATAATAATAATAATAATAAACTAATAATAATTCACTGTGGGCTAAAGCAAGGAGATGCATTATCACCTTTACTTTTAACTTCGCTCTAGAGTATAACATTAGGAAAGTCCAGAATAACAGAGAGGGTTTGGAATTGAACGGGTTACATCAGCTGCTTGTCTATGCGGATGACGTGAATATGTTAGGAGAAAATCCACAAACGATTAGGGAAAACCGGGAATTTTTGGAAGCAAGTAAAGAGATAGGTTTGGAAGTAAATCCCGAAAAGACAAAGTATATGATTATGTCTCGTGACGAGAATATTGTACTAAATGGAAATATAAAAATTGGAAATTTATCTTTTGAAGAGGTAAAGAAGTTCAAATATCTTGGAGCAACAGTAAAAATATAAATGATACTGGCAAATTAAACACAGAATAAATATGGGAAATGCCTGTTATTATTTTGAAAGCTTTTATCATCAGTCTGCTGTCAAAAACTCTGAAAGTTAGAATTTATAAAACAGTTATATTACCGGTTGTTCTTTATGGTTGTGAAACTTGGACTCTGACTTTGAGAGAGGAACATAGGTTAAGGGTATTTGAGAATAAGGTGCTTAGGAAAATATTTTGGGCTAAAAGGGATGAAGTTACAGCAGAATGGAGAAAGTTACACAACACAGAACTACGCATTGTATTCTTCACCTGACATAATTAGGAACATTAAATCCAGACGTTTGAGATGGGCAGGGGATGTAGCACGTATGGGCGAATCCAGAAATGCATATAGAGTGTTAGTTGGAAGGCCGGAGAGAAAAAGACCTTTAGGGAGACCGAGACGAAGATGGGAAGATAATATTAAAATGGATTTGAGGGAGGTGGGATATGATGATAGAGATTGGATTAATCTTGCTCAGGATAGGCACCAATAGCGGGCTTATGTGAGGGCAGTAATGAACCTCCGGGTTCCTTAAAAACCAGTAAATAAATAATAATAATAATAATAATAATAATAATCGTTGCCCTTTAGCGGTCAGTGAAAAGTCGTTAGATCGCTCTGGCCCCATAAGGTTATGGCAGTTAAAATAAGATATGTTCCAGAATCTTTACCAAATATCGTACTGTATTTCTGTTGAAGAAGCTTATGGTGAAGAAGCAATGAAAAAAAAAACGCAGTTCTATCTCTGGCATAAACATTTTTGAAGGCCGATCATCTTTGATATTCATACTGCCTTCATTCTGCAATGCGATGAACGAATATGTATGTATTTATTTACACTGGAAGTGGGCAAGCACCCGGTGGCAGTGGTATTTACAATATAAACAATACAAAATATAATTATACAATACACAATACAACTATACAATACTTAATACAATTATATACATAATACAATAAGAATACACAATACAATTTAACACAATAATTACAATTAATAATAATACATAAAATAGCCTAATTAACAAGTGAACCTAATTTTACAACATATGTATAGAAGTTTCACATTGGTACTGATAATAATCTTTCACTTTACTCTCATCTCATTCACTGTAGTGGCACTATCACGCTTTTCACTGACACTTTAGAACACATTTCATTGACACTATAGATTATCACTGATCGGAACTATTCACTGCACTGTAAAACCATAACTTCACTGACTCACCTCGCTTCACTGATACAACAGTTCAAATAAGACAGATAATTACACCCTTATGCATACTTATAAACAGAACTACATAAGACCCTCTCACACGCTATTTTTAAATAATTTACAATTCAAACCAAGGGAGTAACTCGTCAGGCTAAATAAATACATTTCACCTTAAAAATTTAATGTCACTTTAATTTTAATTTACACTTTATACACAACTTTTAAAGTTATTCTTGAACCTCCTTAAGGAAGGACAGCCCTCAAAGACCGCTGCAGGTAGGTCATTCCAATCATTTATAGTTCTATTTAAAGATGAGAATTTACCTACATCCGTTTTCTGTTTCCTACATTTGATTTTAAAATCATGATCGTTCCTACCATAGTACGTTGGCTTTTCTAACCGAGCCGTTATGTCTACCAATGCTTTCTGACCTAGATGTGCTCTATACAATGATTTTATTCTAGTTTTTCTACATCTGTTTTCCAAAGTTTCCCATTTAAGTTCTTTTATCGTATCGTCTCCGTCTTCTATTTAACCTTTAACAAATTTAGCTGCCCTATACTGGATTCTTTCTAAGGAATTTATCTGATATATTCTATAGGGATCCCAACATGTAGTTCCGTATTAAATTAACGGTCGCACTAACGTCAGATATGCTATTTCCCTCGATTTGGGGCTAGCAAATACAAACAACAACAGCCAGCCAGTTGCCACAAAACAACAATGACTATGATCATGAAATGTCTACGGAAGTGACGTAATGAAGGATGCCAACACCAGAAACAGAAATATACCACATAACGTTACTCATTTCGGCGACAAAATATTTATTCGGGAACCTTTATGAACTGAGTAGTGATTGCAACCGTTGTAAAGAATGATGAATCAACGTTCTGTGGAATTGGTGTAGCCCGCGCTCCGTCGAGATGCCTGAGCTCCAATTATTGTTGCGCCATATCTTCACCTAACAGTCGTAATGCTCTTGAATATGCTGCGAGTGAAACTCTGTTGTCTGTCGGAAGGGACAGAGTGGCTCAATTTACTACACAAAGACAAACGGGGTCACAGAAGCTCAGAATTGTGTTCGAGTCACTTGTAATAATGCCGTTTCCCACAGGGAACGAAATACTTAATACCAGTTCGGCTGTTAGTTGGGGACTACTAACTTAGAGCGATGAATACAGCTGGGCTGCTGTACCATAACGTGAATTACTGCTAAGTTATATTTTTTGCACTTTATAACTTAATTGCTTTTACTGTGTTTGTCTGAGGAGATGGAACTCTCATGTCATTTTAATACGGAAA
>JAJSOF020000001.1:10001024-10058524 GCA_025594305.2 Periplaneta americana
AATGTCAATTTTTCAACATAATTTTCCTATTTTCCAAAATCCATCTGTCGTCAGTTTTGAGAACTAGCTAATAGCATTCACGGCCGACTTGATGTTACCTTCGCTTTTTTGTAAAGGGGAAGCGAAGCGAGCAACAAGTCGGCCGTGTTGCATTTCAGAATAAAACAAAACACACACTACAGTAAACAATATTACACGAAGGCCATGATCTGCAAGAATGCTGACATATTTAGAGCTCAAATTAAATTGGTTATTAAAAACTTAACTTACTAAAAATAATTTACAGGTTCGATTATGTGGTGTGTAATTTTCTGGGTACAGCTGTGTATTTGATATTAAAAACTACAAAACTTGAGGTGGTTTGATGACATTATTACCATTAGAAATGAAATATTATTGTAGTTAATGCCGTGATGTGACTATTTTTAATTAATTATACATATTAATGCTATATTGATATGAAAGTGAAACGTTTTGGGGTTATATAAGTAGATGTAGAGAATAGCTTAAATTAGATTTTGATTTCTATATTTTACTGAGTGGTGGCTATATAGTATATGTTACTGAAAGCTATAAAACTTACGTAAGATAATAATATTATTACAAATCAAATATTTTTATATTATTAATCAAGTGGGGTTGGGTCTTTTTCATATATTTAATGGCGGTGTGGTGTAGATATTTATATGCGTGGTTCTCTTCAGTATTGGCTCGAGAGAGTATCTTTCATTATTATGGAAGCAATTAACTTTCAGAATGTCTGGTATTCTTCATGAAAATAAATCTGAAAAATGTTTATTTGAACGTCTAATGAACCTAGTTTGCAGCATTTGCTGCACAAGCCACTAGTTAAATTATAAATGTATAGACCCTCTACAATCATATAATGAATGAAACAGCCAAGAACTAACAGTTCACTGATCACAATACATCTTTCATTTTCTTCCCCATCCAGACCCTAACATTTTCTATCGACTAAAACAGTGTTAACATTTTAGGGATTTTTTTCTGAGAAAAGTATTCATTTGAGACCAATTTGGTATTAGAATGTTTTGTTGCTCTCTACAAGAAGCACTCAGTTAAATTCTACAGAATTACATTACTTCCACACTGTTTAAACAGGGTCTTCGGCTCTATTATACTGCAACACCACCGACAGGTAACACAACACAATTCGCAGTAGACACTTTCTGTTTATACGTTACCCGTGTTCCCTTGACGACAGATTGTCTTTATTGCGGTCCTAGTGAAACTGAATACGCTTAGCTATGTCTTTGTAGGAGCAACCATGTTAATGGCAAGTCCCTGGAAGGTTTAAGCTACCATGTCATCACTCCCCTAGGTCCCCTACTTTTCTAGTGTTCATAAATGATCTTGCCCCCTAATAAAAGATATAGGTCATCCCATATTATTTGCAGATGACACAAGTATAGTAATTACAGCCAATAACTCCAACACATTCCATTCTTCAACAGAGGAAATTCTCTTAAAAATATGTGACTGGTTCTAAGTCAATAAATTGGTATTAAATTGTAACAAAACTAACATAATTCAATTTAAATCCTGTCCAAATTCAACGTCGCAAATTTATAGCGCAATAATTAATAACAGATCCCTATTAGAAACTGCAACAACCAAATTTCTTGGCTTAAAAATCGATAATGTGTTAAATTGGAAAATCATATTAAAGACATTACCCCCAAACTAATTTCAGCTTGTTTTGCTATTAGATCTATGCAAAAGAAGTAAATATCAATACCTTAAAAACAATATACTTTGCATATTTTCACTCGGTAATGAGTTTTGGAATAATATTCTCGGGAAATTCCACAGATAGTAAAAGTATATTTCTATTACAAAAAGAGTAATTAGAATAATAGTATTTGCCAAATCTAGGGAATCGTGTAGGACTATTTTCAAAAAACTACAAATAATGCCCATGGCTTGTCAGTATATCTTTTCATTAATAATCTTCCTCGTATGTAATCGTGAAAACTTTGTAATTAATTGAACAGTGCATAGCATAAATACACGTCAAAAATGACTTTCATACTCCATTGCAAGTCTATCATGCTACCAAAAAGGAGTGAGTTATATGGCAGTAAAAATTTTTAATAGCCTCCTATCGATATAAAAATGAAACTCAAAACATAAGATTATTTAGGGCCAAATTAAAGAAGTACTTAATTTCTCACGCCTTCTATTTTGTAGGTGAATTCATGACATTTAATAACGCTTCATGAAAATGATACTAAAACTTCGTGTTGTACTAGTAGACTATATTGTAAATCTCGTCTGTATATATTTCATCTAGACTGTGACTATAAATTAAGATTTTATAATTATTAGTATTAAGTTTTTTGACTTGTTCCATATTCTAGCTGTAAGCAATGTATGAATACTATGGAATGTTAATAATACAATACAAAACTCCTACGACTATTTATGTTCACGGTTTTCCAGAAATTCAGACTGTGTGGTTATCAAGGCGCAAAGTAAAACCAGGACAAACTCCAGAATTGCATAAATGTAAAATTCTCTGCCGGAGAAGGAAAAAATAATGTTCTCACTGCAAACGCACTCGTATGCGAAGCAGTGATAAGTCAATAAGTCACGGCAAGTACAGTCCGCGTACTTGTTTATGGAAAGTTGCAGCTGTAGTTACGTTCAAATTGCGAAGAGCTGAAGCTGACAGTTATTGCAGCCCTGACGAGGCTCGTCTCCCCACGGGGCGAACTTCGCTACTGCACAGGACTGAGTTCTCTTCCAAGTACAAATCTAGTTGGCACCTTCAAAACGTAATAACCTACAGTGAGTCTCAATGGCTATATGGTTATGTTGTGACTTTTCAATGGCAGATACTTCTTACCACTGACAAGCGGCTCACGTGAGTTCGAATCCAACTTAGACTTGATTTACAGGGTGGTCATAAGTAGAGAATAACAGGAGGGATGTATGGCGTAATGTGAAGATGCGTTTAATTGATATCGAGAGGCAAGAGATTGAGCTCCAATGTTCGGAAAAGTCCTCACTACATTTACAATCAGATCTCATGCTTAACTGGGGAGGTGTGACTAAATAAATTCTTGTAACAAAGACAGCAGAGCAGGTTTAGCGTGGCTAAGATTGGGGCATGGAAGGGCAATAAAATTGTCAACGGAGAAGGGGAGCGTCTTTGTCCGCTTTTCAAAGAAAAGGACTCCTATAAACATATTTTATTACAGTGTGTCGAATTGGAACATGTACGGAGAAAATATCTACCACCCTCGATGCTAAGTCAGAGTAGGAGTTCGCTTGCATGTCTTGATCTCATGGGGAATAGAGAATGGGAACAGAAGACTGGATTGTTCCTCTTGAAGGCGAGGAAGATTAGAACTGCAGCTGTTGAAGTTTGCGACGCGAACTGAGGAAGGGATAATAGTAGCCACCCAACTGTACACTTTGATGTCTTTTAGGTTAGGATATAAATTATACAGAGTATTTAAAAATACGGGGCATAATTTCAGGTATGTATTTCCCACATGTAGATAATCAAAATAGTTCATTACAACATGTGTCCGGAAATGCTTCATTTCCGAGTTATGGCCTTCACAACAATGAAATTCACCGGAAAGTTTTTCTTTCCGCAGGTCGTTGTCATTACAGAAGATGTTCAAAATGTCCACCTCCTGCTTGAATACAGACCTCACATCGATGTCTCATTGACCTGCGAACACGATCCCAAACTCCAGGAGTATTGCGTATGTCCTCAGAACATGCCACAATTCGATTCCGAAGGGATTCCAAATCAGGCACCGGAGACGAATAAACCAATGATTTTAAATGGCCACACAAGTAGAAATCGAGAGGGTTCAGATCAGGTGAGCGTGGAGGCCAAACAATTTGGCCACCTCTACCTATCCATCGATCAGGAAACCTTCGATCCAAGTACCGGCGAGCCGTACGACTGAAGTGTGCAGGAGCGCCATCATGCAAGAAGTGAATGTGTTGACGATTGATCAGTGGAGTGTCGAGGTATGGTGTTTTCCAGGAAGTTTGTGTACGCCTGCCCCGTAAGTCTGTTTGATTTGAATACATATCGCACAGTCTAACGCCTACACAACACTGAATGTAACCTTCGCCTCGGAATGAACTGTCAGAGTGCCCTCTTAATGTCTCCTTTGACGGCAACGACCTGCGGAAAGAAAAACGTTCTGGTGAATTTCAATATTGTGAAGGCCATAACTCGGAAATAAATCAATTCCGGACACATGTTGTAATGGACTATTTTGATTGTCTACATGTGGGAAATACATGCCTGAAATTATGCCCCGTATTTTTAAACACCCTGTATAATGTGTTTTGTTGTGCCATTTTCATTTTAATATGTGTGTTCTTTTAGAGAGTAGTTGGATATAATCATAGGTGGGGGAACCTACAAAGGAGGTCTTGTTTTGGGTACAAAGCACGTACGGTCAGAAGACCCGTGCATTGGATTTTAGAGAAAAACATGATAATATAAAATCTGTATGTATAATATTACACAATAAATCCATCTATCTATCTAAGTAGGTATACAGTAATAATTCAATGTAGTTTTATTAAGTACAAATTATAATTACATACTACTTAAATCTATGTCATCAATCGACAATCGACAACAATTTAACTGCCTGATCGATCCCTTATGGGATGTAATCCTCATTTGTATTTAATAAAACTACTAGCCTATATTGTTTTACTGCATACCTTGTATAATTTAATTTTTCACCCAAGGTCTTCCCTAACTGTAACTCGAATGCCAGGTAATCACAGGGCCAGTCAAGACTAACCTCACCAAAATAGTATATTTTTCTTTTACTTTGTTATTTAACGACGCTGTATCAACTATGAGGTTATTTAGCGTCGATGGGATTGGTTTTTAATAGGTTATTTTACGACGCTTTATCAGCATCTTAGGTTATTTAGCGTCTGAATGAGATGAAGGTAATAATGCCGGTGAAATGAATCCGGGGTCGAACACTGAAAGTTACCCAGCATTTCCTCATATTGGATTGAGGGAAAACCCTGGAAAAAACCTCAACCAGGTAACTTCCCCAACCGGGAATCGAACCCGGGTCACCTGGTTTCGCGGCTAGACTCGCTAACCGTTACTCCACAGGTGTGGACATGGGATTGGTGATAGCCAGATATTTTGCAAGATGAGACGGAGTATTCGCCATATATTATCTAACATTTGTCTTACAGTTGGAAAAACCTCGGAAAACCCCAGCCAGGAAATGAGCCCAAGCGGGAATCGAACCCGCGCCCGAGCGCAACTCCGAATCAGCAGGCAAGCGTCTCAGCCGACTGAGCTACGCCGATGATCTACTATCTTTGCTATCACTAATTTCATAGATACGAAATAATCGCGCAATTGTTCATACATTCTTTCCAAATAATAGCCCCATCGTGGTCTAAGACATCATGCTTAGGACACGCGTTACGGAATACACGCTGGTCCACTGGTATTCAAAGATAATCGATAGTGATTGATTGTTCGTGTGAGTGTGGCTTCTTTAGTTATTACTTCTGTCAACAGATGGCAGTTCACGGCTTCCTTTGGTATGAGCAATATTTCACGGACTGTCCGTGACATGTAGGTCCTCGAACAAAACAGGCTTCACTGGCGGTACCAAGATCAAAAGAAAATATTTGGTGGTGGTGGTGGTGGTGGTGGTGGTGGTGGTGGTGGTGGTGGTGGTGGTGGTGGTGGTGGTGATGCAAAACTCAACAAGCTATTAGACACATTTTAAACATTAGAGCAAATACCTTACTATAATAACACCGGACAGCTAACAGTTTTACGTGCGAACGACGATGGTGCTGCTACCTACCTGCCGGGATGGAGATACTCGCGAAACAAGCTGTAATCAACTGCAATGTATATTGTTGCTGGGCTAGTTAATAGTTTTATTAATTAGTGCTGTGTTGAAATGTCAGGGTGTATATGTGCTGTTTATAATTGTGACAATTACAGCATTACAAATTGCTCCAAATAGTACTTTCGATTTCCGACAGTTCATAAAACGTGAGTCAACAACATTCTTCAGTAGGCCTAATTCCTTCGTCTTTGTGTTGATAGAAAAATACAAATTAGTTTTTTTATTTATACATAATAAATAAACAGAAGTTAAAATGTATTGGATTTTAAGGTTTTATCAAATTAAGTTTTATTGTTGTCCTCATGCCTTTACTAATTATTACAAGCATCAGATTACTATCAATTTTATCTTTGCAGTTGTCAGCAATGCGTATATCAAACGTTACTGTAAATTCATTCCTAATATCAGATTGATTTTGTCTCGGTAAACCAAAGAGAAAATATGTAACAATTAATTAAGGAAAGTAATATGAAGTATGGAATATTTCTCATAATATGCAGCTTTGATATAAGATAACAATTTTACATTAAATACTATTCAACATTTCTTAAGTGTTTCATATATAATTCCACATTAGTAACTCACGTTTTAAACAATAGTCCGAATCCCGCTATGTTAATATTTGTATATGTGGATGTAATTCCATCCCTCTGCGCTAGATGTCAGGTCCGCGATTTTTCGCACTCACGCCAATGCTGCTAGTATAGAGCTGGCCGGTATTTGATAAGAGTACAGAAATAAACTGTTTCTTTTGCAACCAAAAGAGAGAAATCAGGCTAATCTCTAAATATTGTGACTATTTCGTTTATATGACGTCATTCCATTTTCGACCAATGAAGTGTAATGAAATTTTGAATTCCAACCAATCACAGTCAGACTTTGCGATAATTTCTGCAGCTAGATTTATCGCTATCAATTTATCGCATGGTCGTTCTTTTGTTTAGTCGTTGTCGCCAACTGTTTCCCCATAAATTGATGATCGTGAATACATTATGATGCAACTACACGGTTAAACTTTTCTTTCAACTTTAAAGCAATGAATGCAAGATTGATATTTAATATTAATTAATATATTTACGCAGTGAAGACGACGTTCATAACGGCGCACCATGTAGACACAAAATCTTTATGCATCTTAATTGAACGTACCTTTTAAACTTGATTCTTTCAATATTCTTCTCAGATTGCACGCATACGCGATTGGAATATTGAACTGTGTAGATGCAGCTTTAGTTCCGTTACACACTACAGCGAGAATGCGTTTGTCGAGCTATAAAAATGCTTTCGTGTAGCACTCAATGTAACGGTCGAAACAAGACACAGCTGACATTGGTCCTCCTTCCACAGGCAACGTAACCTATAAAATTGCAGCCTATAACATTTGTATTGAAATTAAACAATTAATAGACGTTCAAATTTATGTAACATCATCGCATATCAAACTCAAAGACCTTGCATAGTAATAATGTCTTGGATCAAACTGCCTTTCGTATGGCGTAATAAAATTCGTGTTTTAATTAGTCCTATCTATACAGAGATGGCTTCACTGTGTAGCAACATGTTTCGCTGTGAATACATGAGCATTGTAGCCCCATTGTTACTGTTAAATTAAATTATGATTTCAGCAGATAATGAAAATGTATTTTGTTATAATAATAAGAGAAAAGTGCAGTACATGTAATTAACATTGTTAAACCTGTATTTCGCTTTTCGCAATTGGCATTACTGAATAATAACATCGAATTCCTTTATTGCAATAATCGATATTCATCTACGAGTATTTCAACTTCACAATGTCTGAATAGGTTAAGTATTCTTTAATATACAATTATTAACATTTTGTGATCGAATTTTAGGGATATATTATTTAAATTTTTATTTTATTCATGAAATAGTCTTAATAAATGTCACTCAAGGTCTGATATTTCCCAGATCTCAGACCTCTCGTGGCATTACTACAGATAGTAATCATAAGTATACTTCTGAAAATTATTGTGGTATTCATGCTAATTATAGGCCTAAAATTGTGATTATTGTACTGTACTTAGATTGATAGTGATGATGGTAGTGATAATACCGTTGTTTGTGGCAATGACGATGGTGCTGATATTAGTAGCGGGCATGACATCGGTCGGTAGGTAAAGCTGCGATTCCTTTGAATATACACAAGCGTGCTTCACTTGGCAAATTACAAGCGACATTTCACGTTATGATGAAAGCATGCGTCATATGTTTTATGCTAAGATGATGCTTTCTCTTCGGTAAGTTATTCAACATGGCTGTACGTCACTTTGACGTCACATCTCCGTGCACCACATGCAATGCTGCAATATTTGGCACCGTCTGACGAACTGACTGACTTCTTCCTGTCACACGGCAGACAGCTCCTCCCCTGGTGATATTCCAAAAGGATTAAGACTTCGAATTCCACCTCTGCTAATCTAATTCTTGTGTGGGTAAGCACGACACACTTTTGGGTCCAGCCGCAGGCCTTGTGGTTAATTCCTCATGGTTAGACAGTGGATGCGGGATGACTTAAGGAAAAGTGAAGTAGTTTCGTATCGGAGTATATGGCACGTGCCGCGCCGTCCGTCTTTTGTGTACCTGGCGAGTACAGCAGCGTACAAAACGAAGGAACCCCGGTCCGTTCATAACGCAATGTGTGCAGTTGTGTTATCCTGCTGAAGTATTTAGTACGCGTTGATTAGTAATAAATAATATAATATAATATAATATAATATAATATAATATAATATAATATAATATAATATAATATAATTATATAAAGTACATTAGCAACGATATAATGATAGTAATTAAGACGCGAGTATGTTTGTTTATGAAACGAGCGCAAGGGAGTTTCATAATTTTCATACGAGCGTCTTAATCACCATTATAGGCAAGTTTCATACGACATTTTATGCTCGATCATATTTCTAACTTGAAATTATTCATAAGTATTCATGTTATTCTTATGTGACTGGGGAGCGAATTGACCTTGTGCAATCTCGTAAATTGTGAGATGTGCGCAGACGCGAAAGTATTGATTTTTTCTTCGGGCAACGAATGTCGACGACCTTGATATAATCTAGTAAGATAAACGTTAAACTTGATAAATAAACCTGATATAAGAGAGAGTAAGATAAAGATAAACTTGTTAGATAAACGTTAAACTTGATATAACCTTGAAATTGAATTCGACATTGAAAAACGAGATGACAAATTGAATTTATTTGAATATTATTTACAATTAACGCTAATTATTATAGTAACAGAACATAACCTTCTGCGATAGTATTGGATTTCCAGCCTGCGTGACTTTTGCTAGTTGTCTTTCGATTGCATATCCGAGAATAATCGAAAACCTGAACTTTAATGAATAGGTGTACTTTAATGACATGCATTAAAGGACTGCTACCAGGTGTATAATTACTACATTTCGGCATGGTCGAGCATAAAATAATAAAAATTATTATTATTATTATTATTATTATTATTATTATTATTATTATTATTATTATTATTATTATTATCAACAATAATTATCTATTTTTTATACTTTGTATGTCTCATTTATTTTGACCTGCTGTTCACATTTTATTATGCTTTTTCCTTTCTTTCTGTATGTTATATATTATGTCTGACTTCTACTTCTTTTTGTTTACATTACATTATTATTATTGTATTCAGTTTTGTGTGTAAAATTGTAGTGTACTTTGTAAATTTGTAGTGTTTTTTACGCAGTTTTACTCCTGGTTGAGTGTTAGAGAAGGCCATATGGCCTTAACATTCTGCCAGGTTTAATAAATTATTATTATTATTATATAATAGTGTTGTGCTGATCCATTCATAATGGCAAAACGTTAAATTCGCTCAGAGATACGAAATGCAATTAAGAAGTATGAGAGTGACATTTTATGTAATAACGAAGACAATATCGTGTGTAATGTATGTAAAATTGAAATAAAAACCAGAACAACTCAGGCTATAGAGAAACATTGCAACAGTACATCGCACAGGAAATGCGTTGAAATGAAATCTGAGGAACCATCATCATCATCATCATCATCATCATCATCATCATCATCATCATCATCATCCTTTAGTTGTGCGGGTCTAACGACACGTGCAACATGATGCTCAGTACAAATATTCCTCCAAAGGAATTGAGTGATCCCCATTTTAGAGTTTTTCTTCAGAAATTCTCTCGATACAAAAACTGTTTAAGCGATAGGCGAAGACGATGTTATGTTTTATTTAACGACGCTCGCAACTGCAGAGGTTATATCGCGTCTCCGGATGTGCCGGAATTTTGCCCCGCAGGAGTTCTTTTACATGCCAGTAAATCTACTGACATGAGCCTGTCGCATTTAAGCATGCCATCGACCTGGCCCGGGATCGAACTCGCAACCTTGGGCATAGAAGGCCAGCGCTATACCAACTTGCCAACCAGGTCGACAAGCGAAGACGATTCAGCTTCGACAACTTACGAGAATATATCGTCGTTTACTGCAACGCCGGTAATTTAATCAATGATGACGAGGACTGAACTTGCAAGGTATGTGCTACAGCACGTTATTTTTCTTTTCCTTCTGACTGTACGGAGATGCAGTAGCATTTTGACGTAGTCTGTTTACGTTTAAAACCTGTTGAGCCAATGGTCTGAATGAAAAAAATATAACATATAGTAAATGAGCACCTACATTCAACGATAAGTCATCCCGCAATCACTGTCTGCTCATGATTCTTAGTTATCAGTGATTCAGGGGAACAGTGAATATCTTAGAAGGCGATCGTATGACTTATTTTGAGTAAGAAAGTTAATATTATTTACAATTTTCAATTGGTGTCGAGTTATAGTCCATTGAATGTTACGCATAAAGACCAACAGAGATGGAATAAATTAACTATAAACGACCACGTACTTTTGACTACGTACAGGGACATCATTTTATTTTTAATAACATTTTTAATATTAACCTGTCTATATCTTTGGATTAAAGGTCTAGGACCGGAAACACCGCTTGCTCCCCTTCCAAGACTGGACTTCGATGATACTGGCATAAAATACAAATCACTATACTAGGTATAGGAGGGAAGAAAAGTAGTTCATCCATTTATGTAAACTAGGAAATATCGCAATTTTGAATTTGATAATTTTCATTAGGTTTTTGTTTAATCAAAATACAGTACTGTATTAACAATGAGTGTTTTTACTCACGAACTGAGCTGTCCATTCGGACGTATTCATTATGCAGTGTATATTATACTGTCTACAGCACATTAGCGTACATTATAGAGAATGAAGTTAAATTGTAAAAAATAATCATAATATAGATATTTAAACACATTTTTGAAAATGGTAGCCGTTCATTTCGATACAATAAAGGCTTAAAAACAGTTCTTTTGCATTTGCATATTATCGCACTATAGACTATTGTACCTTTTAGACATGCATCCTAATTCTCATAATAAATTATCCAGTTTCGTATTTTCCTTCGTACGAGTAACTCATGTTGAAATAATTCTTTACATACTCTATAAAAGAGTACCTTACGTACTGTAAATTCAATGTTCACTTCTGCCCGATCCGAAAATATAAAATTCCTCAGACTTGCTATCTACTGTTCGTTCATTTTTGAAAAGTGGTTTTGTCGCAGGGTCCTAAGAAGGGGGAATCACGTGACAGTTAATTCCTTTAACGAGGTCCTTTTATTTAGGCCTAAGTTATTTTAAACAGTTGTATAATATTACGTAGACGTCCAAATCCTAACAGAATCCCTCAGAAAAGAGCTAAGACAGCCCAGCTACTAGACTTTACAGAGCGGCGAACAGAAGCAGGTCCTAACAGGGAAAAGAAACCGGGATGCGACGTGGGGGAAACGATGCGACGTAGGGACGACAGTACCTGTGTGAAAATATGATTCAATATTGAAAGCTCTTTCGTCACTGGAAAAAGGCGAGTATATTTCTGGAACGTACTACAGTATACTCACTAACTCAGTACTGCATACGCGGCCTTGTTTCTGTGTGGTGGACGGTTGGAAGTTTACTAGTAGAGGGGGTGGGAGTGAAGTACATTCAAAAACTCAGGTACAATAAAAATTGAAGTAAAAATAAAATGATGTCCCTGTACAAAACACAATAGCATGAGCCGCTATTTGAGACCAGTAGGCCTATAGTTGATAATCGGTATAGAGAAGCAGATGCTTGTAGTTGCCATGGCTACAAGGAAGGGCATTGATATTTTATGCGAAAGTGGGAACCTCCTTGGACAGTAATTTAGAGTCAGCTTCGTAATAGAAGAGATAACTCTGAAAATACTATGTACGCTTAAGCAAGCAGTGTATTAAAATTCATTCTACGGATTCCTCGCCCGTATTTGAATACCACCCTGTAATTCTAAGGGATAGAGGGATTTATCTGCCGTAAAACGGGCTCGCCGTCCCATCCCAATAGACGAGAATGAAGTCTGCATGCAGCTCGGAGATGATCATTACAGCTCGGGGCATCGCTCCAGAAGTTGGGACGTTACATGGAAGCAAGAAGTTTCTATCTAAGTACGACAAGCTCTGCCGGGCTACAAAGCGATCTTATCGCCGGCACAAGTCCCTTTGTACAAACCGCACTTTTAGCAGTGAAGGATTATGAGCAGCACTTCATGGATCATGCAACGGCCAGACTGTTCAGACAGAAAAACACACTTGCAATTTTTTGTGGAAATTGATGTTTTGTTAAAAATATACTCTATTGAGATAGCCGTATTAAGTTTAGAAAGGGCACATGTCCAAGACAAAAGAAATCCTTAGAAATCACCTTTTCATTTTAAAAAATCTGAAACTCATATGAAATAGTACATTATGCAACGAGCCTATAATGGTAGTAATTAAGACGCGAGTATGTTTGTTCATGAATTTTATTTTTTTTTATTTTTATTTTATTGGGTTATTTTACGACGCTGTATCAACATCTAGGTTATTTAGCGTCTGAATGAAATGGTGATAATGCCGGTGAAATGAGTCCGGGGTCCAGCACCGAAAGTTACCCAGCATTTGCTCATATTGGGTTGAGGGAAAACCCCGGAAAAAACCTCAACCAGGTAACTTGCCCCGACCGGGATTCGAACCCGGGCCACCTGGTTTCGCAGCCAGAAGCGCTGACCGTTACTCCACAGGTGTGGACTTGTTTATGAAACGAGCGCTTGCGATCGTTTCATAATTTACATTCGAGCGTCTTAATTACCATTATAGGCAAGTTTCATACGTATCTTAAAAGTATTTATTTCAGTCACTGACTTCACAGCATATGTTTAAGGTGCTACACCTTTACATTACATATTTAAAAGACCTATGAACGTTTTCGTTGGTCTACGCCAACATCATCAGATACGAAGTACATTTCAGCAATATCAGTGCTCTCTACATAATATCTACAACCAACTGAGCCACACCGGTGGCTAGTAGTGTATTATGATAATAAATGGTTGAAAGGCGTTTACTTTTGTCCTTTAAATGTGATGAAATTTTATCTGAACAAATGTAACTTTTCGTTCAGCAAAGGAATTTTACAATGTTACATTTGTTCCATTAAAAAATGTATGCCCATTTAAATTACAAAACTAAAATTCTTTCAATCATTCATTATTACAATACTCTGCTCTCTTATATTGACTAAGCATGTTGGGAATTAAGTCAATTGTTTTCCCAAAACACGCTAAGAAATGTTTCATATAAATCAAAGTTGATCTCGGAAAGGAAACCAAAACGATCAAATCTGTAGTAAGCTTCTTTGTTTGAAATATCTCAAAGAATAACCCCCTGAAATTAGTGACATTACTTGTGCTTCACCCTGTATACTTAAAATAAGATTGGTGCTAATAAGTACCTTATCTATAATCTCGGTGTTGTCAAGTCTCCAGTCCTGCGGTTTGATCGGACTATTTGAAGCATCACTCTTCACCATCGCATATTATTTAAATAATTGATTAAATGGCGATCTTACTCTTGTTAATTGAGTAATCATGTGCGGCTTACAGCTGTTTCGGTGTTTCTTCACACCATCCTCAGAGCCTACTAGATCTCGGCGTCATCTCGAACTTCGCTGCCTGTTGTGTGGGTGCGTTCGATTGTTGAAAAATGTTGAAATGTGGTGTCAAATAGTGTGTGTGTTCTGAAATTGATCTGTGTGTTGAGAATTTGACTGGGGTGTGTTTTAGTGCGTCTGTATATTTCATATTGTTCTAGTGTGTTGAGTTTTGGTTTTTGGGTTGTATGTGTAGGATTTCCATGTCTGTAGTCATGTTATTGTATGTGTGGTTAGCATTAATTATGTGTTCGGCATATGTAGATGTATTGTGTCCTCTGGTTATTGCTTTAATGTGTTCTTTGTATCGAATGATCTGCCTGTCTGTCTAATGTAGAAACTGTCGCAACTATTGCATGTGAGTTTGTATACGCCTATGTGATTGTATTTATTTGTTTGTGTTGTTTGTGTGTTGAGATGTCTTTGTAGTGTGTTTTCTGTCCTGTATGCTATGTTGTATTTCTGTTTTGTGAATGAGGATACGATCTTGTGTGTGTTTTTGTTTTCGTATGTTAATGTGATGTGTTCTTGTGTTTGTGTTGTGTTTTGTGTATTTGTTAAGTTTTTTTGTCTTCCTTATGATGTTGTCTATTATGTTTGGGTTGCAACCGTTTTCTTGTGCTATGTATTTGATTGTGTTCACTTCTTCATTGTAGTGTTGTTGGCTCATGGGTATGTTGAGTAATCCGTGTACCATTGTCCTGAATGCAGCATGTTTGTGTTGTGTGGGGTGGTTAGATGTGTTGTGTATGTGTGTGGTGGTGGTGGTTGGTTTTCTGTATATTTTGAAGGTGTGTTTGTTGTCAACTTTTGTTATGATGATGTCTAGGAAATTTATGGAGTTATTGATTTCGAGTTCCAGTGTGTATTGGAGTTTTGGGTGTATTTTGTTTATGTATTGGTGTAGTTTGTGTATTTGTCGTTTGTTTCCTTTGTATAGTATGAGTATGTCGTCTACGTATCTGTGCCAGTATATTATGTTGTCTGCATATTTGTTGTGTTCATTGTTGAGTATGTATGTTTGTTCTATGTTGTGTAAAAATATCTCTGCTAGTATGCTAGATATGGGTGATCCCATTGGCAATCCTTCTGTTGGGTGTAGTATTTGTTGTTGTGTGTGAAATAGTTTTGCTTTGTTATGATGTCTGTGATTTGGATAATTTCTTTGATGTGTTCTTGTGGAGTGTTGTTATCTACCAGCATTTGTCTAGTATGTGAAAGTGAAAGCTTGGGGGGGGGAAATAAAAGAGGAATAGAAGAAGAAATAATCACCTCCTACATAATAGCCAAATTGGCTAGTCTCCTATACATGAGACAACTCATCTCGCCTAAGGTATTCCGTGGTTTTCCTCAGGCGTAAGACAAATGTCGGGATGAGCCCTATAAGAAATGGGCCACGGACCTATATGCCCTTCCCCATATATATTCCACCCTTATTATAAACGATGTATGCCCTAGTTCAGATAATATAAATAGTCTATTAAATATACGAGGTCACTCAATAAGTCGCAAATTGAAAGGACAGGGACCTCTCAAATTGCAGATTAGATTTCACGGCGCTTCTTCCGACGGCCTTCACCTGCCTTGTCATCGAACAACAGATGACGGCGTCTTGCCATCCTAACGGCAAACACCAGCCAACTCCTCCTCGCCCCGTTCCGTGATCACTTGATCAATCTCAGCCCCCCTCACGTATGTGGTACCTAAGAGGTTACGTCCAATTTCGGCTTCCCCTTCAAAATTTTCTAGAGCTCCTTCAGGGGAGCAGCGTAACCCGGAGTGAGACTAGTGGCCAACAGGCTTGGAGCTCACATATTTAGTTTTGTACAGCCCCCAACCCCTTGCAAGGACGCGTTTTGCGTACCTTTTAAATTTTCCTCCCAATTCTCCTTCGATTTTTCGAAATAAATAGAAAGACAAAGACAGAAATAAGGCAGAGACGAACAGTAAAGAAAGGTCAGAACCTGCGACAGTTAAGCTTAGCAGAGATATTTGATATGTGTAGAAAAAAAAGTGGGGATATGATCAAAAAGTGCAAGTAAAGTGAAACTGGAAAAGATCGAGAAGTATAGGGGAGAGAGAAAGTGTATAAGCAGATGTATAGAATAAAATATAAGTATTTATAGGAAGTGAGAATAGTGACAAAGGATTAGGTGTAAGCAGAATAGTGAGAAAGTGAAACTGAGCGCAAATAAGAATGAGTGAAAATAGTGAAAAAAGGGTTAAGAGAAGTGAACAAGTGACAGCATAAAATTAGTACCAACATTTGAACGTTGGAACAGCAAATGAATAAAAGGTCAAAGAACAAATAGGTCAAATAATTCAATATAATAATTTATAGAGAAAAATTGAAATTGAGATTTTAGTGAATAGTAGTTAGAGGAAAAGGGGGTGTGAAAGAAGTAGGCTATATAATATGATATATATTAGGATTAATGAACAAATAGAGAATAGCAAATGAAATGTAGGAGAAATACTGAAGGGGAGTTTGACCAAGTAACAAAAAAGGTACATAGTGTAATTGGGAGTATTTGTGTAGACGTGTACTGCAAATAACGTGTTAATGTAATAATATGTTAATGGTGGCACCGGGGGTCAGGTACACCATTACATGTAAAGAAGTGCTGTGACGAAATATATCATATCATATCAGCATTTGTTTTAGTATCTGTAATGTGTCTTATATCGTTATGTTAGTGTATAAGTACAAGCATATTATTAAATAAGCCAACATTTTCCAATGAATTCACTCGTGTGAAAGGAATTATAAACACTTTCCATCACACATTTGCCTCTTCTACACGGGCGCAGACTTCCGTATCGGTTAAATTAAATGTTGGTATAGCTCTTCATTATATCCAGTTAGCCTGTAACGCATAATTGTAGTTGAAAATCAGACAGCGCTGAGCAAACCATGTGCATTTTATTTCCAGCAAGGCAAATATCGAATGGAAGCAGCGCGGTTTAATGATCTTAACACTGAAATGAAAACAGGATACGTGTTTAAAACACGGCGACCCCCAACGAATGATCGTGTTTCCCGTAATAATGTTGAGGTATTTTCCTAACGTCCGCAATTAGTATAGCCACACTACACTAGACCGCTTGAGGTATGAGCCATGGGCAGGTCAGTGTAATGCAGCCGCCAATACTGCGGTCATCCCGAATTTCCGACACTAATTGGGTCCAAGGTTCTAGATAAGAGCCCCAACTCGTAAGTAAATTACAGCCGAGGTTTATTAACAAGTCCTTATTGTCTAGCTGCATCAATTTCCTGAAGACTCTCTCCGTGGCGGATATTTACCTGAGTAGCGACTGTGGATTGTTCAGACTTGTGCCGCAAATGAGATTCATACTTCCACGTTGTTTAACTTCTATCATCTCGCCTAAACGACCAATGTGTCTTGTTCCCTGAATGAAAATTCTTTCGTAACTAGGAACAGTTGAAGGAGGAAATGTAACACTTCAATAAATTGAATTCAAGCTGTCTGAAACGCAATTTAAATTTAAAAAAGTCCCGTCTCTCTAATTTCCGGCAGTCGGCTACATTTAAACGTGTGCGTCTTGTGATTCGCCGATGAAGATGTTAAGCATTTCCTAAGGCTGGATTAATACTTAATATAATCGCCCGCCATTTTGGCTCTTTCGTTGGCGTTCGCAGAAAGCACACGAGGACGTTATTTGCCGCTCAATTATTTGCTGAATTACAGTGCTTTTGGTTTATTATCATAGGAGCTACGACATGATAATGTTTAACGGTGTGGCAAATAGATTCCTCGTCTGGTAGCTCGGCAACGAAAGAACAAAAATGGCGAACGATACTACCTACCTAGACTTTATAGAGCTTTGACTTCCTAAGTCGTAAGCAAAGAGGAGGAGTCACGCCGGGAATAACAGCGTCGGGACTATAGTTACTAAGTTACTTCGTCGACTACAAAATTATTAACAATTTATAATAAATTATGTCCAAGATTTTGTGTAACACTAAAGTCCAACTCCATACTTTATAAAAACTTTAATTTGTGCCGTTAAATAATAATCAATTTTTGTCATTATAATCTCATGTATGACTAAAATAAAATATCGATATCCAGGTTGTAGTGTTCAGCTATCTGAAACAGTGAAATATAAAAAACTAAAATTTTTACTACGTATGCTTGGTATTCTACCACCACGGCATGGCGCGTCCTCAGGTTGCGGATCGGGGAGACGGCCTCCAGATATGTTATTATTCGATTGAGAAACTTTTATCATTCAGTCTGCTGTCAAAAAATCTGAAAGTTAGAATTTATAAAACAGTTATATTACCGGTTGTTCTTTATGGTTGTGAAACTTGGACTCTCACTTTGATAGAGGAACAGAGATTGAGGGTTTTTGAGGAAAATATTTGGAGTTGAGGGATGAAGTTACAGGAGAATGGAGAAAGTTACACAACACAGAACTGTACGCACTCTATTCTTCACCTGACATAATTAGGAACATTAAATCCAGACGTTTGAGATGGGCAGGGCATGTAGCACGTATGGGCGAATCCAGAAATGCATATAGAGTGTTAGTTGGGAGGCCGGAGGGAAAATGACCTTTAGGGAGGCCGAGACGTAGATGGGAGTTTAATATTAAAATGGATTTGAGGGAGGTGGGATATGTTGGTAGAGACTGGATTAATCTTGCTCAGGATAGGGACCGATGGCGGGCTTATGTGAGGGCGGCAATGAACCTCCGGGTTCCTTAAAAGCCAGTAAGTAAGTAAGTGTTCAGCTATCTGAAACGAGGAAATAGAAATGTTGAAAATGTTTACTACATACGGTTGTTATTAATTTAATTAAATTTCAAGCCAATTTATGAATTCTGTAAATTCGAACCATAGATTATTTAAACGCTTGAAATATGAATACAGTATCGGAAAGAGAAAGGGAATTTATAGTACTCGACATCCCATTGTGGGAGGATGTTGTATACCAGACAGACAGACAGACAGATACCGTGACGTACGCCTCCATCGAGGACAATACAGAACGTCCTCCATAGCCTAGGCAAGATTCAAACCACGGTCAAAGCCTTCCCTCAGTACCCAAGCTTCTGCCTTCACCGCTGTGATTACCACGATCGGTAATTTACAGTAAAACGAAGCAAATATCTTAAATTAGTTCGACATTAAAGTATACGATCAGCAATAACTGAATTTCTTGTAATCTATACTAGTAAACAGATGAAGTTAGCTCGTGAGTTTTGTTGCTACCTTAGCAACCTTACATTATGAGACATATCCGCAGCTGAAATATCACGACACAGATCTGAACCTCCCCATCTCCCAGATACAGAAACCTCTTTGGAAAAGCTGAACCTCTGAATCTGGGCCGAAGCGACTATGGGAGATCGATACCTTTTCATTACACTGTTGCCACATCACAGGCCTCGTTCATACATTGGTAAGTAGATGACAATGCAGAATTTTGAATCTGCCCGTCCTTCCAAGCTAATGCGGAACGCGACAAGGTAAAGTACCCAAATAGTGAACTGTTAAGTCCACAGCCTGTGTTTGTTCTTGTGTACTGCCGTGACAGATTTCCTTCAAATGCAAATGTTTAAATCTCAATTAAAGAGTGTACACACCGGACATTGCGCGGGTTAAACCACGGGTATGTGTTGGGAATTGCATCATCTTGTTACGGAGGTAAAATGTCCAACTTGCATCAATTATGACTATACTTCGAAAGTTCATGCAATTGCATATTTTTTATTGAATAAGAATATGTCTAAAATGTTGCTTATCACGTCTTAAAGAATAAAATGCAGTCATGTAAGTGTTTCATATTCTGCATAGTTATTTATGAGCATATACAGGGTGTATCTAAATTGGTGTCAAATGTTTCGGGGACGTGTTCCTAACATTAAAACAATTTTAAAATGCAAGAACATGGGTCTGAAAACCATAAATCGCAGATTTTAATTTATTTTGTCTCTTCATTGACCGCTAATTGTTTGATGGTAGCCCTTTTGTACCTTATTAAAGTCTATTCATTAAAGTTCAGGTGTTTAGCCAATGACAACTTTTGTAAATGTAAAGATATCCCCGTAACATGATGAAGACAAATGGAAAGCCCCATGCTTTCCATGACCTCGGCACTAACTGAAAACCTTTGTACCATTATAAAACCGCAAGTATCGATTATTCTCGGATATGCAATCGAAAGACAATTAGCGAAAAAGAAATGTCGCAGAATTTCTGTTACTATAATAATTAGCGTTGATTATAAATAATATTCAAATAAATTCAATTTGTCATCTCGTTTCTCAATTCTAAATTAATTTCCAGGTTATATCAAGATTAATGTCCATCTTCTTCTCTACGTTATTCAAGGTCAATGACATTCGGCCTTGAGAAAATCAATACTTTCGCGTCTGCGCACATTCACAATTCGGAGTTCGACTTTACAGAACCATAAGATGACCTATTTTGAATAATTTCAAGTTAGAAATATAGTCGAGCATAAAAAGTCGTTGAAACTTGCCTAATTTGAATTAAGATGGATTTTCGCGCTCGTTTCATAAACAAACATACTTGCGTCTTAAAGTCCCATTATGGTTTAATGTACTATTGCATATTCGGGAGCACATTTAAGGAAAAGTTGAAGATTCTGAAAACGTGATTGAAGGTGCAGTGTAATTATTTAAGTTGTGTCATGTAATTAATTGAGTTGATATATAATTAATTAAGTTGATATGTAAATAAATTAAGGTAATATGTAATTAAGATGATATGTAATTAAGTTGGTATGTAATTAATTAAGGTGATATGTAATTATTTATATTGGCAACAGTTGTGAATAGAAGGTTATAAGGGGATTTACTTCGCTTAAGTAGGCATTATTATAGAATAGTTTTTATTTATAGTCCTAGGTTTATTGCAACTATTTATAGATTTAGTTTATTTCATTACGTTTATTTTATTTTATTTCATTTATGTTTATTTTATTTTATTTCATTTACGTTTATTTTATTTTATTTCAACGTTTATTTTATTTCATTTCATTTACGTTTATTTTATTTTATTTCATTTACGTTTATTTTATTTTATTTCATTTACGTTTATTTTTTTATTTCATTTACGTTTATTTTATTTTATTTCATTTATGTTTATTTTATTTTATTTCATTTACGTTTATTTTATTTTATTTCATTTACGTTTATTTTATTTTATTTCATTTACGTTTATTTTATTTTATTTCATTTACGTTTATTTTATTTTATTTCATTTACGTTTATTTTATTTTATTTCATTTACGTTTATTTTATTTTATTTCATTTACGTTTATTTTATTTTATTTCATTTACGTTTATTTTATTTTATTTCATTTACGTTTATTTTATTTTATTTCATTTACGTTTATTTTATTTTATTTCATTTACGTTTATTTCATTTTAAAGTTTATTTCATTTTATTTCATTTACGTTTATTTTATTTTATTTCATTTACGTTTATTTTAATTTCATTTAGTTTATTTTATTTTATTTCATTTAGTTTATTTTATTTTATTTCATTTACGTTTATTTTAATTTCATTTACGTTTATTTTATTTTATTTCAAACGTTTATTTTATTTTATTTCATTTAGTTTATTTTATTTTATTTCATTTACGTTTATTTCATTTTATTTAATTTAGTTTATTTCATTTTATTTAATTAAGATTTATTTCAGTTTTTATGTAAATAAATTAAGGTGATATGTAATTTCATTTACGTTTATTTTATTTTATTTCATTTACGTTTATTTTATTTTATTTTATTTCATTTACGTTTATTTTATTTTATTTCATTTACGTTTATTTTATTTTATTTCATTTGTTTATTTTATTTTATTTCATTTGTTTATTTTATTTTATTTAATTACGTTGATTTATTTAATTTACTTAATTTTATTTTATTTCATTTAGTTTATTTTAATTTCATTTACGTTTATTTTATTTTATTTCATTTAGTTTATTTTATTTTATTTCATTAGGCGTTTATTTATTTTATTTCATTTACGTTTATTTTATTTTATTTCATTTATGTTTATTTTATTTTATTTCATTTACGTTTAATTTTATTTCATTTACGTTTATTTTATTTTATTTCATTTACGTTTATTTTATTTTATTTCATGTAATTGTAATTATTGTATATTATATATCACTGCCACCGGGTGTATACCCAATTGTAGTGTTAATACATACATAAATACATACATACATACATGACATTTACATACATACATACATACATACATACATTTTTTTTTTCGATCTATGTTTTTTTTTCCTTTTCAAAAGGTAAGGCGAAGCAGTTGCTTCAAAATTTTGTCGGGTAAATTTTTTTGGGAAGGTAACTCTGGGTTTGGAAAGTTTCGAACAATTGAGGACATTTTAAATGAAGACAGCAGACTTCAATGTTGTCACTGATGTACAATACATGAGCTTGTATAAAAATGCCTCAATTATTGCCTGCGATGTTGAGAGAGCATTCTCAGCATATAAATTAATTTTTACTGACAAACTGAAGCAGTTCAGAATGAAAACCCTATAAAAGATATTCATTGTAGACTACTATTACATCTAGTTCAAAAGTTGAGGCGTGCTTTCTAAAGAATATTAATCCTATAAGTTCAATACAATGTTAAGTTGCAATTGTTATACCGGTATTTTTGTTACAATTTTTACTGCATATTTTTTAATATTCAGTAGATATTTCAACAAATTTAAGTGCATAAATATCTCTAGTCTATTCATGACAGATTTTTATTATGGCTACTCAAATGGTGAAATGCAAAGAAATGAAGTGTAGGCAGTATAAAATATTATGAGGAGGAATAAATTTCGGAAATGAAATGCTTATTCTTGCATAAATGATGTACTTTAGCGACAAAGTAGGTCAATTATCTATAAAATAAAGAACAGTAAGTGAAAATAAAGTTCCTGAAAAGTGAATATTTCCAGTGTCCTTGATTAACGTCATCTGGGACAGCGAATGAACTTGGGAAAAGCCAGAGTGGACTGTGATGGCCGGCAGAGTATTATCTCCATCCTCCATGTTAATTTGAAATCAGTGCACTCATTAGAATCAGGCACCCAGTTTCGAAGCTTGTGATACTGCAGTTAATTTAATTCCCCTTATTTTGTTAACTTAGAAGTTTCGCTACGAAAACAAGTTTACATGATTTGAATTTGTGGTTTTGAAAGAAGCAGATGCAAAAGTCCGTTATTTTAACATATTATTGCAGTCATTTATAATCATAAATCTATAGCCGAAATTTTTCTGGCAATTTTTTATTTTAAAAATAATTTATTAACATATATAATTCACCCTGAAACGAAAACTTTTGAAATTTAATATCTGTCTGTCATTCTATCTGTATGTTTTTACCTTTTCGATAATGGCTGAACAGATTTCGATGAAAATTAGAATATAAATTAGTTCAAACTTAGAAATGTTATGACATTCAAAAACGTTATTTGTTATAAATTTTTAATTAAATAAACATAAATTTCCAGCTTGTTATTGATTTTTGTGAAAAATGTTTAACAAAAATTTCTTTAACAATCATTTCCAATAAGTTTTATTATTTTAAAAATTTTGACAGGACTGATATTTAATGAGATAAATGAGTTTCAAAATTAAAATAATGCCATCTCGGTGTAATGAAATGTATCCAATTAGCAATGTGAAAATATCTTACAGTAAAGTTTCTGGTTTAATATAATTGAGCTAAATTATTTTTAAAAATTAACACCATTGTCCATTCTCTGGATGGTAACCTTGTTATTACAGTAACTTGGAAATGAGGAAAACAGGTCTTAGGTCTGCACAGAAAAAATATTCTTACCATTTCTTAAAATAATGTTTGTCAAGAGGAATTAACGAAACCAAAGAGGTATTGATTTAGTATGCAGTAATTTAGATTCAAATGGAAGCCAAATTTTAACTATTCAATTGAATCTTGTTAATTTTTGCCATTTACATAAAATACATTGCATTAAAACAATCAAAAACTTTTAAACCACGATTTTTAGTGTTTTAAAATTTGTTCCTCTGAAGTCAAGCCCCCACAACAAATTAAAAACATTTGCATATAAAGTTATACAGGGACATCATTTTAATATTTTTACTAACATTTATAATATATTAATATAATATGTATAATTCAGAGAATTTAAGTTGTTTAAGTTAACAGAGTTCAGAACCTACCCCCTATTTCTGAAGACTGGTAAAAACACAAACACATTATCTAATTCACTAGGAAACATATAGGAAGTAAAAGAAAAGTATAGACATTAAATCTAAATGATATGTCAGTCTTCATTAAAGTATGGATGCATGTAATAAAAATTAAGAAACATGTTAAAGGAATTGTCATTGCACCAAATGAGTGGTCTCTGGATCAAAAAATGATCGCAGTGTTTTTAATTATTAAAATACAATTTAAATTAAGTAACATATTAAACGATTTATATTATACGAATGTTCCCTGGATCAAATGTCCTATTTTAATTATGTAATTACAATTTATTTCTAACCGGTGCAAGGAAGTTCAATTGTTTATAATATAATCTGTATAAATTATTTATTAATATATTCGCGAAAATACTTATTTTTAATAAAAGAGTCCTTTTGTCGGTAATTCACTAAATACAGTATTAGTTCAAAATTAAATGTTATAACCTCAAATATTTGTTTCTTTTTCTGTGTCACTAATCATAATTTCTACAGCTATTTTAAAATGTTTACCCATTAACTTCATATTGCAGGAACAAGATCATGCCGAGGAATGAAATATATTCAATTTATGTAAATATCTTATTTAAAAGTAATATAATTGAGTTTATTTTCAAAACAACCCTTGTCCATTCCGGTAAACTTGTAGGAAATCATGAAAAGCTGTTTTAGGTCTAAAATTTCTTACCAGCTAGGCAAGAGATATTATGAGCATGAGAGACTTTTATTCCAAAGCTGGAACTAATATTTTGCCGCAATTTTTGCCATGTACAAAAGTCAATTTGATTCCTACAGTCACTTTTAAGATAAATTTAGTGTTTTAGACATGCTCTGAATCAAATCATGACAGTTGCATATAAAGTTATATTTGAAGAATGCATGGACACAAAAATCAGCTTCGTTAAGGTGGAAAAGACGTTTGAAAGTTAATCACTTATATTATGTTCCTTTTATTATTCATTATTTATTTATTTATTTATTTAATATAACAGATAAAAACGTTATATTAAAATACCCCGAAAGAGCAAAGCTCGTGTTCGGGGACAGTTCCGTTACATAGAAACATAATAGACAAGATACTTCAGAAAAAGCTCACATAAAGATGATAATAAAATTAGTAAATAATAATACTAATAATAACTGAGTGAAAAAGAGACGATGTTTAGATTGATGGATTAATATTAAATTATTATTAGTAGTATAATTAGTGCAGGTCATGTTGATATAGTAACCAAGATAAAATTAGAAAAATCTTGAGGATAGAAATAAACTTGTTTTACAATACATGGTGCACAATATAAAAGGTCTGTCATATGCTTTTTATTGTGGATCTGAAAATTTCTTGATAAAGTAGTCAATTCTGGGGAAATTTTATTATGAATTAACTTAGACATTAATTTGTAGTAGTAAAGCAGGGATTGAAACATTTAGGTTCAACTAATTTAAAAATTTCTCTTGTATTATGATCATGTGGCAATAAAAATTTAAATATTTTTATGATAGAATTTCATTAAAAGTATTTATAAATTTGGTCAATTCTAAAAACATTCAATTCAGAATGGATCAAATTTGTTGGATAATCCAGTCGCCTTTTCAAACAAATTTTGATTATACGTTTTTAGTTTTGTAATGCCTCCCCATCCAGTTATCAGGATAACAGAACAAATAAACCAAACGTTTAAAATGTGCTCCTCAATTATATTATGTTCCTTTTATTATTCATTATAATTCACGAAATACCTTATTGAAACATCAGGTGTGTTCTCACCTCTTTACATTAATCAGTCACGCTCCATAATTACGAATTGTGTAGTTCCAGTACAAAAGGTGACCTCAATATTTGGTGAAAATGATATTTTGCTATACAGTATGTTGTGCATCCTGGTGATATCTTTATTATGGCAGGAGGTGACATGCATATCTCTATTATTTTTCCTTCTAACTCGTTGTTATGGAACGTAATTACTATAATTTCATAGAGTCGCTTAGGGTGCTATTCATAGACATTTCGCAGCACGCGCTACGAGCGTACTAAGCTAGCCCCGGCTATCCACTGGTTACTAGTACAGAATTCAAACCATATCCTATCGCTAACACTGGTTTATGAATACGAAAAACGCTGATCATCCACCGGAAACCCGCGCTAAAAATGTCTATGAATACAGCCCAATAACTTTAAATGCTCATTCCTGAAAAACTGCAGGAAATGACATCAGATTTTCCCTTGGAGCCACAGAATTATGGACAAGATGTGAACTCTTGTGTTACCTACGATAAGGCAATCAATAACTTTTATCCCATTCTCTGTACATAAAATACACTCAATACTTAAGTAGCACACAAATAAATACAAATAAATAAACTATTTAATTAATCTTTTAAAATAATCTATGGCGAGTCCTCGGCATCACTTCATTTCCCCCTTTGATTTGATTACCTGGTTGGGTTTTTCCGAGGTTTTCTCCAACGAAAAGGCAAATTCAGGGTAATCTTTTGAATCCTCGGACCTCACCTCATCATTGTAGAAAATTACTACACTGTAAAACTGTAAAAATTGTAAAATATCGTACAAATTTGTAAAAATTATAATTGAAATTAATATTGTAAAATTTTGACTTGTTCCACATCTTAAAGCTTCATTGCTCATGTAAGATCTATGGAAGATAATGAATGAATGAATGAATGAATGAATGAATGAATGAATGAACATTTTTAGTAGATTATTTTGCGACGCTTTATCAACAGCTTTGGTTATTTAGCGTCTGAATGAGATGAAGGTGATAAAGCCGTTGAAATGAGTCCGGGGTCCAACACCGTAAGTTACCCAGCATTTGCTCATATTGGGTTGAGGGAAAACCCCGGAAAAAACCTCAACCAGGTAACTTGTCCCGACCGGGAATCGAACCCGTGCCACCTAGTTTCGCGGCTATACGTGCTAGCTGTTACTCCACAGGCGTGGACTGAATGAATGAATGAATGAATGAATGAATGAAAATGAATGAATGAATGAATGAATTAGCACTGCAACTAGTCAACAAAATCGATTTGAAATATTTGGTCATGCGACAAATCTAGGCATATCTGATTTCTGCCAGCATGTGTTATATGATATCAAACAATTTCTTATTTGAAGTGGCATATGTATGTAAAATAATAATTAAAAAGATCTCTTTGCAGACTTGACTTCATGATTTCTATCCAGACGAAGTTTCGTCACTTCAGTTTGATTAGTAAACAAATGACTGATACATACGCTATCCAGCATGTGTGTATGGAGATACAATGGCTATTGATCCCGACGGCAGCCGTTGTTTCCGATTGGCGAACACGCCGATGTCGTCAGGAACTTAACGCACGTACTCATCTGCGTCCCGTCGCCTCGTCCAGCTTTTGCCGATGCAGTGTCGTTAAATGACCGCGCCTGGGACCCCGAGTCCGAATCTACCAAGATATGAGAATCTGACGTATATTCCTATGCTCAGGAACTAACATTCAGTTACTGTATACATTCTCGAGAGTAAGAAATAAGCGAACCTGATGGCATATATCTGAACCTATAGTAGAACTGGCACTTGAAATTCATCAGAAGTGTAATTGTGGTTTTTCAACGTGTCCTTCAACTTAATATATACAAAGTTTCGGATATAAATTATACAGGTTGTCTCAGAAGAAATGTAAAATACTTCTGGATAATGTAGTTAGGATTATTCTACATCGATTTAACTGAAGAGAACTGGGGAGAAATTAAGGGAGAAATACTGGAATGTCTTGCGGTTCCGTGCACTACATGCTATTTTATCTTTTAAGAAAGTATGAAAAGTACAGTGTCACACAAAAGTTTAACTGTCAAAAAGGAAAAAAATATTACGTATTTTTAAATGACAACTGTTGGTCCATGACAAGGACAACTAGGCCCACAATAAGAACCACGACAAGTATCACGATGACCACAACATGAACCACGACAATGATTACGATAAGGACCACGACAATGATTACGACAAGGACCACAACAATGATTACGACAAGGACCACGACAATGATTACGACAAGGACCACGACAATGATTACGATAAGGACCACGACAATGATTACGACAAGGACCACGACAATGATTACGACAAGGAACGACAATGACCAGGACCACGACAATGATTACGACAATGATTACGACAAGGACCACGACAATGATTACGACAAGGACCACGACAATGATTACGACAAGGACCACGACAATGATTACGACAAGGACCACGACAATGATTACGACAAGGACCACGACAATGATTACGACAAGGACCACGACAATGATTACAAGGACCACGACAATGATTACGACAAGGACCACGACAATGATTACAAGGACCACGAGGACGACAAGGACCACGACAATGATTACGACAAGGACCACGACAATGATTACGACAAGGACCACGACAATGATTACGACAAGGACCACGACAATGATTACGACAAGGACCATGACAGTGATTACAAGGACCACGACAATGATTACGACAAGGACCACGACAATGATTACGACAAGGACCACGACAGTGATTACAAGGACCACGACAATGATTACGACAAGGACCACGACAATGATTACAAGGACCACGACAATGATTACAAGGACCACGACAATGATTACAAGGACCACGACAATGATTACAAGGACCACGACAATGATTACGACAAGGACCACGACAATGATTACAAGGACCACGACAATGATTACAAGGACCACGACAATGATTACAAGGACCACGACAATGATTACAAGGACCACGACAATGATTACCACGACAAGGACCACGACAATGATTACGACAAGGACCACGACAATGATTACGACAAGGACCACGACAATGATTGACAAGGACCACGACAAATGATTACGACAAGGACCACGACAATGATAAGAAGGACCACGACAATGATTACAAGGACCACGACAATGATTACGACAAGGACCACGACAGTGATTACGACAAGGACCACGACAGTGATTACAAGGACCACGACAATGATTACGACAAGGACCACGACAATGATTACGACAAGGACCACGTCAATGATTACGATAAGGACCACGACAATGATTACAAGGACCACGACAATGATTACGACAAGAACGATGACATGAACCATGACAATGAATACAATAAAGATCGTGACATGAGGTATAAGCATTTATGGTCCACACAGGAGATCGAAGCTGAGTTTAGAGAAAGAGAATTTCGCTCTCTGTACTGATACACCGGAATGTGTATTTCGTTCTTAACTGCAAACTTAAGTCGTTAAAATGATTATCACTAAAGGCATGACACATTTATTTTTGAGGTATTCAATGCCGTACGTAACAATATTACATGCCAACTTTGTTACAGATCTCTTGGATTTGGTGGGCACGTAAGTAAAAAATCCGACGATATGATCACATATCACCGTCCTTCGCAAGTCTTTCGTGGCTCAGACTTAAAGAACGCAGAATTTTACACTTTTGTCTTTACTCTTTCGAATTCTGCACACCTCAACACCAAATTACCTTTCGTCTCGTTTCTCTTATCTATACTCTAACCACGACGTAAATACCAGATCACTTATCTGTGGCACGCTAAATATACCTCTTCATAGAACATCTTGTTATTCATCATCTTTTACAGTATCCACCTCGCGTCAATGGAATTCCTTGTCACAAAGTATTAGGGGCTGCAAGACAATAAACACCTTTAAAAACAGCTTAAAAATAACCTTCTTAGCATTTCACTCCAATCATACTGATTTAAACTATCACTGACTACATTGTTACTCCTTCCTTTAGACATGCATCCTGATAGTGCTGTATTTTAAATTGTCTCATAATAACCTCTTTCTATTATCTAACATTATTTGAAATATATTAACATTCTATGTATTTTAGCTTAATTCTGCTACACAGTTTATTTCAGTGTTTAATTAATAGTTCATAGTATTTTTTTTTTTGTTTAATTCATAAATAACTTTTGTATACATGTAACTCTCATCTAAATCAAATTGTTGAATTCTTTGTAAGTTCATGCATATGTATATACACTTTTTGTTGGTTGAGTGGAAGAGAAGGCCTTACGGCCTTAACTCTGCCAGTTAAAATAAATTATTATTATTATTATTATTATTATTAGTAAAAACAGTATGTTCTTCGGCACTAACTTGTATGTAGTACATGCTGTGACGAGATTCCTGTTACTTGTTCACGCAAATTTGAACAGAATAAAGTCCACGACCTAACTTTGCTGTAAACCTACTTTCAGTCGTTGGTTAGTACAGGCCGCCCATCACGTTGCATCGCCCGCCATTAACGGTTCACTAGTCCTACTTTGAAACGACTTAAAAAATCGATAATGCAGCGTTAATGCAAATGGTCTCCGGCTCCTCACCCCCTGCATCCATCCTTTTAAAAAAATCTACAATTCAGTCTGGAATTTTGAGTCGCGCTGTTCATTTCTTTCTCTTTTCCACAGGAGGTTTTGTTTCCGTAACTTCGTTGTTATGCTTGCTCTAGAAACGTAATTACGGAATAAATATGACATGTCTAGTGTTTGCAACACACTACTGGATGCGACTTGCTGTGTGTAATGAAACTGCTGGCACAGCTTCCAAGCTGGTTAAATTCTAGACTTATGGCGGCTTACTCTTAGGAAAATATTTTCTTTGGACTCATTTTAATTCTCTCCGAAAGTTCTCATTGCTTAGCAATGTGTTCCATGTTATCTTCGCTTTTGCTATTCCTTGTTGGACTTTTGGGTCCGAGGTCAGCGCCTTCTAACCTAGAGAAAGGGCGGCGAATTTCTGAAGAAGACAAAAATCCTTGCGGTAGTAAGGTAAAGTTGGAATTCCGTCTCGTAAATTTACAGCACATAAAACAATCTGTCCCTGACAGGGTTCTCCAGGCAAAATCTTTCTCTCATTTCTGATCTGGATGAAGTCCAAATTTGGACGCAGCTCAGTGGGCTTATATCACGTGGAGTTGAGTCACCCTCCGCCCCTAATCTATAAAATTCGTAGCAAACATTTTCGTTATATATATGGTATTACTAATATTTCTATATTTTGTCAATACGTTAATTTAATTATGCACTGTATAAGAAACATGGCGGCCGGGTAGCTCAGTTGGTAGAGCAGCTGGCTACGGACTGGAAGGTCCGGGGTTCGATCCCAGGTGGTGACAGGATTTTTTCTCGTTGCCAAACTTTCAGAACGGCCCCAAGGTTCACCGAGTCTTTCCCGGGGTAAAAGGCGGTCAGAGCGTGGTGCCGACCACACCACCTCATTCTAGTGCCGAGGTCATGGAAAGCATGGGGCTCTACCTCCATGCCCCCAAGTGCCTTCATGGCATGTTACGGGGATACCTTTACCTTTATTAGAAACATAACATATTAAACACTTCATTTTACACAGGACGTAACGTATGTATGTGTGTATGTGATAGCGGCAGAGATTACACAATAACATTACAATAATTAAAACAACCAAATTACAATAACAAAGTAACATAAATAACATAAACTTAAAATTAATTCTAACTATACATAACAAAATTAATAAACAAGTGCAATAAACCTAGGACTCTAATAAATACTAAGCATATCTAAGCTAAAGTAAACCTAACTTATAAGTAAACCTATTTCCAATAAGGTATTATTATTATTAATATTATTATTATTATTATTATTATTATTATTATTATTTCCACACCTGTGGAGTAACGGTCAGCGCGTCTGGCTGCGAAACCAGGTGGCCGGGGTTCGAATCCCGGTGGGGGCAAGTTACCTAGTTGAGGTTTTTTCCGGGGTTTTCCCTCAACCCAATGCGAGCAAATGCTGGGTAACTTTCGGTGCTGGCCCCGGATTCATTTCACCGGCATTATCACCTTCATTTCATTCAGACGCTAAATAACCTAGATGTTGATACAGCGTCGTAAAATAACCCAATAAAATAAAATAAAATTATTATTATTATTATTATTATCATTATTATGTAATCAAGCTTGTATGAGGGTCTTAACCTAGCAATTTTAAGTTCATATAGTTTATAAGTATGATTCTACGGAATAATAAGCTTTGTTCATTTTATTTGAAGTGTTGTATCACTATCAGTGAAGTTATGGTTTACAATGACTGTGAATAGTTTTGATCAATAAAAATTTGTGTATGTGAAATGTGTTCTATAGTGTCACTAAAATGTGTTCTAAAATGCCAGTGAAATATTTTATAGTTCCAGTGCAGTGAATGAGATGAGAGTGAAATGAAAATAGTGATAGGGTATCAATAAAAAAGCACACACACACACACACACACCACCTACCTACCTACCTTCAGCTGTTGAAGTCTGTGACGCGAACTGAGGAAGGGATAATAGTATCCACCCAACTGTACACTTTTATGTCTTTTAGATTAGGATATATTATATAATGTGTTTTATTGTGCCATTTCCATTTTAATATGTGTGTTCTTGTAGAGAGTAGTTGGATGTAATCATAGGTGGGGGAACCTACAAAGGAGGACTTGTTTTGAGTAGAAAGCACGTACGGTCAGAAGACCCGTGCATTGGATTTTAGAGAAAATTATGGTAATATAAAATCTGTATGTATAATATTACTCAATAAATCTATCTATACATCTGTCTGTCTGTCTATCCATCCATCTATCCATCCATCCATCCAATACATACATACATACATACATACATACATACATACATACATACATACATACATACATAAATCATAAAGTTCATAGCAACTATGATACAATAAATCTTTTTCAATTGAAGATCTCCGCGGAAAAAGGAAATATCAGATTCTTGAATTATGTTATATAGGTGGAAAAGTTATTTGAAAGCATTCATTTATAATAATAAATTTTTGCATTCAGTGGTTTAATAAACTTGTGTCTAGTCAAATGGTTCTGCTAGTAAATATAAGACTAATGAAATATGCCCCAGAAATTATTTTCCTTTTTCCTGAAACATGAATTACAGTTTTCTTGGTTACATCCTAATTCCTGGGAGGCTTCAATTGCAACAGCTTTTCCATGAACATTAAGTAAGCCTACAGTATTTTTCCTGAGTTCCGTCTGTTTGCAGAAGTCACTAACAGTGCATGCTATCCAGCCATGAGGAAGTGACCTCTATCACTGGGATTCATTCTGCCTTCCTTGTTTGTACCGATCCTGAACGCTTTAAATGTTTCTACATTTACGACATAGTGTAAAAAATACGAAAACTTGTTCGACGTGGACTCTTGATTTAACATTCTTTTTGTCCACACCTGTGGAGTAACGGTTAGCGAGTCTGGCCGTGAAACCAGGTGGCCCGGGTTCGATTGCCAGTCGGGACAAGTTACCTGGTTGAGTTTTTTTCCGGGGTTTTCCCTCAACCCTATACGAGCAAATGCTGGGTAACTTTCGGTGCTGGATCCCGGACTCATTTCACTGGCATTATCACCATCTCATTCAGACTCTAAATAACCTAAGATGTTGATGAAGCGTCGTAAAATAACCCAATAAAATAAACATTCTTTTTAAAGTTGTTGCTTCTATGGTGGCTTCTTGAGTTTCGAATAAACGAAAAACATTTAACAGTCTATCAAAATACATTCCAGGGAACGTATTGGTTAATCAGTTTATAGCAACACACACAGAGACCGAACATCGATCATGTAATGTCACTGGAATGTGAAGTAGAAACAAGAGACTTGCATTAGTCACGGAAGCAAAACAGGGGTTGATTTCCACATATTAAGGGCAGAGAGATCTGCCAATGCAAGTTTAATTTTTTTACTCGGTTATTTAACGACACTTTATCTCAGTTATTTATCGTCGATGGGATTGGTAATAGCGAGATGAGGCCGAGGAATCGCTATTGATTACCTGACATTCGCCTTACAGTTGGAAAAAACTTCGGAAAAACTCAACCAGGTAATCAGCCCAAGTGGAGAAAGAACCCGCGCCCGGCAAGTTTTAATAATTTATTGGAACGGAGTAGCTGTGCGACAGAGCACCGCTAGCGGAATTCACAGAATTGTTAAGGTTGCACACATAGTGTTCTGCCAAATGACAGGTCTTTTGCTGCAAACCCAGCATTCTCCAGTCTTTCCTATTTACTGCCTTCTTCTTAGTGTCCGCATATGATCCATATATTTTAACGTTTTCTACCACCTGATATCTTCTTCTGCCACGAAATCTTTTCCCGTTCACCATTCCTTCCAGTGCATCCTTCAGTAGGCAGTTTCTTCTCAGCCAGTGACCCAACAAATTCCTTTTTCCCTTCATGATCAGTTTCATCACCACTCTTTCCAACACAGTTTCATTTCTTATTCTGTCTGTCCATTTAACACGCTCCATCCTTCTCCATATCCACATTTCAAATTCTTCTAGTCGCTTCTCTTCACTTTGTCATCATGTCCATGTTACTAATCCATATAATGCTACACTTCTTACAAAGCACTTCACTAGTCTCTTCCTTAGTCATGTTTACAGAGGTCCACAGAAGATGCACTGTTAAGGTTATGAAAATAACTTCTTCTTCTTCTTCTTCTTCTTCTTCTTCTTCTTCTTCTTCTTCTTCTTCTTCTTCTCCAAGCTTGAAGCCTTTTAAGGCTTGTTGCGGCCCCAAATTAGTAGCACTCATTGATTGATCCTCTTTTCTCAGGTCTACCAACGTTTCTCCTCCCTTTAGATATATAAAGCATAATTTGTTTGGGATATCTATCTTCGCCCATTCTCTCTACGTGTTCCAGCCATTTTTTTCTATAATTTAGGCCGTGTCTCAAAGCTACATTTTCAGCTGAAGTGAACTAGATTGTTGACTAAATAGCCGGATGTGACGTCAGAAGTTATGATCCAAAGCTACATAGTGCATAGCAATCAAGTCCCTAGTAGCTAGTCAACGAAAATGCTTGCTTGATTGTTGACTTGTTCACTAAACAAACATGGATACCTCATCTGCAATTGGGGTTATGAAATCTGAAAATGATTTGGAAGTGAAATAATGTAAATATAGTGTAGAATAACTCGTTAACTTTGACATTGTTAGTATTTTCTGTACAATGTTTTAAACATTATTGTAATGTATTAAGCCCTCATCTTTTCAACATAACTCGTAATCAAACTGCATTAGGACACTGCCTTCTTAATTCAGTGCTATACCATGATGTTATGGTTTTTAGAAAAATAGTCTATGAAGAAGGCCATGTTTCAAGCATACATGTCCAAAGCTCCCTAGTGTGTAGTTGCTAGTCACTAGTGTGTAGTATGGACTTGAGCTTTGAGACACGCCCTTACTATCTGTTCATTTACATTATACATTTGTAATTGGTTTCTTATATTTTCATTTCTAAGTCTGTCTCTTCTTGTTACTCCCAGTACCGATCTCAGAAACCTCATCTCTGTTGCCTGTAATCTACTTTTGTGCGAGATCGTGCGTATTTGCTTGGTTTCCGTACAAAACCAATCCGCAGAAAGTCTAAAATTCCACATTCAGTATTCCCAACCTAACACACATAACAATTTCCCTCTTCTTATCGCTTAAGTGACATATTGATTTTACTGCTTTAGGCTTTTAACATATTATTTTTAGAGACGTTCAATATACTAATAATTATAAACTGGCAACTTACCACTGCAATTTCACCTAAATTGCATTGTTAATTATTGTTTTTAAATATTTGCAAAAATTAAGTAAACTCTACAACTCCACTAAAGTTACTGCATTCGTGATGCAAGTAACATTAAGGAAGCCGTGAAAAAATCAACAAGATTCCAGACTCATCATAGACTGGGGGGAAAAAAGACAGACGTATATCACGGCCTGCTGGAGTATAGTAAACACAAAAAACATTTTAAAGCAACAATGTTGAAGATAGATATTTATGTTTGGAAATTTGCCGTCATTGAACAGAAACCAAGATGGAGATTTCATTGCAACTAATTAGAAATTCCTCTCTCAGGTATGTAATAAACGATCTTCGCACAAAATAATGTACGATACACGAGCGGTATGTTTTCTTTCAATTCTCGGAAATTAAAAAAGCCCAACTACGTTTCGCTTTTTCAAACTTTTCCTCGAACTTGAAAACTTCAACATACCGCTCTTGTAACGCATATTACTTTTATCTCTAGATGACATTGTCCATGTCTCACTGCCCTATAGCGCTTCCGGGATTGCCATAGTTTTATAGAACTTTATCATTGTGTCTTTTCTGACTTTTTTCCTCAGTGTCCTCTTAACGGTACCTCACATTCTCGAAAAATTTTCAATTTTGTTTTCTGTATCTACTTCTTTAAGTGTATGATAACGAGCAACCCAGGAACTTAAAATATTTTCTAGACATCACAATAACAAAAGTAGACAACAAACACACATTCAAAGTATACAGAAAACCCACAACAACAACACACACACACACACACACACAACACATCAACCACCCCACACAACACAAACCAGCTGCATTCCGAACAATGGTACACAGACTACTCAACATACCAATGAACCAACAGGATTATAGCGAAGAAATAAATACAATCAAATACATAGGACAAGGAAACGGATACAACCCCAACATAATAGACAACATAATACGTAAGACAAAACAACACCATAAAAAACAGAAGAACACAACACAAACACAAGAACACAAAAAAATTCATCACACTACATACGAAAAAAAACACACACAAAATTGCAACCTCATTCAAGAAATTAAACTACAACATCGCATACAGAACACATAACACTCTACAAAAACATCTCAACACACAAACAACACAAACAAACAAATACAACCACACAGGCGTATACAAACTCAAATGCAACACCTGCAACAACTTCTACATAGGACAGACAAGCAGATCATTTCAAACACGTTACAAAGAACACATCACAGCCATAACAAAATTACAAAACACCTCCACATATGCAAAACACATCACAAATGCCAACCACACCTACAGAGACATCAATACAGACATGGAAATACTGCACATCCAACCGAAAAGCCAGAAACTCAACAACTAGAACAATACGAAATATACAGACACATGAAAACACACCCCAACGATATTCTCAACACACAACTCAATTTCAAAACACATACTCTCTTTGACTCTACACTACGAACGCAACCTCACAGGAAACAAGAGGCGCCAAGACCTACAACGACCAGTTCCGAAGATGACCGAAAATAGGTCGAAACATGTTAACAAGGTACGTTAATAATATTTATGCTCGACCATGCCGAAATGTAGTAATTATACACCTGGTAGCAGTCCTTTAATGCATGTCATTAAAGTACACCTACTCATTAAAGTACAGGTGTTTTCAGCCAATGACAACTCAGCTTACAGGTGTTCAGCCAATAACAAGTCAGCTTTGTACCGTTATAAAACCGCAAGTATCGATTATTCTCGGATATGCAATCGAAAGACAATTAGCGAAAAGTCACGGAGGCTGGAAATCCAATACTGTCGCAGAAGGTTATGTTCTGTTACTGTAATAATTAGCGTTAATTGTAAATAATATTCAAATAAATTCAATTTGTCATCTCGTTTTTCAATTTCGAATTCAATAATCAAGGTTATACCAAGTTTAACGGGATTACACAAGGTCAATGACATTATTGTTCCTCGGAAAAAATCAATACTTTCGCGTCTGCGCACATCTCACAATTCACGACCTAGAACAAGGTCACTTCCGATCTTGTCAGATACAAATAATAAAATAATAAAATAAAATAAAATCTGAATAATTTGAAGTTAGAAATATGGTCGAGCATAAAAAGTCGTATGAAACTCGCCTATAATGGTAATTAAGAAGCTCGTATGAAAATTATGAAACTCGCTTGCGCTCGTTTCATAAACATCCATACTCGCTTCTTAATTACTATCATTATAGGCTCGTTGCATAATGTACTATTAACACAAGAAAGTTAATATCATACAAATTCTGAAGTGATACAGTGTTAAAAGTTGTGTAATCAAGATGTATAAACTTAAATTTATTTACTTGTTCTATTGGCATATTATTTAGTACAAATTTACATCTTATAGGTTGAAGCCCCTGAAATGCCATCGCTTTACTTTTACTTATGGAGATGTCAAAATTATAATTCTGTATTTTTGTGGAGTTCAAACAAAGCTCTCTGCATCGTATCTTCATTATCCGATATTATGACCTGATCATCGGCATATAAGACTGTTATTATAAAGTTGTTTGTATCGTGGTTGTTTGAAACTAAATGTGTGAAATATTAATTGTAAGACCACTGAAGAAAATTATTTCAGCTTATCTGTATAAATATTTGAACACAGCCTCTGTATTTAAATGGACTTTTTTATTTTTACTATCTTCAGATTTACTTAAATGGCTCACTCAACCCATAATGTTATTTCCTAAGGACGACTTGTACTTAAGCCCAATTACAAAGCGCTGAAGGTTCACGTTTTTCATTAGCGTCATCCCTCGCAGCAGCAACTATCTCTTCAGCGCCGCTTTTACCTTAATTTCCACTCCTCACGTAAAGCTGAAGGGCCGTCATAAAGTTAAACGTCGCAGTTTCATCGGCTTTGAACGACGAGAAAGAGAAACAGAGGGGCAATGAAGTGGGGACTTTAGAGGGAAGCTAAACAGCAGTGAACCCTGCCCGACAATATCTGAAGCAAACTGCGTGCAACTTGTCGGCTTCGAATCCCCGTCTTTTTTTGCAATCCATCAGCGAAATGACGATCATGATCATCATTGCTTTCCGACATCACTTTAGTGCAGATTGTGAGCACACATGGGTCATTCACAACAGCTACATACTGTGGTTACGTAGTTGATAGCATAGGAAAGAAAAAGAAAAATCGCATGCTCAATTTCTACCGAAAGGCCATAAATCTTAACTTTAATCCCGGGTTACTATTCCAAGTCCCCTGCATTTATTTGTACAAATGTTGCCACTAAGTCAGGCGAATCCACCGCTGTGGAGTAACGGTTAGCTTGCTTGACCGTGAAACGAGAGAACCCGGGTTCAAATCTTTGGGTTTTTTCCGAGATTTTCCCTCAACCACCTGAAGCAGAACTGCTGTGTAAATTACGGCCTCGGACTCATTTCGTCTTCACTAGCATCATTTCATTAATCATCTGTAATAGTTACAGGTTCACCAGGAAGACGTGGCGGATGTCTACAGGTGGCATCTGTCTGCGGGAGCTTCACATACCCCAGAGAAGCCGCAGGGGCTTAGTAAGTGTAAATTTTCCACCAATTTTGGAAAAAATAGCTTTAACACAGATTTGATTATGTAAAGGTTTACAATTGATCAATTATGTCAGATCGCAATTTTGGCGCTTGGATCACTTTTGATAATCACCGTCCAAATGTTCGTCTTTTTATGTATTGAGATCAGTTTTTGTAATTCCACCCCAACCAATAATGTCATTGAATACCAGACTGAGGAAGAGGTAAATAAATACTTACTACTTACTGGCTTTTAAGGAACCCGGAGGTTCATTGCCGCCCTCACATAAGCCCGCCATTGGTCCCTATTCTGAGCAAAATTAATCCAATCTCTATCATCATATCCCACCTCCCTCAAATCCATTTTAATATTATCTTCCCATCTACGTCTCGACCTCTCCAAAGGTCTTTTTCCCTCCGGCTTCCCAACTAACACTCTATATGCATTTCTGGATTCGCCCATACGTGCTACATGCCCTGCCCATCTCAAACGTCTGGATTTAATGTTCCTAATTATGTCAGGTGAAGAATACAATGCGTGCAGTTCTGTGTTGTGTAACTTTCTCCATTCTCCTGTAACTTCATCCCTCTTAGCCCCAAATATTTCTCTAAGCACCTTATTCTCTAACACCCTTAACCTATGTTCCTCTCTCAAAGTGAGAGTCCAAGTTTCACAACCATGAAGAACAATCGGTAATATAGGGAGACTCGGGTAGTATCGGACATCGGGTAATATCGGGCAGTGAGTTTCTTTCTTCTACCACACGATGATATTACCTGATTGACATGGTTACATTTCTGTGACGTCGCATAGAGAAACGTAACCATGTCATTCAGGTACTACCATATGGTGCTAGATGAAAGAAACGCACTGTCCGATACTACCCGATGTCCGATACTACCCGACTCTCCCTAACTGTTTTATAAATTCTAACTTTCAGATTGTTTGACAACAGACTGGATGATAAAAGCTTCTGAATCGAATAATAACAGGCATTTCCCATATTTATTCTTTGTTTAATTTCTTCCCGAGTATCGTTTATATTTGTTACTGTTGCTCCCAGGTATTTGAATTCTTTCACCTCTTCAAAGGATAAATTTCCAATTTTTATATTTCCATTTCGTAGAATATTCTGGTCACGAGACATAATCATATACTTTGTCTTTTCGGGATTTACTTCCAAACCTATTTCTTTACTTGCTTCAAGTAAAATTCCCGTATTAGCGGTAAATAAATATTAAGGAAAACTGTAATGGGTAAGCAGGACTGAAGACTAACAAATTTATAAACTGCTTTTACGAAGCCTGTTACAAAGATAAGTAATGTGGCAAGACCATTATAAATTCTTATCAATAATTTTACCAATTTATTTCACATACATTTCTCTTTCAATGTCAAACATTTACAAGCATTGGAATCTAAACGATTAGCGTATCTTCCTCACAGATTTTTAAATTGTGAACGCAGGCAGTTGTTAACGGAATAGGAACCAAGATTGATTAGGAAATATATGATGCAAAGCAGTTGAAATGAAGGAATTTCACAATCTCATCTTCGATAATAATCTAAATTGGAATTTTCAAGTTAAGAAACGATAAAAAAATCTGTTCTCCATTCACTGTTTGAGTCGCTTAAGAAACTTCTTGCCCCAGCAACTAAAACTTACCCTAATACAAACCCTAGTAATGCCGCACTTCGATTATTGTGACTTTTGTTAAGTGACCTAAGTTCTGAACTGTCAGTCAAGTTACAGTTCAGAATATGTGCGTCAGATACGTGTGCAACATCCGACGATATGATCACATATCACCGTCCTTCGCAAGTCTCTCGTGGCTCCGACTTAAAGAACATAGAACTTTACACGCTTTGTCTTTACTCTTTCGAATTCTGCACACCTCAACACCAAATTACCTTCCGTCTCATTTCTCTTATCTATACTCTAACCACGACGTAAATACCAGATCACTTATCTGTGGCACGCTAAGTATACCTCTTCATAGAACATCTCGTTATTCATCATCTTTTACAGTATCCACCTCGCGACAATGGAATTCCTTGTCACAAAGTATTAGGGGTTGCAAGACAATAAGCACTTTTAAAAAACAGCTTAAAAGATAACCTTCTTATTGTTTCACTCCAATCATACTGACTTAAACTATCATCGTCTACATTGTTACTCCTTCCTTTAGACATGCATTCAAAATTGCCTGATAATAATCTCTTTCTATTATCTAAGATTATTTGAAATATATTAAAATTCTATGTATTTTAGCTTAATTCTGCTACATAGTTTGTATTTCAGTGTTTAATTAATAGTTCATAGTATTTTGTTGTTTAATTCGTAAATAACTCTTGTATACATGTAAATCATATCTAAATCAAATTGTTGAATTCTTTGTAAGTTCATACATATGTCTGTATATTATGCAAATCTAGTCTTTCAGGTAAAGCTTCCTGTAAAGCAGATTTGAATAATTTCAAGGGAAAAATTGTTCCGGGGCCGGGTATCGATCCCGGGACCTCTGGTTGAACGTACCAGCGCTCTGCCAACTGAGCTACCCGGGAACTCCACCCGACACCGTTTTTGCTGGTTGAGTGGAAGAGAAGGCCTTACGGCCTTAACTCTGCCAGCTAAAATAAATCATTATTACTATTATTAATAATATTATTATTATTAATATTATTATTATTATTATTATTATTATTATTATTATTATTATTATTATTATTATTATTATTATTATTATTATTATTGGGAGTATAAGGGTACAGTACATCAGTTATTCATAGATTTCAAAAAGGCATATGACTCGGATAAGAGGGAAGTATTATATGATATTCTTATTGAATTTGGTATTCCCAAGAAACTAGTTCGATTAATTAAAATGTGTCTCAGTGAAACATACAGCAGAGTTCGTATAGGTCAGTTTCTATCTGATGCTTTTCCGATTCACTGCGGGCTAAAACAGGGAGATGCACTATCACCTTTACTTTTTAACTTCGCTCTAGAATATTCCATTAGGAAAGTTCAGGATAACAGGCAGGGTTTGGAATTCAACTGGTTACATCAGCTTCTTGTCTATGCAGATGACGTGAATATGTTAGGAGAAAATCCACAAACGATTAGGGAAAACTCGGAAATTTTACTTGAAGCAAGTAAAGCGATCGGTTTGAAGTAAATCCCGAAAAGACAAAGTATATGATTGTGTCTCGTGACCAGAATATTGTACGAAATGGAAATATAAAAATTGGAGATTTATCGTTCGAAGAGGTGGAAAAATTCAAATATCTTGGAGCAACAGTAACAAATATAAATGACACTCGGGAGGAAATTAAACGCAGAATAAATATGGGAAATGCGTGTTATTATTCGGTTGAGAAGCTCTTATCATCCAATCTGCAGTCCAAAAATCTGAAAGTTAGAATTTATAAAACAGTTATATTACTGGTTCTTCTGTATGGTTGTGAAACTTGGACTCTCACTCTGAGAGAGGAACATAGCTTAAGGGTGTTTGAGAATAAGGCTCTTAGGAAAATATTTGGGGCTAAGCGGGATGATGTTACAGGAGAATGGAGAAAGTTACACAACACAGAACTGCACGCATTGTATTCTTCACCTGACATAATTAGGAACATAAAATCCAGACGTTTGAGATGGGCAGGGCATGTAGCACGTATGGGCGAATCCAGAAATGCATATAGAGTGTTAGTTGGGAGACCAGAGGGAAAAAGACCTTTAGGGAGGCCGAGGCGTAGATGGGAGGCTAATATTAAAATGGATTTGAGGGAGGTGGGGTATGATGATAGAGACTGGATTAATCTTGCACAGGATAGGGACCGATGGCGGGCTTATGTGAGGGCGGCAATGAACCTTCGGGTTCTTTAAAAGCCATTTGTTGTATTATTATTATTATTATTATTATTATTATTATTATTATTATTCTGCTCTCAGTCGTCAACCAGTCACATCTGCGGCAATCCAAAGAGTGGGATATCTTTTCCTCACAACATTTTCATTTACACTTTTTGCAGCTCCCGTCCTCATTTAGAGCGGCGCGGCGCTTGGAATTACAAATGGAGCGCTGGACGCAATGTGTGTGGCGTGCTTTACGTCAACTTCAACATTAACGCAACTGGAATCATGAGACGAAAAAAGCCACAAAACATCCGTCTGAAAGGCCTCGCTGTTTTTGGCAAGTAGATTTCTTCTAAATACACATTTCATTCCAGACAAGACAATCCCTTTCGTTCCCCAGACGGCCATACCTCACTCCCATCACGCGGAACATTGTAAAAGAAAGAAAGAGGTTGAAGGATAAAAAAATTCAACAAATATATATTATGGGTGGGGGGAGCGCATTGCATGATGAATCGTGGAGGACTGGAGGAGCAAGAAGAATGACCGGGTGCCTCAGACAAGATTAAATTCTGTAGTAGCCCCACTCCACGCTACTAACCCCTCGAGTACCACCCTCGCCCACTAGACCAGCATCTCCCCAGTGTTTCAGCTGCTAAATTAACCCCCGACCAGCTGCCAGCTCGGGGAGAAGTCAGCGCAGCGCTGCGCTGAGCTGCAGGAATTGCTGATCGTCGAATGGGCGAAGAAAGAAACAGTGACATGGTCCATGGTAGCCTGGACTCGGCTACTACATGGCATTACATGAAGCCCTATTTTAACTTATATTTCACTTTAAATATGCAGCAAATATTCTTCTATATCCAGTCCTGACCAACCCTTGGCTGAGCTAATCAAACACACAGTACACGGAGTTGGCAACCTGCGGAGAGACTCTCCTCCTACCGCAACACCAGCACGCGGTGAGACTCTCAAGACAAGGAGGGCATGACGATGACATTCTACAGCTAGCCTAAAACACCAATGAACTAAGAACTTCAGAACGACTACCGAAGTCCTTCTTGTAAATGTACAGTACATAAATATATACAGGAACATGTGGAAGTGCTTTGAATGAAAGCAAAACCTTGAGAGATGTAGTACATGTTGCGAAAAACCGTACTGCTCTTCGTCGTGTAATTTCTGAGGAATGATTATTTATAATGGAATTGGAACTAAATATGGGAAATGCGTGTTATTATTCGGTTGAGAAGCTTTTATCATCTAGTTTTCTGTCAAAAAATCTGAAAGTTAGAATTTATAAAACAGTTATGTTACCGGTTGTTCTGTATGGTTGTGAAACTTGGACTCTCACTCTGAGAGAGAAACATAGGTTAAGGGTATTTGAGAATAAGGTGCTTAGGAAAATATTTGGGGCTAAGCGGGATGAAGTTACAGGAGAATGGAGAAAGTTACACAACGCAGAGCTGCACGCATTGTATTCTTCACCTGACATAATTAGGAACATTAAATCCAGACGTTTGAGATGGGCAGGGCATGTAGCACGTATGGACGAATCCAGAAATGCATATAGAGTGTTAGTCGGGAGACCGGAGGGAAAAAGACCTTTGGGGAGGCCGAGACGTAGATGGGAGGATAATATTAAAATGGATTTGAGGGTGGTGGGATATGATGAAAGAGACTGGATTAATCTTGCCCAGGATAGGGACCGATGGCGGGCTTATGTGAGGGCGGCAATGAACCTTCGGGTTCCTTAAAAGCCATTTGTAAGTAAGTAATTGGAACTGTATGAATACGGTGTATATATATATATATATATATATATATATATATAATATATATATATACATATATATATATTTTCCATTTCAAGTTTCGCTTCAAGCAGGATGTCCAGAAATTTCACATTTGTTGGAAAACAATTGGGAAGTTTCTGATATTAAATCTTCATTGATTTGTTACACGTAAAATAAACGCTTCTGATCTTGTATCACATTTGTTTTTGTAAAATTCAGAGGTCTGCATAGGAAGTTTTCGCTCGAGCGCCAAGTAGTTCATAGCTTAATCCGATAGATAGCGCACATGCATGATGGGTAAAATTGTCACGAGCGATAAATCCTCGAACAGTATAAGCCGAGCGTTAGACATTCGTTCTTGTTATAGTGATGAACTCTTTAGTAACATCATAGATGTTTATCGTTTCAAAACTTTGCAGTGTTTAACTAACCTCTCCATAGTACAACTACAAAACTTGCTTTAAAATGTAATATAAATGTTGTAGGTGATTTTGTTTTTGCCACATCTGATAGATGTTATTGGATGTAAATGTAATTATTATAAACGGAGAACACAATCACGATAATGCAAGAACTGTATCAAGTTTTCTAGGAATAATAATAATAATAATAATAATAATAATAATAATAATAATAATAATAATAATAACAATAATAATAACAATAATAATAATAACAATAATAATGTCTAATAATTTTAGTGTAGTCTATCAATCTTTGCGTCTGTAACAGTTGTGCAGCATGATTATTCGTTTTATTATATTTTCTGTGACGTTATCTCTGTACTAATATTGTTATTAATCTACTGCTACATCAATGATATTTTGTAAAACGTTTCTACATTGTAGCAGTATATAGGCGGAACACTATGTATGGACCTATCATATTTTATATGTGGTAAATCAAATATTGAATAATTATTAATTATCGAAATTTTTCATACTATTTTGTTTGAAGAGTCCACTACAAGAATGAAGGATGTCACTTTCTTGTCGAAAATGAACCAAGACTGTCAATGCATAGCTTAAGACATATAGAATGTACATAGAGAGTTATATGGCATTAACACTGATAGTCATTGCCCAGTAATGATCGGAAAATCACATTTAAGCTTTGAGCGCTAAGTATTTCAAACTTTCAATTGCTTCTCCTGCAAAATGTATTCCAAATGACATCCATCATTCTTGCAGTGGACTATTCATTTATAACTTCATGTTCCTGTTTTGATACGTTCCATTGACTGTTCCATTAAAGTTTGTCATAAACGCAGAAAATAAAGCCTTATTTTTACCGTGTGAGCAAAACATGTGTATCTTATCTGTCGCCTTACATACAAGATAAGACATGACGGTGAGATGACCTTGTACTGTACTTGTATTCATTACGAGCGTATCACGACCGATCTTATTATCTCACTCGAGGGTGCGACACTCGACCGAGTTCAAGCGAGCGATTTAACTCCAATGCAGCACTCTGGTAAAATTGTACTTGCATGGGAAATGATAAGGAATGCAGTAATTCACTTTTAAACTAAGATAAGTTTTACTATAAAATGTAATTATATAAGTTACGGCTTTAGATTACTTTTTTTTTTCGTTGTCAAAGTTATCTATGTAGAGGTCGCTTGGAGTGCAAGGTTTCTGAATGTGGCCGTATGCTTAGAACCTTAGCACGAAAGCTAATTTAACCTACCCCGGTGATATAGACCAAGCCTTTGATAATCCCAACACCTGTGTATTCTCAAAGTGTCACTCTAGTCAAGGCGGGACAATTAATACCTTGAAACCAAAGTGTCATTAAATAGAAATTAAATATGTACGTCAAAGGATATAACGGAAAGTCTTTATGCTTTATCACCGACCGTTAAAAATTAAACCAGCCTCCATCTCACGCGAAGCCCGGCGTTGCTAAGCACGGTACAAAGGGACCTTTAATTTTAATTTCGCATCTACTTCGCCCCGGCTAAGTTGGCTCCATTTTGTATTTATTACGCCGATGCTTGTCAGTTATTAATGAACAGGGTTATAGCAAAAGTGGACTCTCACAAACCGCCTAGCGAATTTAACTTCACACAACTTCATCTTCAAACTGCTGCGTTGCAATATGTAAAACATTTATTCCACAGGGCTTACATTTCACCTTCTATAACCGTGTGCCATGAACGAAAAGGTTTTCAGATAATGAGAAAAAAAAAATCCTCCGAGATTTTGATGGGAAATGTATTTGCATGGATCAAGGAAAGTCTATGATCTCTTTGGCGAGTATATCGTTCAATTTGTATGTATAAAATTATGTATGCATTCGTACGACACGCCTGAGGTCTGTGCAAAACCATTAACAGTTACTGAACTTTGGCATATTTCAGAATAAAATTATGTTATGTTCATACCAACTTCTTAAAATCTTGCATATTCCAATCTTTGCGTTGTAACGGCTAACTTTGATGTCTGTGCTATGTTAACAATATTACTGAAGTTCGAGATCTTGTCTTGTCATCAATAGTTACTGAACATTAATTCAAGACTTGCGACAGGAGAATGTAAACAAAAACGTCTCATCAGATACGTTTCGATCAAATTACTGTAGGCATACGTAAAACTTAACACATTAGCCAACATTAATGTAAACTTAATTTCTTTTTAAATTAATTTAGTTTTAATTTATTCATAGATAATAACTTAAGTCGAGATTAAGTTACATAATGTGTATTAGTAACAATGTTATTTTGAGTTGCCATGAAATGTAAAGGAATATTTAATGGAAATACTTTTTTGTTTTATAGGTTATACGAATACACATTCTTTAGTATTTTGTAATTATGTATTTTTATTTTTTTTTAATTTTATTGGGTTATTTTACGACGCTGTATCAACATCACAGGTTATTTAGCGTCTGCATGATATGAAGGTAATAATGCCGGTGAAATGAGTCGGGGTCCAGCACCGAAAGTTACCCAGCATTTGCTCGTATTGGGTTGAGGGAAAACCCCGGAAAAACCTCAACCAGGTAACTTGCCCCGACCGGGAATCGAACCCGGGCCACCTGGTTTCGCGGCCAGACGCGCTGACCGTTACTCCACAGGTGTGGACTGTAATTATGTAAAAGCAAAGAATTAACAGATACTGAGAATGTTAAAGAAGTTCCATGATATTTTTTGGGGGGTTATTTTACGACGCTGTATCAACATCTAGGTTATTTAGCATCTGAATGAAATGAAGGTGATAATGCCGGTGAAATGAATCCGGAGTCCAGCACCGAAAGTTACCCAGCATTTGCTCGTATTGAGTTGAGGGAAAACCTCGGAAAAAACCTCAACCAGGTAACTTGCCCCGACCGGGATTCGAACCCGGGCCACCTGGTTTCGCAGCCAGACGCGCTGACCGTTACTCCACAGGTGTGGACTGTAATTATGTAAAAGCAAAGAATTAACAGATACTGAGAATGCTAGATACGTAAGTACAATGATATTAAATTTATAGTTAAAGAGGTTATAGAGTAATAAAGAATGTTAAAAACCAAACAATTTGCGTAATTAATTCATGGAATATTTTACGTTTTAATTTACAGTAATTTGAATGAGATGTATCTGATGAGACGTTTTTGTTTACATTCTCCTCTCACAAATCTTGCGGAGTGGATGACTGGAGCTGCACTCATCCCCGATGTGGGCCAATGACCTCAAAGAGCACTGATCCTCATTGCAGCGTTGCAAAAACTTATTGGACAAAACTTTTCGTATTGACTTTAAAATTATTTATTTATTTAAAAACATATTAAGGCCAAAACTTCTTCCATCCTACCAGACCTGACTTTATCTATTACCTCTGTGAGTTATTATTAATATTATTATTATTGTATCTCCAATTATTATTTTACATATGTATGCTAGGGCTATAGTTTTACACAAAAATGGATAAGCTTGAAGACAAATGAAAAAGAAAAAATAAATTAGCTTGCACAATGTAAACAAAACATAAACAATCCGTAATTTAGATATTGTGATTGCAAAGCAAACACCAGGCATCAATTTCAGACATACAGAAAACAGTTACAACACACATACGTAACATTTCTTAAAAGCCGTTCTCTATAACACAAATATGCAGCTTTCCATACCATACATCATGAATTATTAATACACAATCAAACTATAATTAAGACATTGCGACGACATCAAGCATCCCATAACTATGATTCACATACATAACAAATCAAGCATCCGCTACAACACATACACTTCAACATAGTAACCACAATTTTAAAAGTTACAAATTTGGCTCCAAGAAGAATAAATGGGACACTGTTACAAAATACTATTATTTTCTACAAGGTTTTAAACACATCTGTAATAAATCTGTGAAATTCCTTTAAGCAACATTGCTTCAGAAGAACTTTTGTTATTGGTGGTGAGAAAGTTGTATCGCACATGCTAGGATGGGTTTCTAGCCGGTATCTCTTGCGTTCTTGTAGCGGCCACTCGAATAACAGGTGGTCGACTGTTTGTGTGGGGTGTTCACAGGGACATGAAGAGCCGTTTGGGTTGTCAATTTTGAAACGTTCAAAATATGAATTAAATTTTGTGCGAGATCGTGCGTATTTGCTTGTTTTCCGCGCAGAACCAATACGCGGTAAGTGTGAAATACCACATTCAGTATTCCCAACGTAACACACATAACAATTCCCCTCTTCTTACCGCTTAAGCGCGACATTCATTTTACTGCTTTAGGCTTTTAACATATTATTTTTAGAGACGTTTAACATAGTAATAATTATAAATTGGAAACTTACCACTGCAATTTCACCTAAATTGCAATGTTAATTATTGTTTTTAAATATTTTCAAAAATTAAGTAAACTCTACTACTCCACGAAACTTATTGCATTCCTCATACAAGTAACATTAAGGAAACCGTGAAAAAATCAACGAGATTCCAGATGCCGATGTTATTACTGCAATATGTTATATAAATAATATTGTTAAAATATTAAAATTAAAAATAAATCATTACATAACCTTACCGTTTGTTTTAAGTTCGCATTTATAGACTGGGGGAAAAAAAAGACAGACGTATATCACGGCCTGCTGGAGTATAGTAAACACAGAAAACATTTTACAGCAACAATGTTGAAGAAAGATATTTTGGTGTTCCGAAGTTGGCGTCATTAAACAGAAATCAACATGGAGATTTCATCGCAACTAATTAGAAATTCGTCTTTCAGTTATGTAATAAATGATCTTCGCACAAAATAATGTACGATACACGAGCGGTATGTTTATTTCATGTTCTCGGAAATTAAAAAAGCTCAACTACGTTTCGCTTTTTCAATATTTTCCTCGACCATGAAAACGTCAACGTAACGTATATTACTATTCCGTGTCCAGTCATAAATTGCGTGGATATGTAAGATGGTTCATAATTCTTTACGGTTAGTCTATCTTTAACTGTGGGAAAATATAGTGATTTTGTGATTTGGCCATTTGTACTACATAACCACATTGCATTCCATTCATTTAACATGCCCACCTTCATTTGCATTTTAACGTAAGAGAGGGGTTGTTTAGAATATGTGTGTTCTGTTTCCGAAATTTCGGCCATCTTGGCTAGATGATCTGCTCTTTCATTTCCTGCGTTCCCTACATGACCACGTACCCAATCGAAACAAACATGTTGCTTACATAGTAACAAAGTTTCCCTAATACCAACCGCAATTGGATTGAGGTTATATTTATCGTCTCTGTGAGTTAATTAATAGCATGAATACAAGACAACATCGGCATTAGTTTCTGTGCACTGTACATACATTCTAAGACATTTGCTGTAGCAATACAGTCATGGAATTAATTCGCGGTTCCTCAGACCGATAGCGCGCGCACAGCTGTAGACTTTAACACACGAGCCGGCATCTTCTCATCAGCAGCAATAATCTTCGAACCCGACTCCTCGTGATGGATGTTAAGATTTATATCTGAGCGCCACTTCTTCCTGTCTCCGCGTCAACATCACAGAGATTAAATTTAGACTATAAAACCGCGAGCAAATTAGAACTCTCCACTCGTCAGATACATTGCAATGTTTGTAAACTTATACTGCTAGCTGAATAAGGGAGACAAAGATTGGGGATGCAGCCAGAAGTAAGTAACCCCTCGTGTCTGAGCAATTGTCTGTAATAGGTAGAGCCCGGATTCTTATGTAATTCTTATTCTTATTAGAAAAATTCAAAACTTTCAGAACACCGGGATTTGACACCCGGGTTTTAATTGTCATGTTCTCGCTAAATTGAATATGCCTCTTAAACCACTAAGCCACGCCGGAGAGTAATCAAATTTAAAACATTCAAAAACGATTCCTAGATATCTGTATTTTAGAAGATACCATTGTTCAGCCATCATAACAAAAGTACAACAATCTTCTTGCATGCATTTAATTTAATGTCACTTGCCAGTCGTAGATTACTTGCTGAGCAGCTTTTATTGTATAAAATATTCAACGGTCTACTGGATAATTGCGAAATATTATCACAAATCCAGATTAACGCTAGAACATCACATTTAAGAAATCGTCAATTGTTATATTATAAAAACCAAACACTTCATCATATAAAAATTCACCAGTGTTAAAAATGTGTTCAAATTTCAATGAATTATGTAAAATATGGGATCTAGATTTCTGCATTTCTTACATGGAATACAAACATTTTCTTATTAATATCCTGAAGGTAGTTGATTTTATATAATATTCTATTTGACTGTAATTTGCCAATTATAGCTACAGGGCATTTTTTTGGCTATGATATCTATAGGGAACTATTTTTCATTTATTTTGTTTTGTATTTTTCATTTATATCTGCATCTGATTCTTAATTAGGTAGTTTCTATTTGTCTGGATTTTTTCGGCATTTGGCATTTTAGTATTTGCTTGTATCTGTTTCATCTCAGTTATCTATGTTTTTTTTTGTAAACTGAAATCCGTACTTCTATTGCCTTGGGGCGCCGGCAAAAATAAATAAATAAATAAATAAATAAATAAATAAATAAATAAATAAATAAATAAATAAACAGATAAAAGATAAATAAATAAATAAATAAACAGATAAATAAATAAATAAGTAGATAAATAAATAAGTAAATAAAAAATAAATAACCCATACCTTAAATATTAGTAAAATTGTCATTTTTGTACATATCTAGGCAATTATTGAAGTTCAGTATTTTTATTTATTTTTTTATTTTTTTAGAATTATTGAAAAACATATGTTTAACGTCAGAACCATTACCCGCCGACTTTGTTCTCACCAGGGAAAGGATTTTTTAAATCATATTTCTTATAAAGCTAATATAATTTAATTTGCATTATCTTTATGTTTCACAATTTGGTTCACCTACTTTTATTTTCCATATTTTTCCATATTTTAGAGTTTAGTATATTTTCAAATTTAAAATATTTCATATAAAACGATTAGGTTTCAATAAAACAAAACAAGATATCTTTTAAAAATACATTTCAACAAGAAGATTTAAACCATTGTTCAGCTTTAACATCCATAAAAAATTTCAACAATACAACAAAACTTAATTTAATTTAAAATTTTTAATTTAATGTCACAGTTAAATGCCAGTCGTAGAGGTTCAGTTTTGTAAATCATACTATAAAGACTTTTATTGTATAAAATCAATTTAAAATCAAAACTAACGGTCTACATTTCAGAATTTAAAGAAGATGGTTTATCAACTGACAATAAAATATTATTTTGTAATGTCAGTTGTTATCATTACAAAAAGTTCCTGGTGCAACAACACATTACAACTAGTAAACATCAGGCCAACAAACAACTAAATTCCAAGCAGAGACAATTGTATAAACAACCAAAACATCGAATTCATCTGAGTTTAACATCGACCTGTGCCGTTCTTCATCTCTGTGTTAAAAATGTCTTCAAATTTCAATGAAAAATATACTCAAATACAATCCCGGATGAGATCTAGGAAGATCCATCCATCTACATTGAGACAATACAGAAGATGGAATACAAACAATTTTCTTATTAATATACAAAGAAGGTAGTTGATTTTATATAATATTGAACTATTTTTTACATTGTGATTTGCCAATTATAGCAATAACAAAATTTTAAACTTTTTGGCTATGATATCTATATGGCCAATTATTATTTATTTTGATAATGTGTTATTCTTTATTAGCGATGCTGCCCCTTATATGGTCAAAGCTTTATCATTTATATCTAAATTGTATCTCATTTTAATTATGTAGTTTCATTTGTCTGGTTCAATTTCCCTTTTTTTGATTTTCAGTGAAAAAGTTTTCTCATTTTCCATTTTAATTTGTATTTACGCAATTTTATCTAGATTTCATCTCAGTTGAATTTTCATAGTTATCTATGTTCTCCTTTTTTTGTAAACGAATGATCTGTACTGTCTATTGTAAGTGTGAAGGACTTAGCTCACATTCAGCATACATTTTATGCATCATAAAAAATAAATAAATAAATAAATAAATAAATAATAAATAAATAAACAATAAATAGATAAATAAATAAATAAACAAAAGATAAATAAATAAATAAGTAGATAAATAAATAAGTAAATCCCCAGCAGAATTGTCAAATGAAATACCAGTTACATTCTTTGACATACGCTCTTTTAAATATTATGACAATAAAGATTCACTTAACTTGAAAGAAATGTTTTTGTACATATGGTAACAGACAATAAAAATTGTGTTTTGTTGAAACAGTATTTTTTCCATTATTTTTTTGTTTTTTTTTAAAATGTAAATTATTGTCATTTTTTTTAATTTTAAGTCCATATTTAATTCCATATTTTGTCATATTTAATTCCATATTTTGGTAAAATAACTACATATATATTTACATATTTCATATATTTTTAGTCCATATAGGGCCGTTCCCTGGTTCTCACTATAGTACACGATGCTTGTAAAGGAGGGCCCGGAACTGACGTTATGTTTTGTTCACAACTAGTATAGAAAATAGTCTACTTCAAATTCTAAAGCTGGCTATAGAGAATAGTTCTTTTATGAATAAAAAAATAAACATAAAACTAGCAACTCCTTGTCTGTAAAACATAGTACTTCGGAGTGCCTGAACTCTATACATTTGCACTAATGCTTTCTCAGAATCTGGGATGGTTAGGTGCGCCGGTCATTTAACTTCGTTACAAATTGAAAGTAGGCTATTAGCGAGGGGTTTGGTCGGGTGTCAGGTAAATCAAAATACCATTATGTATGCCATACAAAAATACTTTTCTATGAAATCTCAAGGCACAAGAAAAATCATAAATTATGGCAGAGACAAGTTGTATTAAAGTATATTTTGTTCAGTTGCATTATGAATACAAACAAAACAAAAAATGAACTCCATGTAAAGCATCATAAACACTTAATTAAACAAAATTTGCAAACTATACTATGGGGTATAAATGCCAATCACTTTCCAGGCTGCATTCTCCCACTTAAACTGACCAGTTAAATTGTGAATTTAATGCATTAATAAATAGTGATTTTAAATTATATATTTTACCAATACTACATAATTAATTACATATTTCTCCAATATTTACTACATTTTTATATACATATTTCGCACTTTCATATTACATAAAAATCCGGGGTCTAGTTATAGGGGAACAACTTACGAAACTCCGTTGGTCTGCGCATGCGTCACTCCTTCCTAATTGTCAGCCAATAGTAGCGCGTACTAATAGCAGTGATGCATTAGATGACTTGTCAATCAGTAGCGACAATGGTTCAGATTAATGGAGGGAAACTCCAGACTCAGCCTTCAGCACAGCGGTAAGGTTTAGTAACCTCCTACAACGGAGTTTTGTCATTTGTAAGCCTTTAACTATAGAATTGAACTAATGTATCACTGGCAGAAAATAATAAAAATATATTTCATTAAAGTACATAAATAGGCCTAAACGAGAAACTTCTGTTTGTGTATTTTGAAATAGAAATTATGAAATTTCCTACTTAAAATGAATGAACATTTTCAGCTGCCTCAAGGAGGTTTCTGTCCAAGCTTGTGACATTCTAATAGTATTATTTATGAAAATAAAATTTGAATCACAAAGTAAATCAAAACAGATTAAAAGAGACAGAAATTAAATTTTAAGTGAAATTAAAAGTTCCACAAAACTAGATAACATGAACAAAATAATCAGACACCGAATGAAGTTAAATACGGTTCACAAGGAATAGTAAATATTTAGGGGTAGTAGTTTGGACTATTCTGAGTAAAATGTTCATACTATAAACATGTATCAAATGTTGAATGGTTCTTGGATATCAGCTGTTCAAATTTGCCCATTTATTTTCATTTAATTTGATAACAGACAATAATAAATAATAATAGTAATACTAATAATAATAATAATAATAATAATAAATAATTACTATTATTATCATCGTCATCATCATCATTGCGTATAAAGTGTAAATTAAAATTAAGGTGACATTTGACATTTAATTTTTTTTAAGATGACATGTATTTATTTAGCCTTACGAGTTAGTCCCTTGGTTTGAATTGTAAATTATTTAAAAATAGCGTGTAAGAGGGTCTTAGACTAGAAATGTTTAACTTAAATGTAGTTCTGTTTATAAGTATGCATAAGGGTGTATTTGTCTTATTTGAACTGTTGTATCAGTGAAGCGTGGTGAGTCAGTGAAGTTATGGTTTTACAGTGCAGTGAATAGTTCCGATCAGTGATAATTTATAGTGTAAATGAAATGTGTTATATAGTGTCAGTGAAATGTGTCCTAAAGTGTCAGTGAAATGCATCACAGTGCCACTACAGTGAGTGAGATGAGAGTAAAGTGAAAGACTATTGAAACTTATGTAGGGCTATACATATGTAGATTGTATTGTAAAATTAGGTTCACTTATTAATTAGGTTATTTTATGTATTATTATTATTATTATTATTATTATTATTATTATTATTATTAATTGTAATTATTGTGTTAAATTGTATTATGTATACAATTGTATTGTGTATTGTATAATTGTATTTCATCATCATCATCATCATCCTTCACGAATTAGGCCTCTGTAGACCTGTTTCGGCCCCATCTAGCAGTCTTCTTAAAGGTCTTCCTGGTCGACGATGTCCTCTAGGTTTATACTGCATCATAATTTTTGGGATTTTTGAATTTTCCATTCTTCTTACATGATCTAGCCAATTGAATTTGTATCTGCTGATTTTTTCTTCTACTGACTCTACTTCTAATTGTTCTAAAATTTCTTCATTCCTTTTTCGGTCTAAAAGAGTATATCCTGCTGTCCTCCTGAAAATTTCATTTCCGTTGCTTTGATTCTGTTTACGTCTTTTTCTTTAATGACCAAATCTCGCTTCCGTATAAAAGGGTGGGTAATGCTAGTGTATTATATATTTTTATTCTTGTAGATTTTTGTACTAATTTAGCTTTTAATGCATTGTTTATTATTCCTAGAATTTGTGTAAATTTGGTAATTTTCTTGTTCACATCTTTTTCATTTTGATAAGATATTTCACAACCCAGATAATTGAAATTTTGCACTTGTTCGAGGCATTGGTTATTGTGTATTATCTTACTTCTGACTGGGTCTTGTCCTAAAAATGCCATTACTTTTGATTTTTGTGCTGAAATTTCCATCCCAAAATCTTTTAATATTTTATTTAATGTATACAATCCTCTTTGTAAATTATCCTCTGAATTGGAAATTATGACTTGATCATCGGCATAGAGTAAGGTATTTAATGTTAGAGCACTGGTTATTTTGATTCCTGATGTGTAGATTTGGTTCCATTTTAAAATAATTTCATTTATATAAATATTAAATAAAGTTGGTGATAGTGGACAACCTTAACTATTATTAACTAATTTTCTTTCGGATATACAGTTATTTATTTTGACATTTATTTTGCTGTCTGTGTAGATTTCTATTATATTTTGCAATAGCAAATTTGGAATATTTTTTTCTTGTAATATGTCGAATAAAAGGTCTCTTCGGACTTTATCAAAAGCTTTCACAAAATCAATAAAAGCTATATGGGTTTCTAAATTAAATTCTAAAAACAAAATATGTTCACATACGCTACCTGGAATGTTAGAGGGATCAATCATAAAGAAGAAGAACTAGATGAAATAATTGTATTTGTATTGTATAATTGTATTGTGTATTGTAATTTTATCGTGTATACCACTGCCACCGGGTGCTTGCCCTCTTGCAGTGTAAATAAATACATACATACATTCCACTACTCCGCTATTGACAACAGTAAGTTTTGCTTGTCTCATTTCTTGAATTGGTTTATTTGACGACACTTTATCAAT
>JAJSOF020000001.1:10063524-10233524 GCA_025594305.2 Periplaneta americana
GTTCCCATCGTGAATGATGGTATGACTTCTTTGATTTTATTGTAACGTTTATATTCTTAAGTTAACGCTTACGTTATGTTTAATTTTCATTGTGTATGAGCCTATAGTTCGTGGAGGTATAAAATGTCAAGATAAAGGACATTAGGGTAAAAAGGATTGAGGTAAAGATTGTGAAGTTGGAAATCACAGTGATAAAGAATAGGAGGTTGTGGGGAGGAATGCGAGTACAGAGGCCATGTGTAAAGAAAAACTGAAGGCAGAGAACATAGTTAAAGAGAACTTGGTTATAGGGGACATGAAAATAGGAACATGGGGACGAAGAAGATCAGGCTAGATAATTTGGAAATAAATTTATGCGGGTGTATGAGATGGAAGAGAATAAAATCGAAAGTGAAGATAAATAGAAGCAAGGTAATGACAAAACGGTATAGAATTTGAGAAAGCCTACTGTAGTGAATTAGTAGAAAGTAATCGTGTAATAGTTTGGAAAATAGGAGGAAAATCACAGTGAAAATGAGGAAGAAAATATTTTTAAGGTGTTACTTTCAATATATATACAATTTTTCGATCATTTTAAATTAGGATTGCGAGCCTTACGTTCTTCTTGAAAGTAAGTGTACGAAATTATTCACTTATCAATTGAATTTCAATGGGGTTATCTCTCTTAGGAAAGTCCAGGATAACAGAGAGGGTTTGGAATTGAACGGGTTACATCAGCTTCTTGTCTATGCGGATGACGTGAATATGTTAGGAGAAAATCCACAAACGATTAGGGAAAACGCGGGAAATTTACTGGAAGCAAGTAAAGAGATAGGTTTGGAAGTAAATCCTGAAAAGACAAAGTATATGATTATGTCTCGTGAAGAGAATATTGTACGAAATGGAAATATAAAAATTGGAAATTTATCTTTGAAGAAGTGGAGAAGTTCAAATACCTGGGAGCAACAGTAACAAATATAAATGATACTCGGGAGGAAATTAAACACAAAATAAATATGGGAAATGCCTGTTATTATTCGGTTGAGAAAATTTTATCATCCAGTCTGCTGTCAAATATCTGAAAGTTAGAATTTATAAAACAGTTATATTACCGGTTGTTCTTCATGGTTGTGAAACTTGGACTCTCACTTTGAGAGAGGAACAAAGATTAAGTGTGTTTGAGAATAAAGTGCTTAGGAAAATATTTGGGGCTAAGAGGGATGAAGTTACAGGAGAACTGCACGCATTGTATTCTTCACCTGACATAATTAGGAACATTAAATCCATACGTTTGAGATGGGCAGGGCATGTAGCACGTATGGGCGAATCCACAAATGAATATAGAGTGTTAGTTGGGAGGCCGGAGGGAAAAAGACCTTTGGGGAGACCGAGACGTAGATGGGAAGATAATATTAAAATGGATTTGAGGGAGGTGGGATATGATGATAGAGACTGGATTAATCTTGCTCAGGATAGGGACCAATGGCGGGCTTATGTGAGGGCGGCTATAAACCTCCGGGTTCCTTAAAAGCCAGTAAGTAAGCAAGTATGGGTTTATCTCTCTGTTTCTTAGACAATATAAAATTCATATTCAGAAGTGAAAATGTAAAACAGAACATAGACGTCGTGTGAGGGACAGTTTGTGTGAAATACTGACCATAAAACAGATTTTTATGGAAGCCATGAAGTCCAAGTTCTCGTTTTAATACTGGTCCACGTGTAGAACTGCTGCAAACTGTTTCATCGGATGGTTATTATAACACGTGCGTGCACGGGGAGAGAAAGGCGGGAAGCGAGAGCGCTCTTCATTGGATTGGCTTTATCAAGGTTGCGCAAACATGAAGATCACTTCAAAAGATGTTAACCCTCCGGTCTGCATGTTTTTCAACTCGTGCTACGATTTTAAAACACTTTCGCAAGTATATGTTAATCTTTATAGCTTTTCAAGAAATTCTTAAGAGCAGTACAACTTGAAATGTGTCGTCAGTGACGTGGATATTCCTTCTCTTTCAGTCCTATCGGCAGGGCTGCCAAAATTCGTTATGCTTAGTGTCACGGCAAGAAATTTTCCGTCTCCAAAATCGTACTGCGTTTACATGGGCAGTGATATTCATTGACTGTGAAGGCTGCCATTAGACTTTGGCAAGGGATCTCCGACGCTCTTAACACCACTCAACTACTATCACAGAGGAAGCAGCCGTTTTCATCAATCCAATAGAACTGACGAAAAGAGAGGCCTTTGATAAAAAGTATCGTAAATATGTAGACAGGACTTAACGTTAGCTTTACGAATTACATGAATATTATCAACGATTCAACAAAGAAAGTATTCGCATTCGTAAGAAAATTTGAAACTTACAGCAGAGTCCGTATAGGCCAGTTTCTATCCGATGCTTTTCCAATTCACTGTGGGCTAAAGCAGGGAGATGCACTACCACCTTTACTTTTTAACTTCGCTCTAGAATATGCCATTAGGAAAGTTCAGGATAACAGGCAGGGTTTAGAACTGAACGGGTTACATCAGCTGCTTGTCTATGCGGATGACGTGAATATGCTTGGAGGAAATCCACAAACTATTAGGGAAAACACGGGAATTCTAGTTGAAGCAAGTAAAGCGATAGGGTTGGAAGTAAATCCCGAAAAGACAAAGTATATGATTATGTCTCGTGATCAGAATATTGTACGAAATGGAACTATAAAAGTTGGAGATTTATCGTTCGAAGAGGTGGAAAAATTCAAATATCTTGGAGCAACAGTAACAAATATAAATGACACTCGGGAGGAAATTAAACGCAGAATAAATATGGGAAATACCTGTTATTATTCGGTTGAGAAGCTTTTGTCATCTAGTCTGCTGTCAAAAAATCTGAAAGTTAGACTTTATAAAACAGTTATGTTACCGGTTATTCTGTATGGCTGTGAAACTTGGACTGTCACTTTGAGAGAGGAACAGAGATTGAGGGTTTTTGAGAATAAGGTTCTTAGGAAAATATTTGGGATTAAAAGGGATGAAGTTACAGGAGAATGGAGAAAGTTACACAACGCAGAACTGCACGGATTGTATTCTTCACCTGACATAATTAGGAACATTAAATCCAGACGTTTGAGATGGGCAGGGCATGTAGCACGTATGGGCGAATCCAGAAATGCATATAGAGTGTTAGTTGGGAGGCCAGAGGGGAAAAGTCCTTTGGGGAGGCTGAGACGTAGATGGGAGGATAATATTAAAATGGATTTGAGGGAGGTGGGATATGATGATAGAGACTGGATTAATCTTGCTCAGGATAGGGACCAATGGCGGGCTTATGTGAGGGCGGCAATGAACCTCCGGGTTCCTTAAAAGCCAGTAAGTAAGTAAGTAAGTATTCCTAAGAAAATTGCCCACTATTCAAAGCCATGAGGACCGTCAGGAAAATCGACTGTGTTAATTTTAGAAGTATCATACCCGTTGAAAATGTCATTTCAATTTTTGAGGTTAAACAATTTAGATGGTGCCATTTAAATGTCGCAGGGCACACATACTCTCCCAACAACCGTTAATCAAATTTCTATTTAATAATTGAAGGGTTCAGAGCCATAGTGGGCCAAGCGCCATTTATTAAAAACGGAGAAATCAAGCGTTAAAGTTAAGTGACTACTGTAGTTTAATGAAGACTGACATGTATTTAATTTTAATGTGCATACTTTATATTGCTTGCTATATGTTTCCATTGTATTATGGTAATAACTTCATTTTAACCCTTATTTTCTACGGTTTTAGTAAATGGCGCTTGGCTCACTGTGGTTCTGAACCCTTCAATTACGCTTCTGTAAAAATTAATTATATACGCCTACTGCCTAGCTCTTCTGGCTATTCCAATTTTTTCATCATTTTAAAATAGTGCCACGCAAACGATTATTACAATTCAGAGATGATTGTAATAATAATAATAATAATAATAATAATAATAATAATAATAATAATAATAATAATAATAATAATAATAATAGACCCTAATAATAATAATAATAATAATAATAATAATAATAATAATAATGTTACCAATACTGATAATAATAAAATAATAATGATAATAATGTTAATAACAATAATAATGGTAATAATAATGATAATGATAACTACTAAGATTTATTTCAAATCATCCGTCCTCAAGTGAAGTTGACCACTGGGATCCGGAATTAACAAACATAAAAGATAAAGGGAAATGAAACGAGCAAAATAATGATTCTATTTGTACATTAAAACAAAAATTTACGTGTTAACATATAGATGATAGTATAGAATTTGAAGAGAGGCCTTCAGAATTTCCATTACGATCTTCTGAACCTCATAAAAGGGAACTTGGAAGGATTTAAGGATATTAGATGTAAATTTTGGTAAACAACCCCTCGCTCCAAATAGTAAGCCTGTAACATCCCAGTTGTAAAGCGAAATGCCATATTTTTCACTGAGGTATGGAAGACAAGGTACATATTTAGCTCGCTTTTCATCATTTATCTGTAGTGCCTGATTCGTGTCTCGTTCAAAGCAAATCGTAGGGTCTAAGATCATCGCTTTTTGGGTTCTTCTATTGATGGCAATTATATCGACTCTTCTATGGGAATCATCTTCAGACACACAATGAATCTCCTCATGTACTTCCCATCCTCTGTTTCTTAGCAGGTTGGCAATTGCTGTACGGGCACGATGGTGTCTGTTGTTACGCAGTAGCTCTCCCTTCTTACAGAACCCCAGCACGTGGTCAAGTGTTTCAGTCTCGCTGCAGCCGGGATGGCGACAACGGGTAGTACTGAAGGTTCTGCCAGGGACAGATCTCACTGCGGTGACGTTGCAAGACATCTTATAATAATAATAATGATAATAACACTAAGAAAATGCGACGAAAGACGGCTAACAACTGCCGAATGAGATTCTTACGAAAAACTGCTGGATACTCTCTTCTCGACCATCATCGGAACGGAGATATTCTGAAGGAACTAAAAATTGACTCTATTGTCCATTATTTGCAGCAATACAGGCTTCAGTGGCAGACACATGTCAAGAGGATGGATCGCTCTAGATGGCCCAGGCAGATTTTATCGTATGTCCCAAGAGGTCGAAGAAATTTAGGAAGACCTAGGAAACGCTGGCAAGAGACAGTAACAGATCCACTGGGGTCTAACACTTGAAGGCTGATGATGATGATGATGATGATGATGATGATGATGATGATGATGATGATGACGACGGCTTTACTTAACTTGGCAGAGTTAAGGCCGTAGGGTCTGCTCTTACACTCAGCACGATTAAAACTTGCTTATATAGCTGAACATACAACTTAATCGGATTTAAGAAATTACACATAGATATGATTTACATAATGAGATCAAAAGAGGTAGTAAAATAACAGTTCACTTAATATAATAAAAAAACGCAGTGGAATACATATTAATGTTGTTAGAATCAAATACGAATCACATAAAATCAGAAGCTGATAATTCAATAAAATGTACACAATAAAAAAAATTAAAAACAACATCGTGGAATACATATTGGTGTTAAGTGATAAATAAACACGATTTATATGATAAAGTCATAAGCCTACATTTCAATAAAGAGTACACAAATGAGAAACAAAAATAAAAATAAACATAGTGAAATGCCCTGCACTAAATATTTGCAACGCGTTATTTATTTATTTATTTATTTATTTATTTATTTATTTATTTATTTATTTAACCTGGTAGAGATAAGGCCGTCAGGCCTTCTCTGCCCCTCTACCAGGAGATTCCAACTATAATATGAACAATAAAATTACAATTAGTATTAAATTTATAATTACAATTACAAATAACATTAGGTCATCATAAGATATTTTTATAATTTATATTTAAAACAATCAAAGTTCGGCAGCCCTTAACCTCCCTTGGCAGAGATTCTAATGGCGAGAAGTAGCAACAGTGAAAGATGAAGAATACAGAGATGATGTGTGGAGTTTAATTTCTGGCATGTTATCGTGTTGTGGCCGAGTATTTAAGTTACGTTAGCGATGTATTCGATTAAGAAGAAATTGTCAATAGAATTAAAAATGAAAATTTATGTTATCATACTCAATTGAATATTAAAAAGAATTTTATTAAATGGAAAATTACATATACTGAGTATATTATTATTATTATTATTATTATTATTATTATTATTATTATTATTATTATTATTATTATTTTTATTAGAGTTATTAGTTCGCAATATGTAATAAACGAAATGCTTTAAAAAATACATTTTATAAATAAAAGTTAACTCACTTTAGGGAGAAAGAAATTGCGTTGCTAAGATTGCATTTGGAAACGTTTCAAGGTTATTTGAAGGTTATTCTAATTTTTTGAAGGGGAACCTAAAGTTTTTACATTTTATTCCATTTATCATACAGAAAGGAACAACGTTCCTATAAACTTTTTTATTTAGTAGAGTACGGTATATAGTTTCACAGATATTTGAAAAGTAAATGTTCATAAGCAACCTATCTCAATGCATTCTTAAATTCTTTTAAGAAAAGATTGATGTGTAAAAGGTAAAGGTATCCCCGTAACATGCCATGAAGCACTTGGGGGCACGGAAGTAGAGTCCCGTAAATTAAAACTAATTATCTGCCAATATTTACACAAGCATTTCGCATGCACTCTTACACGATTCCTAGAGTTTTTTTTTTTTTTTTGAGAAAAAAATGGTTAATTTTTGTAGCATTCGCAAATATTATCATCTCTAACTCACTTCAGAACACAAACAATGCTTCTTCGGGTTACTGATTTTTAGTATGTGTAGCTATTTTTATTTTAATAAATTATTATTATTATTATTATTATTATTATTATTATTATTATTATTATTATTATTATTATTATTATGCCAACTCCCTTTTCATCATAAAAATTGTTCATCGCCAAAAATCTAAAGTTTCAAAGCCGGATGGGTCTAACAAATTTCATGAAATACAAGCAGTTAGAATGTTGTAGGCATGTTCGACGAATGTCAGATCAGCGGCTACCGAGAAAGATTCTAGACTGGATACCAATTGGAAGAGGAGAGAGAGGCCGACCCAGAAGCACTTGGATGGATGATATTACAAGACAGATGAGAGGAAAAGGTTTAGAAAAAACGGATTGGGAAGAAAGAACAGAATGGAGGCAGAAAATAGAAATAAAATGAACTTTGGACACAGGAAAATGAATTTATATTGTATACCCCTTCATGATTAGCCTGTTTATTATTATTATTATTATTATTATTATTATTATTATTATTATTATTAATGTTCCTGTGCACTGATTGGACAGATGAAGAAACGAAGCACGAATAAGAAAAATCATCAATTAAAAGAAAAAGAAATGATAATATAAAGGAAAATCACAAATGAATCAAAGCACACTAATTTTCCGCCATTTCCCGGCATAGCGATGAAAGTGATCGTATGAAAGGCTTAAACGAAACAAAGGAATTGAAAGAGATATGTCTTATTATTCACAATTTTTACTGTACAGTCCGAAGATAACGTAGTGACCGAGTTATCGCTCACAGGAAGCCTCTTACTAGGCTACGTCAATGGTCTTCTTTAATATCTGCTACACAACTAAGTGTCAAAATTCATAAACGGATTCCACAGGAAAAGCAGAACTAAAACACCCTGTGACAATGTTTACGCGAAGTTATGATCCGATTATACTTTAAAGTAGCGACTTTCGACAGAGCCCAGAACTTCCTAACAGTCGATAATGTTTCGCCCTACAGCGGGGTGCAACCCTGTTTGAGTTTACAGCACCTCACTCCATCGCCCGCGGTGCACCAGTGGTAACTAGAGAGAGTAAAAGTGTGGAGAAATCGTTGACAAAATATGAAAAAAAAAAAAATAGAATTACATGATTTTAAAAGTATAATGAATTTCATATCATAAATTATGAAATATTATTTCTTGCTGACTTTAATATCGATATTCAATATTCTCTACCTCTTCCTGCTGCACGACGGGGCACACGGGAAGGCTCCGCTTACCCTTTACCCATTTCAGCGAGTGCTGACGATTAACAAATTGTCTAATTTTACTCACTAAGTTTGCTAGTGGTATACTGAATAAGTGTGACTCTCTTGAATGCCATCAATTAAATATAAAAAGAACAGTTACGAAACAGATGATCTTCTGTTATTCTAATTCCTACAACTGTAACCTTCAGAAGTTCTCAATTGTGTTTAATATGCAATACTTGCAGTTTATCATTAAACTGTTATTCCGAATTAGATTTCAGTTTACCAATAACAAAAATTTCATTCAATTTTAAAATCAGTCTATTTCCTTAGGTATTTATATCATGAGTAATTTTGAAATATTTCGTATAAGCTTATTATTATTATTATTATTATTATTATTATTATTATTATTATTATTATTATTATATTTTAGTAGGTTATTTTACGACGCTTTATCAACATCTCTGGTTATTTAGCGTCTGAATGAGATGAAGGTGATAATGCCAGTGAAATGAATCCGGGGTCCAGCACCGAAAGTTACCCAGCATTTGCTCATATTGGATTTAGGAAAAACCCCGGAAAAAACCTCAACCAGGTAACTTGCCCCGACCGGGAATCGAACCCGGGTCACCTGGTTTCGCGGCCAGACGCGCTGACCGTTACTCCACAGGTGTGGACGGCATACTCGAATTCGCCTATACAAGACCTTGGCGAGACCTGTACTTTGTTACGGCAGTGAGGCATGGACATTGAGGAAGAAAGACGAAAGCAGAATAACGGCTAATGAAATGAAATTTATGAGATATACAGCGGGATATACGAAATGGGATCACAAACGCAATGAAGATGTAATGGAAGAATTACAACTAGGACCTGTAATTAATCACGTAAAACATTATCAGAACAACTGGATAAATCATCTGCATCACATGCATAGAGATAGAATCCCAAAAGTCGTGCTCCACTATCGTCCAAATGGGAAGAGATCTCTCGGTCGTCCAAAGAAGGGCTGGAATGAAAATTCAACTGTGAGATCGTAACAGGCCATTTGGCCTAATACTTGAAGGGAATAAGAAGAAGATTATTTCATTATATTAATTGATAGTAAAGTAACTGCAATATATTCTATCACTAATTTTCTATTGTTCTTTCTTTCATTTGCTTGTTTTGTTTCTCACTCATATATTTTACATGTACTGTGTTAATGTAATTCACCTGTATGCCTAATTGATAGCTTGCTTTTCTTAATGATGAAGTGTGAATAAATTCAATAAATAAAGACCCAGGTAATGTTATAACTGAACACGATTTACAAAGAGCTATAAACAGGCCTCATTCTCCTTCATGCTAATTGTACCGCAATGTGGAAACGAAGTAAACTGCTTTGCCAGAGATCAAGACGAACTGATACATTATTCTTGTAGTTTTTAGTACGTAGCTGGTGTGTATTTGCTCCATTTGCAGCAAGTCGTATGCTGAATTATTTTTAAAGAAATGTTTCCTGAAACTAGCTTTCCCGGAGTGAAAACCAATTAAAAGAAGAGTTTAATATTCAAAGCCCATGCAATATAAATTGGCCGCAAGGTAATGAATTCGTTAAAATTTTAATTGGAAGTATGTGCTGTTATCTTCATAAATTAAAGTCTGACCGTATAAGCTACCTGCTACAAAGAATGAATTAATTGTTCCGGACTCTGCAGGTCAATAACACGTCTGAAAAGAAAGCACGTGGAGTGTGCAATACACAGGGTAAAAACTACGGCCCAATGTTTTCTGTAATAAATTCAACTTAAGACAACTATGATATTATGCCATGACACTTATCGCAGTCCTTCAACTGAAGAATTCAAGTTCGAAACATATTAATATTCTTTTTAATGTACAGATGTAACTTTCTAAAAAGCACATACCAATATTAGAAATAAATATTTCAAAAAGTTATACTGAAACTCTTTGGTGAGCTTTCATCCCCATCTACAACATACCCACCTACAAACGGTACGGTACCTTGTGTTAGTGAAAAGTACCTTACATATTTTCTGTGCACTAGTCAATGGAGTCGAATAGGGAAAACACGGGAAATTTACTGGAAGCAAGTAAAGAGATAGGTTTGGAAGTAAATCCCAAAAAGACAAAGTATATTGTTATGTCTCGTGAAGAGAATATTGTATGAAATGGAAATATAAAAATTGGAAATTTATCTTTTGAAGATGTGGAAAAATTCAAATATATGAGAGCAACACTAACAAATATAGCCTAAATGATACTTGGGAGGAAATTAAACACAGAATAAATATGGGAAATGCCTGTTATTATTCGGTTGAGAAGCTTTTATCATCCAGTCTGCTGTCAAAAAATCTGAAAGTTAGAATTTATAAAACAGTTATATTACCGGTTGTTCTGTATGGTTGTGAAACTTGGACTCTCACTTTGAGACAGGAACATAGGTTAAGGGTGTTTGAGAATAAGGTGCTTAGGAAAATATTTGGGGGAAAGAGGGATGAAGTTACAGGAGAAAGTTACACAACACAGAACTGCACGCATTGCATTCTTCACCTGACATAATTAGGAACATTAAATCAAGACATTTGAGATGGGCAGGGCATGTAGCACGTATGGGCGAAACTAGAAATGCATATAGAGTGTTAGTTGGGAGGCCGGAGGGAAAAAGACCTTTGGGAAGGCCGAGACGTAGATGGGAGGATAATATTAAAATGGATTTGATGGAGGTGGGATATGATAGTAGAGACTGGATTAATCTTGCTCAGGATAGGGACCAATGGCGGGCTTATGTGAGGGCGGCAATGGCCCTCCGGGTTCCTTAAAAGGCAGTAAGTAAGTAAGTAAGTAAGTAAGTAAGTAAGTAAGCAAGTCAGTCAATGGAGTGGAGTGCACAATTTAAGTTAGGTTTCGTGAAAACTATTCTACAGTGTTTTCTTAGGCTATAAATTCAGTCACAGCTTGTTTACAAGGCGCGTTGATTGCCCCTCTTCGTCTTCTTGGACGTCAGTCAACCTCGTAAAGTTACCCTAATATATAGTCGCATGTTTTATTTTAACAACAGGTTTTCTGAATCTCTAATTCAACAAGCAATGTCTCTGGAATTCATATGTACATACTCCGTTCAAAAAATATCCAGAATATAATAGTAATGAAATTGTTCAAAGTTAAAATAAAATTCTGGTACCATGGCAACGCCGACTAGGAGCTAATCTTGGTCGTCATTTACAGGCACGCTTAATATTTTGAAAATATTTTCTTCTATGTTACTTTAAATAAGGTTACTATATCACTAACATTTCATGATAACAAGACATATCAAATCATATAACAAATTCTTTAATACATACCAGTACGTCTTGATTGATAAGTGAACTTCGTGGCTTACCTGCAAATAGAAAACAACAGAATTACCACATATTCATTCATTTAGACAAAAGTAATGAAATCGAGAAGAGTACTTCCATATCATCATCATCATCATCATCATCATCATCATCATCATCATCATCATCATCATCATCATCATGTAGCTTCCAAAGAGTTGGGCCACAAATTAGGTCGTTCCGGTCTCATAATAGAGGTCGACAACCTGTCAACTCTATGCAATTTTACTAAGATTTTTTCCTTTATCAGGATACATATCAGCAAACAATGCGTGAAATTACGATTTACTAGCAAAATATATTGTACTTTCTTCGTCAATATTATTATTATTATTATTATTATTATTATTATTATTATTATTATTATTAATGCATTAGCTGAAATTATCCTGTTTTAAAGATAGGCATTAATTGAAAACAACAATACATTCTTTCTTATTGTACCCGTTTTCTTTCGGCAACAGATTAAACACGTGGCTTTCTATTTTCATATCTGCCTTCATAATGGAAACGAGCCACAGGTCCGGAACGTTGGACGTTTCTCTATAATATGGTGTAAACCCAAAAATTATGCACCGCTTTGAACAATAGAATATATATTATTATATGGTCAGATATTTTGAACAAAACTGCCTTGAGAATAAAAGCGGCTTCGCCCATCTAGACTTACATACAGAGTGTCTGAAGCCTCTTGGATCAAAATAACACAGATGATAGAGGAGTATAAGCTGAGAATTTTGAGATGGGGAACCAATGGTCGAAAATATCTATTCAGGCACCACGAGATATTGAACGAGAAATACTTTTGAGGAACTTTTTGTAAGCGGCTTTGATTTTCACAGACTGTTTTGTTTTCATGACAACATTTGTTGTCCAACGGTCCGGTGAGATTCGGAATACGCTGATAGTGAGGGTTGAAAAAAAGATCCTGATGTCTCTGTTTTAGTTCTTATTGTGTACAGATGCTGCAGTTATAACCAGTTTGCTATTTCAAGCTGTGTATATTGGTCTTGTGAACCATGGAAATCGTAAGGGTAACTTATATTATTTCTCATTATGGTGTATTATTTGACTAGTGGAAGAGGGAACTAGTAGATTTATTTATTTATTTATTTACTTATTTATTTACTTACTTATTTAGTTACTTATATATTTAGTTATTTTTACTTATTTATTTACTTATTTTTTTACTTACTTATTTACTTATATAATTACTTATTTATTTATTTACTTTTATTTACTTATTTATTTACTACTTATTTAGTTATTTATTTACTTATATATTTACTTATTTATTTACTTACTTATGTATTTACGTAGTTTACTTATTTATTTACTTACTTATTTAGTTATTTATTTACTTATTTATTTATATTATTTAGTTATTTATTTACTTATTTATTTATTTACTTATTTAGTTATTTATTTACTTATTCATTTACTTACTTATTTATTTAGTTATTTATTTACTTATTTATTTACTTATTTATTTAATTACTTATTTATTACTTATTTAGTTATTTATTTACTTTTTATTTACTTTATTTATTTATTTACTTATTTATTTATTTATTTACTTATTTATTTAATTAGGCCTACTTATTTACTTATTTAGTTATTTATTTACTTTTTATTTACTTTTTATTTACTTTTTATTTACTTTTTATTTACTTTTTATTTACTTTTTATTTACTTTATTTACTTTTTTATTTACTTTATTTACTTTTTTATTTATTTATTTACTTTTTATTTACTTATTTATTTAATTTTATTTACTTACTTATTTAGTTATTTATTTATTTTTATTTACTTTATTTATTTATTTATATTTATTTATTTATTTACTTATTTATTTAATTACTTATTTACTTACTTATTTAGTTATTTATTTACTTTTTATTTATTTATTTACTTTTTATTTACTTATTTATTTACTTATTTACTTATTTATTTAATTACTTATTTACTTACTTATTTATTTATTTATTTACTTTTTTATTTACTTCTTTATTTATTTATTTACTTATTTATTTTTACTTATTTTTATTTATTTATTTATTTAATTACTTATTTATTTATTTATTTACTTATTTATTTACTTAATTATTTAATTTACTTATTTATTTATTTACTTACTTATTTATTTATTTACTTATTTATTTAACCTGGTAGAGATAAGGCCGTCAGGCCCTTCACCAGGGGATTACAACTACAATATGAAGAATAAAATTACAATTAGAATTCGTTCCGAAAACAAAGAGCTTATGCGCTGGGTTCACGAGAATTTTCATAAATAATATGAAGATGCTAGCTGCGGTAAACCTACGATATCGTCGGTAAACCTATGACGTTCGTCAGTAAAATGTATGAACGTTCTTTGAGTAGAATTGTTAAGGATAAACAAACAGGCGAATTGAAAAAGCCAACGAAAGAACAGCCACTGGATTGTTCTAAAACTAATATAGATAATTTCGATAGCCATGCATCGATAGTTATTACGTGGTGTCCTCGTTTTCAGTCTTAATATGACAAACTAAATATTTAATATCAAACACGATACATACACGAGTGTTCTACCAGGCCTATGAATTTCATTTTTAAACGTTCGATAGTCCTCTCACCTTCCTACAAATAGGTTTAAAACTCCGGTGAGATACCCCCCTCCTCTAACCGTGAACCGATGGGTAACCGTGTCGTGGACCACAATTTGTCGACCACTCTCGAGTGTCCAGGCAGGTCTGGGTAGCGTCAGTTGTCTGCTCAGCCTCAAGTAGACACACAATATGTAGCATCTCCGAAGTCAGACAACTTTAAAACTTCCGACAAAATTGCAAAGCGTACAGAGATTACGTCATACCCGGCACTCGGGTCGCACGGGCGTTAGGTAAACGCTGCTGTTCCTTCAAACGACTTTAAAGTTGATGATATTCAAACTTTACTTTTATGTCTACTACCCAATTCACCGGCAACTTTCACACTTCAACACAGATAAGCTTTCGGTATTCGCACAACAAATGCGAGAAGCAGCGGCGAATTAACGAGTTCAGGTCTCGTCCAAGTAAATTTAGGAAACCTCAACGTGGCGATTTCAATTCTGTTCTTTACATTTATCTTTCACTAGTACAAAGACACACGAGAATAGGCTTGTATAAAACCTTAGCACAGCCAGTATTAAGCTATGGTAGTGAAGCGTGGACTGTGAAGAATAAAGATGTCAGTAGAATAACAGCAAGTGAGATGAGGTTTATGAGAGCAACAGCTGGATATACTCGCTGGGATTATAAAAAAAATTGGGACATAATGCAAGAATTTCAAATAGAACCCATTATGCAGTTCATAAGCAAATATCAACTTCAGTGGAAGGGTCATCTCGAACGAATGAATCGATGCAGAATTCCAAAAGCACTGTTTCATTACCATCCGCATGGCAAAAGCTCTCTACGTCGTCCGAAGAACAGATGGGCTGAAAATTCTAGTTTGAGACCGTAACAGGCCACTCGGCCTAATACTTGTTAGGAAGACGACGACGACATTTATCTTAAATAGTAATTTCAACTGTGCTTTACCAATAATCCATAACAAAGTATAAAATAGTTATATTTGTATAACTATGTTTAATATGATACAGGGACATCATTTTATTTTTACTTCAATTTTTATTGTACCTGAGCTTTTTAATGTACTTCACTCCCACCCCTTCTACTAATGAAGTTCAACCGTCCTCCACACAGAACCAAGGTCGCATATACAGTCATAATAGCCTTACGGTCACAGTAACAGTACGTTCCAAAATTATGTTCGCGTTTTCCAGTGACGAAAGAGCTTTCAAATGTTATGTTTTTTATTTAACGACGCTCGCAACTGCAGAGGTTATATCAGCATCGCCGGATGTGCCGAAATTTTGTCCCGCAGGAGTTCTTTTACATGCCAGTAAATCTACTGACATGAGCCTGTCGCATTAAAGCACACGTAAATGCCATCGACCTGGCCCGGGATCGAACCCGCAACCTTGGGCATAGAAGGCCAGCGCTATACCAACTCGCCAACCAGGTCGACAAGAGCTTTCAATATTGAATCATTTTCGCACAGGTACTGTCGTCCATTTGCCTATGTCGTATCCCGGTTTCCCCCACCAGCTTTTATTCGCCATCTACTGGCTGGGCTGTCTTCCTCTTTTCTGAGAACATTAATTTCTGTTAGGAATTGGACGTCTACGTAATATTATACCCATACAATTGTTCAAAATAACTTAAATAAAAGGGCCTCGTTAACTAATTAACTGTCACGTGATTTCCTCCCTTTCTACGACCCTACGGCATAACCACTTGGACGGACAGTAGATAGCATGTCTCAGTAATTTTATCTTTTCGGATCGGGCAGAAGTGAAGATGGAATTTACAGTACGTAAGGTACTCATTTATAGAGTAGGTACAGAATTATTTCAACATGAGTTACTAGTACGAAGAACGAAACTGGTAATTGGGATTAGGTACAATAGTCTATAGTGCGATAATATGCACATTAGAACTGAGGCCTGTATCGAAATGAACGGCCACACATTTTCAAAATGTGTTTAAATATCCATATTATGATTATTTTTCAATTTAACTTCATTCTCTATATTGTACGCTAATGTGCTGTAGACAGTATAATATACACTGCATAATGAATACGTCCACATGGTCAGCTCAGTGCGTGAGTAAAAACACTCATTGTTAATACTGTACTGGATTTTGATTAAACATAAACCTAATGAAAATTATCAAACTCAAAAGCGCAATATTTCCTAGTTTACGTAAATGGATGAACTACTTTTCTTCCCTCCTATATCTAGTAAAGTGATTTGTTTGTCAGTATCATCGAACTCCAGTCGTGGAAGGGGGTAGCAAACGGCGTTGGTCCAGAGGTATAGACAAGTTGACATTAAAAATGTTAGTAAAAATAAAATGATGTCCCTGTACAATACTTCCGATTGAGGTTCTGGCTGATATTTAGGCCTACATCTATTATCAGGCAGTACATCTCACTTGACGATATGTGTCAGAGGAAGAACAATTGTTTGTATGCATCTGAAGTCTGACTAGTGTAATATGTGGCTAGTCGGCGATGTATGCAATGGAGGGGGAAAGGAACGGAAATCCTACACCATTATCTCCTGACTTAGTTGCCTTATGAGCGATGCCTTATTGACGCCACTTATGACGTTTCAACCAGTCTTCAGACTGTTGACTGAACTTATATTTTAATAAGTTTATTTTAGTATAAAATTTTAATTTTCAGTAGCTTTTTGTTATAACATATGCAGAAAACTACCTGTTCATTACTTGTATAGCACTTTAATTCGGATAATCATGCTTTGAATTCAGTTACACATTTTCACAACCTACGTATAATTACTTCAGAAATGCATATAGAGTGTTAGTTGGGAGGCCGGAGGGAAAAAGACCTTTAGGGAGGTCGAGACGTAGATGGGAAGATAATATTAAAATGGATTTGAGGGAGGTGGGACATGATGGTAGAGACTGGATTAATCTTGCTCAGAATAGGGACCAATGACGGGCTTATATGAGAGCGGCAATGAACCTTCGGGTTCCTTAAAAGCCAGTAAGTATAATTAATTATAAGATGGAGACGATCAAAGCAAATATTATATTTTCAATTTAACCAGTTGTTAAGCCAGCTTATAACGTATTTAGGATAAAATATAAACAAATCCGTTGATAAGTTGCAAATACGACAACTTTGGCTCTGCCTTTTAGCGATTTTTCGTAAAATGTAATAGGCTCCCATTTATAAATTTATTTAGCTGATTTCATAAACCTTCTCAAACTTTATTGAGATTTCATTGTGAAACGAAATTTACAGGCATTTGTAATCTTTTACTTATGATTTGTAAATATGGTTAATTTTTCTCAATTCTTGAAACACACATACACTGTAACCACTAATTATCTATTAAGTTAGACCAAATAAATCACGATTTCACTGTGTTAATACTTTAAATCTTGGTATTATTTTACCGATTGACTAGTTTCATGTTATCTGTACCATCTTCTGAATCCTAGTGACTCCAGTGCTATCTTCTGGTCAAGATGATGTTGCAAATAACACCAAAATTAGTCAATCACGTAAAATAACTCCACGATTTAACATGTTAACACAGTGAAGTCGTTATTTATTTCTTCTAGATAACTTAATAGTGTTAATTTGTAATTTCTCAAAATTGTGAAACTGGCCCAGGACACCCACATTTCGATCTTAGGGACATATGGACGTATACCTACTCTCTGAAAAAAATATCTACTGATCTGTGGATTTCTATTGCGTTATGCTCAGTTGATAGGTATCACTTTTATTAATGAATAAAGGTTAAATCTTACGAGGGAAACGGGAATTATTTGATAAGAAAAGCCAACCAAAGCCATATGTTTCTTCGAAAACATTTTGCTTCCAGTCGTCGATTTATGAGACTAGCAACTAGAAGTCAAACACCAATTAGCTCGAAGGAATTCTGATTGCTCTAGTTTATAATTTATTTTCTTCAGTAAGTAAACGAGGCTCAAGCATGACTACAGGTCTGCGCTTCGTTGCCTGCAGGCAATAAAATGGTTCCACTTTTCCAGAATAAGGAAAGTGTTTGCAGTTTATCTACAAGCTGGTGTAAACAAACGAACACGAATTACGCTTCCACTTTGAAAGTGACTAAAGCAAACGACTTAGTGAGAGCCAGCTGTGAAAACAGTCTCTGCTCCCCGGCCCGGATCTATGGAGACTAATTACTTTCATTCCAAGCGTCCAGAATTTAGAATTACATGCAACTCCGTTCCCACGACGACGAACTTCTTCTGTGAGGAGGTCGGAAAGTGTGCAGGCCCGATAGATTTACCTTCGAGAATTTGATTATTATTTTCTGTAAAATTACTTAAAAGTTGGGCTGCGGAGATCATCGTGTTAACCACAGGATATCGTCGTACTGGTTGGATGATTGTTCACTTCTTCTGAGGCATGTGGACGTGAGAGTAGACTCGACTAGTCGATCTTGGTGCCTTATGGACTCAAGCGTCCAGGACAGTACAAGCGTCCAACAACCTTGCATTTTAGAATATACGAGCAGAACTTACAAGCAAACGTTCTGATGGGGGCAGATAAAAAAGTTAAACTTTTTTCTTCCACCATGATAATAATGTCAAAAGAAGTGCTTATACAAATTTTGGCCACTCGACCGCAATTACGAGGTCGTCCAGAAAGTAATTTTCCTGAGACCGTTTATAGAAAAAACACAATTGCATAGAAATATTTATTGAAACAGATACAGCAGTTGTTGCGCTATTTGTCAACATATCCCCCACTGGAATTGAGACATTTGTCATATCATGGGATCAATTTTTGTGTCGTAGAAGCCAGCCGCCTCAGATCGGAACCAGCGTTTGACTGCGTCTGCATCTCTCTCTGTCGATCCCATGATATGAGAAATGTCTCAATTCCGATGGAAAATATGTTTAAAAAAATAGCTCAACATTTGCTGTGTCCGTTTCAATAAATTTGTGCAATGAAATTGTGTTTTTTTTTCTGTTAGCGGCCTTTGGCGAACTTACATTTTTTAAGGCCCTCGTAATTGCGGTCGAGTGGCCAAATTTCAAAATTTGTATAAGCACTTCTTTTGACATTATTAACATTGTGGAAGAAAAAAATTTATTTTTTTTTATCTGCCCCCATCAGAACGTTTGCTTGTAAGATTTGATGATGGCTAAATCGAAAGTCGAAAGTAGTCAACTAGGTAATATACGGCTTAGTTTCTCATATTAACACTAAAAAATCGTTATTATATTAACTATATTCTTAAGTGACATAAAGTATTGAAAGTGTACGTTTATTCTTGGTAAGTTTCATGTAGCCTACTTCACTCTGGATGTTTTCCTTTTCAAATAAACATATTACTCGTAAAATATGAAAAACAAAAAATATTTCTACACTTACAGTATGTGCCGATTTCTAATAAAAAATAAATGATAAATATAATTATATGACTGTAAGTATTCATTATCCAACTCCTTTCTCTATCTTACAGGTAAACTAGAGACCTATTTACAATAATTATATAGCCTATTGTGTCTTTTACTTAAGTCAGATATGAATAGGCCTATACTGTAATTACCTCTCTCAACCTTTTACATTAAAACAAATTCTGAAACCCAAAATATGTTTCCACACGATCATAATTCTAGGTTTATAGAGATCTGAAAATTGAACATAATCCATATCGTTTATCTAAGAGTTCAAAAGTAAAAAGCACGCTTATACGGAACTTTTTCCCGAGAAAATCGAAGAGAATACTGGAATTTAATTTATAGATGAAATTCACAAAATTGTAGACAGTACGTTGAAATAAAAACCCAAGCCGAAACAAGAGTGGAATGTACATATTACAAGGATGACAGAAATAAGAAGTTATGGATCATCCTAGAAACAGATGTAAGCTATTACTTACAAAAGAGTCAAGTAGCCCGATTTTAATGAAAACGCATATAGGCTACAGTATTTAAGCTGGTTATGGTCGTTCGTTTCGCTTTTTCCTCCTTATCAAAATATAATGACTTGAAATATGGAAGATTATGATGCTTCATACGTCACTCTTGAGCGTTTTGACACGCATGACGCGAGGAGTGTGGGATCATCATCATCATCATCATCATCATCATCATCATCATCATCATCAATTCACGGTTTCGGCCCTTAATCCGTCCCCAGACTAAACTTCTCATCTAACGATTTATTACTTGTTTTCCAGTCAACATGAGCAATAAATGTGTGAGAAAGGAAAACGCCACACAAAAAATAACATAATCTGCAATATAGGCCTAGTATTTTGGTAGTGTGCAGCTGAGGTGCGTTGTGTTTGAGTGTCATGGAAGTGTGTTTGGGTTTGGAGGTCAGTTATGAAGATAAAGAATCGAAATGAACCATGGGAAATTTAAAATAGTGTTTCATTAATTACGACAAATATCAGTAGATGTTTATTATAAAAAAATTGTGCAATCTTATAAACTGGTACAGACAAAAACCTTAACTAAGGTATTTGGCAGTAGAGAAGTGTGAAATCAAGACTAATAATAATAATAATAATAATAATAATAATAATAATAATAATAATAATAATAATAATAATAATAATGGCTTTATTTAACCTGAAAGAGTTAAGGCCGTAAGGCTTTCTCTTACACTCAACCAGGATTAAAACTAGCTTACATACTAAGGCATTCACTATGCAATTACATTAATTTCTCTCAAGAAAGTGCAAGTGGTTAGACATAATTAATTAATTAATTCATTTACTTATTTATTTATTTATCTATTTATTTGTTTATTTTATTTACTTATTTGCTTATTTATTTACTTATTTACTTATTTGCTTACTTATATTTATTTACTTATTTATTTATTTATATTATTATTACTTACTTATGACTAGACTTCGTTGAATTGCCACACGCAGCATGCAATCAGGTTGCCGATGTACGGTAGTATAGAGGAGGTGAGCGACCGCCCGGTCTCGTAGTATAAGCAGTTCATGTTAAGAGTTGTGACCGGTCCAAATAGATAGAGCAGCTACAGCTAATGTATACCTATGTAAGCACTTGTTTTTGCATTACTGTGGTTGGAATAGTCAAAGCTTAACATTTGTTCAGTGCAGACGAGAATTCAATCAAACATACCACAATGAGTGTGTTGCTGTTCCAAACAATTGCCCCTGGAATACCCTTACCCCCGCAGCCAGTCTTGACCCGTTGAGAAACGTGGTTGGATGCTGTTAATTATTATGCAGAATATTACGGCAAAATAATGGAGGTAATTGATGCATTGGATAGAAAATCTTCTATTAACTTTACTTAAATTAATACACTTAAACCAATAATAAAAATAAATAAATTTTAATACCCAAAAAAAAAAACAATAAATAATTTAATGATAAGGGTAAAAATCAAATAAAGATTATATAAAATGAAAGACAAACAGTTACGCTGTTGCAGCTGTAAAATCATTGCCTTCTGAACAGCTATTGGAAGATTGTCTGTTCAGTGATTCTAATTTTAAAATAGAGTCCAAAAGCATCACCCTGTTAGAATTGTCTAAACTACAACTCTCAGAAGTCCTTAATATAGTGGGTAAAGTATCACAAACCGTTATCCAAAATAACAATTCACTAATTTCAGAAAAAGTGAAATGTAAGTTGAGAAACATTGCTAAAAGTTCTTCCTATTCACAACTTCGTATTATAAATTATGTACTATCAGGTCACGACAAGACATCTGAAGTTGGTGTACTAAAAAGTACTGACTTTCCTTTCTTCAAATATGTACGTATTACATTGTGTGATGTTGAACGTACATTTTACAAAAATAAAAACTGTTTAAGTGACCATCGGAGGAGGTTACTTTGCAGTCGCTCGAAATGTACGTAACTCTTCATTGCAATGTACATATTCAAGGACGATGTATCTTACATTAAATTTTAAGAGTTAATATATCTCACTATAAAATAATTGTTTAGACATTTCCTATTTCAATGATCATTCATTATATTTATTGAATGGAGGATACAGGTTTTATTGTAATCTCAGTATACTGCTCAGTGTTTACATCAGAGGCATACTCCATCCGTTGCACGCCCCCTTCTCATACTGTCTATACCGCATGCGCAGTAAACCTTGCGATTCTCGTGGCAATTCCACGAAGTCTAGTTATGAAGATAAAGAATAGAAACGAACTATGGGAAATTTAAAATAGTGTTTCATTAATTACGACAAATATCAGTAGATGTTTATTATAAAAAAAATTGTGCAATCTTATAAACTGGTACAGAGAAAAACCTTAACTAAGGTATTTGGCAGTAGTGAAGCGTGGAATCAAGACTAAGGCATTCACTGTGCAATTACATTAATTTCTCTTAAGAAAGTGTGAGTGGCTAGACATTATTAATTAATTCATTTATTCATTCATTCATTCATTCATTCATTTATTTATTTACTTGCTTATTTGCTTATTTGCTTATTTATTTATTTACTTATTTATTTATATTATTATTACTTACTTTGCTGTGGTCGTGCCAGAGAATCAGTCCTATTCCGAGGCTTATTGTAGGGATTCGTAACAAGCTGTTTTTTACGGTGCTGGGTTGTTAGCCCTTCGCCCAACCCCCAAGCTGGAGGACCACGACTGCTTATTCAATATATTCGCAGCTACCCTCCATATCTGGAGGCCGTCTCCTCTATCCGCAACCTGAGGACGCGCCATGCCGTGATGATAGGGACCCACCATACATGGTTGTGAAACTTGGACTCTCACTCTGAGAGAGGAACATAGGTTAAGGGTGTTTGAGAATAAGGTGCTTAGGAAAATATTTGGGGCTAAGCGGGATGAAGTTATAGGAGAATGGAGAAAGTTACACAACACAGAACTGCACGCATTGTATTCTTCACATGACATAATTAGGAACATTAAATCCAGACATTTGAGATGTGCAGGGCATGTAGCACGTATGGGCGAATCCAGAAATGCATATAGTGTGTTAGTTGGGAGACCGGAGGGAAAAAGACCTTTAGGGAGACCGAGACGTAGATGGGAGGATAATATTAAAATTGATTTGAGGGAGGTGGGGTATGATGATAGAGACTGGATTAATCTTGCACTGGATAGGGACCAATGGTGGGCTTATGTGAGGGCGGCAATGAACCTTCGGGTTCCTTAAAAGCCAGTAAGTAAGTAAGTAAGTATTATTACTTACTTATGGCTTTTAAGGAACCCGGAGGTTCATTGCCCTCACATAAGCCCGCCATAGGTCCAGTCTCTATCATCATATCCCACCTCCCTCAAATCTATTTTAATATTATCCTCCCATCTACGTCTCGGTCTCCCCAAAGATCTAATGGTGATAGAATTCATGATTATCTTTTTTTTTTTTTTACTTTAGCTATAATTAATGGCAAAGGAGCATTGGGTATTATTCTTTCCTATAAAGTTATCCTCCAAGAAATCTCGGAAATAATAATTAGTCTATAGAAATTCTTCAGCAAGCAGCTCGCTTTATTCCTGTACCTTCAATCGTTCTCTTTAGCAGAATGAGGCCTACACACGCAGAACCAAAATTTGAGTCGCCTGAATTTCGTTTCTAGATCTATACAACAGGAGGTGGTTAAATTAGAAATGTGATTTTATTTCATACATATTTCCTGGCGAGCTATTTTAACAAAGGGCTGGGAAGAAGTATAGCTATTTAACAAAGGGCTGGGAAGAAGTATAAGTATTTAACAAAGAGCTAGGAAGAATAACTATTTAACAAAGGGCTGGGAAGAAGTATAACTATTTAACAAAGGGCTGGGAAGAAGTATAACTATTTAACAAAGAGCTGGGAAGAAGTATAACTATTTAACAAAGGACTGGGAAGAAGTATAACTATTTAACAAAGGACTGGGAAGAAATATAACTATTTAACAAAGAGCAGGGAGAAGTATAACTATTTAACAAAGGGCTGGGAAGAAGTATAACTATTTAACAAAGAGCTAGGAATAATAATTATTTAGCAAAGGGCTGGGAAGAAGTATAACTATTTAACAAAGGACTGGGAAGAAGTATAACTATTTAACAAAGGGCTGGGAAGAAGTATAACTATTTAACAAAGGGCTGGGAAGAAGTATAACTATTTAACAAAGGACTGGGAAGAAGTATAACTATTTAACAAAGGGCTGGGAAGAAGTATAACCATTTAACAAAGGACTGTGAAGAAGTATAACTATTTAACAAAGGGCTGGGAAGAAGTATAACTATTTAACAAAGGACTGGGAAGTATAACTATTTAACAAAGAGCAGGGAGAAGTATAACTATTTAACAAAGGGCTGGGAAGAAGTATAACTATTTAACAAAGAGCTAGGAATAATAACAATTTAACAAAGGGCTGGGAAGAAGTATAACTATTTAACAAAGGGCTGGGAAGAAGTATAACTATTTAACAAAGGGCTGGGAAGAAGTATAACTATTTAACAAAGGGCTGGGAAGAAGTATAACTATTTAACAAAGGACTGGGAAGAAGTATAACTATTTAACAAAGAGCAGGGAGAAGTATAACTATTTAACAAAGGGCTGGGAAGAAGTATAACTATTTAACAAAGAGCTAGGAATAATAACTATTTAACAAAGGGCTGGGAAGAAGTATAACTATTTAACAAAGGGCTGGGAAGAAGTATAACTATTTAACAAAGGGCTGGGAAGAAGTATAACTATTTAACAAAGGGCTGGGAAGAAGTATGACTATTTAACAAAGAGCAGGGAAGAAGTATAACTATTTAAAAAGGGCTGGGAAGAAGTATAACTATTTTACAAAGGGCTGGGAATAAGTATAACTATTTAACAAAGGGCTGGGAAGAAGTATAACTATTTAACAAAGGGCTGGGAAGAAGTATAACTATTTAACAAAGAGCAGGGAAGAAGTATAACTATTTAACAAAGGGCTGGGAAGTATAACTATTTAACAAAGGACTGGGAAGAAGTGTAACTATTTAACAAAGGGCTGGGAAGAAGTATAACTATTTAATAAAGAGCAGGGAGAAGTATAACTATTTAACAAAGGGCTGGGAAGAAGTATAACTATTTAACAAAGAGCTAGGAAGAATAACTATTTAACAAATGGCTGGGAAGAAGTATAACTATTTAACAAAGGGCTGGGAAGAAGTATAACTATTTAACAAAGGGCTGGGAAGAAGTATAACTATTTAACAAAGGGCTGGGAAGAAGTATAACTATTTAACAAAGGGCTGGGAAGAAGTATAACTATTTAACAAAGGGCTGGGAAGAAGTATAACTATTTAACAAAGGGCTGGGAAGAAGTATAACTATTTAACAAAGGGCTCGTGCGAGCCCTTGCAAGGTCCTTTCAGCACACCCTGGCTCTGAACAATTAAATATTACTTCAGATGACATTGTCTGACTGCTTAGCGCTTCTGTTTATGTTCGCAATGAAAGACGATTTGCTGTCTAATTTTACGGTTACATTAGATTTTTGAGTAATTTTCATTAAGTGTGCAGCCTAACTCCTTTGCGGCAGTAATGAATGCAGATACTGCCTTGAATGCAGGCTGTGATAGTGGTGACGTCATCGCCGTGGAGCGATGCAGCCACAATGATACGGGGAAAGACAATGGACGGTCTTGTTCACTTCCATCTTGGCCTAAACTCTGGCCTCGGATTTGCTGCTCAGCCGAGCTTGACCCGACGGACTGCCTTATCTTGGATTACGCGAGCGCGCATAAATGAGGTCCGTGGCTAAGCCGCGCTCCCATCGATCCCACAATTAAATAAGGAAAGCAGGACCTGTTCAACGACGAGCTCCTCTTTGCCTTCCTTGTTTCAGCGTTCTCTTATTGGTTCGAACAAAGCAATGCAACTTGGAATTATTATGCATTATAGAAGAGGCAGATTTGGTACATGTGCTTCAAGCATTTTAAATGCAGTGAAGTAGCGTGGCAATCCTGGAATGATAAAGATTATTTTAAACTTTCAGACTCTTCTCAAAATTTTGTGACCATAAAATTTTTTAAGGCAAATCTAATAAGAATACAGAATTAATACAAGAGGGTGGAAGCGCATTATCTAGCGAAATTTATAAACTTGTACTTGCTATTTGGGAAAAGGAAATTGTACCAGAACAATGGAAGGAGTCCATAATCGTACCTATTTTTAAGAAGGGTGACAAGACTAAACTGTAGTAACTTTCGAGGAATATCACTTTTGTTGACGTCGTACAAAATTTTGTCGAATATCCTTTTGAGAAGATCAACTCCATATCTAGATGAAATTATTGGGGATCATCAGTGTGGTTTCAGGCGCAATAGATCGACTATTGATCAGATTTTTTTCTATTTGACAGATATTGGAGAAAAAATGGGAGTATAAGGGTACAGTACATCAGTTATTCATAGATTTCAAAAAGGCGTATGACTCCGTTAAGAGAGAAGTTTTATATAATATTCTTATTGAATTTGGTATTCCCAAGAAACTAGTTCGATTAATTAAAATGTGTCTTAGTGAAACTTACAGCAGAGTCCGTATAGGCCAGTTTCTATCTGATGCTTTTCCAATTCACTGCGGGCTAAAGCAGGGAGATGCACTATCACCTTTACTTTTTAACTTCGCTCTAGAATATGCCATTAGGAAAATTCAGGATAACACAGAGGGTTTAGAATTGAAAGGGTTACATCAGCTTCTTGTCTATGCGGATGACGTGAATATGTTAGGAGAAAATCCACAAACGATTAGGAAAAACACGGAAATTCTACTTGAAGCAAGTAAAGCGATAGGGTTGGAAGTAAATCCCCAAAAGAGAAAGTATATGATTATGTCTCGTGACCAGAATATTGTACGAAACTGAACTATAAAAATTGGAGATTTATCTTTCGAAGAGATGGAAAAATTCAAATATCTTGGAGCAACAGTAACAAATATAAATGACACTCGGGAGGAAATTAAACGTAGAATAAAAATGGGAAATGCCTGTTATTATTCGGCTGAGAAGCTTTTGTCATCTAGTCTGCTGTCAAAAAATCTGAAAGATAGAATTTATAAAACAGTTATATTACCGGTTGTTCTGTATGGTTGTGAAACTTGGACTCTCACTTTGGGAGAGGAACAAAGATTGAGGGTGTTTGAGAATAAGGTTCTTAGGAAAATATTTGGGGCTAAGAGGAATGAAGTTACAGGAGAATGGAGAAAGTTACACAACGCAAAGCTGCACGCATTGTATTCTTCACCTGACATAATTAGGAACATAAAATCCAGACGTTTGAGATGGGCAGGACATGTAGCACGTATGGGGGAATCCAGTAATGCATATAAAGTGTTAGTTGGGAGGCCGGAGGGAAAAAGACGTTTGGGGAGGCTGAGACGTAGATGGGAAGATAATATTAAAATGGATTTGAGGGAGGTGGGATATGATGGTAGAGACTGGATTAATCTTGCTCAGGATAGGGACCAATGGCGGGCTTATGTGAGGGCGGCAATGAACCTCTGGGTTCCTTAAAAGCCAGTAAGTAAGTAAGTAAGTAAGTAAGTAAGTAATCTAATTTTGAGCAAAATTGATTTAGGACGTACAAATGAGTTTTCGGAAGTCGTAGCGTTTAAAATACGATCGTGTAAATGTAGAAAATGAATAAGCGGTAGACGAAATAATTTAACTCGGAAAGTATAGGGATTTTTCCGGGACTTCAGAAAAAATAACAAATTAAGTGTGGAAAAGGCATCAGTGCGAAACGTAACTTTTAGGCTACAGGTAGTTTTACTGCGTCAGTTTTAATTGAAACAAAGCAAGCACAATAATGTAGCTATAATTAGGTACATTTAAATGTTTTCGCTGTAGACTAGTGGTGACCAAATTAGTGCTCTTACGAAGCACTGTGTGCACTTACGAACAAAAAAGAGCAACATTGGTATTGCAAACATTGCGACGAAGAGCTCAACATTGCTTGTGAGTAGCGAAGAGTGCTCTTGCACAAAGAACACGACTTGGTCATCAGTGTTGTTCCCTCCTTTTCAACTTTCCTTTATTTTTGTGTCTGTGTCTTTTTCTTCGCCTAACAGTTTCTTTGTGTGTGTGTGTGTGTATTTTTTACAGTATATATTTCAACATGCCCCATTACATAGGTTGTAATATTACATGTTTTGATATTTCTAAATAATTACCTTATTAAGATTGAAAATTTACCAGTTGCGTAATCAATAAATATCTGTGTGATAAGATATACGATGAGAATATTGCAAATTATGAATCCTTACACCTTCCTACTTACAAACTTACAAATTACATTAGCATTATTAATTAAAGTTTATAAGACCCTATGTTTCCCTAGTTACAATTTTAAATTACATTAGCAGCAATAATTTAAGTATATATCACTCCTACATTTTCCTAGTTACAGATTTCAATTCAATAAGCAATAAACACACAAAAGGATAAAGATAATATAACAGTAAGTTACACAGATAGATCAAGAGACATTAAGGACATGGACATAGTTCCACAGTATCAGTTTTACAAATTACACATACAATTAGAATATAATCATCTTAAAATATAATTACAAATTACCAAATCCCACATAAGAATAAAAACACACTAAATTATAATTAAAAATTATCAAGACTTCGTGTGCGTGTGCATGTGTGTGTGTGTGTGTGTGTGCGTGTGTAGGGCTGTTAATATTGCTGGACTTGAAATACCTTTATATTTCTTTTAAGTATCAATTCATAAAATCTGACTGACAAGCGACTGATTGATGACTTCTTTTTTTCATTTTTACCGTCTTTATTTGCAACATCTTCTTTCAACAAGTACACGACATTTACATGGTTAATGCAATCCTGAATTAAACAACTTACTTACTTATGGCTTTTAAGGAACCCGGAGGCTGCCCTTACATAAGTCCGCCATCGGTCGCTATCCTGAGCAAGATTAATGCAATCTCTACAATCATATCTCACCTCCCTCAAATGCATTTTAATATTATCCTCCCTTCTACGTCTCGGTCTCCCCAAAGGTCTTTTTCCCTCCTGCCTCCCAAATAACACTCTATATGTATTTTTGGATTCGCTCATACGTGCTACATGCCCTGCCCATCTCAATGTTGCCAATTATGTCAGGAGAAGAATACAATGCGTGCAGCTCTGCGTTGTGTAACTTTCTCCATTCTCCTGTAACTTCATACCTCATAGTCCCAAATATTTTCCTAAGCACCTTATTCTCAAACATCCTTAATCTCTGTTCCTCTCTCAAAGTGAGAGTCCAGGTTTCACAACCATAAAGAACAACCGGTAATACAGGGACATCACTTTATTTTTACCAACATTTTTAACATTAACCTGGCTATACTCGGAAACACTGTTGCCCCCTTCCATTACAGGACTTTGATGTTACTAGTGCAATATGTAAACAAATCATTTTACTAGGTATAGGTGGAGAGAAAAGTAGTGTATCCATTTATGCTGTAGGGAAATACGATATTATGATTTTCAATTTGATCATCACTTCTATGCAATTTATCAAAATACAGTGGAATAGTAATTTTTTTTTTTCAAAAACTCAACTTTTCAGGCGGCTATGTTCGTTATGTAATGTCTACTTTATTTAGCATATTAATTATTGGTGTTAACATACAATATAGAGAGTGCATTTAAATTGAGGGCTCATAAGTAAAGGGCTGTAAGTGCACTTAAGTTACTTTTGAGAAAATGGGGTTTAAATATTTAAGCTTTCATAAAATCGGTGAAATTTTTATTTAAATTTTAATGTGTGATGAGATTAAAATATCCCTTTGCCACTAAAATTTTAGATACTTTAGCTTACACTGGATGCACTTAACTCATGTTATTACAAATGTCACTAGCATTCCTTTGCTTCTAGCCACCTCAATTAAAAATAAGCTAATCTGAATTTTTAAACAAGTTGCTGAAAATGGTTGCCGTTCATTACAATGCAGGCTTCAATTCTTTACGCATATTATTAAAAACATTTTGAAGCATATTCTCTGAAATTGAATTTATCGTTTCTTGAATATAATTTTTAGTACGATATTATTAATATAGGTTCTTTCTTCTATAGAAAACGCATCCATATTTCTGAAACACACTATACACTGCAGTGTTTACTTCACTGCTTGAAGACTTTGAATGCAACAGCGGCCGTAAGTTTGTGTCTGACGGGAGCAAGGACATTAGTGAAGGGGTGGGAGTGAAGTACATTCAGAAATGCAGGTATAATAAAAATGCAAGTAAAAATAAAATGATGTCCCTGTATAACTGTTGAGTAAATTACTAGAATTTTTTTATTATAAAAATGATTTAAATTGTGGCGCAATGGACTTCTTATATAAATCGATACAATATTTTATTAAGATATTAATAAACTACAAACCACTTGCAAATTAAGATTTCAGGTATAACTCCCTGTAAAGTTGATTGAATAATTTCCGGAGCCGGGTATCGAACCCGGGACCTTTGGTTTAACGTACCAATGCTCTACCACTGAGCTAAGGAACTCTAACCGACACCGATCCAATTTTTCCCTCTATATCCACAGACCTCAAAGTGGGCTGACAACCGTCAAGCAACCAACTTCGAGTGCACACTAACTCCGTGCGACTTAAATTGTGGTTTTCTGTTAACGAACATGACGTGTATTATGCAAATCAAGATTTCAGGTATAACTCCTGTAAAGTTGATTTGAATAATTTCAAGGGAAAAATTGTTCCGGAGCCGGGTATCGAACCACTTATCACAAAAGGATGAATTTTGTGCATGTGTTATTATTAACAAAATACACCAGTTGTAGGTGTTTTGTGAGTTTAGCTTTAAAAACATGGAATTAAGTAATTTCAGTATGGTGTCCCATTAATTAACACTCTTACGAGTATATACTTTATAGTCCTAAATGAATTTCACTTTACAGGAGGCCAAAGCGATGTCGGCCATGAAATATATTTTGTGCGAGATCGTGCGTATTTGCTTGGTTTCCGCACAAAACCAACCCGTGGTAAGTCTAAAATTCCACATTCAGTATTCCCAACCTAACACACATAACAATTTCCCTCTTCTTACCGCTTAAGTGACATATTCATTTTACTGCTTTAGGCTTTTAACATATTATTTTTGGAGACGTTCAATATAGTAATAATTATAAATTGGAAACTTACCACTGCAATTTCACCTAAATTGCAATGTTAATTATTGTTTTTAAATATTTGCAAAAATTAAGTAAACTCTACAACTCCACTAAAGTTACTGCATTTCGTGATGCATGTAACATTAAGGAAGTCGTTTGTTTTAAGTTCGCATTTATAGACTGGGGGAAAAAAAGACAGACGTATATCACGGCCTGGTGGAGTATAGTAAACACATAAAACATTTTAAAGCAACAATGTTGAAGATAGATATTTTTGTTTTCCAAAATTGCCGTCATTGAACAGAAATCAAGATGGAGATTTCATTGCAACTAATTAGAAATTCCTCTTTCAGGTATGTAATAAAATGATCTTCGCAAAAAATAATGTACGATACACGAGCGGTATGTTTTCTTTCAATTCTCGGAAATTAAAAAAGCTCAACTACGTTTCGCTTTTTCAAACTTTTCCTCGAACATGAAAACTTCAACATACCGCTCTTGTAACGCATATTACTATTAATAGTAATATAATTATGTTATCTTCTTTTTATTATCAATTAATTATTATCAAATCGCGAAATACTAATCTGACTCAAATATCTGTTTCTTTTTCATGTTACTTTTCATCCCAGACTATTACCAGAGCAGACTACAGCTGTCATAATTTTGTGAAATTTTGTCATAATACATTATCTTGAAATATTTTTTTTCTAAATAGAAAAATCACATTTTATGTGTACTCCAATTTCACGAATAAAATAAGGTTGGGATATTGAATCAGGGGAAAAAATAGTAAGATAGCAAAGTAGGCCTACAGAAGCAAATACGAAGATGGACAGATGAATGTACAGCAGCGAGGGATGGTTTGGCCAGTTGGAGAATGGAAGGTATTCTACAGCAACGCGTAACCCGCAAAAGAACGATGTAACGGGTTGAGTTTTTGTCACGAGACTGAATCCCTGCTTGTCTCTGGATATAACATACACAGCCAGCTTACGGGCTGCTAGCGACGTCAGAGCTATTCAGAGACAGGCGGGCGGAGTGCAAGCTGAAATTACTACAAAAACAATTCGCTCAATAAAACATACCGGCACACGTCCGAAGAAATATCTAAATATATTTTGTCCTACATTACGATATCATCTCTATCCATTGCTAAATATGCAAGACAAACTTTGTTTTAATATTTCTCCATTAAAATTTATCTACGTTCCAGAATTATGGAAAAAAGCACATAATATATCACTGCTTATACAGAGACATCATTTTATTTTTACTAACATTTCTAATATTAACCTGGCTATACCTCTTGATCAACGATTAAGAACCGGGAACACTATTGCTACCTCCTTCCACGACTGGAGTTCGATGATACTGGCGTAAAATACAAACAAGTCACTTTACTGAGTGTAGGAGGGAAAGAAAAATAGTTCATCCATTTACGTAAACTAGGAAATATCGCGATTTTGAGTTTAATAATTTTCAATAGGTTTTTGTTTAATCAAAATACAGTACAGTATTAACAATGAGTGTTTTTACTCACGAACTGAGCTGTCCATGTGGACGTATTCATTATGCAGTGTATATTATACTGTCTACAGCACATTAGCGTACACTATAGATAATGAAGTTAAATTAGAAAATAATCATAATATGGATATCTAAACACAATTATTAAAATGGTGGCCCTTCATTTCGATACAGGCTTCAGTTCTAATGTGCATATTATCGCACTGTAGACTATTGTACGTAATTCCAATTACCAGGTTCGTACTTCATATCAGTAACTCATGTTGAAATAATTTTGAAATAATTCTGTACTTACTCTATAAAAGAGACTTTACGTACTGTAAATTCAATCTTCACTTCTGCCCGATCCGAAAAGATAAAATTACTCAGACATGCTATCTACTGTCCGTCCAAGTGGTTATATCGCAGCGTTGTAGAAAGGGAGGAAATCATGTGACAGTTAATTACTTAACGAGGCCCTTTTATTTAAGTTATTTTAAGCAATTGCATGGGGTATAATATTATGTAGACGTCCAATTCCTAACAGAAATTAATGTTTTCAGAAAAGAGCTAAGACAGCCCAGCTTTTACAGAGGGGCGTGCAGAAGTAGGTGGGGGGAAACTGGGATGCAACGTAGGCAAACGGACAGTATCTGTGCGAAAATATGATTGAATATTGAAAGCTCTTTCGTCACTGGAAAACGCGAACATATTTCTGGAACGTACTATACTCACTAACTCAGTGCTGTTTACTATATGCGGCCTTGATTCTGTGTGGAGGACAGTTGGAACTTCATCAGTAGAAGGGGTGGGAGTGAAGTACATTCAAAAACTCAGGTACAATAAAAATTGAAGTAAAAATAAAATGATGTCCCTGTATAAAACTTAACATAGACGTATTTGTGTTTTAAATACATTAATGCCAAATATGATTAGTGTAATAAGTAGGTATAGGCAATGTGCTATGCAATGGAGGGTGAAAGGAACTGGCACCCTACACCATTATCTCCTGGCCTAGTTGCCTCATAAGCGGTGTTTGTTGGTATCACTTGTAAGGTTCGGACATGTCTTCAGGCAGTTAACTAAACAACAATTTATTTAAGAAAACTTTAAAATAACATTTGAAATTCTCGTTATTCTTCGTTTTCTTACACCATACGATTGTTAAAAATGTGAAACACGAAAAAATGGTGTGTTAATGTATCCCATGGTAATATTCATTATACACATTTCTTTCAATTTTTTTTCTCTTGTACGGAGGAGAAACCCGAAGGCTTGTACTACAGCCTGAGGCTTATTGTTCCTGTTCTGTAAATGATTGGGTAGCCGAACGGCCGGGCTCTTGTACAAGTACAGCACGCCGCACTGTGATGATGATACGTGAATTAATGATGGCGAAATGAGTACGAGGTCCAACGTCGAAAGTTATCCAGAAATTCTGCCTGAATTGGTTGAGGGAAAACTCCGGAGAAACCCGAACCAAATAACTTGTCCCAACCAGATTTGAACCCAGATCTGCTCGTTTCACGGTCGCAGTCCTTTCATACTGTCTGGACCAGAAGTATAATCAAGGTTCCTGTAAATAAGAACGAGTATTTTTCCTTGCCCAAAGGAGGTGTCACTGCAAACCCAGCATTATCCAATTTTTCCTATTCTTTACCTTCCTTTTAGTCTCCTTATGTAATCTATGTACTTCGTCTGCCCCGAACTTTTCTCCCGTTCACCATTCCTTCCAGTGCATCCTTCAGTAGGCAGTTTCTTCTCAGCCAGTGACCCAACTAATTCCTTTTCCTCTTCCTGATCAGTTTCAGCATTATTCTTTCTTCACCTGCTCGTTCCAAAACAGCTTAATTTCTTATTCTATCTGTCAATTTTACACGCTCCATTCTTCTCCATATCCATATTTCAAATGCTTCTATTCGCTTCTCTTCACATCGTCTTAATGTCCATATTTCTGCTCCATACAATGCCACACTCCACACAAAGCACATCATTAGTTTCTTTGTTAGTTATTTTTCCAGAGGTCAGCAGAAGATGCTCCTTTTTCTCCTAATAGCTTTATTTGGCATACTATCCTCCTTTTGACTTTCTGGCAGCAGATCATGTTACTGCTTATAGTACACCCCAAAAATTTGAAGGGTCTACTTGCTCTACTGCCTCATTTCGAATTCGCACGTTTACCTTCTTTATTTTTCTTCCGATAACCATGGTCGTTGTCTTGTTTCTATTTAATCTACGTCAAAATAATTGCAGAAAAACTGAAATAACAATTCATAAAATAACGGCTACACTCACTACATCATATATAGAAGTAGAAGTTTAAGAATGAGTAAAGGCTGGTTCAGAATAAGCCGGAAACGAGAACCAGAATGAAAACGAGAAGCAGAGGACGTGAATGTGAAAATTTTTGATTCACAATAAACCGAGAACGTAGGCGATTATGCATATCGATATGCATGTCAATAACGATATGTAAAGTCGATATTACGCATTCTGATGTTATTTGTGTATAACTGACCAATGGCGTTCTCTCATGGGTATAAGGCAGCCAACATAAACACAGGTAAACCAACTTCGAAATTTCAACTGAAACATTTCATTAGGTACGGTACTATAAATATGCCCATGCATCTTTATTATCACAACCTATTTTAAGTCTACCATAACGTAAAATAATTAGAGAAGAAACATTTGTAATAGAACAAACAGTGGTTATTGAATTGAAGCGTAAATATGTAGTGTGTAGTACAACCAATTCAGTAATAAAATGTGATTCGCTTCTGATCGGTGTTCAAAGATGCAGCTATTGAAAGCCACGTATTCTCCTTCATTTTCTCATCTTTATACGAGGCGCGCCGCTTATCGTAAACGTGAGGATTTTCCTCAACACTCAATATTAGAATTTCATCAAATAAAACTAGGTCCATGATGCACAGCACAGAACAAAATAATGCACAGGTTATGTCACGGTCTTCTTCGCTACAAAATATACGACGACAAAATAGCTTTTAGATGGCAATAGAATGAATCTAGTGGGCTGTGATCGGAAACGTGAACGCCAAAGTTGAAACTTGGCCAACTCTCCGTTCCCGATCCCGGGCTCCGGCAAGCTTTTCTCTAATTGTGAATGCTCACATTTAAATGTACATATTTTAACAATTTTACAGTTTTCGTTTTCGTTTCGATTCTCGTTTCCGGTTTATTGTGAACCAGCCTTAAGCGTATGGAGCATTAGTACTAGTAATTTTTTCAGAAATGAATCTAAGCTAAAGGTTAGAAAATTGATGATGATGATGATGATGATGATGATGATGATATAGCCTACGTATTAGCTATAATAATAGTTTAATATTATATTCACCAAATATTTATCCGAGCATAGAAATCAATTCATCCCTTTTTGTTCACTTTGACGAAATTGTTTTTAATATTTAATCCTTTCACGTTACGATAAAGAAGATTCTGGATGTAATATTTCCATACCCCACAGTATCTAGTGAACTTTAAATGCAGTCAGCTTGACTGAGCACACAAAGTCTGGCGTCGGGCCTGAATACAAATAACATTGTTAAAGGAGAGCTTTGAGATGGACACGCAAGTTAAACTCTGATGGATGGCGGAGGCTTCCCCCAAGGTGCAATATCTGGAGGCTTTGTTAAAATGTGCATCGCCTGCTCTTCTCTTATCGCGTATGCTAAACAGCCTATGCGAAGGATGCTAATGGAGTTCCTCTTAAGAGGTTCAACAACCAGCTGAACTAGTAACAGCAGTGTGTAGTGACAAGGTTCTGGTGTCTCCCTACAAGCAGTCTGCTCTACGTTCTTTTGAAATTAGTCTACGTATATTATAATACTTACTTACTTACAAATGGCTTTTCAGGAACCCGAAGGTTCATTGCCGCCCTCACATAAGCCCGCCAGCGGTCCCTATCCTGTGCAAGATTAATCCAGTCTCTATCATCATACCCCACCTCCCTCAAATCCATTTTAATATTATCCTCCCATCTACGTCTCGGCCTCCCTACAGGTCTTTTTCCCTCCGGTCTCCCAACTAACACTCTATATGCATTTCTGGATTCGCCCATACGTGCTACATGCCCTGCCCATCTCAAACGTCTGCATTTAATGTTCCTAATTATGTCAGGTGAACAATACAATGCGTGCAGTTCTGTGTTGTGTAACTTTCTCCATTCTCCTGTAACTTCATCCCGCTTAGCCCCAAATATTTTCCTAAGCACATTATTCTCAAACACCCTTAACCTATGTTCCTCTCTCAGAGTGAGAGTCCAAGTTTCACACCCATACAGATCAACCGGTAATATAACTGTTTTATAAATTCTAACTTTCAGATTTTTGGACAGCAGACTGGATGATAAGAGCTTCTCAACCGAATAATAACACGCATTTCCCATATTTATTCTGCGTTTAATTTCCTCTCGAGTGTAATTTATATTTGTTACTGTTGCTCCAAGATATTTGAATTTTTCCACCTCTTCGAAGGATCAATCTCCAATTTTTATATTTCCATTTCGTACAATATTCTGGTCACGAGACATAATCATATACTTTGTGTTTTCGGGATTTACTTCCAAACCGATCGCTTTACTTGCTTCAAGTAAAATTTCCGTGTTTTCCCTAATCGTTTGTGTATTTTCTCCTAACATATTCACGTCATCCGCATAGACAAGAAGCTGATGTAACCCGTTCAATTCCAAACCCTGCCTGCTATCCTGAACTTTCCTAATGGCATATAATAATATACGTATATTATAATACTTACAAATATTCTTTTTTGGATGCATCTCTAAAAGCTTTAATCAACGTTAATATGAATGCGAACATAATTTATGGACGTCCGTTTGACGTTTTCATGCCCGTTATTTTTAAAAGCTGATCAAATATAGCTTAGGTTCTTTCCACAATAACTATTTTATTAGAAAACACCGTTACAATGAAAATAGACGCACGTTCAACTAAAGAAAATATTTACTATGAAAATGTATGCGTAACTTACATTAAAAATAACGTCGACTATATTAGGACTAATTAGATTTATCTTTTCTCCACGAATTTGGTTCAAGGGACCGGGGTAAAATATATTATCCAGATGGAAATAACCTTATGCAATACAGTACGTTTTCATCCGTCCTATAAATACAAGTCCCCAGCATTATCCTGGGTCATTCCTCTTTCTGTCGACAGTGATCGCTTCTAGACGAAGACTTTTAATCAAGTTGTGCTTGAATGCAGAATTCGAAGACGATGATGTCTTCTGTTACATTCCAGTTCAGTTTCCTTGTCACTGGACGCTGAGTAAGAAGGACGGACTGTGAACCAGGAAATGAACGGAGTAAGAGTGGATGTGACAGCTCAGGGAGATGGCGTGATGGATGGCGCTCTGAAATCCTAGCAATCCGCTCATTTACATTCCACTCGGTATCAGGATATTACTCACTTAATACAAGAACGCTCCTGTGTAAACAAAAGAGGTTGCCTGTAACTACGGCAACCACGCAACAACGCAGGACTGAGCTGTGCCACATCAACTGTACCGCTGAATGTAATAGTTTTCATAAGATACATCATGACACTATAGCAGATAGCTGCTGTTTTCAACAGAAGACAATAAGCCTCCCCACCACGTTCTTGTTCAGACCTCGGAAGGTGCACTTCCCTCGTAGAAAGTGGTTTATTATCCAAAGAAATAATTATATTCAAAGAAAATTGTATAATTTTCTTCCTAATAACACTTCTGAGAAGATCACTCTACGGGCTATTGCATATGACATCGATCAGTAAAACACCTCGCATTTTTTTTACACTCTAATTTTTTTCCCTATTTATACAAGGTGCTGAGGACAGTGCATTTTCAAAAATATACTATCGAAAGTCAAACGGTTTTCGTATTATTGAGCGACAAATTTAGCGTATTTTATAAAAATAAGCCTATTTCAGCGCTCAGAACTCTGGAACCATTTACTGCAGAACATTGAAAGAGAGCTCATTTTGAAGCTGACATTTGGTAGGTTATGTTAAGAAGTAATCCTTATTTTTATTGTACACAGAAAGACAGATAATCTGATTTTACTTGCATTTACGCTTTTTGCTAATTTGTAAAAATGTAAAAAAATATATATTGAGAAAAAACTTGCATTATTAAGAAGGATTCGGCATTGTTTGCTTAGTGGCAAGGCAGTAAGTTTCGAGGGTATTAAATAGATTATTTTCACACGCCTAGACTTGAACGGCGCAGTACCGCACGCACGGGCCGAGAGCTGAAGATAAGAAAGCGTTTGGCGTCATTGTACTCCTGTGTTTATGAAAACCTGTGATAAAGCTAGCACAGTCATGACTGCCAGACTACACATCACGTGTTTGTCTCCTGGCCTTGCTTACCTCGGCTAGCTCCCGCCTCAGTCAGCTGGTTAGTTCACGCGCGTACTATTTATTTTCTTTATTTGATATTTTCAATATTTTCTTATCAACATACCATCAGTAAAAATGTGTGTTTATTTGTACCTTCAATGCGGAATCTAACTATATATTTTTAAAATATTATTTCCTTGGCAAAGGCGTCTTAATGAGGAAAAATCTAAATTTCTCCATTTCCATGAAAAGTAAGGAAATCTGTTTATTTGTCAATATAAACTTTAATTTCTCAGCATCAAAATAAACCATAATTTTGATCATTGGGTGAAAGGGTTTCGGAGCCACAACAGTTTAAAATTGCTAATTTTATGAAAATACGATAAATTTAAATATTTTTAATTTAAACACTATGAAGTTCTGATGCCTCAAACTTTGCACAAAAGCATTGTATCACAGTTCTCTACGTACAAAAAAAGATTTATTGTATTTAGAAATTGTAAGGTCAATTTTCTCTATATTTCGTTCGATTTGAAACGGAATAGCTCAAAAAGTTTACGTGGAGAAAGTGTGTAGTGCGCGCAATAGCCGTAGTGGCGCTGAAGAAATAGATTGTTTCTAAAATGAAGATTCCTAACGAGCGCGAAGACACTGTGTGGTGGTATGTAGAAACAAAATACATTATTCAAGTACAACGAAACTTTCGTCGTGCTTACATTAAGGACCCCCGACATTCAAGACTGCTTCTGCAAAATCAAATTGTTGGGCCGCTTTTCTTTCAAGAGGGTACTGTAATTGCTAACTGTTACCTGGATATGTTGGCGAATTTTGCCGTGCCACAGATAGCACACAAAACAGGTTAATCTTTCAGCAGGATGGTACCCCACCTCATAGGAGACTTGACATTCACAGTTTTTAAATTACACATTCCCCAATCGCTGGATTGCCGTGGCGCTCCAATTCCTTGGCCTCCGCGTTCCCCCGACAGTACCCCAATATTTTTTTTTTGTTCTGGGAGTACGTCAAACATAGAGTAGACACTACAAAACTTAATGACATAATGTACTTAAAACGTCGCATAAGAGATGCCATAAACTTTGTCACATAAGACATGCTGAACAACACATGGGCTGAAATCGACTATAGGTCTGACATTCTCCGAATTATCTTGACTGAATTATGTGAGTGACACTAAAAACTTGATGAGTTACATTATCATTTTCATGTATAGTAAGTATAGTAGCCTATACACATTTTCCTTTCCACTATATTTGTTTAAAACGTTGGACTCTCATTTTGGACACCCTGTATTTTTCGCCAAGTTTTTTAGTTCGTTGCTAGGCATCACTGTGCCTTTTCATCTTAATCTTATGAACAGACCTATTTTTGTCTCCATTTTATAATGTGCCTTGTAATCTCGAATAAACATCTATGCTCGAAAATAATTTAACATAATAAGTGTTTAAGTCTTTGTCGCCATTCACAATGACAATTAAACATAATCATAACATAAGCCTAAAGTCTGGTATGTATGTAATTTGTTTCAATTACTGTGGTTGCAATGAATTACACAGACGTAAATTTAATCTTAAAAATTAGACGTTAACACGTCATTTAAATGTATAAGCTTTCATGTTTATGTTTGCATTTTCAGAATCATACAGCGCTGAAGTAGACAACAGAACACGATGAAATTACGTCGCTGTCATGTTTCCATGGTTACCAAGTAGCCTACATTTACGGTTAAATTTATGTTCCCATCGCGAATGATGGTATTATTTCATTCACTAATACATATTTTAATTAAAAAAGCCGCCCTAAATAAGGGCTCCAATAGATCTGCCTACTAATCAATTCATAAAGAATAATCATGAAAACCAATTGTGTGACAATTTGAAAGGAAAAAGAAAACATTAAGATAAATGATACGAAAATATAGGAAATCATTTACAATAAAAGTTTGTTGGGTACAAATGATTACTAATTATAGCTGAGGATGATTTTAACACATGAGATCCTATGGCATCAATAGTTGCATCAGAAATTTTAAATTGTTTAAGTTTATTTAAAGTTTCTCGTGGGATCGTGCCACGGGCACCGAACATGAGCCCAGAAACTGTTCAATGTGTGTTGTGGTATTGTGCTCCGAGATGCTGACAACAAGGCTCATATATGACTTGTTTTTCACGACACATCTCTTGTGGCTGTTGCTCATGCATCTCGAAACGGATTGTGGGATCAAGAATGACACCCTTATCCTTCTGCCGATCAATTATGATGATATCAGCACGTCTAGTAGAGCCATCAGAAGAGACGCAACCAACCTCCTCATAAACCTCATAGGAAGCATTCTGACGGATTGAAGATGCGATGAGAGAACGAACCGTATTATGTCTGTTGATTCGGAGCAATTCTCCATGATGGCAGAAACCCAAGACGTGAGGAAGCGTTTCTTGCTCGTCGCATCTTCTGCAACGGGTTGAGTCAAGAGTTCTACCAGGGAGAGTACGTACAGGTACTGTATTACAGTTCATCTTAATGGCTTGTGTCCACTGACTGCTCGAAAGTTCCTTTATGGTTGAGATCCACGGATTACCTTAAGCGTGTTAAATTAAGATTTCGAACGTTATCGTTAAATTTAAAAATCATAAGCCCATTTACGATGGAAACATAAACCATGATGAATTATTAAGTTATTTAAATCAGATAAATAAATTCACTGTATATATATACATATATACAGACGTGGACAAATTATTAGCAAAACTGAAGATTTCTATTATATATTTTTACAAAATATGATTCTTCAATTTAGACTACAGTTGACATTTTTGTGTATTTCCAAATTATTAGCAAAATTGAAGATTTGTATTGTATATTTTCAAAATTTAACTCCTCAATTTGGACTACATTTGATATTTTTGCATATTTACAAATTATTAGCAAAACTGAAGGTTTTTATTGTATATTTTTACAAAATTCGATTCTTCAATTTGGACCACAGTTGACATTTTGGATATTTCCAAATTATTAGCAAAATTGAAGATTTTTGTTTTATATTTTTACAAAATTTGACTCTTCAATGCAGTTGACAATTTTGCTAATTTACAAATTATTAGCAAAATTGAAGATTTTATTATATATTTTACAAAACCTGACTCTTCAATTTAAACTAGTTGACTTTTTGCATATTTCTGTCTTCTGTAATGAAGGAAATATGCAAAATTGTCAACTGTAGTCTAAATTGAAAAGTCAAATTTTGTAAATAGAATTATCATAAAAATCGTCAATTTTGTTAATAATTTGTCCACGTCTGTATATATGTACGTTTAAAGACAAATACATTAATTAACTCATTCATTCATTTAGTTCTGAAACGTCCACTACAGTAGTCCAGCCTCGAATTGGAGATGATCAGACTGTTTGAAATTTCAGCTGAAAGCTTCCATCTGTATGAAAAACAGAATTTAAATTTGCTAGCCTGACCCCGCTGTAAGCGTGAGCGTGCTCGCAGCTGTGTGAACGCACCCTTCTGCACGAGCCCTGGCGAGATTAAGTAGCAGGGATGTAAGAAGTAACATATTACAGGGCTTATGAAACATTCATGATGGAGGCAGCGAAGAGAGTGATCTCAAATTACATTCTAACAATGAGTGCGCCTTGCTTTCACGCACGCATTAACGACTTTGCGAACAGCCAGATACGCTCTCACCTCGTAAGTTCATATGATATAGCTGCGGAAAGCTGTACTGTTCGGAACGATACGCCATACTTCCTTTTTAACCCCACCCACCCAATAATTTTAACAGACATTATACATTTTGATACATTATGCTCAATTCATTTACTTTCATTTCTTGTATATTTCCTTCGTTTAACTTATCAGTTGTGTTATACGTTAATTTACATTAGACTAAAATTAAGTGATACACGAAGTTGTAAAAGTGTGTAATCAAGATGTATATCTGAACTGAATTGAATTGCATTATGTTTACACGAACCAATACTCCACTAAGATATAATAAAATTAGTGTCTGCCAGGAAAGCAGGGTAAAAGGCTTGCGAAGGACATCTGCATAATCTCGCAACTGTGAGCTCTCACCCCGAACGAGCTGCAGCCCGCAGTACTCCATCAAGATGTTAATATCTTTCACAACAAAAAGGCTTTAACATTACCATTTTGTCAACTGTTATGTAGCGTTATGCGTAATAAACTACTCATTGTTGTGTTCAAGCAAAATACACATTCTCTTCTTTAATAGTATAGACTCCTACACTACATCACATGGATCGACAGACGTTGCGTCGTTGGTGTGAATTTCAAATAACCACTTCTGACGTCATGCAATCGATTTCGAAGAGAGGGCACAGTAATACTCGTACTTAGACCGAAGTTAAATTTCCAAAAATAGTGTCCTACTGACTTCTAGGACAAAAGTGTCTGACACAGCTTGAGTTTCTATCCTGATTCCGCCGTGCCTTGTGCTACTCGAACGGAACCTGATAATAAATTAATCATTTAATAAGTTCCGAGTAGAGTAGAGGTGTAACTATGGCAACGTGTTTTACGTTCATTCATCACGTTACCAAAATAGTAGTCCCGTTTATAGTTTATGTTCTTGAACTGGCAGTCAAAGGCCATGTACGTATATTATTTACAGTATTTGCACCGAAGTAAGAACGTTTGTATTCCGGATTTATAGAAGACGATGTGTCTACTTCTAAACCCATAAAGTTAAGATATTTACTTACTGGCTTTTAAGGAACCCGGGGGTTCATTGATGCCCTCACATAAGCCCGCCATTGGTCCCTATCCTAAGCAAGATTAATCCATTCTCTATCATCATATCCCACCTCCCTCAAATCCATTTTAATATTATCTTCCCATCTACGTCTCGGCCTTCGTAAAGGTCTTTTTCCCTCCGGCCTTCCAACTAACACTCTATATGCATTTCTGGATTCGCCCAAACGTGCTACATGCCCTGCCCATCTCAAACGTCTGGATTTAATGTTCCTAATTATGTCAGGTGAACAATACAATGCGTGCAGTTCTATGTTGTGTAACTTTCTCCATTCTCCTGTAACTTCATCCCTCTCAACCCCAAATATTTTCCTAAGCACCTTATTCTCAAACACCCTTAACCTATGTTCCTCTCTCAAAGTGAGAGTCCAAGTTTCACAGCCATACAGAACAACCGGTAATATAACTGTTTCATAAATTCTAACTTTCAGATTTTTCGACAGCAGACTGGATGATAAAAGCTTCTCAACCGAATAATATCAGGCATTTCCCATATTTTTCTTTGTTTAATTTCCTCCCGAGTATCATTTATATTTGTTACTGTTGCTCCAAGATATTTTAACTCCTCCAGCTCTTCAAAAGATAAATTTCCAATTTTTATATTTCCATTTCGTACAATATTCTGGTCACGAGACATAATCATATACTTTGTCTTTTCGGGATTTACTTCCAAACCTATCTCTTTACTTGCTTTAAGTAGAATTCCCGTATTTTCCCTAATCGTTTATGGATTTTCTCCTAACATATTCACGTCATCCGCATAGACAAGAAGCTGATGTAACCCGTTCAATTCCAAACCCTCTCTGTTATCCTGAACTTTCCTAATGGCATATTCTAGAGCAAAGTTAAAAGTAAAGGTGATAGTGCATCTCCTTGCTTTAGCCCTCAGTGAATTGGAAAAGCATCAGATAGAAACTGACCTATACCCGAACTCTGCTGTAAGTTTCTCTAAGACACATTTTAATTAATCGAACTAGTTTCTTGGGAATACCAAATTGAATAAGAATATCATATAAAACTCTCTCTTAACCGAGTCATATGCCTTTTTGAAATCTATGAATAACTGATGAACTGTACCCTTACACTCCCATTTTTTCTCCATTATCTGTCGAATACAAAATATCTGGTCAATTGTTGATCTATTACGCCTAAAACCACACTGATGATCCTCAATAATTTCATCTACATATGGAGTTAATCTTCTCAAAAGAAATAAAGTTAAGATAGTGAAATATTTTTGCAAAAAAGAAAATTCTTTTAAAACGGTCCTCTCTTCAACATAGCTTGTATCCTAGAGTTCGGGAATCGTTAATTACTCTGAACTTAGAGGCGTGTGGTTCTAGGCTCAAATTGCGTAGTTCTTCTTTTAACGTCACTTCGTAAGTAAACTGTTCATTATGTGATATTAAGCAATCTTTCTGCTATTTATTATACAATTTTAAACAATTTATTGGCACACACTGTATTCTCATGAATTTATCAACAGTAATCTCACTAGACGTTTTGATTTATCTAGAGAAAATCAAAACTCGAGTGGGATTTAATTGACTATTACACGATTAGAAGAAATTATATAGAGATTAGAAGCAACGAAGTACTTCAATACAATAAAATATTAACTGACTTACGAAAATACAGCTGTCTTCAAATGTATTATTGTACCATCTCAACATTACAAATAATACGCTAGATGCATGCTAGATGGCAGTAGTGAGCAATGCCATCTTGTCGAGAAGTTCGCGATCTATTATACACGATGGCAATGTTACTAGTCAAGAAGGCTTTGTTGATTCAGTTTCATTTTTATTAAAATGCAACATTCCACTTCAATTATCCGAATCCCAGTAATCAACGTCACTTGACAGATGATTTCAATAAATCTTAATATTAAACAATCTCTGATACGTGACTATCCATAACATCATAGCAGAAGCTATAACATAACCTATCTAATATCACAAGTGTTAGAAAAGTTTTAATTAACGACGATGACATAAAAATAAATATGAATAATTTTAAAAGGAATAATTATTGAGTGTACAATTTTCAAATTTGAATGTGGTTGGTGGTTCAATTGATGTTATATTGGACGTATGCGTAATAGAAGTGGAACTCGTTGATTTAGGCCTACATGGTGTATTCAACTTATTCAGAATTTCCGAATGAATAATTTTAAAAGGAATAATTATTGAATGTACAATTTTCAAATTTAAATGTGGTTGGTGGTTCAATTGATGTTATATTGACGTATGCGTAATAGAAGTGGAACTCGTTGATTTAGGCCTACATGGTGTATTCAACTTATTCAGGATTTCCGAATGGTGCTCTTCATTTATTTGTAAATCGGATTTCAGAAGATGCATAGGTATGATCAGTGTTTTTTATTAATTCTTGTTCTTGAATGCCAATGCGAGTCATATTTGAAACTGCTGTGCATCGACTGGAGTGGTTTGTAATTTTATATATATATATATATATATATATATATATATTTTTTTTTGACGTCAGACCAGCGCAGTTTCAAATGTTGGCAAACAAAGAAACAAATGCGATAAAATTAAACAAATGCTAGGGACGCGATAAAATTAAACAAATGCTAGGGACGCGATAAAATTAAACAAATGCTAGGACGCGATAAAATTGTGCGATAAGCAGCCATGATTGGTTGAAATACGTCCTTTCGTACCGTTTTATTGGTCAAAAGTAGTATGACGTAGTAAGAGTGTAATAGTCAAATTAAAATAATATCGAACTAGTCAATTAGGTACAATAAAATTAACATCATTAGTTGAAATAACACAATGAAGTCGTTATTGATTAGTTTAAATAACTTAACAGTTAATCTACTGAACCTACTCAGGAAGAGAAAATGGAATTGGTTGGGTCACTGGCTTAGAAGAAACTGACTACTGAAAGATGCATTGGAAGGAATGGTGAACGGGAGAAGAGTCTGGGCAGAAGAAGATATCAGATGACAGACGACATTAAGATATATCGATCATATGCGGAGACTAAGAGGAAGGCAGAAAATAGGAAAGACTGGAGAATGCTGGGTTTGCAGTAAAAAAACTTGTCCTGGAACAAAACACTTTTATGTATGTACGTAAAGTTAATGAGTGATTATCCTTTGGCCGGGACGAAAAAGGTCTTAAGTCAATTTTTTGTGAAAACGAGATTTTTATATATTCCGAAAGCGGCAATAATTCTCTACAATCTGGTAAAACGGTTAAAGTCAAGTAAGACTCCTGACTGGATTTATAGAGCGTTACCAAATGTCCTAAGTACTTTTTGAATCGAGCACACACAGAATAAAGGACTTAAGAATATTTAATACTTCATTCCTTACAAACCATCACATGTTTACTTTCCATGCTTCCCTATTAGAAAGGTCTAACTTGTATTCTAGCCATTTTATCACATACTGATGCCCTTTACTTTTAAAACTTTAAGCACCAGGGTAAACAGTCCTATAATTGTTTAAGACCCATTTTGCATTCCTAATAATTTACATTTCTCATTTATTTTGACATGAAAAAGGTCTTATGTTTAATAGTCCCTTCTACTCAGTTTGGCTTCTAGTCTTAAAAGGGCTTAAGTGCGGCTATTTTTGGAAATAATCAAGAAAATTGTTAAATGAGCAACATTATCTATTTTAGAAGAAATATAAACAAATAATATCCAGGAAAAACCTATTAATTAAAAATACTCTATAGGCCTAATTGACACCAATTTCAATCTTTCTACTGCTTTCCTGAAAAGTATAAAATTTTTACTTAAGACCTTTTTCCTCCCGGCCACAGATACAATTTATTATTAAAAGGGTGCACACAAGAATGAAGAATAAAGATGCCGCTATGATATCTTCACTGCCGTATTCCTCTAGAAACTGTAAATTTTTGGCACTACATTAAAAAAAATATAAAATGACCAAAATTGATCAACATTCAGTAACGCTTCCCATTAAATGAATAGCTAGAGCTGCAAATATGTACCAGAAATGGAAAATATACGCGTTCTAACACAAGCCTAGAAATAATTACAACTAATGAAAACGGATGAAGGACAGCATGCTGATGGAACTAAAATCGATGGAGATTCAAGACCATTAGTTAGTTATGGTGCAGGTGATTAATTTCTTTGTTCTCGTAAGCAAATAGTATTTGAGCGAACTTTCTTGCACGCTGTAACGCAAGCACCAATCATAAATCAAGCTACAATAGCTGCTCACGTTGATTCCATCACCCTGCAGCAGCAATGGAGTTCATTCACGGGGTGTAATGGCATGACGCTCCGTCTCATATTGAACTATTGTCTCCTTTCCTGACGGTACACAGCGTGTGAGGAGATGGCAAAGATCACAAATACCGATACGTGTGACGAAATTTCATCATCCCCTCAGTCTCGTGACAAATTCCGAACTGGTATGTCACATACATGTATCACGTGACTGTAATTATCAGAGCTAATATCACAAGCGTTATCATCTAATCGATAATTCGGGAGGGCGTGACGTGAGTGAATTACCAAAAAGAAGACAACTCGCTGATTCGCGAATATTAATAATAATAATAATAATAATAATAATAATGATAATGATAATAATAATAATGATAATGATGATGATAATAATAATAATAATAATAATAATAATATCTTTGGGGAGACCGAGACGTAGATGGCAGGATAATATTTAAAATGGATTTGAGAGAGGTGTTATAATGCTACGGAATTTATTTATTTATTTATTTATTTATTTATTTATTTATTTATTTATTTATTTATTTATTCATTTATTTATTTATTTATTTATTATTTTGTATGTATGTATTTATTCACACTGCAATGGGTATATACCCGGTGGCAGTGGTAACTAATTACACTCAATAATGACAATAATAAACTTATTAATTAAAAATACAATTAATGATAATACTAATAATTAATACTAATAATAATAATAATAATAATAATAATAAACAACAGGGAATATACTAAATTAAATGAAACGATCACTTAAAATAACATTAATAATCGTAACATAAAATATAAAATATACAAAGAAATTTAGCTCGCCCTTGAAAGAGTAGAACTCGTGCTCAGGGGCGGATTCCTGAATTGAAATTAATAATTATACAATACAATTATAATTAATAATTATACAACACAATTTGCAATTATAGTATATAAATTTAAATTTACGATTTTTCAATTTTTATAAAATCCATACATAACTTTTTAAATTTAATACTAGAACTATTAGAATTGAAAAGATTAGGATATTTAAATATAAATTTGTTATATATTCTTGGGCCTAAATTACTACTGTGATTAAATACTGTAACAGTGTTGCATTTTGGTTCAAACAATCTTAAAGAATTCATACTTTTTGTTTCATAACTATGAAAATACAATTCAAAATTATTTCGATTTTTATGTATGAATTTTATTAATACAATATAATAAATTTGTTTTACGTTAAGTACATTAAAGTCTAGAAACAAATTTTGAGATGGAAAATCAATAGGTTTATGAAGACATATTTTAATTATTTTCTTTTGTAATAAATGGATTAATCTTGCTCAGGATAGGAACCAGAGGTCTGCATCGGACGTTTTCGCTCGAGCGCCAAGTAGTTCATAGCATAATCCGATAGGTAGCACACATGCATGATGGGTAAAATTGTCGCGAGCGATAAATCTTCGAACGGTATAAGCCGAGCTTTAGACATTCATTCTTGTTACAGTGATGAATTGTGTAGCAACATCATAGATGTTTATCATTTCAAAATTTTGCCGTCTTTAATTAACCTCTGCATAGGACAATTACAAAACTTGCTTTAAAATGTAATATAAATGTTGTAGGTAAATGTTTCCCCCCACACACAGTAGTGATTTTGTTTTTTCCACATCTGATAGATGTTACTGGATGTAAATGTAATTATTATAAACGGAGAACACATCACGATAATGCAAGAAATGTATCAAGTTTTTAGTAATAATAATAATAATAATAATAATAATAATAATAATAATAATAATAATAATAATAATAATAATAATAATAATCTCTAATAATTAGTTGCGTCTGTAACAGTTGTACAGCATGATTATTCGTTTTATTATATTTTCTGTGACGTTATCTCTGTACTAATATTGTTATTAATCTACTGCTCTATCAATAATATTTTGTAAAACGTTTCTACATTGTCGCAGTATATAGGCAGAACTATGTATGGACCTATCATATTATATATGTGGTAAATCAAAATTGAATAATTATTAAATAAGGAATAATAACTGTATATCGAAGTTTTTCATACTATTTTATTTATAACTATATGTTACTGTTTTGGTACGTTCCATTGACTGTTCCATTAAACGTTTGTCATAAACGCAGAAAATAAAGCCTTATTTTTACCGTGTGAGCAAAACATATGTGTATCTTATCTGTCGCCTTCCATACAAGATAAGACATGTCGGTGAGATGACCTTTTACTGTGCTTCTATTTATTACGAGCGTATCACGACCGATCTTATCTCACTCGAGCGTGTGACATTCGACCGAGTTCAAGTGAGCCATTTAACTCCAATGCAGCACTCTGATAGGGAGCGATGGCGGCAATAAACCTCCGAGTTCCCTAAAAGCAATTTTTAGTAAATAAATAAGTAATGATAATAAAATATAATAATAATAATAATAATAATAATAATAATAATAATAATAATAAAAGATAGAAATTATATTAGGCTTACTATTAAAGAAGGTATTTAATTGCTAACTTAGTATATTTCAATGGCCGGATGACCTCACTCTACTCTAATATGAAATTCTCCCGAAATCATTTGACAATAGTTGTAGAAATTATGACCAGTGCATCGTCTGCGTGAACACACCCGATGGCTGTTTATAATGCTTGCTTTTAAGATCATTCTAACAAAGCTTTCGCTGAAATGGTAGGTGGCAGCACTGAATATACTATGGTCTTCGTCAGTTTCTTCAGAACAAAAATAATAACTTAATCTTCGAACCTTCGTTTCTTTGCGTGCTTTAATCTTATCTTCTCTCCTTCAGGAGTAAGGTTATCGTCCTCGAAAATGAGACCCGGATACGAAGCCAGTACTCTACTCCGTCAATCCTCCAAGATGTTTTTTTTTACTTCTCACTGTTGGAAGTCTTCTCCGATCTACGCATTTCTAATACGGAGTGTACACTTGTAGAAAATAAAAGTAAGAAGATGGGATACAGAGCTGGAATAATATCTAGCTAATATTAGAGAACAAGATGAGTCAGCCCCACACAACGAAATACGGAGCCGTGTTATTTCTTGTGTCGCTGCTAATATTACACACGAGGGGCAGAACCACCGTCCAATACATGCAACGGGACTCATTTTATTTTGAATGAAAGCATCGACTGAAAGTTCTGTGCGCTACGTGCACCGGAGAAACAACATTTTCAGAATATAAAACAATCTCAATACATATGGGACTGCATAAATTTCCAGTCCTCTTGTATAGACCCAAAGCGTTTATTTTTACTCAAATTCCTGGGAGTTCATTCACCAATGACAGGAGCAAGACATAGCACAAACAACATCACTTACAGGCTTAACTGTGCATGTGCCAATTTCTTAGAAGCTAGGGAGTATCATCATCAGAACATCACAAAACAGCTCGGGACTTGTCGATATGCGAACATGGGTTCGATCCTCGAAGTTGACTGCGATAGTACAATTATTACATCTGGAGGGGCGATAATAATAATAATAATAATAATAATAATAATAATAATAATAATAATAATAATTTTTATTTTCGCTGGCAGAGTTAAGGCCATAAGGCCTTCTCTTCCACTCAACCAACCTTAATCAATACAATACATATTTAAATTACACTTAAAAGGTTCTCCAGCAATATTCTACAGTTTTAACGACTAGTAGACTACATATTTATTTAAATTTAGATAAACCTATAAGGTAAAGTAGTAACTTAATTTATGAGCTAATGTAATTCAATCAATTATAATTAATTTGAGATTTGAGATAGCTAGTAAAATGATGAAAATTAATTTAATATAAGCTTACTAGAACTATGTTACAGGGATAAAAAAATATATATAAATCTAAAATATATTTCTATAATGAGAATATTAATGTAATTGCCATTAGAGGTTTTGTAAATGTATTTAGAGAAATTAATGATAATAATAAGAATGGACAGATGTTAGTTTCATTATAAATAACAAATATTAATCAGCATATGAGCCGGAAAAAAGACTCTTGCCTGACAACAGAGGCAGTCTATGTAAAAGAGAGTAGAAAAATGAGGTCAATTAAAAAAAAAAGCTTTCATTTATTAATATTTTCTTCAAATAGACTACTAGTAAGGTTAATATAGACATTAACTTAAAAATGTTAATATTGTTATGTAAAACAGTAAACACTAACTCTCCGACTGTGTAACATTTTCACATAAAGCCGATGATAATATACTGTAGTACATTATGCAACGAGCCTATAATGATAGTAATTAAGAAGCAAGTATATTTGTTTATGAAACGAGCGCAAAACTTTATACGGGCGTCTTAATTACCATTATAGGCAAGTTTCAAACTTTTTATGCTCGACCATATTTCTAACTTGAAATTATTCAGAAGTATACATTTTATTTGTATCTGACATAAGATCGGAAGTGACCTTGTTCATTGCTCTTGAATTGTGAGATGTGCGCAGACGCGAAAGTATTGATTTTTTCCGAGGAACAATAATGTCATTGACCTTGATGTAATGCAGAGAATGTATAACCTGGAAATTGATTTAGAATTGAAAAACGAGATGACAAATTGAATTTATTTGAATATTATTTACAATTAACGCTAATTATTATAGTAACAGAACATAACCTTCTGCGACAGTATTGGATTTCCAGCCTCCGTGACGTTTCCCTCGTCTTTCGATTGCATAACCTGAACTTTAATGAATAGGTGTACTTTAATGACATGCATAATTACTACATTTCGGCATGGTCGAGCATAAATGTCCTTTCTCACACAAACCACCTAAATTTAGAACAAGTAGCAAATACTCAGTAATTCAATAGACGAAAGCGTCTTCCAGTAGCTTTATTGAAGTTCTGAAAGGGCACCGATATGAATATCCCACTTGGTTTTCTGAAAAGTTTCGAGGTAATTTTTAAATGCATTTCACACAGTTTATAAAATCCATCATCCCAGGTACGATAGAAATACAACCAATCATATTCAGTTTCCCATCTTTTTTTTTTTTTTGACATTTTTGATTTCGCGTCCCACCTTTTATTTATTGACTCACCACTAACAGCACAAATGAAACAAACTGAGATTATTTTATTACATGCAACCAATGCACTTTCCACTGACTTCTCAGTTCATCTTTTCTTTTTAAGAAAAAATAAACAATGTTTGTTGTTTTGGCAACGTACAGTGAAAAATAATATTTATGTACCTATATGCTATAACTGTTTTAGTAAACTAAATTATTATATTTGATAAACAAAACTAGCACTGAAAACTACGCCAATAAAAACACAGCACACCTGACTTCTTTAAGAGTTGCGATCAAGATCATCTGCCTGTAGACTCATTCAGCTATGCAAATAGTGCCTTTTCAAAAATCTCTCACATAAAAAACACCAACCTTTACCTGAAAATCTACATTACAGAATTTATTTTAGTTACTATTTGTGTTAGCTGGTTATTTAATAATGTTGTATCAACTACTAGGTTTTTAGCGTCGATGGGATTGGTGATAGCGAGACGATATTTGGCGAGATGAGGCCGGTGCAAATGAGTCCGCGGTCCAGCACCGAAAGTTACCCAGCATTTGCTCGTATTGGGTTGAGGGAAAACCCCGGAAAAAACTTCAACCAGGTAACTTGCCCCGACCGGGAGAACCCGGGTCACCTGGTTGGCCCAAGAACTCCACAGGTGTGGCACTGTAGGAGAAACCTTTGGAAAGAACGCAACCAAATAAGCAGCCCAAGCGGGAATCGAACCCGCGTCCGAGTGCAACTTCAGATGGACAAGAAAGCGCCCCAGCCGACTGACAAGCAAACATTCTGATGGGGGCAGATAAAAAGTTAATTTTTTTCGACCATGTTAATAATGCCAAAAGAAGTGCTTATACAAATTTTGGCCACTCGACCGCAATTACGAGGCCGTCCGGAAAGTGATTTTCCCTGAGGCCGTTTACAGAAAAAAATACAATTGCGTGGTAAGATTTATTGAAACAGATACAGCAATTGTTGCGCTATTTGTTAACATATCCCCCACTAGAATTGAGACATTTTTAACACCATGGGCTCAGTTTTTGTATCCCTGTGTCGTAGAAGACAGCCGCCTGGGATCGGAACCGCGTTTGACAGCCGTCTGCACCTCTCTGTCGATCCCATGACATGACAGATGTCTTAATTCCGGTGGGGAATATGTTGAAAAATAGCTCAACAATTGCTATGTCTGTTTCAATAAATTTTTGCAATGAATTTGTTTTCTCTTTCTATTAACGGCCCTTGACGAACTTAATTTTTTTACGGCCCTCGTAATTGCGGTCGAGTGGCCAAAATATGTATAAGCACTTCTGTTGACATTAACATGGTGAAAGAAAAAAATATAACTGGTTTATCTGCCCCGTCACTATGTTTGCTTGTGAGCTATGCCGATTTGAATTACTGCAAAGTCGTAATAAAGTGAAATATAATATATTTATGTGAATTATGTATTTTTATGCTCGACCATGTCGAAATGTAGTAATTATACACCTGGTAGCAGTCCCTTAATGCATGCCATTAAAGTACACCTATTCATTAAAGTTCAGATTTCCGATTATTCTCGGATATGCAATCGAAACACAACTAGCAAAACGTCACGCAGGCTGGAAATCCAATATTGTCGCAGAAGGTTATGTTCTGTTACTATAATAATTAGCGTTAATTGTAAATAATATTAAAATAAATTCAATTTGTCATCTCGTTTTTCAATTCTAAATCAATTTCCAGGTTATATTAAAATTTGTTCATGTTATTGTGTAGATTATAACAAGGTCAATGACATTATTGTTCCTCGGAAAAAATCAATACTTTCGCGTCTGTGCACATCTCACAATTTACGAGCTGTGAACAAGGTCACTTCCGATCTTCTGTCAGATACAAATAAAATGAATACTTCTCAATAATTTCAAGTTAGAAATATGGTCGAGCATAAAAAGCTGTATGAAACTTGCCTATAATGGTAATTAAGAAGCTCGTATGAAAATTATAAAACTCGTTTGCGCTCGTTTCATAAACATACTAGCGTCTTAATTACTATCATTATAGGCTCGTTTCAAAATGTACTATTAAAGTTAAAATAAGCTGAAATCTTCTTGGAGGGAGGGACATCCTGGAATCAGGGGGAGGAATATTTCCCCCAGGCCATTCCCTGAATTCATCACTGGACTGCAATGTACAATACCGGGTAGGTTAGGGCTCCACATTTCATTTAATCAAAGATAAGGTTTCAGGATAATGTGTACGAGGTTTGGTGATGATGCTCTCTGTGCAACCTCCCGGATGGGGATGATACTGGATATTCGTACGTGCCGGCAGAACCTGTGTCAATGAGGGATGCTTCCGGCTGTTGCTAAAGGCCGTGTCTGATCATGAGAATCGTTTACATCTGGGTGGCACAAAATTAGAGTGAGGTGAGAGGTCTGCATTACCCCGAGACCGTTAGAGAACCCATCTGCTTGGTCTCCACAGCTTCTCCTGGACTCAAAAACTCTTCCTGCCTGTCTCATATCTGCCTCCTCCAGCTCGCAGGATTAATGGATCTGCCTGAAGGGACGTCAGATACATATCCCGGATTGTTTCAGCCTGAAGTTGGCGAAGTTACAAAGGCACATAAGGAAACCGAACTGTTCTAGTTCTATGAGTAGAAACATCACATCTCTTCACGTTTTTCGACAATGGAAAGAACAGTTTTACCAGCAGAAAATGAACATAAAGATTTAGGTAGGCTATATTATTTAGGAGTAATTTCACATTTCATATTAGTCATATAAATAATATTATAAATTTGTTCTATAAAGGTTTAGATTTTGTTATGAGAAATTCTTGTAAATTTAAAGTCAAAACTATAATAATTTTGTATAATTCCATTGTTCGATCTAAATTAGAGTATGCTGCGGTTATCTGGAACCCAGTTACTAACAAATATATTCTGTTACTTACTTACTTACAAATGGCTTTTAAGGAACCCGAAGGTTCATTGCCGCCCTCACATAAGCCCGCCAGCGGTCCCTATCCTGTGCAAGATTAATCCAGTCTCTATCATCACACCCCACTTCCCTCAAATCCATTTTAATATTATCCTCCCATCTACGTCTCGGCCTCCCTAAAGGTCTTTTCCCTCCGGTCTCCCAACTAACACTCTATATGCATTTCTGGATTTGCCCATACGTGCTACATGCCCTGCGCATCTCAAACGTCTGGATTTAATGTTCCTAATTATGTCAGGTGAACAATACAATGCGTGCAGTTCTGTGTTGTGTAACTTTCTCCATTCTCCTGTAACTTCATCCCGCTTAGCCTCAAATATTTTCCTAAGCACCTTATTCTCAAACACCCTTAACCTATTTTCCTCTCTCAGAGTGAGAGTCCAAGTTTCACAACCATACAGATAAACCGGTAATATAACTGTTTTATAAATTCTAACTTTGAGATTTTGGACAGCAGACTGGATGATAAGAAATATATTCTGTTACTATAAAAAATTCAAAATAAATTTATAAAATGGTTATATTACAGACTTTATAATAATTATCCTACTTATGAGAGTTATGCTACAATGCTTCAACATTTCCATTTTACTAATTTGCAAATTAGACGAACTTTCTTTTTAAAATTATTAACAATAAGTTGGACTGTGTTGGTTTATTATATGCACATAAGCTTAATACAAAATTTCGAAATTTATTTTACATACCAAGGGCAAATACTGAATCCCACAAAAATTCCCCAGTTTTCCAAATGTTACAGTTATACAATAAATTACATCCTCATCCGAATGTTGATATTTTCAATATGAATTTCTCTAGATTCAGAATTATTTATTAGCATATTTTACAGAATATTATTGTTGGTTAATTTGAAGCTACTTTCACACCTTATTTCAATTTCTCTTTTTTCTTTCTCTTATTTCTATTTTGTTTCAGTTTTTAATACGTGTATGTTTCCTTTTCCTTGTTTATGTTTTATAAATTAATTTGTTAGTCGTGAACATTGTAATTGGGCTTTGCCTGTTATGTTCAACAACTAATAAATAAGTAAATGAATGAATAAATAAATAAATAAATAAATACAAATAAATAAATAAATAAAAAATAGATAAGTAAATAAGTAAATAGGTAAATAAAAATAAAGAGATAAATAAATAGATAAATAAATAAATAAATAAATAAATAAATACATAAATCAATAAATACAAAAATAGATAAGTAAATAAGTAAATAGGTAAATAAAATAAATAGATAAATAAATAAATCAATAAATAGATAAATAAATAAATACAAAAATAAATAAATAAATACATAAATAAAAATAAAATAAAAACAAAAATAGATAAATAAATATATAAATAAATAAAACATAAATAAATAAAAATAGAAATAAATAGATAAATAAAAATAAATAAATAGATAAATAAATAGATAAATAAATAAATAAATAAATAAATACATAAATAAATACAAAAATAGATAAGTAAAATAAATAAAAATAAATAAATAAATAAATAGATCAAAAATAGATAAATAAATAGATACATAAATAAAAATACAAAATAAATAAATAAATAAAGATATAAATAAATACATAAATAAATAAATAAATAAATAAATAAATACAAAAATATATAAGTAAATAGGTAAATAAAAATAAATAGATAAATAAATATCAATAAATAGATAAATAAATAGATAAATAAATATATAAATAAATAAATAAATAAATAAATAAATAAATATATAAATAAATAAAAATAAATAAAAAATAGATAAATAAATAAATTACAAAAAAATAAATAGATAAAAATAAATAGATCAATAAATAGATAAATAAATAGATAAATAAATAAATAAACTTAGCTTGCGAGTAGGAAAATAATGATGATTTACAAGAAATTAATTTCAAAGAATTTATTTTTCTCTCCTATGGGAATACAGTATTTATCGTACAAATAGCTGCCTACTTGAAACAAATCCATGAAGTTCAATCGCACACTTTATGTATGAAGTTAAATGTTCTGTACTTTACGAAACGCTGGTCTGTACAACATGAAATGTGTCTTCAATAATATGCACCTGTTTTGTTGCTAGGTCTGTAACACCGGTTGTTTCTGACAAAAAAATGATATAATTTACTTATAAAACGGAAAAATTTAAATTCTAGGTATACATAAACAATACATAAACACTCAATTCTATTTCAGAACATACTTCCTTTTCGATACAATCATGAACGCACCCCACCTCAACAAGATATCAGAAGATAGCGCTGGAACTTACTAGGATTCAGAGGATGATGACCAAACAACAACGAAACTATTCAATTAGGTAACATAACAACAATTTATAATGTTAACATAGTGAAGTCGTTACTTATTTAATTTAACTTAAGAGTATATCAGTGATTACATGAACTGTTTCTAAACTTACACTTGTTTTAGTGGTCACATACAGGATAGCATATCTCTGTTATTCTGGAACGTTTCGGAGTATATGGATGTAGATATTAACAATAAAAAATTCTGTGGGGTGAAAAAAAGACCCCAGATGAATGTCGAGTTTTAAGAAGTATTTTGTTAATTTGTTTTCTGTTAATGGTTCAAGATATAAAATGTTCTTTACCGCTATACATTTATGCAACTTCGTCTTCATTAGAAATAGTTGTGAAGAAATAAGTTCAGATCAATTTGTGTAACATCGTAATTCTGTGTTACTCTTTATTAATGACTAATTATCCCAGTTAAAATTATTCAATATAATGTAAATCTTTCTAAAATATAACGACTTGTACACGCTGAATATGATCTACAAACTGATAATCGCTCTATATAGATAACATGTCCAAAACTATATTCCAGATACGATGCTTGTCAAAATGTCACTTCCGTTAAATATCCAAGTTAACATTTTATGTGGGACGAAATTTTTATTTCTTATAAATGAGACGAATATGTAGCGTACTACTAATACTGTTAAGGCTCATTCACAATGAAAATTAAACATAACGTAAGCGTTAATTTAAGAATATAAACGTTACGGTAAAATCAAGAAGTCATACCATCATTCACGATAGGAACATAAACATAACAGCAAACATACTTGGTAACCATGGAAACATAACAACGACGCCATTTCCTCATATTCTGTCGTATACTTCAGCGCTCCACGATTGTGTTCTGTTTGCAAATCACAGAAGCATAAGCATGAAAGTTTGGGGTTTGCAAACTTTCATGTTAACGTCTTACGGTAATGTTTATGTGAATCATTGTGAATGATCCCATTTGATAACCTGGGCGCAAACTTTTGTGTTTATGTTACGGTTATGCTTAATTTTCATTGTGAATGGGCCTTTAAATGACTACCTCTCTTGCTTATCAAATTGATTTTCAATTTACAATAAGTACAGTATGTAACTCTGTTCTAGAATATCTAAAACTATCGCAGCATTGGCATGCATGAGGAAGTTCAGCTTCAAAACACTTCCCAACCTGAACTTAAATTAGATAGCCGTAAGCAAAGACTTGGAATGACTGACCTTTGCTTTGAGTTCATCGCAGGGGACTTGAAGAGCAAATATTTTATATTACCTAAATCCGCAGGTTTGCAGAGATGAAAGGGATCAAAGGAATAACTTAATACCCGTACCGTCTGTACGAAATCGATATCAATCGTCAATTGGTAGGTTATTTCCTGAGTAGATTCAACCGTGGTTCATTACTGAAAATCACGGATACTACATTGAGTTATAAAATTAAATATATTAATATATGTATTACAAACATTTTAATAGCACTGGAATAGAGACTCGATGCTTCATCAAAGGGGCTCTAGATGTTTCAAGACATTCAATGTATATGAATAAAATTTATTTTTTATTTTATTTTATTTTCATTTAACTAGGTACCTAGTGAGTACAAATTACATTTATAAAACAAACATGTTTCTAGCCACTACCGTAAGAGCCAGGCTCGTGTACGGTGTGGTCTTAGCCAATAATATAACATAAAATTTACAAGGACAGTTTACTAAATACAGTAAGTAACTTAATTTAGACCAATAAATACAACACAAGAGCAAGAATAAAGAAGAAAGAGAAAAAGAGAGAAAATACACATTTAATATAAATTGATAATCCGACAGAAGCCAGTGATATTCAATAAAAACATGAATATAGTCGACAGAAATAAAAGGTAAAAAAATACATTTGTTAATATTATATATCATGGATAATTTTAGAAATTTATTTTTTAAAAGCTTCAATTTTAAAATATTTCAAATTTGGAAAATGGTTTGTAATTTTATTATAAAGTCCTGGGCCGAAACTAGCTCCATGTTTAAGAGCTGCACTTGTATGACATTTAGGCTCAATCAATGGGAAAGTAGACTTTTGTCTGCCCATTTTCCAATTTCCCTATATAGCTCTGTTCTTCAGGAACATAAAACCCTAGTATATAATTTTACTTCCCTATCTTGTGCTGGAAATTAAGCGTGCAACGTCACTCATAATAGGACAGTGTTACCTAGGAAACGTACAAGACATTTCTTGTGACGAAACGTTTGATGATAAAAAAAAATTATAGGTTCATTTTCCTTTACCGAGGCGAAGTGACCCCAGATACTTTTCCTTTTGTGTTACGAAATGTCTCAGTGTCATATTTGTTTTGAGTTTTCGAGATCGAAAAGAACCAAACACCAGCCTCGGTATATACTGTGGGCTTCAACAGGCCAAGGTGAAGTTCAGTGAACTGAGTGTTTGCAGTTATTGCTAGAGTATCACACGCACATACAGCCCTGCCCTCTGCGTCATCACGGACATGCATTACAAGTGCCTCTTGACGAGCACGCAGGGTTATGTCTGCTCTATGTAGCTACTTGGCTAGATATGCACATCAGTTACACTGTGTAACGTGAACTGCTACTTCATGTTTTTGTTGTGCACACGGCTTTTACATTTCATGTGTCTGGGATTATTAAATCTATACTAATAATAAATCTGTAGTCAAATTTTTCTGGTAATTTTCGATTTTCTAAAAATAATTGGTGTTAACATGTATAATTAACCATCCTGAAACCGAAAATCGCTTTTTTTTTTTTTTTAATTTTTGTTTGTCTGTCTGTCTGTCTGTTACCTTTTCACGCGATAATGGCTTCGATGAAAATTGGAATATAAATTAAGTTCGTTGTAACTTAGATTTTAGGCTATATGACATTCAAAATACGTTATTTAAAAGGGGGTTATAAGGGGGCCTGAATTAAATAAATCGAAATATCTCGCTTATTACTGATTTTTGTGAAAAATGTTACATAACAAACGTTTCCTTAAAAATGATTTCTGATAAGTTTTATTCTTTGAAAAATTTTGATAGGACTGATATTTAATGTGATAAATGAATTATAAAATTAAAATAACTGCCATCTAAGGCCGTGTAATGAAATAAAAAACAAATGACTTCATCTATAAGGGGCCTTGGACGCAACAATCGAAAGCTATGAAACATAGCCTACAGACGATGTTTCTGTGTTTGTATGAAGTAATATAGGAAGCTAAATTAACCGATTTGTATAATTAATTATTATTTCATCATTGGAAAGTGTAGTTTCTCTGGATGGACATAATGCTACAATGTTATTACAGTAACTTTTGAGTGAATTGAGGACAGGTAAGATTAAAATAGCTTCTTATGCACAGAAAACTTGATAGGCTATTCTGTACATTCGTTTCCTGTATTTCTTTAAATAATGTTTATGAACATATTCATTTTTATCTCAGAGAATTAACGAACAACGAGAGTGTATTGATTTAGTATGCAGTAATAGTACGTTAGCTTAGTAATCCATTATTTTATAATTCAAATTTTAACTATGCTCAATTCAATCGTGTTAAAATACATAAAATGCATATGCAATAAATGCAATGCAAAAAAATTGGGTAATGAGCCAAGCAGATTACGTTGCGCTGTTGTAAAAGTTGTTCCTCCTGAGATTCAAGAGCTCCCACAACAAATTAAAAACTTTCTAATTCGAGTACATCCGTTACCAACACACTATAACATAATATAATATAATATAATATAATATAATATAATATAATATAATATAATATAATATAATATAATATAATATAATATAATATAATAATAAATCTGTAGTCATAATTTTTCTGTTAATTTTCGCTTTTCCAAAAATAATTGTTAATAAACAATTAATAACATGTTAAAGGAATTGTCGTTGCACCAAATGAGTGGTCTCTGGATCAAAATGATTGCATTTTAATATTTTAAATACAATTTAAATTAAGTGACATATTAAACGATTTATCCTTCTATCAAACACGAATGTTCCCTGGATCAAATGTCCTATTTTAATTATGTAATTACTTTATTTTTAACGGGTGCAGCGGAGCGCACGGGTACGGCTAGTCTAACATAAAACCTTTGTCACTGTAGTAAGTAATATTGTATATTGTCTGTTACGTCAAACTTTCGCTCATTGGGCGATACTCGTCGGCATACTGGAATGTTCCGGCGAAACTCTGTAGCATCTACATGCCCTGCCCATCTCAAACGTCTGGATTTAATGTTCCTAATTATGTCAGATGAAGAATACAATGCGTGCAGTTCTGCGTTGTGTAACTTCCTCCATTCTCTATAGCTTCATCCCGTTTTCCTCGGTGCGATTATTGCGATGATCGTTCAACGATTATTGTTGAACGATGAAACGTTGAACGATAATCGTTGGTTACCATTTTGCTCGGAGCGTCTACGATTTGTTGATTTTTCACTAGTGGCGTGTTTTCATTCGCAATCGCACCGTTCTAGAGCAGCAGTGGCGAAAATGTAATCGTGCGCCGAGCCACTGTGTAACTTGCAACGTGCACAGCACCTATGGAGGGACTCGGACACCCGAAGGGGAAGTGAAGCAACTGTCTGACTTATTAACGGATTTTCATTTTCCTTACGTCAAGCACTTAAATATAATTTTATACAGTACAAGGCTACAAACTAATGTTTAGTACGTGTAACAAAGAAAAAAATGAATAAGAAAACATAGGACACATTATCACAACCTAAAATTAACTGTCTTCAGAATATGTCTGCGACAGAGTTTCAAAATCAGGAATTATGTCACTTACTACCAGTCGTAGTTGATCAAGAAGGTATTTGTTTCTCAGTCGTGATCTAAATTTTGTTTTCACTATTTTCATTGTTGAAAATAATTTTTCACAAACATAAGTTATAGCGAACATGGCTTCAACAGAGCAAGCCAATGAACAAAGCTTCGGATATTTATTTATTTCTTTCTTTGTTTCTTTATCTATCTATCTATCTATCTATCTATCTATCTATCTATCTATCTATCTATCTATCTATCTATCTATCTATCTATCTATCTATCTATCTATCTATCTATCTATCTATCTATCTATCTATCTATCTATCTATCTATCTATCTATCTATCTATCTATCTATCTATCTATCTATCTATCTATCTATCTATCTATCTATCTATCTATCTATCTATCTATCTATCTATCTATCTATCTATCTATCTATCTATCTATCTATCTATCTATCTATCTATCTATCTATCTATATATATATATCTATCTCTATCTCTATCTATATCTATATCTATCTCTATCTCTATCTATCTATCTACCTACCCATTTATTGACAGACAACGAAGGAGTCATGATACACGTCTTTCTCACAATAAACGTGTATTATGACTCCGTTTTCTGACGCGGATGATGAAATTCTTCTCGAGGAAGTGGCGAATCATCCCTCACTGTGGCAGCTGTCACATGCGTCCTACAGGGATCAAAGGGTCAAGGACAATATATGGGCTGAGTTTGTCAATAAAGTTGGAAAATCAAGTTATTAATTAAGTAATTTTAATTTTTGATACAGTCTTACTTCATCTTTGAGGTCAAGCGGACGGTGTTTCTTTGGCTCTTTTCATCCCATACGTATGGAGAAGTATTTCGTCGTCTTCCATCTCCTTAATCAAAAGGCATTTAAGTAATCTTTTACGTCTACTATCCAGAACTATGCGATTGCGAATGAAAACACGTGACTAGTGAAAATCAACAAATCGCAGACGCTCCGAGTAAAATGGTAACCAACGATTATCGTTCAACGTTTCATCGTTCAACAATAATCGTTGAACGATCATCGCAATAGTCGCACCGAGGAAAACGTACCTTTAGCCTCAATTACTATTCTAAGCACCTTATTCTCGAACATTCTTAACCTCTGTTCCTTTCTCAAAGTGACAGTCCAAGCTTCACAACCATAAAGAACAGCAGGTAATAATTATAGCTATTTTATCAATTTTAACTTTCAGATTTTCTGAGAGTAGACTGGATGACAAAAGCATCTCAACCAAATAATGACAGGAATTTCCCAGTTTATTTTCCTTTCGAGTGTTATTTATATTTGTTACTGTTGTTGCAAGTTTTTTTTTTAATTTTTCCACAATTTCAAAGGATATATTTCCAATTTTTTTATATTTATGCTTAATACTATATTCCGGTCACGAGACAGTAAATTTAAATTAGTAATTAATATTAGTATAGATATAATTTTATTCTTTGCTTTGTTATCATTCATAAAGTTTCATGGATGAAATTTTTCAGATTGATTTTATTCCTTGTTATTTATTTATAGCACATGGGGCTAAGAGGGATGAAGTTACAGGAGTATGGAGGAAGTTACATAACGCAGAACTGCACGCATTGTATTCTTCACCTGACATAATTAGGAACATTAAATCCAGACGTTTGAGATGCATGTAGCACGTATGGGCGAATCCAGAAATGCATATAGAGTGTTAGTTGGGAGGCCGGAGGGAATAAGACGTTTGGGGAGGCCGAGACATAGATGGGAGGATAATATTAAAATGGATATGAGGGAGTTGGGAGATGATGAGTGTCTGGATTAATCTTGCACAGGATAGGGACCGATGGCGTGCATATGTGAGGGCGGCAATGAACCTCCGGGTTCCTTAAAATTCATAAGTAAGTACATACGTTTAAGCATATGTATATATGTATTTATTAACTCTACAATTGGGTATACACCCGATGGCAATGATATATAATATACAATAATACCATTACAATTATACAATGATTACAGCAATAATAGAAAAAAAAATAAACTCAAATTTATTTCTAACTAAAAATAAATATACGCAATAAACCTAGGACTATAAATAAAAGCTATTCTATAATAACGCCTACGATAAGCAAAAGTAAACCTAACGTATAAGTACTTCTATTTCACCCAACTATTACCAATTCAAGTAATTACATATCACCTTAATTAATTACATATCACTTTAATTTATTTACATACCAACTAAATTACATATCTTAATTAATTACATATCAACTTAATTAATTACATATCACTTTAATTTATTTACATATCAACTAAATTACATTTCTTAATTAATTACATATCAACTTAATTAATTACATGACAACTTAGATAATTACACTGCACCTACAATTACATTTTCAGTCTAATCTTCTCAACCTTTCCTTAAATGTATTGATTTTGAGAGGACCACCCTGAAAGGAAGCTATTCCAGTCTACTATTGTGCGGTTAACAAAGGAAAATTTTGCCACGTCCGTTCTTTGTTTTCTACATTTCATCTTCCTAATATGATCTGTCCTGCCTAAGTATGATGGTGTTGCTAATCTAGCATTGATGTCGGTCCATGCTTTGTGTAACATTTGTGCCTTAAACAATGAAAAAAACACTTACCAAACTGTTTTTTATTGTTTTTGGAAAACCACAGAAACTGAATAAGAAGGATTTGGAACCTGACACCTCATATATGCATAAAACAGGAATGTCCTTGCTCACACGTACTGAGATACTGCATAGACACTCGTTAGCAACAATGCTTGACTTTTGGCAGCGTGTCCAGTTATGAATACAATCAGCAGGCAATAGTATCACAGCGCTATGTAGTGTTACAGCGATTCTGGCACAACTTCCATTACATCTGACCGTGGAGGGGAGCAGGGAACCAACGAGTGGGTAATTCTCGACGTGGCTTTTAAACTCTTAACAGCGTGGCGAGCGTTGCCTTCGCTGCGAATTGATTTATTCAAGTGGCGCCGCCACAGGTCGGTGGGTCTCCGTGGTACTGTTATTGAAATTCCTTTATGTATTCATTCCAACGGTGCATTTATTCGCCCATTCATATTTGTTCCAATGTAAACAAGTGGCTCAAAAAGGGTCATTATTACGCGAAATATACTGTCGTGAAAGCGATAGCGGTGGTGGCTGTGGTCAAAGAAAAGCAGATACGGTGCCCAACACGTGTTTAAGTTTAAATTCGAGGGCTTAGAGTCGGACGTTAACTCCAAAAATCGAGTTTTGAGTTGAAGGCAGTTTTAAGAACACAAATGTCATACCTTCCTACCGCCAAATTGCTATTCTCTTATTTTCAATAGTTTAATTTTTTGTTTTGGCGTTAACGTTCTGGCATTTTAAAAATAATAAATAGTCAAACGGCGTCAACTAGACTTAAGGCCCATTCACAATGAAAATTAAACATAATCGTAACATAAACGCTAATCCCTTATTCATCTGTCGTAAAAAATCTTGGCTTCTTTTTCGATAATAATCTAAATTGGAATTTTCAAATTAAAGAAACGATAAAAAAAAATCTGTTCCTCCATTCACTGTTTGAGTCGCTTAAGAAACTTCTTGCCCCAGCAACTAAAACTCACCCTAGTACAAACCCTAGTAATGTCGCATTTCGATTATTGTGACGTTTTGTTAAGTGACCTAAGTTCTCAACTGTCAGTCATGTTACAGCTAGTTCAGAATATGTGCGTCAGATACGTGTGCAACATCCGACGATATGATCACATATCACCGTCCTTCGCAAGTATTTCGTGGCTCCGACTTAAAGAATGTAGAACTTTACACTCCTTGTCTTTGCTCTTTCGAATTCTGCACACTTCAACAACAAATTACCTTTCGTCTCGTTTCTCTTATCTATACCTTAACCACGACGTAAATACCAGATCAGTTATCTGTGACGCGTTAAGTATACCTCTTCGTAGAACATTTCGTTATTCATCATCTTTTACAGTATCCACCTCGCGACAATGGAATTCCCTGTCACAAAGTATTAGGGGTTGCAAGACAATAAACATTTTTAATGCAGCTTAAAAGATAATCTTCTTAGCATTTCAACTCCAATCATACTGACAAACTATCACCGTCTACATTGTTACTCCTTCCTTTAGACATGCATCCTGATAGTGCTGTATTTTCAAAATTGTCTCATAATAATCTCTTTCTATTATCTAACATTATTTGAAATATATTAACATTCTATGTATTTTAGCCTAATTCTGCTACATAGTTTGTATTTCAGTGTTTAATTAATACTTCATAGTATTTTGTTGTTTAATTCGTATTTAACTCTTGTATACATGTAACTCTCATGTAAATCAAATTGTTGAATCCTTTGTAAGTTCATACATATGTATGTATACTTTTTGCTGGTTGAGTGGAAGAGAAGGCCTTACGGCCTTAACTCTGCCAGCTAAAATAAATAATAATAATAATAATAATAATAATAATAATAATAATAATAATTATTATTATTATTATTATTATTATTATTATTACTATTATTATAAACACAGAAGTTTGCGCCCAGTCTACCAAATGGGATCATTCACAATGATTCACATAAGCATTGTCATAAACATTACCGTAAGACGTTAACATGAAAGTTTGCAAACTCCAAACTTTCATGCTTATGCTTACGTGATTTGCAAACAGAACACAATCGTTGAGCGCTGAAGTATACGACAGAATATGAGGAAATGGTGTCGTTGTTATGTTTCCATGGTTACCAAGTATGTTTGCTGTTATGTTTATGTTCCTATCGTGAATGATGGTATGACTTGTTGATTTTACCGTAACGTTTATATTCTTATGTTAACGTTTACGTTATGTTTAATTTTCATTGTGAATGAGCCATTAGCGTTCTTTGTCTTTAACTTATCGGTGGTGTAGAAAGTTACAACTGGAGATATCGTTGGCTGTCTGTAATGTTTCTTTTAACGCTCATTTTCCGTAGGCTTGGTTTTAGAGCTTTTTCGCAGCTTCTATTCCATCTAGAAAGCTGACATTTTCAGCAAATATTTCTTTTAATATTTTCTTTGTACTAAAACTATGGTTTTGAAGTTGAAGAGGTGGATTCCAATGTGTCCTGTCTTATTTTTTGTTTTTAACTTCTTCTATTCACGTTTTAGTGTAACCTTTTCAAACACATATATAACTGTGTAAGTTTATTTCCCAGGCTCTCCCAAGCTTTGACTTAGATCCGTTAGAAAAAAAAAAACATAGCCTATGCAGAGACTAGGAGTAGCAAATTCTTTTTCTCAATTTTTGTCATTTTTCTCATAACTTGTTATTTTGACACGTCTTCAATTTGTTAAATTTTGGAGTTGTTGCGGATGGTAATGTATTCAAAATCGTTGAAAAAGATGCGAATGTGAAAAATCATTTCTCCGTAAGAAAACTAAAGAAAAATTACTGTTTAGGTATAAATCCAAGTTATGTGCTCATAAGCTATAAAATGTTCAGCAGTCTAGCTGTCTACAGTTTTTGAGAAAAAGTTCCTTCTGCTACTAAGATTCATTTCAAATCATCCGTCCTCAAGTGAGGTTGACCACTTGGATTCGGAATTAACAAACATAAAAGATAAAGGGAAATGAACGAGCAAAATAAAGATTCGATTTGTACATTAAAACAAAAATTTACGTGTTAACATATAGATGATAGTGTAGAATTTGAAGAGAGGCCTTCAGAATTTCCATTACAATCTTCTGAACCTCGTAAAAGGGAATTTGAAAGGATTTAAGGATATTACATGTAAATTTTGGTAAACAACCCCTCGCTCCAAATAGTAAGCCTGTAACATCCCAGTTGTAAAGCGAAATGCCATATTTTTCACTGAGTTATGGAAGACAAGGTACATATTTAGCTCGCTTGTCATCATTTATCTGCAGTGCTTGATTCGTGTCTCGTTCAAAGCAAATCGTAGGGTCTAAGACCATCGCTTTCTGGGTTCTTCTATTGATGGCAATTATATCGACTCTTCTATGAGAATCATCTTCAGACACGCAATGAATCTCCTCATGTACTTCCCATCCTCTGTTTCATAGCAGGTTGGCCATTGCTGTGCAGGCACGATGGTGTCTGTTGTTATGCAGTAGCTCTCCCTTCTTACATAACCCCAGTACGTGACCAGGTATTTCAGTCCCGCTGCAGATATAATTTAACATTGTCAAAATTGGCAATTTCGTGTTCATTTAAAAGCCCTACATTTCCAACCATAAGGAAGGAGTGATTTAAGAAGACCCTACCTCAGATGGAAGAACCAATTTGTGTGGTCGTAGAACGGGCAAGTCACCCGATACTGCAAGAGGAACGAAGAAGTTTTAATAAGGAGAACCATACCAGTACATTAGGACGTATTTAGTCAACTAACTTACTTACTTACAAATGGCTTTTAAGGAATCCGAAGGTTCATTGCCGCCCTCACATAAGCCCGCCATCGGTCCCTATCCTGTGCAAGATTAATCCAGTCTCTATCACCACACCCCACCTCCCTCAAATCCATTTTAATATTATCCTCCCATCTACGTCTCGGCCTCCCTAAAGGTCTTTTTCCCTCCGGTCTCCCAACTAACACTCTATATGCATTTCTGGATTCGCCCATACGTGCTACATGCCCTGCCCATCTCAAACGTCTGGATTTTAAGTTCCTAATTATGTTAGGTGAAGAATACTATGCGTGCAGTTCTGTGTTGTGTAACTTTCTCCATTCTCCTGTAACTTCATCCCGCTTAGCCCCAAATATTTTCCTAAGCACCTTATTCTCAAACACCCTTAACCTATGTTCCTCTCTCAGAGTGAGAGTCCAAGTTTCACAGTCAACTGTCAGTTTTTTTTTTTTGTAGAGTCTCTCTTATTTTCTTACATTTTTTATTCAAGATTCTGTTACCAAAAAGAAGAACACGTTATTGCTTGAAAGTACAGAATTATGTCCTCCTTCAGATGAAAAACGTGAAAATAATTTCATATTAGGGGAAAGTCGGGTAGTATCGGACATCGGGTAGTATCGGACAGTGCGTTTCTTTCATATACCACCATATGGTAGTACCTGAATGACATGGTTACGTTTCTCTATGCGACATCACAGAAACGTAATGATGTCAATCATGTACTATCATCGTGTGGTAGATGAAAGAAACTCACTGTCCGATATTACCCGATGTCCGATACTACCCGACTCTCCCCTAATAGGAGATCCAGTTTCATCCGCCTTCAAGCAAGCTGATGTTTCAGGACGGAAGACGTCGAAGTTCTGTCCTTCCAAACTCAATGAAGAATCGCTTAAATACCCGTATAACTAGTATGATGCTGATTGTCTGCTTTTGGAATTCTTTTACATCACAAGAGAAACTTCGCTTTCGTATCTATTTTAACATGAAAAGAATTTCCGCTCTCTTTTACTTTTTATTTCGAAATTCTTCTCTAAGAAGTGATTAGCTTTGAGCACAGAAAAGGCTTTTAGAGAACAAAATCTTCAGAAATGTGATGCACGGACTGCTATACTGCGCTTTATGGCTCCCACACATCACTCTCTACGCGAGGGGAAATGTGGCATTGAGCTATCACAAACTTGTGTAATGAACCCCTTCCCTTCCACAACCTGTTCTTCAGTTATTAGTCGCTAGTGGCAGCAGCTGCACCTACAGTCTGTACCGGAGAAATTAGCTGCGCCAGATTCCAAAACGTGACCTTTCCTATTTGTGCTAGAAAAATGTGAACAATAACCATTATATTTTTACTTTATTTTTCCTTCGCAATATTCTTACTTTCCTTTTATGCTCTTTGGCTTAACTTCGCTTCCATGCAGTTTCTTTCAAGACCAGTACCGTACATTTTGTGACAAGTACAACATTAGGACGCAACAAGAAACCATTAAGAAAATATTAAAGTTTTTCGTGGTGTTTCTAATGAAAAATTTGTGTGTCATCGTAATGTTTCATGAAGATTAATTTCTATCGAAAAGATATTTCATACTTAATTAAAAGAAGTTTCTTCACAAAATTGAATAATAAAAATTGAAACAAATAACACACGAAGCACAATAGACTACTTTATTTGTATTATTTGTATTATAACCGCCTTTACAGACAAAAAAACAATGTACACACTGTAAATATTTAGTCGTTTAATTTAACGAAGTCCCGCGCCGTGACGTCGTGGTCTAAGGCATCCTGCCTAGGACTCACGTTACGGAATTCACGTTGGTTCGAGTACTCAGGGGGGAAGAAATTTTATCATGATTTTTTCGGCCAGTGTATGGGACCGGTGCCCACCCAGCATCGTGATGCACTTGGGGAGCTACGATAGGTAGCAAAATCCGGTTGCGAAAGCCAGCTATAACGGTTGGGGGGATCATCGTGCTAACCACACGATACCTCCATTCTGATTGGATGACCGTCCACCTCTGCTTCGGCATGTGGGCGTGAAGCCAGCAGCCGGCTGGTCGGTCTAGGCCCTTCACGGGCTGTAGCGCCACGGATTATTATTATTATTATTATTATTATTATTATAGTTATTATTATTATTAACAAATTTATTAAAACGGTAGAAAGAGCACAAGTATCAGTAATAATGTAACATGCTGAAAATAACTGTAAATACTCGTACTATAAATTTACTTGGTTAGCGATCCCTGAACAGTGTTTGTAAACCCTATTTCTTCTCGTCTGAACGCAATGGTACTTTTATTAACATGTGAAACCTTACAAGTGTTTTCAGTCAATAGCTCCATGTATCTTACAACTTCTAAATTATTTTGTCTAGTGAAATTTATTAATGACACACATTTATATGTCAATATTTTTTATTATTATCTATATATACTCAAATTTTGTTTTTTATTGTCTATAAGGCTTCTCGGACATTAGTTGTTCATAAACCTTTTTTTTTCCTAAATTTTTTCCTATTACATAAAATTCCTAAAATATTTTTCCTGAAGGTTTTACTTCCCAGACATGTTCGCAACACGGATGGTATTATAATATATGTGGACTCATTTACTGAATAATGCACCACACATAAAAGCTTTTTCATACGAATATTATGTGCTGCTGTCCGGAAACGCTGCAATATCCCGCCATCATTTCTATATTTATAGTGCTCGTACTCCAGAGACACCATGCGTAAACCCTTTTGCAAATTTAACCACAGCCTTTTAGGGTTGCTGTGAGTGTTCGGCCTAGTTGGAACTCTGTTGTGGTTCTTTCAGGGTCTTTCTCTTTCTGCAGTTCTCCTAAAATTGTATACAAACTCAAATGATGCTTTCTCACATCTATTTAAAATCTGCATATAATGTCATCCCCCACTGCAGTTGTTGGTAGCGCACATTTTGAAGTGTTGCGTCATAATTATTCCAAATTTCGATTCGATAGCGAGAAGGAACCGCCATCCTATGAACTCTTATTCTCTAAGCTGGCATACAGTTTTATTTTATTTATTTACTTATTTATTTATTTATTTATTTATTTATTTATTTATTTATTTATTTATGTATTTATTTATTTATTCATGCATTCATTCATTTATTTATTTATTCATTCATTCATTTATTTATTCATTCATTTATTTATTTATTCATGCATTCATTCATTTATTTATTTATTTATTTATTCATTTATTTATTTATTTATTTATTTATCTATCTATTTATTCATTCATTCATTCATTCATTTATTTATTCATTCATTTATTTATTCATTTATTTATTTATTTATTCATTTATTCATGCATTCATTCATTTATTTATTTATTCATTCATTTATCTATTTATTCATTCATTTATCTATTTATTTATTTATTTATTTATTTGTTTATTTATTTATTTATTTATTTATTTATTTATTTATTCATTTATTTATTTATTCATACATTTATTTATTTATTCATTCATTCATTTATTTATTCATTCATTCATTTATCTATTTATTCATTCATTTATTTATTTATTTATTCATTCATTCACTCATTTATTTATTTATTTATTCATTCATTCACTCATTTATTTATTTATGTATTCATTTATGTATTCATTTATTTATTTATTTATTCATGCATTCATTTATTTATTTATTTATTTATTTATTCATTTATTTATTTATTTATTTATTCATTTATTTATTTATTTATCTATTCATTCATTTATTTATTTATTCATTCATTTATTTATTCATTTATTTATTTATTTATTCATTTATGTATTCATTTATTTATTTATTTATTCATGCATTCATTCATTTACTTATTTATTCATTTATTTATTTATTTATTTATTTATTTATTCATTCATTCATTTATTTATTCATGCATTCATTCATTTATTTATTTATTCATTCATTTATTTATTTATTTATTTATTTATTTATTTATTTATTCATTTATGTATTCATTTATTCATTTATTTATTTATTTATTCATGCATTCATTCATTTATTTATTCATTTATTTATTTATTTATTTATTTATTCATTTATTCATTCATTTATTTATTTATTTACTTATTTATTTATTCATTTATTTATTTATTAATTCATTCACCTACCTACCTATTTATTTACTGACTTACTTATTATTTATTTATTTATTTATTTATTTATTTATGTCTATAACAGGACAAAACACCAATTACAATAGACAGTACAGATTTGTTTAAAAAACATAGAATAGCATATAACATGAAAAAGAGATAAAACAGATACAAGTCTAATTACAAATTAAAAATTGAAAATGAAAAAAAAACAAATAGATACTACCTAAATAAAATACACTGATATAGATATAAATGAAAAATACCAAATATAAATAAGTCAAAAAGAGTTAAGTATAGATATCATAGCCAAAAATCTAAGATGTAGCTATAATTGGCAAATTACAGAGTAAATATAACACTATGTTAATAAATTCAGTATACAGTATTATATAGTAGGACTAATAGGCTTAATTAATTTATTATTATTATTATTATTATTATTATTATTATTATTATTATTATTATTATTATTATTATTAATTTACAAACTGTCCCCCATTAACGATAGCTCTTACAGATTCAGTATATCCTCAAAAAAATATATATATACATATTATATACACATAGATATTGAAATTAAAAAAAAAAAAAAAGAGTACGAAAATGTACAAGTGTTATTAATGTGACGCCATATGATTAATCAGTATTTGACAGCATTTTTTAACACTGATATCACAATGTCATCCCTCAGAGATGTTGACAGAGCAAATTGCCGTCGAAGTTCTTCCAAAAAAGCTGGTATAGTCCCTCGAGCATCTATGAGCAATTAAGGAATATTTCAGCTTGAAATAGTTGACTGTAGGTTCATAGATCGACTTCTTCTCATGGTGGACAAGTAGTAAATACATTCTTTCATTAATAATTTTGTTTTTCCTTTACTAGTAGCCATGGTGACGGACTCAGCATCCGTCTTACTAATAATATAACTAATCACGAAATATTAGGGCTCATTCACAATGAAAATTAAGCGTAGACGTGTCGAACCAGGTACACGTGTTATTTAATGAAGGGCATTCACAGTATTCCATTAAGCATAAAATTACACAAAATATTAAACGGTAACTTATTACCGGGTAAACTCCAAGCTTTTACGCATTATTTTTAGTGTAAATAATTATTCAAAGGATGACGTCCAATCATAGAAGATCCTACATTTAAACATCTGAGAAAAGCTGATAATTTTGTTTCAATAGCATAGAGATGTCTTTATGACAAAAGAAACATAATTCATCATCCTGAGTCTTGAGGCTTTTGTGGTTTTTCTTTTAAAGTTCAATACAAGTGTACACTTCACAAAAAAAGTCACTGACATGAGGAAAATCACTGTAAAAATTCTGCAGGTTACAGTTAGGGCACAAATGAAGATATATTATACTATATTTCGGGTCTATGCACATACATCTTATGTTATAATCATGTATGAAGTGTAGTGTATTGTACATTATTATGTATGCTCTTAAGACTCAGGAGGCTATAGATCTATAAATGAGAAGAAATGTCTGGAAAACTATTTAAATAAAATCAAGTGAACGTAGTAAAAATGATTATATTGATTATGTTTTATTCAAATGGATACAGTATCAATCTAATCTAAATTTCATTACAGAGTTCTCGCTCATAGTAATTTCTCTAGTCTTTTGTTCTCTTTTTAAGTTGTTTATCATTTACATTAAGTTTTTATTATCAATGACAACAATCATCTTTAATTTAGCCATTTAATTTAACAAAATGCCCTTTACAGTCTAACGCATTACAGAATTTTCATTTTTACCTAGCAAATTATTCATTAATAGAAAATACAAACAATAATTACTTAAAACATGTTTGGAAATTTGCTTCAGTAGAATTTAGGAAAAATTGCTTCTTGGAAATTATACAGGGTGTTTCAGAGATGATGTTACAAACTTTCAAGGATGATGGGGAAGGGCAGATGTATCAATTTGAGATAAGGAGCCCTGGTCCGGAAATGACTGAGTCGAAAGTTAAAAGCTGAAATAGTTCTGTGGAAATTAAATAATGTCATTCCTTGTACATCTTATTTATGTGTATTTATCTGTACATCTTACACATACTGTATTCATCTGACGTGCTTTACGTTGTCTACTTACAGTATTCCATTCAGTGCGCTGTCTGAGGGATGGGGACAGGAAACTACACTAAAGCAATGCAGATAGCGTAATGTGTAACGGACATGGTCGGTCCTGATATGCACGTCTGTAGACAGCAGTGTATGTGTACAAGTTGCAGTGTCCAGTCGATCAGTCCTAGTGAAAGGAGAGCGGAATAAGCAGACCTGATTTTCGAATACGGATGAGCCAATGGGAACAGTAGACAAGCTCAGAGATTGTATCGGGCCAGTACCAACGTAGGAGACATCCAGCCCATACCATCTTTCCACGACTGTTCCAAAGGTTAAGGGAAGGAGGGCACGTGGTGCCAAATTACAATTCCATTTCCACACAACTATTTTTGCTTATAACTTTCGACTCAGTCATTTCCGGACCATGGTTTCTTATCTCAAATTGATACATGTGCCCTTCGCCATCTTCCCTGAAAGTTTGTAACACCACCTCCGAAACAGCCTGTATACAGAGTAATTCAGACCATCCGTAACAGTAATTTATTTCGGAAACTAGTGCATGAAAATTTTCGAGACAAAAATATTTATAACTAAACCACATGTGAACTTTCACTAGAACTTGATTTCATCAATCAGCTCTAACAGGAAGTAGGTCAGTGGCGTATCACTTTAAAATTTCAAATGAGAGTCGGGTCAAACAGAGTTCCATTTGATAGAGCTCTTCAAAACAAACAACTTTCATAGGAAACGTTTTTATTAATTCCTACTCTGCCAGTCACTTGACCACGCCGAAGTATTAGGAGTCACTGACAGTGTTAGAAGAAGAGTACAGGTGTGTGCTGCTCAGAACGGCGGACAGTTTGAACATTTATAAAAAAAATTAATGGAATTGTCCAGCCTTTCAGTAACATGTCAACATTAATTGTCTTGTTTACATTTTCGTCTTGTTACATTTCTCAATATTGATGGCATTGTCTTTTTGTACGTTTTCTCATTGACAGAGTAGGAATTGATAAAAACGTTTCCTATGAAAGTTGTTTGTTTTGAAGAGCTCTATCAAATGGTACCATATTTGACCCGACTCCCATTTGAAATTTTAAAGTGATACGCCACTGACCCTACTTCCTGTTAAGGTTGATTGATGAAATCAAGCTCAAGTGAAAGTTCACATGTGGTTTAGTCATAAATATTTTTGTCTCGAAAATTTTCATGCACAAGTTTCCGAAATAAATTACTGTTACGGATGGTCTGAATCAACCTGTATAGCGAATAGAAGTTTAGGGGGAAATAATTAGGAGTAATATTTTGGGGAAAATATATCTTAGAAAAAATGTCCATTAGGACCTAAAGTATAAGAAAAACATACAGGAAAATCGTATCGACTTCGAGATTATCTGGTGGAATTTGTGATAGCGACATGTTATCTAGTGAGATAGATCCGAGGATTCGCGATGGAACTACCCGACATTCGCCTTACCAGTACGGACAAGTCTCCCCTAACCGGAAAAAAGGTCTGCCTTAATCACTACGATCCTTTGAACATTTCGCGTATTATGCCAACATTTCCCTGTTGAAATATGGCGCGTTACACAAACATCGGTGCAGTGTTTTGAAATTCGCGAGGCATGCATATTAAAACAAGGAGCAGGTTGACGGATTCCAATAAAATAACTTACGAACTTTTTAGTTCCCATTTTTTGATGTCAGTCAGATATTAGAGCATAATTATTAATTGTGATATAACCGTTCCCTTCCAGCTAGAGGCCTGACAAGCGGAAAATTGAATTCGCAGACATCACATTCTAATTCCAGAGTTGGCATGTTCTCATGAGACAGGTTCAACACAGAACATACACAGGCTATAGACAAAAATAATCTCTACATTTGTGACACGTAATGTACAGTATTTCAGTATTTCACAAATAACAGCATATGTTTACAAAGTTATATCATAATTCAGTACAGCAACGGAACATTACCGTAGTAATGTGGACAACAGGGCACTGCGGAGGTATAGTCTTAGACACAAAAAATGACTGATATCCTGCAGTGTGAATTTGTCTAAGTCCACTTCAGGCAGCGCCTGGTTGACACGTTTATTTTGCAACTAATTTCACCCTTCAATATAAAGGCTATTTATTACAGACTAGTTATAACACGTGACCGATAAACAGACAGAAAAAGCAACAAACAAACAAAACAAAGGAACAACAGAGCGGAGTCATCATAAGAAATTCCTTCACGTGTAAATCTAAGCTATTAGGAAATTAATCTAAGTGTTCGGAAGTGAACTTAGTGTATGGCAGGCAGCAGGTCAGTTTTGTCTAGAATAATACTTACTTACCTACTTACTTAGTTACTGGGTTTTAAGGAACCCGGAGGTTCATTGCCGCCCTCACATAAGTCATTGGTCCCTATCCTGAGCAAGATTAATCCATTCTCTACCATCATATCCCACCTCCCTCAAATCCAATTTAATATTATCTTCCCATCTACGTCTCGGCCTCCCTAAAGGTCTTTTTCCTCCGGCCTCCCAATTATTCTGGATTCGCCCATTTATGCTACATGCCCTGCCCATCTCAAACGTCTGGATTTAATGTTCCTAATTATGTCAGGTGAAGAATACAACGCGTGCAGTTCTGTGTTGTGTAACTTTCTCCATTCTCCTGTAACTTCATCCCTCTTAGCTCTAAATATTTTTTCTAAGCACCTTATTCTCAAACACTCTTAACCTATGTTCCTCTCTCAAAGTGAGAGTCCAAGTTTCACAACCATAAAGAACAACCGGTAATATAACTCTTTTAAAAATTCTAACTTTTACATTTTTTGACAGCAGACTGGATGATAAAAGCTTCTCAACCGAATAATAACAGACATTTCCCATATTTATTCTGCGTTTAATTTCCTCCCGAGTGTCATTTATATTTGTTACTGTTGCTCCAAGATATTTGAACTTCTCCAGCTCTTCAAAAGATAAATTTCCAATTTGTATATTTCCATTTCGTACAATATTCTGGTCACGAGACATAATCATATAACTTACTTTGTCTTTTCTGGATTTACTTCAAAACCTATCTCTTTACTTGCTTCAAGTAAAATTCCCGTGTTTTCCCTAATCGTTTGTGAATTTTCTCCTAACATATTCACGTCATCCGCATAGACAAGCAGCTCATGTAAACCGTTCAATTCCAAACCCACTGTGTTATCCTGAAGTTTCCTAATGGCATACTCTAGAGCAAAGTTAAAAGTAAAGGTGATAGTGCATCTCCTTGCTTTAGCCCGCAGTGAATTGGAAACGCATCAGATAGAAACTGGCCTATACGGACTCTGCTGTACGTTTCACTGAGACACATTTTAATTAATCGAAGTAGTTTCTTGGGAATATCAAATTAAGAATATCATATAAAAATTTTCTCTTAACCATGCCTTTTTGAAATCTATGAATAACTGATGCACTGTACTCTTGTACTCCCATTTTCTCCATTATCTGTCGAATACAAAGTCTATAATAATACACAAAGGAAATGTAACAATTAAAATGCATTGATCCACTCCGCATTCTTTGTTCTAATACAAGACCGAATTAATTACACATTAATAAAATCGTATTAACTAAACGATTAACATCGTCCAAAATAACTCTTCAGGAATGTTTTTATTTTTGTACGAAACAAACGTTAACAACATGGACACATGAGGTTTCTAGTCTGGATGAAACACATTACAGTACAGAAGTAAATTACTGCAACCAAACTTGTAAATGTTATCAGAAAGCGTAGTTTAATCGCAAAGTAGTCAAAAAAAGGGTCCTATGTTAGTGAAGAAATTAGGAATTAATATTTAAATTTCGCGAAAAAATGTGTAAATTAATTTTTTTATTATTTTTTTCATAAGCTGTTTTCTTACGGTGATGGGTTGTTAGCCCTTCGCCCAACCCCCAAGCCGGACCCCTCATCGGCTGTCCGCGACTGCTTATTCAATATATTCACAGCTACCCTCAATATCTGGAGGCCGTGCTTGGATTCTCAATTTGAGAGAAGTACATAGGTTAAGGGTGTTTGAGAATAAGGTGCTTAGGAAAATATTTGGGGCTAAGAGGGATGAAGTTACAGGAGAATGGAGGAAGTTACACAACACAGAACTGCACGCATTGTATTCTTCACCTGACATAATTGGGAACATTAAATCCAGACATTTGAGATGAGCAGGGGATGTAGCACGTATGGGCGAATCCAAAAATGCATATAGAGTGTTAGTTGGGAGGCCGGAGGGAAAAAGACCTTTGGGAAGCCCGAGACGTAGATGGGACGATAATATTAAAATGGATTTGAGTGAGGTGGGATATGATGATAGAGACTGGATTGATCTTGCTCAGGATAGGGACCGATGGCGGGCTTATGTGAGGGAGGCAATGAACCTCAAGGTACTTTAAAAGCCAGTAAGTAAGTAAGTAAGTAAGATGTGTAAATTAGTCCAGAAGTTCCCAGACTGTTATTTGAACGAAACTCTTTGTACTCTGATACAGGAGCTAGATACAGCATGCTGTTCTAACCACAAATAGTATGAAATGGGGTAGGAACGGATCGCTATTTCTAGTGAAGGATTACCTGTTAATACAGTTACTTGTTAATGCTGTTTATATTTAAAATACAGAGATATTACAAAACAGATAAGGCACTTTCAATGTTTTTAATTGGGTTATTTTACGACGCTTTATCAACTGCTATGATTATCTAGCGTCTGAGTGAGATAAAGATGATAATGCCTGCGAAATGAGTCCAGGATCCAGCGCTGAAAGTTACCCAGCATATTTGCTCTTAATAGTTTGAGGGTAAACTCCAGGAAAACCTCAACTAGGTGGCTTGTCCCAACCACGTTTCGAACCCGGGCCAGCTCGTTTCATGGTGAATCAGACTAGTCGTTTCTCCACAGCGTTGACCTGGGCCTTATTTTATGAAAGGTAATCTAATGCCAGAACCGTTCTTCCTATCTTTTAGGGCCCATGCCTTTAAGGAACAGAATGTCCATACGATACCAGCATGATGGTTGACCAGCACATAATACCTTAAGAACTTGACGTGTTCTGGACCGAAAATATCCTAGTAGGTGGATTGGACGTTGTGAACCAGTCAGTTGGCCAGCTCGTTGTCCTGACTATAATATACCACTTAGATTTCTTTCTTTCGGGAGAGGCCAAGAACGCTGTCTATCAAAATATAAAATATTCCAACATCATCAGAAGATATGCAGCAACATATTTTTTTATGTTTGTACAACCACCACTTTGAACAGGACATGGAAATGTTATGTTTTAGAAGGAATAGCAAAGTGCTACAAAGTGCCATTTTACTTCGAACTAGTTCACACTTGTGGAGCAACGGTTAGCGCGTCTGGCCGCGAAACTAGGTGGCTCGGGCTCGAATCCCGGTCGGGACAAGTTACCTGGTTGAGGTTTTTTCCGAGGTTTTCCCTCAACCCAATACGAGGCATTATCACCTTCATTTCATTCAGACTCTAAATAACCTGAGATGTTGATACAGTATCGTAAAATAACCCAATAAAATACTTCGGACTTACAATAAATACATATATTATGATTTCCATATTATTTTGCAACCCTCAAGGTCATCTTTATTTAAATGATTCATTGTGATACATTTCTGAACAGGCCTTGTAGAGGTAGAATGAGTCATTGAATAAAATGTACAGGGTGTCGTTTAAAGAAATGAAGTCATTACTAGCACCTCCTTACTGAACAACTTTACATAGAAAGATAAACCCGTAGTATTAATTGCTCAATGAAGTTAAACAACTGTTGTTTGAAACAGTTTTTCATTTGACGGCTAATGAAAAATTTATTTTTGATGAGCGAGATAAATGGAACACTTTATATAATATAAATTTAAGGAAATGATCCTCAAATAGAGACGGCTTTAGTGACATTATAAAGAATTGAATTGTATCTAAGTATAGTCAAGGATGTGCGTGCCATATTTGTTTTGGTGCAAGGCACAATATTGCACGTGGATATAGCTGCAGAGAGGCGCACCCAATATATCCATAAACTCGCAGAATGTGCCTTCGTTTAGCCCGGAAAGTTTTAATTGATTAATTAATGCGAGGCTTATCGCTTCCCAAGTTTTAACAGGCGAATCTAAGTCACCTGGAGAACACATCACAACACACGGGGAATGCGCGCTGACACTGCCAATAAAAAGACCGCCTGCTGCAACAGCTTGCCGTGGAGGAATGCGTGCTAACATGAACAGCTCCTCACATTTGACATTACTACTCAGTGTGATTCACTCCAGCCGAGAGTTTCTCATGACACGGGTTATGAATGAATGAATGAATGAATGAATGAATGAATGAATGAATGAATGAATGGATGGATGGATGGATGGATGGTTGGTTGGTTGGATGGATGGATGGTTGGATGAATGAATGAATGAATGAATGAATAAATGGATGGATGGATGGTTGGATGGATGGATGGATGGATGAATGAATGAATGAATGAATAAATGGATGGATGGATGGTTGGATGGATGGATGAATGAATGAATGAATGAATGAATAAATGGATGGATGGTTGGATGGATGGATGGTTGGATGGTTGGATGGATGGATGGATGAATGAATGAATGAATAAATGGTTGGATGGATGGTTGGATGAATGAATGAATGAATGAATAAATAAATACATAAATAAATAAATAAATAAATAACGAAATAAATAACTAAATAAATACATAAATAAATAAATAACTAAATAAATAACTAAATAAATACATAAATAAATAAATAACTAAATAAATTAATTAATAACTAAATAAATAACTAAAGAAGTAAATAAATAAGTAAATAAATAAATAATTAACTAAATAAATATATATAAATAACTAAATAAATAACTAAATGAATAAATAACTAAGTAAATAAGTAAATAAATAAATAACTATATAAATAAATAACTAAATAAATAAATCAATAATTAAATAAATAACTAAATAAATAACTAACTCAATAAATAACTAAGTAAATAAATAAATAAATTAATAACTAAATAAATAACTAAATAAATAAATAAATAACTAAATAAATAAATAATTAACTACATAAAGTAATTCATTACTAACAAAATAAATAACTAAATAAGTAAATAAATACATTAATAAATAAATAACTAATTAAATAAATAAATAAGCAAGCAAATAAATAAATAACTAAATAAATATATAAATAACTAAATAAATAAATAACTAGATAAATAACTAACTAAATAAATTAATTAATAAGTAAATAAATAAGTAAATAAATAAATAAATAAATAACTATATAAATAAATAACTAAATAAATAAGTAAACTAATTAATTAATTAATAACTAAATAAATAAATATATATATATATATAACTAAATAAGTAAATAACTAAATAAATAAATAAATAAAATAATTTATACATGTAAATTTTAAATTTAGGACAAATGTTTGATACATACACAGAATGTTTCAAGTTTAAGTCTGAGAATTGCTGCGCACTATTAAGTATGTATTATAAGTTTTATTGTCACATTTACTAATTTATTTGCACTAAGTCAATCATTTATTAGCTTTAATACTACAATATAAGTTTATCAGAAGCGTGTATAAGTGATGATATTGTTTGCTTGAGGTAATAACTAGGACCAAGATTTTGTGTTACTACATAACATTCTGTTCGTACACAGGGTGTTAAAAAAGAGAATGAATAATTTGAAAGGTGATAGTATTCATCAAAACAAGACAAAAATGTCTAATAAACACGGCTCCTAAAATTAACATCTTTCGAGGAGACAGGCTATAATAATAATAATAATAATAATAATAATAATAATAATAATAATAATAATAATAATAATAATAATAATAATAATAATAATAATAATAATAATAATAATAATTTCTCACAAAGAAAGAGGTACAGTAGTGGCAAAAAAACCGGACCGACCCTTGTAGCTGATTTCAGAGACTTGTTCACTTCAGAGCACGATGGACTGGTAACTAAGACTTTCGTGGTTCGAATCCTGCCTAGGAAGGAAACGTTTTTTGTTTCTTATTCAAATTTATTCCCAATACTTTTCGATTGCAGCGATATTGTACTATTTAATTAAATTATTATTCCCAGAACATGAATTTTACCAGCAATCGAATTGTATTGGAAATAAATTTGAATAAGGAACAAAAAAAAGTTTCCTTCCCAGGCAGGTATCGAACCACGAAAGTCTTAGTTACCAGTATATCGTGCTCGGGAGTGAAGAAGGCTCTGAAATCAGCTACAAGGGTCGGTCCGGTTTTTTTTGCCAGTACTGTACATCAGCCTGACACAACAGATCAGTATTCAGATCCATATTTTAATACATACAAGAATTGAATTTAACTAATTAACATGAAAACTGTAATAATTTGGAAACTAGTGTCACTGACTATAAAAACTGCAATACAATTATTTTGATACAATAATGTTATTAATATTTAGAATACAAATGAGTACTTAGTATAAGTATTGAGTCCTTAAGAATTTGTAAAGAAATACTTTCTATATCGTGCTGCAGTATACGTAGAGATTTCAAACTATTAATATAATTAAAACAACTTCCCCGAGCTGCGAAGAGAAGATTCTTTACCTCTCTTGCATCAACATCACAGAAGAATGTGATTTCCATTCGTTGTAACGCATCCTTCTGCCCACGTCTTAGGAACTTATATCTTACTAGCCGTAAATATAAAGTACTCACATGATTAAAATAGGACATTTGATCCTGGAACATTCGTGTTTGATAGAAGGATAAATCGTTTATTATTTTACTTAATTTAAATTGTATTAAAAAAAATTAAAATGCGATCATTTTGATCCAGAGACCACTCATTTGGTCATAAAAATTATTTTAGGAAATACAGGAAACGAATGTACAGAATAGCCTATCAAGTTTTCTGTGCATAAGAAGCTATTTTAATCTTACCCGTCCTCAATTCACTCAGAAGTTACTGTAATAATATTATAGCATTATGTCCATCTAGAGAAAGTACATTTTCCAATGGTGAAATAATAATTAATTATACAAATAGGTTAATTTACCTTCCGATGTCACTTCATACAAACACAGAAACATTCTCTGTAGGCTATATTTCATAGCTTTCGATTGTTGTTGATCAAGGCCCCTTATAGATGAAGTCATTTGCTTTTTATTTCATTACACGGCCTTTGATGGCGTTGTTATTGTAATTTTGAAACTCATTTATCTCATTAAATATCAGTCCTATCAAAATTTTGCATGGAATAAAACTTATCGGAAATTATTGTTAAAGAAACTTTTGTTATGTAATATTTTTCGTGAAAATTAATAATAAGGGAGATACTTCGATTTATTTAATTCAAGCCCCCTTACAACCTCCCTTTTAAATAAAATATTCTGAATGCCATATAGCCTAAATTCTAAGTTACAACGAACTTAATTTACATTCCAATTTTTCAAATAAATCGGTTCAGCCATTATCGCGTGAAAAGGTAACAAACATCCAGACAGACAGACATACAAACAAAAATTTCAAAAAAGCGATTTTCGGTTTCAGGACGATTAATATATGTTAGGACCAATTATTTTTGGAAATTCGAAAATTACCAAAAAAATTTGGCTACAGATTTATTATTAGTATAGATTACCCTTTTGTTTTACTGCATTTCCGATATGATACTGTACACCCAATAACAAACCAGCAATGAACTCACAATGTAAGATATGCAGTACTTACAATACCAATTTCAAAGCCCTTATTTCGTACGTCTTGGGTTTCTGCCATCATGGAGAATTGCTCCGAATCAACAGACATAATACGGTTCGTTCTCTCATCGCATCTTCAATCCGTCAGAATGCTTCCTGTGAGGTTTATGAGGAGGTTGGTTGTGTCTCTTCTGATGGCTCTACTAGACGGGCTGATATCATCATAATTGATCGGCAGAAGGATAAGGGTGTCATTCTTGATCCCACAATCCGTTTCGAGATGCATGAGCAACAGCCACAAGAGGTGTGTCGTGAAAAACAAGTCATATATGAGCCTTGTTGTCAGCATCTCGGAGCACAATACCACATCACACATTGGACAGTTTTTGGGCTCATGTTCGGTGCCCGTGGCACGATCCCACGAGAAACTTTAAATCAACTTAAACAATTTAAAATTTCTGATGCAACGATTGATGCCATAGGATCGCATGTGTTAAAATCATCCTCAGCTATAATTAATAATCATTTGTACCCAACAAACTTTTATTGTAAATGATTTCCTATATTTTCATATCATTTATCTTAATGTGTTCTTTTTCCTTTCAAATTGTCACACAATTGGTTTTCATGATTATTCTTTATGAATTGATTAGTAGGCCGATCTATTCGAACCCTTATATAGGGCGGCTTTTTTGTTGTTGTTAGGAACTGTGCCTGTGTGACTTTGTTTTCATGAATGCTACCACCTCTCAGAATAATAATGCCTTTGTTCAATGGAAATCACACAGAGCACCTCCCATGATGATGAAGAACAAGTATTCATATCTCGGAAGATATTAATTTTTGTACCCACGCGTACAAGGGTCTGGCTTAGAGCATCTCTCTCTCCACGCTGATACTGCAAGTCAGCGCACGTTACAGTACATGCGTTGGTTTCTAGTTGCTGACTGATGATATACGTAACTGGTGATTAATTGATTCATTGATTGATTTATTCATTGTTCACTTGTTCCACTGAATCATTTCGAAGTCGCTCGTTTATTTTCTTTATTTTTTTCTCCCGATAACTATTCTCTTAGTCTTGTTTGCGTTTATCTTCATCCCATACTGTTCACAGCTGTCATTTAGCTCCAGTAGCATATCCCTTAGTATCGTCTCCTCTTCTGCTAACAACGCCAAATCATCAACAAATCTTAAGCATATATATTATTTTAATGTACCGAAGTACATATGATATTTCCATGCAGATATTCTGCGTCATCATACGATGAAAGAGTAATGGAACGGACAAAAATTCTCTCCGGCGCCGGGATTTGAACCCGGGTTTTCAGCTCTACGTGCTGATGCTTTATCACTAAGCCACACCGGATACCCACCCCGGCGTCGGACAGAATCGTCTCAGATTAAGTTCCAACTCTTGGGTTCCCTCTAGTGGCCGCCCTCTGCACTATGTCATAGAGGTCTATGAACGTAGGACCGTAGTCCACACATGTGCTGAGGTGCACTCGTTATGAGTGACTAGTTGGTCGGGATCCGACGGAATAAGCGCCGTCTTAAATCACGAAGTGATTTACGCATATCATATATATTATTACCGAAGTACATATGATATTTCCATGCAGATATTCTGCTTCATCATACGACTGCACCTCAGCACATGTGTGGACTTCAGTCCTACGTTCATAGACCTCTTATGACATAGTGCAGAGGGCGGCCACTAGAGGGAACCCAAGAGTTGGAACTTAATCTGAGACGAATCTGTCCGACGCTGGGGTGGGTATCCGGTGTGGCTTAGTGAATAAAGCACCAGTACGTAGAGCTGAAAACCCGGGTTCAAATCCCGGCGCCGGAGAGAATTTTTCTCCGTTCCATTACTCTTTCATCGTAAATCTTAAGCACTTTATTTTTCTTCCTCCTACTATCACTCCTCCTACGTTCTGAAAACAGTTCTTCACTAAATCCTCCAAGTAGATGTTGAACAGGAAGTGATAAAGTACATCCTTGTCGTACTCCTCTCCCTATTTCACTTGCTTCTGACATTTCTTCTCCTATCCTGACTTTGACTCGTTTCATATAAAGATTACTGAATAGCCTCCTCTGTTTCTAATCTTCTTGAGGATCTCCATAACTTTATTTCAATACACTTCGTCAAATGCCTTTTCCTGATCCACAAATACTGTACTACATACCAGTAGAGGCCGGTGATCGAAATCCTCGGTGAGGCCAGGTAAGTGCCTCCGATAGGAAATGTTTATGATAATAATAATAATAATAATAATAATAATAATAATAATAATAATTTATAATTTTATTATTATTATTATATTAATATCATTATTACATTATTGTTATTATTATTATTATTATTATTATTATTAATGAAAAATAATAATTTCACTCACCAAATAAGCAGCTATGCTGTGAATTTCAGTGATTGTTTCAGTGTGATGAAGCAACCCATATTATATGCTGAAAATCCCTTTCTTTATTTTATTTTTATTTTTTCCTTTGACAGCAACAAACAAGGTCAACAGAGAAGTTTATTTTGCACCACATTACCACTTAACCATTTATGTTGCCCATACCAGGATGCAATAGAAACTCGCGTTTTAAGATTATCTGTCAGAAAAATTGTCAGCGATGTCGTAGGTATCTCGGTAGGCTCTCTATTTAAAACTTCCTTTCTTTCAATATTGTTTCTTCTCGAAAAAGGACACTCTAACAATGAATTAACTACACCAGCATTATTTCTCGCATTTGTGTCTGTTTATATTTTCCCGAAATACATAACAACATTGGCCCAGATTCACTACTGTACTAAAAGTACAATAGTACAACACCCTCGCTTAAGTCATAAACTAAGACATAAGGGTAGAGAACAGTGTGGGTCTCTGCTTGCCAAAGAGCTGGAATGTTTGTTATTTATGGCCTATTTAGGAAGACAAGTCACCACTGCTATTCCCACCCCACTCTACCCTTCAGGCCGGCCCATGGATGGGAGGAGTGAAACCTGACCAGGCCAGACGAATTGTGCCTCAGCTACATTGTTTTAAGCGCAAACTCAAAGCCCGCGAAAATACAGGAAATTCAGAAACCAGACCCGGGACGAGCGATCCTGGCCTCAGGAACAAATTTTACTGCAAAACAGGTCTATATACATCACAAGCCAGACCCGGCACGAGCGCTCCTGGCCTCAGGAACAAATTTTACTGCAAAACCTATATACATCACAAGCCAGACCCGGCACGAGCGATCCTGGCCTCAGGAACAAATTTTACTGCAAAACCTATATACATCACAAGCCAGACCCGGCACGAGCGATCCTGGCCTCAGGAGCAAATTTTACTGCAAAACAGGTCTATATACATCACAAGCCAGACCCGGCACGAGCGATCCTGGCCTCAGGAGCAAATTTTACTGCAAAACAGGTCTATATACATCACAAGCCAGACCCGGCACGAGCGCTCCTGGCCTCAAGAGCAAATTTTACTGCAAAACAGGTCTATATACATCACAAGCCAGACCCGGCACGAGCGATCCTGGCCTCAGGAACATATTTTACTGCAAAACTGGTCTATATACATCACAAGCCAGACCCGGCACGAGCGATCCTGGCCTCAGGAGCAAATTTTACTGCAAAACAGGTCTATATACATCACAAGCCAGACCCGACTCGAGCGATCCTGGCCTCGGGAGCACATTTTACTGCAAAACAGGTCTACATACATCAAAAGCCAGACCCGGCACGAGCGCTCCTGGCCTCAGGAACAAATTTTACTGCAAAACAGGTCTATATACATCACAAGCCAGACCCGGCACGAGCGATCCTGGCCTCAGAAATTTTACTGCAAAACAGGTCTATATACATCACAAGCCAGACCCGGCACGAGCGATCATGGCCTCAGGAGCAAATTTTACTGCAAAACAGGTCTATATACATCACAAGCCAGACCCGGCACGAGCGATCCTGGCCTCAGGAGCAAATTTTACTCCAAACAGGTCTATATACATCACAAGCCAGACCCGGCACGAGCGATCCTGGCCTCAGGAACAAATTTTACTGCAAAACCTATATACATCACAAGCCAGACCCGGCACGAGCGATCCTGGCCTCAGGAGGAAATTTTACTGCAAAACAGGTCTATATACATCACAAGCCAGACCCGGCACGAGCGCTCCTGGCCTCAAGAGTAAATTTTACTGCAAAACCTATATACATCACAAGCCAGACCCGGCACGAGCGATCCTGGCCTCAGGAGGAAATTTTACTGCAAAACAGGTCTATATATATCACAAGCCAGACCCGGCACGAGCGATCCTGGCCTCAGGAGCAAATTTTACTCCAAACAGGTCTATATACATCACAAGCCAGACCCGGCACGAGCGATCCTGGCCTCAGGAACAAATTTTACTGCAAAACCTATATACATCACAAGCCAGACCCGGCACGAGCGATCCTGGCCTCAGGAGAAAATTTTACTGCAAAACAGGTCTATATACATCACAAGCCAGACCCGGCACGAGCGCTCCTGGCCTCAAGAGCAAATTTTACTGCAAAACCTATATACATCACAAGCCAGACACGAGCGATCCTGGCCTCAGGAGCAAATTTTACTGTAAAAGAGGTCTATATACATCACAAGCCAGACCCGGCACGAGCGATCCTGGCCTCAGGAACAAATTTTACTGCAAAACAAGTCTATATACATCACACGCCAGACCCGGCACGAGCGATCCTGGCCTCAGGAGAAGATTTTATTGCAAAACAGGTCTATATAGATCACAAAGTTTTAAAATGCTTGTACAGCGATACATGCTTCATTCAAATAACTAATACATTATATAAAAACACAAAATTTGATTTCAGTTAAACCAAGTGACTAAGGCTCGGCCTCACTTGCCTCAGTCAATCAGCCGCCACTGCCACATACAGTGCTTTATTCTTCTCTAGGTATATTTCGCTGATTGTTCGCAGCAGTCCTATTACAACTGTCGTGTCTTTATCCTTCCTGAAGTCAAATTGCTCTGCTTCCAACATACTTTCTACGACTGCTATGATTATGACGACGGTAGTGATGAAAAACTACTTGCCACTTATTTCTCTCAAGTCTCGAACGAACGTTATTTCGTCCGTCCTCCGAACACTCCGGCTCCACGTACGTGTTCCTGGGCAGAAGTTTTCGTACCTTTGTGTCGCTCAGTAGAAGCTGATTAAACAGACTTCAGCGTGAGTTTGTTCACGTTCGTCATTATTGACGGGATCTTGTGACAATAACAAACCGTACTGCGAGTTTTCCAATAGCGTCTAGTATTTCCTGTCTATTGCAGGATATTAAATGCATATGTGGAAGAGACACACGAGAAGCAAAACGAAGTGCAAACACTCATTAACAACACATTAGCTTCGTGTTACATTGGAGCCCTATTAATCAGGGATAACTGGCGCCAGGGAAATGCATTCTCACATGAAGGACCCAATTAAGTTGGAGCCCGGTAATAAAGCAACGCAGCGAAATGGCAATTTGTGATGGAATAAATTAGGCTCAAAGCTATTTAATGGGGAGAAAGCGGCAAAGTTTAAATTCGATGAAGTTAAAAGAGCAATATGGAGTAAGGGTAGCTTTAGAGCATACATTTTATTACACTTCACTAAGGTAATTTATGTCCGAGAGTGGATCGTTCGGAACAGCAAGCAGGAGGGGGAGGGAGTAAAAGGATGAGATCAATTTAGCGGCGGAACAAAGAAACTAGACGCGGTTAGTAAAAGAAAGTGAGACTTGAGCTTACTTCAACAGTGTTCAGGCAGAGCGTTGACTTTTTTTTTTTTGGGATGAAGATTAAATTAATCAACATTCTATGTATTTTAGCTTCATTCTGCTTCACATTTAATTTCAGTGTTTAATTAATAGTTCCTAGTATTTTGTTGTTTAATTCGTAAATAACTCTTGTATACATGCAACTCTCATCTAAATCAAATTGTTGAATTCTTTGTAAGTTCATGCATATGTATACAGTATACTCTTTTTGCTGGTTGAGTGGAAGAGAAAGCCTTACGGCCTTAACTCTTCCAGCTAAAATAAATTATTATTATTATTATTATTATTATTATTATTATTATATTATTATTATTAAATTAATATATCAATCATAACTTTCCACCGGGAACAATTATGTAAACAGAAGTACAAGTGTAACTTATTTGAGAAACATTTCATGTTCTCAGGGTTGCCAGATGTACGACTATAGTCGTACGCATACGACTATTTTGACTAGCCTAATTGTACGAGGTACGACCGCACTCTATGTCGTACGCAATTTTCTACGACTACTTTACTGAAGGAAAAAAAAATTGGGAATTTATAATGTAGGTTTATAATTAACATAAAATTGATGGTTAATTCGTCCCTTTTACACAAGTTTTCTTCATTTAGTATGTCTTGGATTAATGTGAAAAAAAACATGCTTTTAAGGGGGGAAAATGCTTTTGAAAATCGATCTGGTAACTATCCTTGCTATGCAAGTCATAATTTGTCATCTTGAGCTCTAGGTTTCACGTAGACGGCGCAGTTATATCAAAGTAATACGAGTTTAATTTTATTAACTTCCTTGTTTGTTTCATAAACGAAATCTTTTATCAATTAAATACTACCGCGGTAGCATTAAGAAGTCCTAACGCGCCGACATTATAGAGGTGTCGGGTTTGAGTCGACTGTAGATGAATTAATTTGATATAATTTTCAACCGCCGCATTTACTGATACTAAAATAGGCCTATCTGCCGACGCGCCGGCCAAAGATCAAATTTCTGTTGATTTTAAGGTATGTATTAACGTTTTGGAAGAAAATCTACATTTTTTTAACCAACCTTTTTAAGATATTTATCAGACAACATATGAAAGTAGACTAACATAACTTTTTGATTCACTTTTTGATACCTTAAAACAAAATTAATTAAAAATTATTCTATTTCTTCAAAATGCCATATATTTTCTAAAAATTACTCAATTTTGAAATTTCTTTCACTGAGTTATTGCTGTTTATGCGTACAATGCTCTGTACTAGGATTTTGCAGCTAACATTATTACAAAGAAAATTTTAGTCATAAAAATGCCATTTCAAACGTTAATACATACCTTAAATAAAACACAGTTGTTTATAACCAAGCGTCATCGTGCACGCCTTATTGCAATGACAGTGTTGATGATGAAGAAATGGCTGCTGATTTGTTTCAATGCTGAATGTCATTGTGAATGTGAACAATAATTAGTATTTTTAAGGTAAGGTAATAACTGCCTCCCATTGGAGGTAGCCCAGAAGGACTCAGTATACTCTCCTACATGAATTTTACAATATTAAATGTTTACATAAATTTTGTAGAAAGAAAATTAAAATAAACATATATGAATTATAAAGTGAATAAAAAAAATTAAACAGAGTGAATATGACTCAGAATTTGGCAAGAGCGTTTCAAAACTGAAGTTATGATGTCAGCAGTAAGTGTCTGTGGTAGTTCAAAAGTCTTCCTGAAGCTTTCAAAGAACTTGGGAATCACACCACGAGCTCCAATAAGAAGACCAATCACCTCAATGTCTTCAAGCTGGTATTTTGCTTTGAAGTAATCAACTGTTGGCAGATAAATGTTGATCTTTTCTTGATTGACATCCTCCGGCTGGCTACTCCCCCCCCCCCGTCCACACCTGTGGAGTAACGGTTAGCGCGTCTAGCCGCGAAACCAGGTGGCCCGGGTTCGATTCCCGGTCGGGGCAAGTTACCTGGTTGAGATTTTTTCCGGGTTTTCCCTCAACCCAATATGAGCAAATGCTGGGTAACTTTCGGTGTTGGACCCCGGACTCATTTCACCTGCATTATCACCTTCATCTCATTCAGACGCTAAATAACCTAAGCTGTTGATAAAGCGTCGTAAAATAACCTAATAAAATAAAAAATGAAAGCTACTCCCGGTTTCAAAATTATTGGTAGACATATATTATACGGTATATATATATATATATATATATATATATATATATATATATATATATACATATATATATTATACGGTATATATATAGTCCACATATTTTGCAGTTCTTTATCAACTGCGTAACGACATGAAGGTGATAATGCCAGCGAAATGACCCCAGCGCCGAAAGGTACCCATCATTTGCTCTTTATGGGTTGAGGCAAAACCCGTAAACAATCTCAACCAGATAACTGGTCTCATCCAAGATTTGATTTTACAGCGGTAGACTAGAAATACATTAGGAAGTTGCCAAATGTACGACAATTTTATGATGAAGTACGACAATTTTCATAAGTTAATACGACTGCTTCGATTTCTTTATCTGGCAACCCTCCATGCTCTGCAGGTACACCGAGATGATACACTGGTAGGTACCAAACGGGATGAATTCCCCGAGTACTGTCGTCCACTCGGTTCCATTGCGATCTGTAAAACCCGGCTGTTAAAGTTAAAACATGGTTTTAAGTGCCCGAGAGCATTATACAAACGTCCAGATTATTCCTTCCACGTGAATCTCAGTAATTCAATTCCTTATTGTAGTTTAGTTTCTACTGGAAAGGATATCTAAACAAAATCGTTTAATTTGCATCCTAATAAAAATATTATAGAGCTTGATTACACACATTTAATTCTTTGTATCACTTAGGAATACGGTTATAATGACAACTTTCATGTGTTAAAATGAAAAACTAAGTTGTATATTACCGGTTGATTAGTTTCGACTTCGTAACAGTCATCTTGAGAACTAGTCGACTAGGTCATTTACAACTTAGTTTTTCATTTTAAAGTTCTCATCCTAACCATGTCCCTAAACGGAAAAGATTATCTTCATTTCGGTTCACTGCATATAAAATATATTTTCTGTACTGCAGAAATGTAGACATTTCAACTCATTTACAAATTCTGAGAGTTTAAATTATATTCATATGTGAGGCCTCGCCAACCTAATTGAATAATCAAGACTACTTCTGTAAGTAGTCGACATGAATATACCAATTATTGGAGAAAAATTCGTTCCGACACCGGGAATCAAACTCAGGACCTTTTAAGTAGTTGGCATGTAGATACTTATTAATGGAGAAATATTCGTTCCGGCACCGGAAATAAAACTCAGAACCTTTTACGTAGTCGACATACCTACAGCATTATTGGAGAAAAATTGGTTCCGGCACCGGGAATCAAACTCAGGACCTTTTAAGTAGTCGACATGTTGATACCTATTATTGGAGAAAAATTCGTTCCAGCACCGGGAATCGAACCCAGGACCTTTTAAGTAGTTGACATGTAGATACCCATTACTGGAGAAAATTTGTTCCGGCACCGGGAATAAAACTCAGGACCTTTTAAGTAGTCGACATGTGGATACCTATTATTGGAGAAAAATTCGTTCCGGCACCGGGGATCAAACTCAGGACCTTTCAAGTAGTCGACATGTAGATACCTATTATTGGAGAAAAATTCGTTCCGGCACCGGGGATCAAAATTAGGACCTTTTAAGTAGTCGACATGTAGATAACTATTATTGGAGAAAAATTCGTTCCGGCACTGGGAATCAAACCCAGGGCCTTTTAAGTAGTCGACATGTAGATACCTATTATTGGAGAAAAATTCGTTCCGGCACCGGGAATAAAACTCAGGACCTTTTAAGTAGTCGACATGTAGATACCTATTATTGGAGAAAAATTCGTTCCGGCACAGGGAATCGAACCCAGGACCTTTTTAAGTAGTCGACATGTAGATACCTATTATTGGAGAAAAATTCGTTCCGGCACCGGGAATCGAACCCAGAACCTTTTAAGTAGTGGACATGTAGATACCTATTATTGGAGAAAAATTCGTTCCGGCACCGGGAATAAAACCCAGGACCTTTTAAGTAGTCGACATGTAGATACCTATTATTGGAGAAAAATTCGTTCCGGCACCGGGAATAAAACCTAGGACCTTTTAAGTAGTCGACATGTAGATACCTATTATTGGAGAAAAATTCGTTCCGGCACTGGGAATCAAACCCAGGACCTTTTAAGTAGTCGACATGTAGATACCTATTACTGGAGAAAAATGCGTTCCGGCACCGGGAATCGAACCCGGTGCCGGAATTAATTTTTCTCCAATAATACGTATTTAAATAGGTACGTTATAATTTACTTTTCATAATTTTATTATATTTATACAAGACAACTATATGCATATATACATATATATTGCATTAACTTCTAATATGCCAGTATACCTATTGACAAGAATCTGTATTTAAACGTAACATGAGTTTTATGGTTGTGGTGATTTAAGAAGTATTTTACTCGTGAGCGAAATGTTCGACAGGCGGGGTGTAGCCCAGCATGTTAATTTCCGCGAGTGTATATAGGGGTATCGATTCATTTCTGCCATATAATATTTTTTCCATCACCGACAAACAAACCGAATAACTTTCCTATTCTTAGTTAAAATTGAAAACGCGCTTAAAGTAAAATTGTACCAATCGTTAGTAACGAGATTTAAGTCATTTACACATTTATAAGTGTTGGAAAATAGTAATTTGTCTTATCCTAGTGACGTAATGCACTGTTTTTCAAATGTTAGCAACTGTTGTAAAAGGTTATTGCTTCACATGTGATCTAATTTGTTGATTAGAAACTTATATTTCATTTACATCAAATCGGTAACTTAGCAACAAAGGGATATTTACATGATATTAGAGCTTTAAACAATTCATACATAACTGCTAACTAATATACGAGGGTCATTTAATAATGCACAAGTTGGCAGTACTGCAGATTAAGTGACGCAACAATAATGAAAATTACGTTAGTTGCAGTTCAAAGCTTGATGAAGAAGCACGTGTTTCGTTTTATCCATAGCGTATTCTGTGTGTAAATAACGAGAGCTAGAATTGGAGTCTGCACGTGTCTCGGGTACTGTTACTGTTGAAAATCAAAGGGCGTACATTAAGATCGAAACTTTATGTGGTAAAATCACCACAGAAATACACAAGTGAAGTTTGTGGTGAGTTCAAAGTGGACGTGTGTTTGTAAGAACAAGTGACGGAAGCTCCAATTCTAAATTGAACACGGGGTGTATGTTAAACTGATATTCTTTCTCCGTCCTTATTAAGTTTGGTCACAGATAATGTCACAAACTGGATATCTGAAAAGTCAACACTTGTTCTAGTATCTGATTATGTAAAATGATTTCGATTGTAGTTGCTAACTTCATTTAAAAGTGTTTCCTGTAGTCTCTGTAGTAGCATACATACTGGAAGCAAGTAAAGAGATAGGTTTGGAAATAAATCCTGAAAAGACAAAGTATATGATTATGTCTCGTGACGAGAATATTGTACGAAATGGAAATATAAAAATTGGAAATTTATCTTGCGAAGAGGTGGAGAAGTTCAAATATCTTGGGGCAACAGTAACAAATATAAATGATACTCGGGAGGAAATTAAACACAGAATAAATATGGGAAATGCCTGTTATTATTCGGTTGAGAAGCTTTTGTCATCTAGTCTGCTGTCAAAAAATCTGAAAGTTAGAATTTATAAAACAGTTATATTACCGGTCGTTCTGTATGGTTGTGAAACTTGGACTCTCACTTTGAGAGAGGAACACAGGTTAAGGGTGTTAGAGAATAAGGGGTTTCGGAAAATATTTGGGGCTAAGAGGGATGAAGTTATAGGAGAATGGAGAAAGTTACACAACACAGAACTGCACGCATTGTATTCTTCACCTGACATAATTAGGAACATTAAATCCAGACGTTTGAGATGGGCAGGGCATGTAGCACGTATGGGCGAATCCAGAAATGCATATAGAGTGTTAATTGGGAGGCCGGAGGGAAAAATACCTTGGGAAGGCCGAGACTTAGGTGGGAAGATAATATTAAAATGGATTTGAGGGACGTGGAATATGATGACAGAGAATGGATTAATCTTGCTCTGGATAGGGACCAATGGCGGGCTTATGTGAGGGCGGCAATGAACCTTCAGGTTCCTTAAAAGCCAGTAAGTAAGATACATTAAAATTATAAAAATTGCTTAATCGATCATTGCATATCGTTTTCATTTTCTTAATGATCGCTTCGTCATTAGGACATTAAAATGTTCAGATGAAACTTGTATTCTATGTTGATATCTGCACCTACTTCATCCTTCCATGTTCTTACAATATCGTAAAAAATGTGTTTTTAAATTATCTTCGTTCAGAATAGATACGAGAGGTCAGAGGTGTCTTTTCAGAGGAGAGAATGTAACTTACGTCAGCCGAGAGAGAGGAACTGTACATGAAAGATTCAGAGATACAGAAGAAGTATGAGCTGTGTGTGAAAATGGAAGAAATATTGCTTAGAGAGTTGTTCGTCGGCGAGACCAGAAAGAGAAAAAGAAGTAATAAAATAATGTCTCTAGTTATGGTGTTGGAAGTGGCTGCAACACCGGGAAGGATGTATTTAGCAAGTGGCGTCCGTTGTGAAATCCAATTACAAAGAAAGATCTCCGTTGAATGAAGTTTATCGAAGTGTCTTTGCACTTTTGTTTCTATCGAATTTATGAAGTTATTTTACTTTTTTTTCTTACTTTTGATGAGTTTCGGATTAAATTATCAAGGAATTCTTTGTCATTAAAGACCTCGTAATAAAATCTGTAACATAATTAAGGAGATCCAGTAGGCTATATGCTTACAATGTAAAAATTAGAGTTCAAGGAATATTTTCTGAGAAACTGTTAAATATAGAAGGCTCAATTTTCCCGCACTTATTCATACAAAGCTTTACAAAATTTCACGGGTTAGTTATAAAAATTCCTTTCAATATTGAAACAGGGATATTATTAATTCAATCTATTAAATAATTTCAAGGGAAAAATGTTCCGGGGCCGGGTATCGATCCCGGGACCTCTGGCTGAACGTACTAGCGCTCTGCCAACTGAGCTACCCTGGAACTCCACCCGACACCGTCTAAACCCGGCCCAGGAACAATTTTTCCCTTGAAATTATTCAAACAGGAAGCTTTACCTGAAAGACTAGATTTGCATAGTATATACGACAATGTGTACGTTAACAGAAAACCACAGAGTTTGTGTGCACTCGATGTGGGTCTCTGGCGTTTCGTCAGCCCACGCGAGTTATGTGGATATAAAGGGAAAAAGTTGAGACGGTGTCGGGTGGAGTTGGCAGAGCGCTGGTACGTTCAACCAGAGGTCCGGGATCGATATCCGGCCCCGGAACAATTTTTCCCTTGAAATTATTCAAATCTGCTTTACAGGAAGCTTTACCTGAAAGACTAGATTTGCTCAATCTATTAATATAACAAAACTGGTTATTAATTTAAAATGTATTTCTCTTGAATGAAGGCATGCATAGGAATATTGTGCTGTTAAAAAGTGTTAATATCTCCATATTATGTGTGACAAAACTCACCGTGATACAACTAATAGTTTCTGAGGAAATGTTTCTTCTGCTCTTTGATTTTTACATTGTAATTATAGTTCGTGGAAGTGAAATAAACCTGCAGAATTTCAGAGTGAATAGCTCATGTTGTGTGTAACAAAACAGTGTAATAGCATATCTTGGTGGGAAGCCTACAGTTTTCTCAGAATTTTTTCTCCAAATGTTTAACATCCTCACACTATTTAAAGTAGGACCGTGATTTTTCTCCACACTGATAGAAAATCTAATAAATAATAATTTATCTCTCTGTCGTATTTCATTAGCGTGGACGGCTTTCATGTACATTTAATTTAAAACCAATAATTTGAAGCCATTGATCGTTGCGACCAGCTTGCAACACTGTAGCCAGAAAAGGAGAAGGGAGGTAGTCTGCTAAGGCAAACAGACCTGAGTTCATGGCCTCTTTTATTTATTTATTTATTTATTTATTTATTTTTATTTATTTACTAGCCGTACCCGTGCGCTGCGCTGCACCCGTTAGAAATAAATATAAAGTAATTACATAATTAAAATAGGACGTTTGATCCAGGGAACATTCGTACATTGATACAAGGATAAATCGTTTAATATGTTACTTAATTTAAAATGTATTAGAAAAATTAAAATGCGATCATTTTGATCCAGCGACCACTCATTTGGTCATAAAAATTATTTTAGAAAATACAGGAAACGAATGTACAGAATAGCCTATAAAGTTTTCTGTGCATAAGAAGCTATTTTAATCTTACCTGTCCTCGATTCACTCAGAAGTTACTGTAATAATATTATTATAGCATTATGTCCATCTAGAGAAACTACACTTTCCAATGGTGAATTAATAATTAATTATACAAATCGGTTAATTTAGCTTCCGATATTACTTCATACAAACACAGAAACATTATCTGTAGGCTATCTTTCATAGCTTTCGATTTGCTGTCCAAGGCCCCTTATAGACGAAATCATTTGTTTTTTAATTCATTACACGGCCTTAGATGGCAGTTATTTTAATTTTAAAACTCATTTATCTCATTACATATCACTCCTATCAAAACTTTTCAAGGCGTAAAACTTATCGCAAATTATGTTTAAAGAAACTTTTGTTATGTAACATTTTTCACAGGAATCAATAATGAGCGAGATATTTCGATTTATTTAATTCAGGCCCCCTTATAACCACCCTTTTAAATAATGTATTTTGAATGCCATATAGCCTAAAATCTAAGTTACAACGAACTTAATTTATATTCCAATTTTAATCGAAATCCGTTCAGCCATTATCGCGTGAAAAGTTAAGAAACATACAGACAGACATACAGACAGACAGACAGACATACAGACAGACATACAAACAAAAATTTCAAAAAAGCGATTTTCGGTTTCAGGGTGATTAATTATATATGTTAGGACCAATTATTTTTGGAGAATTGAAAATTACCAGAAAATTTTCGGCTACAGATTTATTATTAGTATAGATACTGTAGATTTAACCTGGTAGAGATAAGGCCATCAGGCCTTCTCTTCCCCTCTACCAGGGGATTACAACTACAATATTAAGAATACAATTACAATTAATATTAAATTTACAGATACAATAAAAATCAAAGTACTAAAAGATTAACTGATTAATAAAAACTAGACAGCTTATTGTAAAAGTTAAGAAGAGAGAAGCATTTCTTGTATTGATTAAGTAAAAATTAAACCTATTCTACGCAGTAAGGAAATGCTTAATAAGTTTGCTTTTGAACGCTACTAAATTCCGACAGTCTCTGATGTCGCTGGTAGGGTATTCCACAAGCGCAAGAGCGAGATTGTGTATGATGATGAATACGATGATGTCTTATGTGTTGGTGTGGCTAGTATGCGGCTATTTTGCGTGCGTGTAAAGAGATTATGATATGATGACAGGTAACTGAAACGGGAGGCAAGGTAGGTAGGTGTAGAGGTGTGAAGGACTTGGAAAAGGAGAACAAGAGAATGAAAATTTCTACGTTCGTTGAGCCGTAGCCAGTTTAGAGTTTGGAAGGATGGGGTAATGTGGTCAGCGCGACTGACATCGCAGAATTATGAACACGTTGTAATCTTTGCGACTGGTTGACATTGAGGTCAGTCAGTAGAGAATCACAATAATCGAAGTGGGGCATTACTAATGTTGCCACTAGTATTTTCTTGAGTGATAGCGGGAGGAATTTTCGAATGCTGTTTAAGGGAAGTAGTATGGAAAGCACTTTTTTTGGTAATATGGGTTACTTGGTTATTCCAGCTTAAATGCGTATCAAAGTAAAGTCCAAGGTTTTTAATACAGGAAGCAAAAGGGATTAACTTATATGTTCATTACGAGAAGAAAGAACATTGTGCTGGAGGCGATGTTGCCAGACTGCTGAAAATTCCAAGTCAATTTTCTAAGTAATCGTGTATTTAGCCACAAAACGTAATTTAGGTTTTGTATTCATTTCAATCTGCAGGATTATTTAACTTCCACCCTGTAGAGCTTACTGGGTCTTTATGTATTTAGCATGTGGCGTCCATTACGAAATCCAATTACAAAGAGAAATCTCAGCTGAATGAAGTTTATCAAAGTGTCTTGCACTTATACTTCTCTCGAATTTATGAAGTTATTTTACTTTTTTTTCTCCTAGTTTTGATGAGTTTCTGATTAAATTATCAAGGAATTCTTTGTCACGAAGGCCTCATAATAAAATCTGTAACATAATTTTACCAATCTACAGAGATACAAACTCAACACCACGTAATACCCTAACCAAATTATGAATGGCTTAAAACATCACTACCATAAACTCAATTTCCCACTCTTCTTTGCAGTCTCCTAGCATCTACAGCTCACTTCCGATACTGAAAACATAGAATTCTATGGACACAACAACGCGTCTATATTTTACCTGCTACGTCGAAAGGTATTCTAAGAGAATGAATTTACATCTACACATATTGGATTTCTACAAAAGTCCGAAGGCATTTGTGTGCAAAACGAAACAGTCAATATGCAACTTCGGTTCTCTCCGCCCTTAAGGCTGTATTTAGACCACCTGCATAACTCCTGTTCGTATCTGGAAATAGAACTCCGAGAGAAGTTCAATACCTGTAATCCATACGGGATGTATGCAGAACAGTTCTACGTATTGAACGTTTTAAAAATATCGTAACTAAGTTAAAGCATGCGTGTGACGTCATGAATACTAAATGTTATGACAAAGAACTACATCGAAACAGTAAACTTATAAATTTCCTTTAGGCCTATAAAACAAGTCTTGTGTTATGGTAATAAAACAGCACAAGAGTGCAACAAGGGTCTTTAAGGGGACCGGGTAGTCATCCCTTTACGATTAAAGCATTTCAGTACAAACGTTAGGTCAATAATTCTAGGCTTTTAGTGTTCACGAGTGGATTAAAAATGACCATGACTGTATAATAAATCATTCTATTCAGTGGCGTAAAAACAAGTAATTAGTTTCTTATCCAAGTTAAAACAAAGATTCTGACTTATAACCTGTTTTAATACTTTACTAAATGTACCTCAAACTATAAGTGCACATTACTAGCTAATAAATGAATGAATCAATAAATGAATAAATAAATGAATAAAATGAAAAATGAATAAATGACTAAAATGAATAAATGAATAAATGACTAAAATGAATAAATAAATAAATTTAAATTAATTAATAAAATAAATGAATAAATTAAAAAATGAATAAGAAAATAAATAAATAAATAAATAAATAAATAAAATAAATGAAAAATAAATGAAGGAATAAATAAATAAAATAAATGAATGAATGAATAAATAAAAAATAAATGAAGAAATGAATGAATAAATAAATAATAAATAAATAAAGTAAATAAATAAATAAGTAAAAATAAATGAATATTTAAATAAATAAAATAAATAAATAAATAAATAAAATAAATAAATAAATAAATAAAATAAATGAATAAATAAAATAAAAATAAATAAATAAATGATAAAAAAATGAATAAATAAATTTAAAAATAAAATAAATTAATAAATGCAATAAATAATTAAAGTAAAATAAATGAATTTAAATAAATTTTTAAATAAAAAAATAAATAAATGACGTTAAATAAAATAAATAAATAAATAAAATAAATAAATAAATAAATAAAATTTAAAAAAATGAATAAATAAATCAATAAAATTGAATGAATTTTCCAAATGACTAAAATTCCAGTCAATTGAGACATTTGTCGTAGCGTTTGACAAAGCTTGAATGAAATTCCGTTACAATCGTTTAGAATTAGTTTATTTTTCCACATAGTTTCCAGTCACATTGAGACACTTGTCCGCCTGCTACTGAAGCCAACCTACGACGCTGGTTTTCAACTCTTCGTCATCGTCAAAGCGCTTCGAGCCAAGCCACGTCTTCATGTGCATGAAGAGATGGTAATCGCTAGGCGCTAAATCTGGGCTGTAGGGAGGATGATCCAATACTTTCCAGTTGAACTCTTGCAGTTTGGTCGCAGTACGACGCGCTGTATGCGGCCTGGCGTTGTCATGCAGGAAAATCACCCCAGAGCTCAACATGCCACGACGTTTGTTTTGAATGGCCCTTTTCAAGTTTGTTAGTGTGTTACAGTGACGCTCAGCATTAATTGTGGCATTCCTCTCCAAGAACTCCACTAGCAAAATTCCTTTTGTGTCCCAGAGGACAGTTGCCATGAGTTTCGTCGTGGAAAGTGTTTGACGACACTTTGTGGGTTTTTTCGGATAGTGAGTATGGCCCCGCTGCATTGATTGAAGCTTTGTTTCTGCATTCACATACCGCACCCAAGTCTCATCTCCTGTCACAATCTGATCGAGAAAAGCATCATATTTTGCGCCTAGCGACTACCATCTCTTCATGCACATGAAGACGTGGCTTGGCTCGAAGCGCTTTGACGATGACGAAGAGTTGAAAACCAGCGTCGTAGGTTGGCTTCAGTCGCAGGCGGCCGAATTCTACTATTGCGGAATTTCAAAGCTCGTCAAAAGCTACGACAAGTGTCTCAATGTAACTGGAAACTATGTGGAAAAATAAACTAGAGTGTACACTTTCAAACGTATTGTAACCCAATTCTGTAACGTCATTCACAAGTTTGTAAAAAATAAACGGAAGTTACTTTATGAATAGCCCTCGTAAATAAATAAATGAATAAATAAATAAATAAAATAAATGAATGAATAAATGAATAAATAAAATAAATGAATAAATGAATAAATAAATAAATAAATAAATAAGTAAATAAATAAATAAATAAATAAATAAATCAGTAAATAAATATATAAGTAAATAAATAAATACATATGTGAATAAGTACATAATTAAATAAGTAAATAAATAAGTTAATAATTATTGTATACATTATTCTAAACCAATATTTAGTTAAATATTTCACCCTTGGTGAAACAGAAAAAAAAATTATAGTTCGATTAAAAATTTATACACTTTTTTCAATGCATATATTTATTTTCTTATGTAACGTGTCTGATATTCATAACCCCATAGGCCTACTCTGTAGAACATAGACTGCAGGAAACACTGTAAACATTTCACAAAAATTGATTAAGTAGCTTCAGCGAAAAATGCACTTAAGTGTGAAAAAATCTTACATTATGGAAAACTGCATTAAATTCAAAGATACGTATGGATTACATACGTCCCTATATTTAAAGAGATCATTTAAAGTGCTATGTGCAGAGATATAACCACAATATATATCGTTTTAAAGGGCAAGTTTTGTTCTAATTTTTTAAACACAAAATAAAAAATGGGATATTTGATCCCTAATCACTGTGCACTCCCTTAATATAACACAAGTCTTAAACATATAAGCATATAAAGTTAATCACTGCATAACACTAATAAACTTTTAGAGGCAGCTGGTTAGATTTAAATGAGCAAAATTACTTAGAATTTCGATAAACGAAAGTTAGCTATAATTTATGTCGATTTTTTCTAGTTACAGAAGAAGTGTACAAGGCAAAGGAGTTCATGCACACGCTCTACAGTAACAATAAGTTTTTTTGTTGCTTTAAATAGCTGTGTTCACTTCAACAAGCATTTTCACTCTCCACGGATTCTGTCTGTTTCTCTCCAGTCACATATCAGTGCAGCTCTCTTGGATAAAACTGCAGGTAATGATATATTGAACAGCTCCTTCTGAGAGCTTGGGGAAAACAGTTTTCTCTCCTAGTAGGCAAGTGAACTAGTAACAGACAGAAGCAAGCCTTCGTGTAAATACAGATTTAATTCTTGTTCTGCTGACTGAATGATTACATTACCTTAGCTTTGTATTTTACTGACATACTGTATAACACTTCGAAAAGAGGGACTAAATTCCACATAGTTTTGGGGCCTTGGTGGCTGAGGGTGTCTAAAGTGTCATTTTGAATAAAGAAATGTTTAACTTAAAATACATTAATTCAATGGGGAATACTGGATATTTCCAGTTTCAGTTAGATGCCTCCAGTTCATTCACGAAAACCATTCTGGGCGGACGATGTCAGTAGTAATCTTCTATAATATATCTGTCTCTTTAGAAACTCGGCTTAACACCAAGACTGAGACTATTGAAATCTTTGGTTTACCAAGGGTGAGGAATATTTTATAACCTACTGTTAAAAAGAAACCTTCAATCGTAACAAAAGAACAACAGATTCCTGTAAAATGCGGAACAGATATGGATGGACAACATGATCACATAAACTTTGATATAGAAGCAGCCTAATCCATCGCTGAAAATGAAAGAAAGAAAGAAAAAGAAAGAAAGAAAGAAAGAAAGAAAGAAAAAGAAGGAAAGAGAAAGAAAGAAACAAATAAAAAAGAAAGAAAGGATGAGAAAAATAAATAAACAAGAAACAATGATGGAAAGAAAGAACAGAGAATCTCCTAAAATGTGAAAAGTATGGAAAAAATATAAAGAAGTTTTCCAGAATTGGTACAAAATATATCTCATGTATGACAAGAAGATGGTCACTGACAATAGCCCTGTACTACAGTATTCTTTATTAATGGAGAAAAATTCGCTCCAACGCCGGGGATCGAACCCGGGACCGCCAGTTTTACGCACTAGAGGCTTTAGCGATTTTTTTCCATTAATAACAATAGTAAGCATAACAGATAATTCTGTACAAACAAATAAATTAATCTTTACGTAGACTATTCTATTGTCATTAACATAGCCGGGATAATGCTCAGATCACAAATGAAGCAAACTAAAACATCATGGCGATGGCTTTTCTTGAAAGGAAGAAAAAAAACGAAAAACAATTTAAGGGGACACACACACACACACACACACACACACACATTTACATATTAAAAGTTTAGAGTCCAATGCTATTTTGTGTGGTATCATAATCTTCGGTGTATACTCACGTCATTTGCTGAGTAACTTTTATAATATTTTACTAGTAGCTTCTTCATATGTGTAAGAAATGAACTCGCACAAAAAAAAACATTTTGTTAAAAGTGTGGCTTGGACTACCTCATTCTCACACATTCAATTTCTCTTAAGAAATGGAAGCGCGTAGAAAGGGCAAAAAAAATTCCATCACTTGCAACTAACATTACAACCTTTCCTCAAAAACAAAAAACTACGAGTTGAAGCTAAGAGACTGTTAACAAGGAGAGGGCAGTGTGCGCATGTGGGCGCGCTAAAAACAACTGAACGACGAAGAGGAGCAACTGATGTAATTCTTTTATCTGTAAGATACTGTGCGCTATCCACTCTTTTGATAATTTTTTCGTCACCGCTTCTAAATGAACATAAACTACTTGCTCTCATTCTAAACACTAGGAAACTTTGATCTGTCATATTACAAAGATATTTATTTATTTATTTATTTATTTATTTATTTACTTATTTATTTAACCTGGTAGAGATAAGGCCTCCAAGCATTCTCTTCCCCTCTACCAGGGGATTACAACTACAATATTAAGAACACAATTACAATTATAATTACAATTAATATTAAATTTACAAATACAATAAAAATCAAAGTACTAAAAGATTAACTGATTAATAAAAACTAGACAGTTTATTGTAAAAGTTAAGAAGAGAGAAGCATTTCTTATATCAGCGAAGTTCAGTAAATTTGTAGCAACGGTCCATTGCACTATCTTCAGAACTGAATTTTCACATATGCGAGAAATAGTCGGTAAAGTTTACGTGAAGCCCTCTCATTCTGCGACAGAGTTACTTTATGTACCATATTCCGTGGTGGGGTCTCCTCGAATTACTTTTCTTGTGAAGATCGTGACGACCGTGGAAGACCCGAGAAAAGAATAGGGTTGATTAGCTGGCCTAAACACAGATGATGGAATGGTGAACGGGAAAAGAGTACTTGACAGAAGAAGATATCCGATGATAGACGAAATTAAGATATATGAATCATATGCGGAGACAAAGAGGAAGGCAGAAAATAGGAAAGACTGGAGAATGCTGGGTTTGCAGTGAAAGACCTGCCCTTGGGCAGAATACTATGAATGAATGAATATGATGATGTTAAAAAAATGTTATGTTTTATTTAACGACGCTCGCAACTGCAGAGGTTATATCAGCGTCGCCGGATAATATGATGATGATGATGAAGATGATGATGATGATGTGCAACGGTGGTCCTCTGTTTAATTAGAATAATTAGTATAAATAATAAGTAAACAATACTTAAACAATTAAGTTTTACCCTGCCGTCAAACGTATGACAGGGTCGATTGTCTCATGGGTGAGGTGGTACAAAAGAAAACAACATAAATAATCAACTATCCGTTTACATTTATTAATTAGCACTTCCGGAAATTGGAAAATGAACCAAAGGCTGCAGTAGAAATACAGCCACCTATAACTCCACCAATGGATCGAAACTGGCTTACCACTAATCGTCACTCAACTGGCATTCACCATTACACACAATAGTAACACCATCTATACCCACAGATTAGAAGTACGGTATAGGTAACTTGCTAGACAAGTCCAAACTTGTCGGATGTGGCAGAAAGCACTAATACGAAACCAAACACAACCAATGTAATATACACTTGACGAATGTCAGCTTATTCGTGAATTACCTAATACTCTGTATGAAATCAAATATACTTCTATTAATCACAAGAAGCATACAATTACTGATGTAGAAAAACCTGTTATGATCCCTGGTAGGCCAGTCTCGAAACCAAACAACAATGGTCTCTCTTCAACTCTCGTGCCTCCGTTATCACACAGCACACCACACCACAGCTCGGCCACGCTTCTGCATGTAGTAAGACACTATCCCCGATCGAGCCCAGACTACAGCAGTACACGTCCCTGCTCGGACTGGGTTATCCGTGCTCCCATCACAGATAGCCGCTAAACAAAAACCCTCAGCTCTCCACGGCTGTCACACAACCATACTCTTCGAGCGTCGAACCCAGACTGCACCGCGTCAAGCGTCCCTCTCCGGAGAACCGACGCTAATTAATGATTAATGCAAACAGGACCAATGAAAATCTAAAACCCATATCACGTGATAACATAATTTCGCTCCTTATACGTGAGAAGTAAGAGACCATGAATGGCGGAAAGAAAACAAGCTATCTATAAAAGGAAGAATGAGACCTAAAATGGCGGGATGGAATGCCATTTTTGAGTAGTAAGGGTAACTAACAGTAAATAAAAATGACATGAATAAGAAAGAAAAAAGAAAAGAAAGAAAGAAACACAGAGTGCCGAAACTAAAACGGCACAGATGATGATGATTATGATGATGATGACGATGATGATACTTTATAAATAAATTATTGTTTACAACACCATAGGCCTACATCATCTTTTCTTTCCATCTGCGTGAATTTTCATATGCTTTCATTCCATTTGTGTCCTGCCCAACTATAATAATGTAAAGCCAAACTTCCATCTTTAAAATATCGACTGAGAAGTTTTAATTTATATGTTAATGCTGAGTAAACCGTAATGCGATTAGTGCCTGACCCATGAATATTGATCACGTCGTACGTTGACATAGCGCACTCTTGTTCGCACGTCATGGAACTCATGCCCGGTAATATTAAGCTTGAATTCAACAAACAACACATAAATTAAGCCACTTTTAGGAATGAAATGGCTTCTCTACACTTACAACCGCTCTGTTAGAATTTACTCCTTACGACTTGGAAGTAGCGGTTCCAAGACTGAGGTTCGATCCCCGACATTTATTCAAGTGATAGGTCTACATTTGCTGGACGAATGGGTTTACTTCTAGGTCAGAAAGCCTGGGTAGACATAACGGCTCGATTAGAAAAGCCAACGAACTATGATAGGAATGATCATGATTTTAAAATCAAATGTAGGAAACAGAAAACGGATGTAGGTAAATTCTCATTTTTAAACAGAACTATAAATGATTGGAATGACCTACCTGCAGCGGTCTTTGAGGGCTGCCCTTCCTTAAGGAGATTCAAGAATAACTTTAAAAGTTGTGTATAAAGTGTAAATTAAAATTAAGGTGACATTTAACATTTAATTTCTTTAAGGTGACACGTATTTATTTAGCCTGACGAGTTACTCCCTTGGTTTGAATTGTAAATTATTTAAAAATAGCGTGTAAGAGGGCCTTAGACTAGAAATGTTTAGTTTAAATGTAGTTCTGTTTATAAGTATGCATAAGGGTGTAATTATGTGTCTTATTTGAACTGTTATATCAGTGAAGCGAGGTGAGTCAGTGAAGTTATTGTTTTACAGTGCAGTGAATAGTTCCGATCAGTGATAATTTATAGTGTCAGTGAAATGCGTCATAGTGCCACTACAGTGAGTGAGATGAGAGTAAAGTGAAAGACTATTGAAACTTATGTACTATAGGCCTTCATATGTAATTAGTGTTAAATTTTATTGTGTATTCTTATTGTATTATGTATTGTATAATTGTATTGTGTATTGTAATTTTATTGTGTATTGTTTATATTGTGTATACCACTGCCACCGGGTGCTTGCCCACTTGCAGTGTAAAAATACATACTTCGCATTTCTGCTGTTACCTCCAACTTGTCAATCTCCTTTCATCAATGCTCCACACTTAACATGGGCATATTTAAAACATTTTCAGTTTCATCTCACTTGGTTGTGTGGTATTTAGCGATGGAATCTCGTGTTATACAAGTCGTGTTGTTTGCATCAAGTCGGGGTAGTAAAGAACTTCTACAGAGCACTACTATGCTTGAATCAAAACATTGCTCCGTATAGTTAGGTGACTAAAACAAATAGAATTTATCATACATTTACTAAAGCGACTTACCTCATTCTCTTTGTTATAGAACATGGTTACAGTTTTTAAATAGAAATGAATTGAGCATTTTAAGTGTCACTAATTTTGTTGCAATGTACAACTGTGTACATCCTTAAATTGTCAAATATAAACCTGTTTGAAATCAAACAATGTTAGTACTGACAAAATATTCTTTCGACGTCACGCGATGTCAGTGGTGGGAATTTGAAATATTTTATATTTATTATAATGTTGCTGTGTATTATTTTGTTTATTTTATTTTAGTTTATTTTACGACGCTTTATTAGGCTATTTAGCGTCTGAATGAGATGGTGATAATGCCAGTGAAATGAATCCGGGGTCCAATACCGAAAGTTACCCAGCATTTTCTCGTGTTGGGTTGAGGGAAAACCCCGGAAAAAACCTCAACCAGAGAACTTGCCCCGACCGGGAATCGAACCCGGGCCACCTGGTTTCGCGGCCAGACACGCTAACCGTTACTCCACAGGTGTGGACGCTGTGTATTATCTTGTGCCTGTCCATTATTTAATTCATATTGCACTTCACAATGTTTCGATTTTTTCAAGAACATTATTCAGTTTTAGTTTAACCCTTTTGTTGTTATCAACAGCTGGTCGTACAGAATTTAAAAATTTTTTCATAGCACGCACGTAAGTACTGTTTACGCATGGTTGTTGGAGTCCGCAATTTTCTAGACGTATGTATACTTTTCAGTCAAATGTTTACAATGTGGATTCTCAAGTTTATGGGGCGAAATATTCGCACATATCAACATCAGATACAAGTCATAATGACAAGTGGACTGGTCCGAAATCGAATCACAAAACAATTTCAGATGCTCGATGTGTCTTTTAAAGTCACAATGTTTTTGTAAATCACACGCTTTTTAACTTTCATGTCCAGCTTACACACTTTATACTATAATATATTTCCGTTCTTGGCTGAAAAATAATCATAGGCTGTACTCTTTTACAAGCAAAGGCAAAGTTACAGATTTTATCGGCTGCATTTTAATACATCTTCACAGTACCTTCGCTAGATCACGACAGAACTCCTGACGAAAAGTTTAAATTTTAAACATAAAACAGGCATGCTGTGTCGAAACAACCTGTTAGAATGCAGTAAACAATACAAAATTTGCACCCATTAAACTCCAAATGAACAGAGTTCTCTTCACGTAACACCTTTTATTTTGCATACGAGCCTGAAGGTACATCAGTAAAGTACACAGCTAACGTCATCCTATATTCTGTGTTCCTTAAACCTACAGTCGTCTCTAGACAATGTTTAGGTGTCTCAATTTCGTTCCCTACTGATATTATATTAGGCATAATAAAGATTATACACCATCACCCATATTTTTCTCAGTAAAGAAACATTAAGTAATAAATAAATTTAAAAAATGATAAAGATAAATTCAAAGATGAATATAAAGTCCCTTATTTAATTATATTACTTGCAATTCATGTTTAACATTTTATTATATTTTAAGACCCCTAAGGTCATATACCTAAAATTCACTGATGTCAAATCTTATTTGATAAATAAATAAATAAATAAATAAACAAAAAATAAATAAATAAACAAGTAAATAAATAAATAAATAAACAAAAAAAAAAAAATAAATAAATAAATAAATAAAAAATAATAAATAAATAAACAAAAAACAAAAAAATAAATAAATAAGTAAATAAATAAATAAACAAAAACAAAAAATAAATAAATAAATAAATAAACAAAACAAAAAATAAATAAATAAATAAACAAAAAACAAAAAATAAATAAATAAATAAACAAACAAAAAACAAATAAATAAATAAATAAACAAGAAACAAAAAAATAAATAAATAAACAAAAAAAAAAAAAAAAAATAAATAAATAAATAAACAAAAAATAAATAAATAAATAAATAAACAAAACAAAAATAAATAAATAAATAAATAAACAAAAAACAAAAAAAAAATAAATAAATAAATAAACAAAAAACAATAAATAAATAAATAAACAAAAAAAAAACAATAAATAAATAAATAAAAATTAAAAACAAAAAAATAAATAAATAAATAAATTAATAAACAAATAAATGAAATAAATAAGTAAATAAATAAGAAAATAAATAAAAATAAATAAAAATAAATAAGTAAATAAATAATGAACTAAGTAAATAAAAAGTAAATCAATAATTAATTAAATAAATATCTAAATAACAAAATAAATAAGTAAATATATAAGTAAGTAAATAAATAAATAATGTTTATGTGGTAGGTGCTATTAAATTAACAAATTTATGTTTTATGTTTCACTAATACAGTACTTATATTTTGTAGTCTTCTCTCCTGGCACCACATTATCATAATCATCCTATCACATCATCGGGGTAATGTAACTCCGCCTTCCTGGCGCCCCAACCTCAGAAGTGGGTTACAACTAAGCCACGGCCAGAGAGAAGACCAGAAATGTCGAAAAGACAACCTGGTGGCATTGGATAAAAAAATAAATAAATAACTAAATAAATAAACAAGTAAATATATAAGTAAATAACTAAATAAATGAACAAACAAATAAATAAGTAAATAAATAAGTAAATAAATAAAGAAATAAACAAAAAAAAAAAAAATAAATAAATAAATAAATAAAAACTAAATAACTAAGAAAATAAGTAAGTAAATAAATAAATAAATATCTAAATAACTAAATAAATAACTAAATAAATAACTAAGTAAAGAAGTAAATAATTAAATAACTAAATAAATAAATAAGTAAATATTTAAGTAAGTAAATAAATAAATAAATAAATAAGTAAATAAATAAAGAAATAAACAAAAACAAAATAAATAAATAAGTAAATAAAAACTAAATAACTAAGCAAATAAGTAAGTAAATAAATAAATAAATATCTAAATAACTAAATAAATAACTAAGTAAATAAGTAAATAATTAAATAACTAAATAAATAAATAAGTAAATAAATAAGTAAATATTTAAGTAAATAAATAAATGAATAAATAAATAAGTAAATATATAAGTAAATTTATAAATAAATAAAACAACAAGCTTTTAATGTCTTAACTCAACATTTTAACATAACTCTAGGACAGTGGATTGTTTAATGCATCCTTTTTGGAAGTAGGGAAACAATTGCTAAGCCTACCTGGGTATAACTTAAATCATCAGCTATCCCCCAAAACTCCTATACGATATCGTTAGTAGTATCTTGAAAGACTCCATATAGCCTAGATTATACGCTCTAATTATATTTATTTCAACTAATGATTTATGTTATGTTACACGTAATTTTATATTCATTATCTTCATGCATAGAACCTTATTCAATTGTTTCTGTAATTTTTTTAGAAATTCACATTTCACAGCCGAAATAATTGATCCTACAATCAGATTTGAAATCTCAGCCACTCAACCATCTGAAGTGAACGAAGAGAAAAAGGAAATCTACGAGCCCACGATTCAGTACCTATGGGCGAAATACAACATAGAAAAAAATCACAGTTACCGGTCTCTTCTTCGGAGCGAGAGGCACCATCCCGAAAGCCTTTGTAAAGTGGAGGGAAAAATACAAGCTGACGAGAGATCTTCAAGATGCCATCGTCACCACCATAATAAAATTTTCTGTAGCGATATTTCGTCAGCATCTTTATGGTGTACATTCAACTTAAATTATATTTGGTTCTATTTGTTTTCTTATGTGTTAATAAATTCTGTCTGAAACCTGTTTATATAATTTTTCATTTTAAATTTTATTGTCAGCTATTCTGTGTCGCAGGGCAAACCCAAATATTGGGTCAGACCAATAAATTAAATTAAACCTCCGGCCTCGCTTACTATTTTGTCCACTGGTACATATCTAGGATATAAATCTACAAGTAAATGCAGAGGATCACGGAGATCGTGTTTTGTCTTCCTAGTAGGTTACTAATTACGTTCTTGCTTTCCTTAACAGTCTTTACTGGTGTACGAATTTCATGAGGTTTTAGACTTCATAACTTTGAGAACTTTTCTTGTTAATGGTTATCAGTCGCTTTATACCTCGACTGCGATATCAAATTTCATTTTTTTACCTCTTTTATCACGTCAAGCATGAACACATGAAAAGTAAATCATCTTGGGGATAAGAATCATCTTTACGGCGTATAGAATTACACCCCTGGGAGAGCTTTATAATAGAACGTTAAGAATTCATAGCAACGCGTCACAAAATGGGATTCCCGTGCATTACAAAAAAGAAAGTATACAATTCCTTACTAGTCAAATGTAAGCGTTGCGAGAAGCTGTACATAACATACAAACTGTCGAAACGCGATCAGAATTTCAATACGTCGTGGAATCCAGAAATGTACACAATGCATTAACACCGCGTCTTACTTGATACGCACGCTGACAATCTGACAGACTGGATAATAATAATAATAATAAATAATAATAATAATAATAATAATAATAATGATTTATTTAACCTGGCAGAGTTAAGGCCATACGGCCTTCTCTAACACTCAACCAGGAGTAAAGACTGCGTTACAAAAACACTACAAATTTACAAATTACACTACAATTTTACACACAAAATTGAATAAGATAATAATAATAATAAAAAATAAACAACAAATAAGAAGAAATCGGACATAATATATAACATACAGAAAGAAAGAAAAAGCATAATAATATGTGAACAGCAGGTCAAAATAAATGAGGCATACAAAAAGACAATTATTCATAATAATAACAATAATAATAATAATAATAATAATAATAAAATAAGAATAGTAATAATGATGATAATAATAATAATAATAATAATAATAATATTAATAATAATAGTAATATTAGTAATAAAATAGTGCAGTACAAAGTATACAGTGAATACAATATTCCTAAGTACACACAATAAGGAAAATTAAGATTATATATAGCTCAACTTATCACATTAGAGATATAACATTATCGGAAAATATGAAAACAAAAATATAAAATAAGTTGAATATCATTAGAACATAAAAAAAGTGAAAACGTGGAAACATGCAATACAACACTTGTCATAATAGTAAGTTAGTTTGGCAACTCGTCATAAGATAATTTTCTAACTTTGATTTGAAAGAATTCAATGTTCGGCAGCCCTTGACTTCAGGCGGCAGAGAGTTCCAGTGACGAGAGGTAGCAACAGTGAAGGATGAGGAATACAGAGACGATGCGTGAAGTGGAATTTCTAGCGTGTTATCGCGTTGTGATCGAGTATTAATATTATGATAGCGAGAGAGAGTATGAAATCGAGCGAATAAATAATAGGGGGATGAAGAGTGCATAATTCGATATAAGAGAGAAAGTGAGTGCAGATTTCTCCTCTCATGTAACCTAAGCCATAATACGTTCATGACAACAAAGAAAACACAGAATAGGAGTGGTAAGCACAATAAGCCTCAGGCTGCATTGTAAGCCTCCGGGTCCCTCCTCCGTAAAATGGGGGAGCAAACTGTTGACCGCTGCAAAAAAATTTTATATGCAATAACTAGGGCTAGGAATTTGATGACCTATAAATCATGAAAAAAATATCCTAAAAACAATGCATTTATGACCTAAAAATCTTTCAAAAATGCCCTTAAAATGCCCTAAAAATTGATCTTACATAATTAGCGTAGTAGGAAAAGAGGCTTTGTACTACTTAATATTTAGACTAATAATTAAAATTAAATTCTACTCCCAACATTTACGTTTATTTGATTTTACATATTTTTTTCTAAGTAGGTAGTTCCATGTAGTCTACCACAGGCCACTCTTATCCGGAACTAGCAGGTATAGAGAAGTCTATATTGAAGGGATGGTTGGACTGATTCATTTCATGGGGTATACTACGTTAAAATAGCAATATTTGTGTACAAAAATGATTAAAATATTATACAAAATAATGGGTATTAATGGACAAAATATGTAGAGAAAATATCAAAGGAAATAAACATTATTTTACATTAATAATGGGGATTTACGGTCAAAATTAAATGAAAATACCCCAAAAATTACCGAATAAAACATAAAATGCTCTTACGAGTTTAAACAGGTAAAAAATATAAATACTAAAGCAGGTATATTTCTGGATTACTAGAAAAAAAGATGCAATTGCATCAAAATCCTAGCCCTAGCAATAACCTTCAATTACATAAAATGTGGTAAATGGTTACATACAACTTATACTTTTAGCCAGACATTTAACACAGCCATTTTAACTATATGGTCGTACATCGCCTATGGAAATGGTCCTAATGAAATGGTACATTGACGAGAATTTCCCATTAAAAATTACGTCATATTTGCTTTACAATTGGGGAAATTCAACAATATAATTTACCTAGACGGAAGTTCAGTTCTCGCTAGAGCGTTGTCTTCTACCCGAAGGGCCTGAGTTTAATCCCAAGCCGAGAAGGTTAATGACATTTATGGTACACAAAATAAACGTCGCTGTGGGTTTTGTTGGAATATTCCCATTTCCCCTCTTTCATTGAACCAAGCACTTTCCATCCTCCCCATTTCATGTCTTGTCTGAAATAGTTAAACACAGTTCGAATTGAAGTTTTAGAGTGTAGTACGGATTTCGGATTAGGTTAGGTTAGGTTAGGTTATGTTAGAAATGTGTCTCAGTGAAACGTACAGCAGAGTTCGTATAGGTCAGTTTCTGTCAGATGCGTTTCCAATTCACTGTGGGCTAAAGCAAGGAGATGCACTATCACCTTTACTTTTTAACTTTGCTCTACAGTATGTCATTAGGAAAGTCCAGGATAACAGAGAGGGTTTGGAATTGAACGGGTTACATCAGCTGCTTGTCTATGCGGATGACGTGAATATGTTAGGAGAAAATCCACAAACGATTAGGGAAAACACGGGAATTTTACTGGAAACAAGTAAAGAGATAGGTTTGGAAGTAAATCCCGAAAAGACTAAGTATATGATTATGTCTCGTGACGAGAATTTTGTACCAAATAGAAATATAGAAATTGGAAATTTATCTTTTGAAGAGGTGGAGAAGTTCAAATATGTGGGAGCAACAGTAACAAAAATAAATGATACTTGGGAGGAAATTAAACACAGAATAAATATGGGAAATGCCTGTTATTATTCGGTTGAGAAGCTTTTATCATCCAGTCTGCTGTCAAAAAATGTGAAAGTTAGAATTTATAAAACAGCTATATTACCGATTGTTCATTATGGTTGTGAAACTTGGACTCTGACTTTGAGAGAGGAACATAGGTTAAGGGTGTTTGACAATAAGGTGTTTAGGAAAATATTTGGGGCTAAGAGGGATGAAGTTACAGGAGAATGGAGAAAGTTACACAACACAGAACTGCACGCATTGTATTCTTCACCTGACATAATTAGAAACATTAAATCCAGACGTTTGAGATGGGCAGGGCATGTAGCACGTTTGGGAGAATCCAGAAATGCATATAGAGTGTTAGTTGGGCGGCCGGAGGGAAAAAGACCTTTAGGGAGGCCGAGACGTAGATGGGAAGATAATATTAAAATGGATTTGAGGGAGGTGGGATATGATGATAGAGAATGGATTAATCTTGCTCAGGATAGGGACCAATGGCGGGCTTATGTGAGGGCGGCAATGAACCTCCTGGTTCCTTAACAGCTAGAAAGTAAGTATGGATTTCGGATTTGGTAAGGGGCGATTTCGGGAGGAATATTAAATATTTTAGGAGGTTGTAGTATGGACTATCTGAATAAAAAAGTTCATATAAAATGTGCGTCCAATTTTTAGAGTCATAGTTCAGAAAGCTGGAGGCATGTGATTTGTTCTACATTGTCTTTGTGTTTTATTACGGAAATGCTACAGAATATCCCCTAAGCATCAATGCAGCTTTAATCAGGGAATCAGCATGAGGAATGGAAGAAAACACCGGCACCTCGTGCAGATTCACACCGGTCGTCTGGGATGCGTACAATGAGGTTTGTGTGCGGACGGGCGTGACGTTGTGTACTACAGGGCAGGGCCTAGTTCAACTATGGAGTAATTGAATCCCCCCCCCCCCGACCTCCCCGCGGGCAAACACGGATGAGCATATGCATCCTCCTGTAAGCCTGCAAACCCGCAGTACACACGCCTATCAGTCTAATCAGTTTAATGGCATATGCTGTTTCCATTTCGAATTTATGAAATGCATGACGATAACCACAAAAAGAGAAGAGAACAAACCCTTCACTTATGTGACCAGCAGCGCAGACTCAGTAATGTGATTTACAGTACAACTCCATCGGCAAGTCTCAAATCTGCTTCCTTCATTAATGCTGTGGCTACTGTACCGAGCGGCAGTATTATGCTCTGAGTGAGACAAATGACTTACTGTGCAATCCAGAGTTCTGCGGCGCCGATGTGGAAGTGAGGCTACTTGGCCACATTCTGCCAACTTCTCGGTTATCAATGATCGAAGGATTTGTTTCATAGCGAGGATTCCTACTTGGACCGATCAAGATTTGTCTTAAAATTTAGAAAATCCTAATCGAGCTCGAGGTTCGAACCTAAGCCCCAATGCCTTGGAGCATGAGTACCAGTCTATGTCTTTACACGACATTGTGGTTGAATGGAGAAAGAAGAAAGGGTGATTAGCCTAGGAGAATGATAAGGAGTAGGTATGTGTGCGTGTTTTTTTTTTTATATATAACCAAAAATGTATTTAAAAATAGGCTTAAGGACTTTACTAATAGACGGTAGTATATTATACACACTACTTAAAGGGTGTATTGATATCTTGTTATTTGAAGTGTTCTATCAGTGAGGAAGTGTGTTGTGTCAGTGAAGTGTGTAGTGTCAGTGAAGTCTATTGTGTAAGTGAAGTGTGTTGGTGTCAGTGAAGTGGCTGTGCAAAGTATTTGAACAGTGAAATGGTTAGAAGTGTTAGTGAAATCAGGTAGAATCAGTGCAGTGAGTGAGTTGACAGCGAAATAAGTGTAGTGCCGAAAGGTACTTGTGCAGGTATGAACCTGTCACACTCGTGGGTCTTAGTTCGAACTTAGGGTTAAGATACAAATTAGATTTACTTTAAATGTTATTTTACGTGACCATGCTTCATTTAATAAGATGCTCCTTGTTATTATTATTATTATTATTACTATTATTATTATTATTATTATTATTGTTTTTATTAGTTGTGTTTATTATTAATTGTCATTATTGAGTCTAATTAGTTACCACTGCCACCGGGTATATACCCATTTGCAGTGTGAATACATACATACATACATATATACATACATACATACATACATACATACATACATACATACATACATACATATTTAAAGAGCTTATATGCATTGCAGCATTTCCTGGAAGAAATCACCCAGCCATCCGGGATATTGTCTGTTTATATAGGCGATTCCAACAATACTGAATAGGGAGACAAGAACGACAATGATGCTCTTTATCACCTACCATGTTCAACAACTACTTGGATTTAGTGAATAAATGTTTTCAGAACCTGGAGGGGGTGACAGTAGGAGGAAGACGAATAAAGTGTATAAGATTTGCTGATGATATGGCGTTGTTAGCAGAAGAGGAGAGGATACTAAAGCAGCCGTGGCGAAAAGGCCATGGTGCGCCGAGCCACTGTGTAAGCTGCAACATGCATAGCACCTATGGAGGAGCGGACAACCGAAGGGGAAGTTCTTTAGGACGTGTAACGAAGAAAGAAATGAACAAGAAAACATAGGACACATTATCACAACCTAAAATTATCTGTCTTCAGAATGTCTCTGCGACAAAGTTTCAAAATCAGGAATTATGTCACTTACTGCCAATCGTAGTTGATCACGAAGGTATTTGTCTGTCAGTCGTGATCTAAATTTGATTTTCACTATTTTCATTGTTGAAAATAATTTTTCACAAACGTAAGTTACAGCGAACATGACTTCAACAGAGCAAGCGAAAGAACGAAGCTTCAAATATTTATTTTTTCCACAGATTGGAAAAGTTCGATATCTGTCAAGTCCTTACATCTAGCTTTCATTTAACGTCACATTGTAAATCTGTGAGTTTAAATTGAAAATCTAACCGCATTATTCGTACATCTGCTGTAAAAGAATCGACGTACAGAGATGATAATGATGATGATGATAATAATAATAATAATAATAATAATAATAATAATAATAATAATAATAATAATAATAATAATAATAATAATAATAACACTTAACCTTTTAATGTTTCATCAGTAACATGTACTAACTTATAATGCCGTTTTATGTTATAAAACCGTTTTCCTAGTAATATTTGTGAACAAATCATACATTTAATATTTTCATCATATTGTAAGCAAAAGCATGCATCCTCCCATCCTACTTGAAACTTTCGTTTTTATAGAGGTACATGGTTTCGAGAGAGATATTGCGACGATACGCCACTCGCAGGTCCGAGACAAATACAAATAGAACGGAGTTTGACTCCAGTGAGTGAGAGGGTGGGGGTTGTAGGTACGGAAGCGAGAGAAAAGCACTGCGAGCCACAATGTGCTCGTGAGTCGCATTTCGCTGCGGCTGTACTAAAGCATACGCTTACTTACTGGCTTTTAAGGAACCCGGAGGTTCATTGCCGCCCTCACATAAGCCCGCCATCGGTCCCTATCCTGAGCAACATTAATCCATTCTCTATCATCATATTCCACCTCCCTCAAATCCATTTTAATATTATCTTCCCATCTACGTCTCGGCCTCCCTAAAGGTCCTTTTCCCTCCGGCCTCCCAACTAACACTCTATATGGTTTTCTGGATTCGCCCGTACGTGCTACATGTCCTGTCCATCTCAAACGTCTGGATTTAATGTTCCTAATTACGTCAGGTGAACAATACAATGCGTGCAGTTCTGTGTTGTGTAACTTTCTCCATTCTCCTGTAACTTCATCCCTCTTAGCCCTAAATATTTTCCTAAGCACCTTATTCTCAAACACCCTTAACCTATGTTCCTCCCTCTAAGTGAGAGTCCAAGTTTCACAACCGTAAAGAACAACCGGTAATATAACCGTTTTATAAAACCTAACTTTCAGATTTTTCGACAGCAGACTGGATGATAAAAAACTTCTCAACCGAATAATAACAGACATTTCCCATATTTATTCTGTGTTTAATTTCCTCCCGAGTATAATTTATATTTGTTACTGTTTCTCCAAGATACTTGAATTTCTGCACCTCTTCAAAAGATAAATTTGCAATTTTTATATTAAAGGATATGCTACTGGAGCTAAATGACATCTGTGAGCAATATTGGATCAAGATAAATTCAAAGAAGATTAAGACCATGGTTATCGCCAGAGAACTAAAGAAACTAACTTGCAAATTCTAAATGGGGTAGTAGAACAAGTGAAAGCTTCAAGTACTTGGGATGTACTATAAGCAGAAACATGAGCTCCTGCCAGCAAGTGAAAAGAAGAATAGCGATGGCAAAAGAAGTTCTCAATAGAAAGAGGAGCTACTTATGCGGACCTCTAGAAAAGGAACTAAGGAAGAGACTAATGTAGTGAGTTATGCGGACCTCTAGAAAAGGAACTAAGGAAGAGACTAATGTAGTGAGTTATGCGGACCTCTAGAAAAGGAACTAAGGAAGAGACTAATGTAGTGAGTTATGCGGACCTCTAGAAAAGGAACTAAGGAAGAGACTAATGTAGTGAGTTATGCGGACCTCTAGAAAAGGAACTAAGGAAGAGACTAATGTAGTGAGTTATGCGGACCTCTAGAAAAGGAACTAAGGAAGAGAATAATGTAGTGAGTTATGCGGACCTCTAGAAAAGGAACTAAGGAAGAGAATAATGTAGTGAGTTATGCGGACCTCTAGAAAAGGAACTAAGGAAGAGAATAATGTAGTGAGTTGTGCGGACCTCTAGAAAAGGAACTAAGGAAGAGAATAATGTAGTGAGTTATGCGGACCTCTAGAAAAGGAACTAAGGAAGAGACTAATGTAGTGAGTTGTGCGGACCTCTAGAAAAGGAACTAAGGAAGAGAATAATGTAGTGAGTTGTGCGGACCTCTAGAAAAGGAACTAAGGAAGAGACTAATGTAGTGAGTTATGCGGACCTCTAGAAAAGGAACTAAGGAAGAGAATAATGTAGTGAGTTGTGCGGACCTCTAGAAAAGGAACTAAGGAAGAGACTAATGTAGTGAGTTATGCGGACCTCTAGAAAAGGAACTAAGGAAGAGAATAATGTAGTGAGTTATGCGGACCTCTAGAAAAGGAACTAAGGAAGAGAATAATGTAGTGAGTTGTGCGGACCTCTAGAAAAGGAACTAAGGAAGAGACTAATGTAGTGAGTTATGCGGACCTCTAGAAAAGGAACTAAGGAAGAGAATAATGTAGTGAAATGCGGACCTCTAGAAAAGGAACTAAGGAAGAGACTAATGTAGTGAGTTATGCGGACCTCTAGAAAAGGAACTAAGGAAGAGAATAATGTAGTGAGTTATGCGGACCTCTAGAAAAGGAACTAAGGAAGAGAATAATGTAGTGAGTTGTGCGGACCTCTAGAAAAGGAACTAAGGAAGAGAATAATGTAGTGAGTTTGCGGACCTCTAGAAAAGGAACTAAGGAAGAGACTAATGTAGTGAGTTATGCGGACCTCTAGAAAAGGAACTAAGGAAGAGACTAATGTAGTGAGTTATGCGGACCTCTAGAAAAGGAACTAAGGAAGAGACTAATGTAGTGAGTTATGCGGACCTCTAGAAAAGGAACTAAGGAAGAGAATAATGTAGTGAGTTGTGCGGACCTCTAGAAAAGGAACTAAGGAAGAGAATAATGTAGTGAGTTATGCGGACCTCTAGAAAAGGAACTAAGGAAGAGACTAATGTAGTGAGTTATGCGGACCTCTAGAAAAGGAACTAAGGAAGAGAATAATGTAGTGAGTTGTGCGGACCTCTAGAAAAGGAACTAAGGAAGAGACTAATGTAGTGAGTTGTGCGGACTGTGGCATTGCATGGGGCAGAAACATGGATATTATGATGAAGGAAAAAGAAACGACTGAAAGTATTTTAAATGTGGATATGGAGAAGAATAGAGTGTGTGAAGTGGACAGAAAGAATAAGAAATAAAGATAAGCTAGAAAGAGTACGTGAAAAAGAATATACTGAAAGTGCTCAAGAAGAGAAGAAGAAGAACAACAACAACAACAACAAGAACAAGAAGAAGATGGCAGGATTATGGGCTATGAAGAATCTGCCTACTGAAGTATGCGCTGGAAGGAATGGTGAAAGGGATAAAAAGTTCGGGATAGAAGATGATGTCAGATGAGAGGCTGTATATGGATCGTGTATCTACCCTTAGACAGAAAACTATGGATGAATGCAGCAAAGTAAAATGGAGCTTTACCACAATATAAATCAGTTGAAAAGTCATTATTTGTGCATAAATGAGAATTTCTTTCACAGGTTCGTTTATGAAATTTATTTTTCAGGTGTTCCGTTGGGGAGGCCGAGAAGTAGATGGGAGGATAATATTAGAATGGATTTGAGGGAGGTGGGATTTAGAGATTGGATTAATCTTGCTGAGGATAGGGCTTATGTGAGGGCAGCAGTGAACCTGCGGGTTCCTTAAATGCCATTTGTAAGTAAGGTGCTACATTGTGATTTTTAAAATACGTAGCTACACGTAGGAACTATACGACACATCTTAATGAACATTTTTACTATATATATGTAAGAATAAATTCTACATTTAACTATAGCTAAAAGATCCATATAATTCAGATTTGTTTAATTACTATTACTATTATTATTATTATTATTATTATTATTATTATTATTATTATTATTATTATTACTACAAAACCTTAACAATTTCTCAACACGATAATTTTTTTTTTCATTCAATTGTTAGCTGGAAATTCTCAGAAATGTAATTACAAAAATATGAATAATTGACAGTAGCCCATGGCTTGTCAGTATATATTTGCATTAATAGTCTTCCTCGTATGTAATCGTGAAAACCTCGTAACTAATTCAACAGTTCATAGCATAAATACACGTCAAAAATGACTTTCATACTCCATCGGCAAGTCTATCGTGCTATCAAAAGGAGTGCGTTATATGGCAGTAAAAATTTTAATAGCCTCCCTATCGATATAAAAAATGAAACTCAAAACATAAGATTATTTGGGGTCGAATTAAAGAAGTACCTGATTTCTCACGCCTTCTATTCTGTAGATGAATTCATGACGTTCAATAACGCTTCATGAAATTGATACTAAAACTTTGTGTTGTACTAGTAGACTATATTGTAAATCTCGTCTGTATATATATATTTCATCTAGACTGTATGCTTTGTACTGCACTATTTTATTACTATTATTATTATTATTATTATTATTATTATTATTATTATCTTATTCAGTTTTGTGTGTAAAATTGTAGTGTACTTTGTAAATTTGTAGTCTTTTTGTAACGCAGTTTTACTCCTGGTTGAGTGTTAGAGAAGGCCGTATGGCCTTAACTCTGCCAGGTTAAATAAATCAGTATTATTATTATTATTATTATTATTATTATTATTATTATTATTGTTATTATTATCATCTTATTCAGTTTTGTGTGTAAAATTGTAGTGTACTTTGTAAATTTGTAGTGTTTTTGTAACGCAGTTTTACTCCTGGTTGAGTGTTAGAGAAGGCCGTATGGCCTTAACTCTGCCAGGTTAAATAAATCAGTATTATTATTATTATTATTATTATTATTATTATTGTTATTATTATCATCTTATTCAGTTTTTGTGTAAAATTGTAGTGTACTTTGTAAATTTGTAGTGTTTTTGTAACGCAGTTTTACTCCTGGTTGAGTGTTAGAGAAGGCCGTATGGCCTTAACTCTGCCAGGTTAAATAAATCATTATTATTATTATTATTATTATTATTATTATTACTATAAATTAGAACTTTATAATAGTATTAAATTTTTGACTTGTTCCATATTTCAGCTGTAAGCAAAGTATGAATACCATGGAATGTTAATAAATACAATACAATACAATACAATACAAAACTTCGTCTGCACACCTACATAAGCATAAAGAGGGGGGAAAAATCAAAAGACAGCTGGTATATTTCCTAATAAATGAACCAGTTAAAAGAATGTGTAAGATACTGTAAATTAAACGATTCCAAATTGCTCTATTCTATAACGAAGTTTCGTTTAACTATCTTCAGTGGTATTAAAATACAAAGGTTTTCATGAGCACAGAAGGCCGACCTTTAACTACGCAGTATGCTTGAAATGAAGAGTGATTTACCAAATGAACGTGTGGCCTTAATTTCTTTAAACAGATCGATGCACACATTGATATACTGTGGAACTGTAAACTTTTATATTAGAATTGCTTTCGCCCACACACGTTTTTTCTCTTTCGTAGGAAACGAAAAAATATTGGCACGTGTTTCACATTACGGTAATTAGATTTACATCCTGGCACGCAGCAACTCTTCGAAAAATTGAAATATTATTTTTTAAAGCTAAAAGTTAGATTATTAATCAAAGCATGGGAACAATTACAAATCCAGTCACAGTCAATACCACATCCAACTGCACACAGATTAAACCAAGCATGTGTTATAATAAATTCAGTTTCTTTTTAATTTAGAAATCTTCTCACTATTCGTTAGCTGCCACAAGGGACAAAGAGTACTTAACCATATAAATGTTTACAAGTTCAGTGAACCATTAATTTTGTTTTGACAATGAAACTCTTACAAGTACATAGCTGCAAATACATTTTGTGATTGGTGGAAATATACCTAGTTTTAGAGAGGCAAGTGTTACAAAAAAAGTAAAGAATGCTAATGAACTTGGTTTCATTTCGAATATAGGTGATGCTTCAGGAGAGCAATTGATCCTTTCAAAGCAGCTAAAGTTACAACCGGAATAGGCTAATAGATGTAGGTATTCCAAGCCTTTTAAACACATCTTTCATGAAGAGAGTAGCGGTACCTCTTGCTCCAACCAGAAGTCCGATTACTTCAAGCTCTTTTATCTGGTACTTTTGGAGGTAATATGGAATGGTAGGATTATAGATATTCTTTTTTTCCTTATCCACTTCTGCTGGCTGTTCCTCATCCGTTTCGAAACGCACAGTGAGATCAATTACGAATCCAGATCTTGTAGATTCCTTGAAAGTTATTATATCTATGCGCCGTGTACTGCCAGTGACGGAGAGACCATGTACTTCTTCAAAGGTGTTGTAATCGGCATCTTTAAGGGCACTGGCTATAATTGATCGTACTTGGTGATGTCTAGCGTTTCGCAGACCTTCGCCGAGCGGACAGGATCCCAGGACGTGTGGAAGAGTTTCAACCTCGTTGTGGCAATGCCTACAACGGTTGTCCTGAGAGCTTCCCGGCACAGCACGTACTGCAGCAACATTTCCAACCATTTTAATGCCATCGCGCCATTCGCTGTTGGAGAGTCCGTGTTCACAAATCCATTTGTTGGCACTAGGATATCTATACTAATAATAAATCTGTAGCCGAAATTTTTCTGGTAATTTTCGATTTTCCAAAAATAATTGGTCCTAACATATATGATTAACCACCTGAAACCGAAAATAGCATTTTTGAAATTTTTGTTTGTATGTGCCTGTATGTCTGTATGTTTCTTACCTTTTCACGCGATAATGGCTGAACCGATTTATATGAAAATTGGAATATAAATTAAGTTCGTTGTAACTTAGATTTTAGGCTATATGGCATTTGAAATACTTTATTTAAAAGGGGGTTATAAGGGGACCTGAATTAAATAAATCGAAATATCTCGCTTATTATTGATTTTTATGAAAAATGTTACATAACAAAAGTTTCTTTAAAAATGATTTCCGATACGTTTTATTCTTTACAAAATTTTGATAGGACTGATATTTAATGAGATAAATGAGTTTGAAATTAAAATAACGCCATCTAAGACGGTGCAATGAATTAAGAACAAATGACTTCGTCTATAAGGGGCCTTGGACAACAACAATCGAAACAGGGGCCTTGGACATTAACAATCGAAAGCTATTAAACATAGCCTACAGAGAATGTTCGTGTATGAAGTAATATCACAAGTTAAATTAACCGATTTGTATAATTAATTATTATTTCACCATTGGAAAGTGTGGTTTCTCTAGATGGACATAATGCTATAATGTTATTACAGTAACGTCTGAGTAAATCGAGGACAGGTAAGATTAAAATAGCTTCTTATGACAGAAAATTTGATAGGCTATTTTGTACATTCGTTTTCTGTATTTCTTAAAATAATATTTATGTACACTCATTTTAATCTCAGAGAATTAACGAACAACGAGAGTGTATTGATTTGGTATGCAGTAATAAAAGTACGTTAGCTTAGCAATCCATTATTTTATAATTCAAATTTTAACTATGCTTAATTCAATCGTGTTAAAATACATAAATATATATGCAATAAATGCAATGCAAAAAAAAAAAATAGGTAATGAGCGAAGCAGATTATCTTGAGCTGTTGTAAAAGTTGTTCCCTGGATCAAACGTCCTATTTTAATTATGTAATTATTTTATATTTATTTCTAACAGGTGCAGCGGAGCGCACGGGTACGGCTAGTTGTTTAAATAAAACTACGCCTTTCCCTTTCTGTGGATGACGACACCAAATATCAAATTCTCTGTTCCTTAGACGATTACGTGTAATGCACGTATTCCAATTAACGTACTTTGCAATGCTTCAGAGATAATAAATAGCATTAATATGCATGTTCAATATGAATTTCCATACACTGCATTCATATTGTTACACTTAACATTTTTCAAACTAAAACTGGCCTTCAAAAGTAAGATAATAGTTCCCTTCTAAACTCTGACTTCACCATTAAGAAGACAATGACCCAGAAGACACGTGGGTCTCCCGAACGTATTAGCACAGTCCAGTATATACAATCACGAAACTCAATATGTAGGGAATATGCATTTTATTTTATTTTATTGGGTTATTTTACGACGCTGTATCAACATCTAGGTTATTTAGCGTCTGAATGATATGAAGGTGATAATGCCGGTGAAATGAGTCCGGGGTCCAGCACCGAAAGTTACCCAGCATTTGCTCGTATTGGGTTGAGGGAAAACCCCGGAAAAAACCTCAACCAGGTAACTTGCCCCGACCAGGATTCGAACCCGGGCCACCTGGTTTCGCGGCCAGACGCGCTGACCGTTACTCCACAGGTGTGGACGGGAATATGCATCCATAGATAGTTGCTAACCGCTAGGATCGCTACTACCGCCTCATCACACTCAATGCGAAATAGTATCGGCACAGTCTATTGTTCCTAGTACCCTCAACAACGCAAGCTTCGTGACTCTGTACAGGGTGATTCAGACCACTCGTAACAGTAATTTATTTCGAAAACTAGTGCATTAAAATTTTCGAGACAAAAATATTTTTTACTAAAACAAATGTGAACTTTCACTTGAGCTTGATTTCATCAATCAGGAGGTAGGGTCAGTGGCGTATCACTTTAAAATTTTAAATGGGAGTCGGGGTGAAATATGGTACCATTTGACAGAGCTCTTCAAAACAAACAACCTTAAGAATTGTACCCATATGCAGACAATAAAAACAATATTGTATATAAACATTAGATCGGAAAGGCTTGGTTTTCGACTTTTGAAGGTCTATCTATGGAGGAGGCAGACTGTAATTCTGAAATTTGTTATCGTCCAGTCTGCTCTAAAAAAACTGAAAGTTAGACTATATAAATCAGTTATATTACCGGTTGTTCTCTACTGTTGTGAAACTTGGACTCTCAATTTGAGGAAGAGAAGTTAAGGGTGTTTGAGAATAAGGTTCTTAGGAAAATATTCTGGGTTAAAAGGGATGAAGTTACAGAAGAATGGAGAAAGTTACACAACGCAGAACCGACATAATTAGTAATATTAAATCTATACGTTTGAGCTGTGCAGAGCATTTAGCACGTATGGGTGAATCCAGAAAGTGATATTCAAGTGATAACGACAAGATTTATTAACACGATCTTTACGAATAAAATACAGAAGAAAGCGTTAAAAATATTCATAATTGTATAAGATATCGGCGGAAACAATTTTCTCTGCACAAATAGCACCCCTTCCCCAATTTAAAAATTCGATTACCCACAACAATAAAAATTATTTCTTGATTTCTAAAAAATTATTTAATAATCTAGATATAGTTTTTAATCAGTATATCAAATTCAAACACAACATTGATTAAGAGTATGTAGAAATTCAAACTTAAATTTTTTTATGCTCGACCATGCCGAAATGTAGTAATTATACACCTGGTAGTAGCCCTTTAATGCACCTCATTAAAGTACACCTATTCATTATAATTCAGTTGTTCAGCCAATGAGAAATCACCTTTGTACTGATTGTACCATTATAAAACCGCAAGTATCGATTATTCTTGGATATGCAATCCAAAGACAATTAGCGAAAAGTCACGGAGGCTGGAAATCCAATACTGTCGCAGAAGGTTATGTTCTGTTACTATAATAATTAGCGTTAATTGTAAATAATATTCAAATAAATTCAATTTGTCATCTCGTTTTTCAATTCTAAATCAATTTCCAGGTTATATCAAGCCTAATGTTCATGTTATTCTCTAGATTATATCAAGGAAAATGACATTCGTGTTTAAAAAAATCAATACTTTCGTGTCTGCGCACATCTCACAATTCAGGTCAGTTACACTCCTCACTTACATAACCATAACATGAATACTTCTGAATAATTTCAAGTTAGAAATATGGTCGAGCTTCCGCTCGTTTCATAAACAAACATGCTCGCGTCTTAATTGCTAAAATTATAGGCTCGTTGCATAATGTACTATTAAATGTATGCTTGCAAAAGATGTACATACTCCCTTAGCTGCGAATTCGTGATGGCATTGTTTCACGATACCAACCAATCAGGGAGCGTCTTCTCATCAGTTGTAGCAATTGCTTGCCAATCAGCGTCCAGCGTCATAAAACCAAGATTCACATCAGACTACTTTCCACTTAGAGGATAACTAGAGCATGCATGATCGTCGTAGTGCAAATATTACGCGGTGAATGTAACTGTAGTGATGTAACATTGGTGTTTGCTAAGCTAGTCGCGGTATAGCACGTGAATGTAATTATGTTAGCTGCAATCTCGTTACATTCTACAAGGAGTTTGCCGATTATATAATGATATTCACTTCCTCGTGAGGTTTGTTTAATGCACATACAAGCACAGGCGATGGGGGCGTGAGAAAACTTCATCAGCATATAAAATTATTAGAAGTATCTTAGTTCAAGGATAGTAAGAGGGAACTTATAATCGGTGTACACAAGAGAGCTGAAAGCTTGCAGTAGAAGTCCTTCGGCTCTACTGACATTTGAGAAGGAATTCTTTGAACTGAATGTCAGTGGATAATGCTTACTTACTTACTAGGTTTTAAGGAACCCGGGGGTTCATTGCCGCCCTCACATAAGCCCGCCATCGGTCCCTATCCTGAGCAAGATTAATCCATTCTCTATCATCATATCCCACCTCCCTCAAATCCATTTTAATATTATCTTCCCATCTACGTCTCGGCCTCCCCAAAGATTTTTTTCCCTCCGGCCTCCCACCTAACACTCTATATGCATTTCTGGATTCGCCCATACGTGCTACATGCCCTGCCCATCTCAAACGTCTGGATTTAATGTTCCTAATTATGTCAGGTGAAGTATACAATACGTGCAGTTCTGCGTTGTGTAACTTTCTCCATTCTCCTGTAACTTCATCCCTCTTAGCCCCAAATATTTTTCTAAGCACCTTACTCTCAGACACCCTTAACCTATGTTCCTCTCTCAAAGTGATAGTCCAAGTTTCACAACCATAAAGAACAACCCGTAATATAACTGTTTTATAATTTCTAACTTTCAGATTTCTTGACAACAGACTGGATGATAAAAGCTTCTCAACCGAATAATAACAGGCATTTCCCATATTTATTCTGTGTTTAATTTCCTCCCGAGTATCATTTATATTTGTTACTGTTGCTCCAAGATATTTGAACTTCTCCACTTCTTCAAAAGATAAATTTCCAATTTTTATATTTCTATTTCGTACAATATTCTCGTCACGAGACATAATCATATACTTTGTCTTTTCAGGATTTACTTCCAAACCTATCTCTTTACTTGCTTCCAGTAAAATTCCCGTGTTTTCCCTAATCGTTTGTGGATTTTCTCCAAACATATTCACGTCATCCGCATAGACAAGAAGCTGATGTAACCCGTTCAATTCCAAACCCTCTCTGTTATCCTGGACTTTCCTAATGGCATACTCTAGAGCAAAGTTAAAAAGTAAAGGTGATAGTACATATACTTGCTTTAGCCCACAGTGAATTGGAAACGTATCAGATAGAAACTGACCTATACGAACTCTGCTGTATGTTACACTGACACATTTTAATTAATCGAACTAGTTTCTTCGGAATACCAAATTCAATAAGAGTGTCATATAAAACTTCTCTGTTAACCGAGTCATATGCCTTTTTGAAATCTATGAATAACTGATGCACTGTATCCTTATACTCCCATTTTTTCTCCATTATCTGTCGAATACAAAATATCTGGTCAATAGTTGATCTATTACGTTTAAAACGACATTGATGATCCCAAGTAATTTCATCTACATATGGAATTAATCTTCTCAAAAGAATATTGGACGAAATTTTGTACGACGTCAACAAAAGTGATATTCCTCGAAAGTTACTACAGTTAGTCTTGTCCCCCTTCTTAAAGATAGGTAAGATTATGGCGTCATTCCATTGTTCTGGTATAATTTCCTTTTCCCAAATAGCAAGTACAATGTTATAAATTTCGTTAGATAATGCGCTTCCACTCTCTTGTATTAATTCTGCTGTAACTTGATCGATACCTGGAGACTTATATTTTTTCATATTTTCTATCGCAATTTCGACTTCAGAAAGTGTGGGTTCGGGTATACTTAAATGGCTCAGCAGTTTGTATTTCAATTTCGTCCCGATCATTTCTATTTGGCCTATGCATATTTAGTTGTTGTCCAAAATAGTTTTTCCATCTGTTCAGGATTGAATGAGCGTCTGCAGATCTTATCTCTACCAGGTTAAATAAATAAATACTAATACTATTTTAAAGAAAAGCTACTTATCTTTTGCGTTCCAAATAGCCACATCTTTCACAAACCTCGCATTAAAAAAAACTTTTGAATCACAATGTATATTGCAAACATAAACACGTACAGTCATATTTTTATGACGGTGGCCTACACACATTTGTCAATTCACGTATGTGCAATGTGTATTAAAACACGTGTAGGCCTATTACACGACATACACGTAGGATTGGAGTAAAGATATTAAAAATAATCAGTTCGTTATCGTTTGGATTGGTTAAAGGCCATCCGTTACATTCGACATAAGTTATTACATTTCAGAAACATGACTTCGTTTCCAATAAATGAGACCTCTATCTGCAAGATATGTTAAGAATTTAGAATCGATATTTCAGACAACACAGCTGCACACCTGGGCGTGACGAGTACATCTAGGTGTGTCGACAGAGTTGTGGATTAGACATTCAGACCGGATGGACTTGTGTTGTTTCGTGCAAACAAGGCAGCACGCTCCGCAATTGCAGAAGAGCGATCGTGATCGTGATCGTGATTTACCATCAGCAGATATTACAAACGCGAAGATTCGTGCAGATTAAACAATTCTCGGAACAATGTCAATTCGGACAGCTGTGTGTATCGCGTGTAGCCTATCCGTTTTGATTACGGCTGAGACAAAAAACCGTTCATTTAAAAAGGGCCTGTACCCAAAACATCAAATTTCACAGGAGACAAAAAATTAAATATTTCCCTAACGTTTTTGAGTACCACAGTATCTGTTTTTACGGGAATACAATGTTGAGAAAGAATCTTTCTTTTGAGTTTTACTTCAACCTGTAGCTAATAATATACAGGTGTTTAAAAAATACGGGGCATAATTTCAGGTATGTATTTCCCACAAGTAGACAATCAAAATAGTTCATTACAACATGTGTCCGGAAATGCTTTATTTCCGAGTTATGGCCTTCACAACATTGAAATTCACCGGAACGTTTTTCTTTCCGCAGGTCGTTGCCGTCAAAGGAGATATTAAGAGGGCACTCTGACAGTTCATTCCGAGGCGATGGTTACATTCAGTGTTGTGTAGGTGCTTGGATAGAAGGTTTCCTGATCGATGGATAGGTAGACGTAGCCCAATTGCTTGGCCTCCACGCTCATCTGATCTGAACCCTCTCGATTTCTACTTGTGGGGCCATTTAAAATCATTGGTTTATTCGTCTCCGGTGCCTGATTTGGAATCCCTTCGGAATCGAATTGTGGCATGTTCTGAGGACATACGCAATACTCCTGGAGTTTGGGATCGTGTTCGCAGGTCAATGAGACATCGATGTGAGGTCTGTATTCAAGCAGGAGGTGGAGATTTTGAACATCTTCTGTAATGACAACGACCTGCGGAAAGAAAAACGTTCCGGTGAATTTAAATGTTGTGAAGGCCATAACTCGGAAATGAAGCATTTCCGGACACTGTTGTAATGAACTATTTTGACTATCTACATGTGGGAAATACATACCTGAAATTATGCCCCGTATTTTTGAAACACCCTGTATACTATAAGTGATTACGTCTTGCTGTACTATGTGGATGAAAAAATAATCACCAATTGGGAACAGGATTTCGTGCTCAGAAAATAATGAAATCAACATTAAAAAGATCGAATTTATCAGTGACAGGTTATCGTGTTATAGTACCTAAGATTAGATGGTGCGATATCATAGTTATAAATGCTCTCACCCCTACAGAAGAGAAAGACGAGAATTTAAAGGATAACTTCTACAAGGAATTGGAACATACTTTTGATCAGTTGTCTAGATGTAACATGAAAATTTTATGGGTGGATTTCAATGCTAAAGTAGGACAGGAGGATATTTTTAAACCGATTGACTATTGGAAAAGAGAGTATACACGTAACTAGTAATGATAATGGATTTAGGTTAGCCAACTTTGCGACATCAAAAAATTTAATTTTCAAAAGTACAACATTCTCTCATATGAATATACATAAATATATTTGAACTTCTCCAGATGGATTGACACACAACCAAATAGATTACATCTTGATAGATAAACGAAGGCATACTAGTATAGTATATATTCGAACTTTCTTGGGGGCAGACTGTAATTCTCACAGCTTTTGTCATCCGGTCTGCTCTCAAAAAAGCTGAAACTTAGAATTTGTAAAACAGTTATATTACTGGTTGTTCTGTATGGTTCTGAAACTTGGACTCTTACTTTGAGAGAGGTACAGAGGTTAAGGATGTTTGAAAATAAGGTGCTTAAAAATATTTCGGGCTGAAAGGGATGAAGTTACAGGAATATGGAGAAAGTTACACAACGCAGAACTGCACGCATTATATTCCTCACCTGATATAATTGGGAACACTAAATCCAGACGTTTGAGATGGGCAGGGCATGTAGCACGTTTAGGCGAATCCAGAAATGCATATAGAGTGTTAGTTGGAAGGCCAAAGGGAAAAATATCTTTGGAGGGGCCGAGACATAGATGGAAGGAAGGTGGGATATAATGGTAGGGATTGGATTAATCTTGCTCAGGATAAGGACCGATGGCGCTCTTATGTGAGGGCGGCAATGAACCTCCAGGTTATCTAAAAGCTATTTGTAAGTTTGTAAGTTACTTACACAAAGGACATTATATTTAGATTTCATAACACATTATAAGCCCCAATTATACGTAATATAGCTATATTTTAACGGTTAAGTTGTCATGCGGTAAGAAAGTGCTTGAGGGACATGGAGGTAAAGATCCAAGCTTACTTGTACAACGACCGTCTTTTGTCCCCTGACAAGGACCCGGCACTCATTTGAGAGGAGACTGAGTCAACCTCAGAGTCGTTCTGGAAGTTTATCAACGAAAAATCCTTCCACTACATTCTATTGAACTCAGGATCTTTCAGTCCGTAGCCAGCAGCCTCACGAACTGAACCACATGATCGCATATTTTTATTTTACAGTTTAATCTATTATACTATCACTGAGGGACAAGGCTTTCTACATAATGACTCCTTTGAGGAATGTCGCGTAGTTGTATTTACTGTAGAAATTATTCACATCACAGGTGACAAAAAAGAATCTGTCATGTTTGCTATCAATTTATTCTAAAAGCAAAACACGGTGAGAACACAACCACCTGCTACGTTAATACGATAGTCACGCCATGTGGTCGTAAGTTGAAACTCGAATCACGGAAAAGAGAAGATCAAAATAGTAAACCTTCAAAATTAATGTAAGCTTGCAGCAGTTTACGAACTTCCCACGATGTACACGTCTTAGCAAAAGCAACACTGGGTAAAGCACCCACTGATATTAAAGTTTCTCCTCTGTATCTAAATTGAGGTGTTTTTTGTTTGAATTACATTTAATTGAATTAAGTATATATTTACACTGGGAGGATGTGATATGAAAACGCAGTACCTGTATTATTATTATTATTATTATTATTATTATTATTATTATTATTATTATTATTACTTACTGGCTTTTAAGGAACCCGGAGGTTCATTGCCGCCCTCACATAAGCCCGCCATTGGTCCTTATCCTGACCAAGATTAATACAGTCTCTACCATCATATCCCACCTCCCTAAAAATCCATTTTAATATTATCTTCCCAACTACGTCTCGGCCTCCCCGAAGGTCTTTTTCCCTCCGGCCCCCCAACTAACACTCTATATGCATTTCTGGATTAGCCCATACGTGCTACATGTCCTGCCCATCTCAAAAGTCTGGATTTTATGTTCCTAATTATGTCAAGTGAAGAATAAAATGCGTGCAGCTCTGCGTTGTGTAACTTTCTCCATTCTCCTGTAACTTCATCCCTCTTAGCCCCAAATATTTTCCTAAGCACCTTATTCTCAAAAAACCTCAATCTCTGTTCCTCTCTCAAAGTTAGAGTCCAAGTTTCACAACCATACAGAACCGGTAATATAACTGTTTTATAAATTCTAACTTTCAGATTTTTTGACAGCAGACTGGATGACAAAAGCTTCTCAACCGAATAATAACACGCATTTCCCACATTTATTCTGCGTTTAATTTCCTCCCGAGTGTCATTTATATTTGTTACTGTTGCTCCAAGATATTTTAACTTTTCCACCTCTTCGAAAGATAAATCTCCAATTTTATTTCCATTTCGTACAATATTCTGGTCACGAGATATAATCATATACTTTGTCTTTTCGGGATTTACTTCCAACCCTATCGCTTTACTTGCTTCTACTAGAATTTCCGTGTTTTCCTAATGGTTTGTCGATTTTCTCCTAACATATTCACGTCATCCGCATAGACAAGAACCTGATGTAACCCATTCAACTCCAAACCCTCTCTATTATCCTGAACTTTCCTAATGCATATTCTAGAGCAAAGTTAAAAAGTAAAGGTGATAGTGCATCTTCCTGCTTTAGCCTGCAGTGAATTGGAAAAGCATCAGATAGAAACTGACCTATACGGACTCTGCTGTACGTTTCACTAAGACACGTTTTAATTAATCGAACTAGTTTCTTGGGATTACCAAATTCAATAAGATTATTATATAAAACTTCCTCTTAAACAAGTTATACGTATTATTATTATTATTATTATTATTATTATTATTAGTAGTAGTAGTAGTAGTAGTAGTAGTAGTAATTATTATTAGTTTATTACTTTGTATTTTTTTCCGCCACGGTAGTCTAGTGTTGTAATTATAATCTTGTGGATTCGGATTCGATCTCCGGTGAACCCTCGATTTATAACTAGTGTCGGGAAAGCCCGTGGGCCCAAGCGGGGGCCTCGGTCCAGGTCTCAAATGGGTTTTCTCCGAGAATTTCGCTTCCCTTGTGGCATCCCAACAAATCTTCATAATCGTCACATCTCATCGCGGGTTTAGCGTAGACAGCTTTCTGTGGCGCACCCGGGGCAACGACTATGTCGGTAAATTGAACTACATAACTTGGCTTCATATGTGTGAATGACGTAAGTCAAGCATCCGTCACTAGTAAAAAAAAACTTGGTTGTTTTACCTATTAATAGTATTAGTAAAATAAAGAAATGCATTACTTTCTAACCCATGTATTGTGGGTCCCTATCACCACGGCATGGCGCGTCCTCAGGTTGCGGATAGAGGAGACGGCCTCCAGATATGGAGGGTAGCTGTGAATATATTGAATAAGCAGTCGCGGACAGTCGACAAGGGTGGTCCTCCAGCTTGGGGGTTGGGCGAAGGGCTAACAACCCATCACCGTAAAAAACAGCTTGTTACGAATCCTTCAAATAAGCCTCGGAATTGGACTGATTCTCTGGCACGACCACAGCAAAGTTGGGAGGCCGGAGGGAAAAAGACCTTTAGGAAGGTAATATTAAAATGGATAATATTAAAATGGATTTGAGGGAGGCGGGATATGATGATAGAGACTGGATTAATCTTACGATGAAAGAGTAATGGAACGGAGAAAAATTCTCTCCGGCGCCGGGATTTGAACCAAGACGTGCTGATGCTTTATCCATTAAAACCGGATACAACCCCGACGTCGGACAGAATTGTCTCTGATTGAGTTCCAACTCTTGGGTAGATGGCCGCCCTCTGCACTACGTCATAGATGTTATGAACATAGGACCGAAGTCCACACATGTGCTGAGGTGCACTCGTTATGAGTGACTAGTTGGCCGGGATCCGACGGAATAAGCGCCGTCTTAAATCACTTCGTGATTTACGCATATAATATATTATTTCAATGGATTAATCTTGCTTAGGATAGGGACCAATGGCGCGCTTATATGAGGGCGGCAATGAACCTCCGGGTTCCTTAAAAGCCAGTAAATAAGTATTACTTTCTAACACTTAGCCTATTGTAACAATACTTCTATATACAACTAATAGATAAGTTAGTCGACCTGGTTGGCGAGTTGGTATAGTGCTGGCCTTCTATGCCCAAGGTTGCGGGTTCGATCCCGGGCCAGGTCGATGGCATTTAAGCGTGCTTAAATGCGACAGGCTCATGTCAGTAGATTTACTGGCATGTAAAAGAACTCCTGCGGGACAAAATTCCGGCACATCCGGCGACTCTGATATAACCTCTGCAGTTGCGAGCGTCGTTAAATAAAACATAATTAACATTTAGATAAGTTACGCCTTATTTTGCTAAGGACAGCCCACTTGAATATTAGTTTTCAAGTTTGAATTCAAATTAAAAAGCAATTAATAAGATTGGTTTAAAACAGAGATATCTTTACGTTTAACAGGACAGGAAAGTGGAGTTATTAAATTTCTTAATTCAGGTGATGTTTCATTATTTTGTGAAGCGGATTGTACACACTTGGAATTCCCTAAGACCGAAAGTCGCCACTGGTCACAATTCCTTAGATATTCTTATCAGCCTGGTCAACAGCGTTCGGTTACAAATTGAGACAATGCTTCCACCATATCGTTTTTACACCGCCACTGAGTACTCTATTTTACGCATTCAATTAATTCTAGCTCTCCTGTTCGAGTGTTCATTGGAATTTCCTTGTCGCCGTGAATAACGCTTGCTGCATTGTTATGCAACCCATTGAATCGTGCGGGAAGCAGTACATATTGCTTCTTATTGAAGTCAGCTGCAGAAATAACGTCGTCACTCCGACAATATCAGATCGCCGTGCATGATGTAATAGCTTGCGAGCTGAATTCTCCGGCTACTTCAATGACAAATTTACTTCCGTCAATGTTCGTTTATTATGTATTAAAAGCAAAGATTTATATGGATTCTGAACTCATTTCGCTGGGATTATCACTAGGGAGCGGATTTTTATGTGCTAAAAAATTTTAATATATTTATTTTTTATGTGCTAAAAAGTACGAAAATATTTGCTAAAAATAAAAAAAAATATTTGTTTTAAATATGACAAAAAAATACCTCATTTAGCTTGGAAAAAAAATGTTAGTATGTACTCACCCACCACACTTGAGTGCTAGTAGTTGGCCGAGAATTGCAGTGAACAACAAAGGTCATCTCCAAATTCTCCATCACAAATGCATGCCGATTATCTCTGAACAACGACTTATACTGTGAAAACGATCTTTCCACATCAGACGTGCATATTTAAAGAGAGGAATGTCACAAACACAAACACCGTCAATTTCACCTACAGGCACCCCTCCAATACTTGAGCAACTTTACACATTTTTTTTATATACACTGTTTTTCCCAAACACATTCTGGAATTTATCCCTTAGTAATTGTGCTTCTGAACCTGGTAGCGAGTCTAGTTTAATTTCCACGGCACGCACCTCCCTGTTTCAGACAACAGGTTTTTGGATGTTTCGAGTTTTTTTTATGGTGTCACACAAAAAGCTTAGATTTGCTAATAGGAAAGCCAAATCTTTTTTAAACAACCATCTTTCAGTATATCTCGAAGGATATCGATTGATGAAGCCAGGTAACAGGGAATCACAACAAGACGTATTGCCTCACTTGATGGACATTAGCGAGAGGCGAGAGATTTGTTTAAATTTAATAATTTTCATACCCAGCTCTTATCTGTTGTGTTTCACAAACAAAGCGTGGAATGAAATCGTCTTCAGCAACAATAAACATTCAAATTGTGTTACAAGATCTGTCCTCCTTGTCCACGTTAATTTATTCTCTAATAATAACACTGATATGCTGCCTAGCAGTTCTCAGAACTTGAGGCGATACTATTACAAAAATGGATCACGGATGCACCACACAGAGCTTAGAAACACGAAGCAACCAAGAATTCTTATAAAAGATAACGTACTTCTGAGTGATATAATTGATTAAGTTTTAAAGTGTTTAAAAGTCCTTGTAAAAAATTATTTAAGTAAAAAATCTCCAAGATTTATGTGTTTATAATAGATTTCCTGAAAATATGTATTTACATAATTTTTTTGTGAAATTATGTGTTTTTATGTGAAATAAAATTCGGGTTTTAAACTTGAAACTTCATGTACGCAATTTTTTACTTTGTTAATTGTGTTTTATCACACGCAAAAATAATATTTAATTACATAGGAATCCGCTCCTTAATTATCACCTTCATCTCATTCAGACGCTAGATAGGTCTGACCATAGCAGTTGAAAAAGCATCGTAAAATAACCAATTAAAAAACTTCTCTAATTCTAATTCAGGATATATGCAATACAATTATCATTACGAGGTTAAAATTAATTTGTGCGAGATCGTGCGTATTTGCTTGTTTTCCGCACAGAACCAATACGCGGTAAGTGTGAAATACCACATTCAGTATTCCCAACCTAACACACATACCAATTTCCCTCTTCTTACCGCTTAAGCGCGACATTCATTTTACTGCTTTAGGCTTTTAACATATTATTTTTAGAGACGTTTAACATAGTAATGATTATAAACTGAAACTTACCACTGCAATTTCACATAAATTGCAATGCTAATTATTGTTTTTAAATATTTGCAAAAATTAAGTAAAGTCTACTACTCCACGAAACTTATTTCATTCCTGATAGAAGTAACATTAAGGAAGCCGTGAAAAAATCAACGAGATTCCAGATGCCGATGTTATTACTGCAATATGTTATATAAATAATATTGTTAAAATATTAAAATGAAAAATAAATCATTACATAACCTTACCATTTGTTTTAAGTTCGCATTTATAGACTGGGGGGGGGGGGGAAAGACAGACGTATATCACGGCCTGCTGGAGTATAGTAAACACAGAAAACATTTTACAGCAACAATGTTGAAGAAAGATATTTTGGTGTTCCGAAGTTGGCGTCATTAAACAGAAACCAACATGGAGATTTCATTGCAACTAATTAGAAATTCGTCTTTCAGGTATGTAATAAACGATCTTCGCACAAAATAATGTACGATACACGAGCGGTATGTTTGTTTTCATGTTCTCTGAAATTAAAAAAGCTCAACTACGTTTCGCTTTTTCAATCTTTTCCTCGAACATGAAAACGTCAACATACCGCTCTTGTAACGTATATTACTATTACTGCAATCCAGGTAAATACAGCAAACTTTCGATTACCAGACCAAATTTCGTTCAAACGTAATATAAATGAAACAAACTAGACTACTAAATTTGAAAAGTTTTTAATCATAATTTAAATTACGATAAATAAAACAAACTCTCGATTATGAGAATAAAATTACTTTATTCCTAATTGTGATTAAATTCAGTAAATCTATCAAAATTAAACCATGATCTTGCGTTAGTCAGCAGCTGGGCTAGGAAATGCGGGCTAAACCTTAATCCAGGTAAAACGCAAGTAATTCTACTAGGACATCAAAGATTACATCTTCCATGAGCATTAATACACTTTTGCCAGTGACTTTAAATAATACTATAATACCATTCAGTAGGCCTACTACCGTCAAAAACTTAGGTTTCCATTTCGACTCGAATCTCAGCTGGACTGCACAGGTAAAATATGTCTGTAAGAAAACTTTCTCAATCTTTCATTCACTGAAAAGACTGAAAATTTTCTTTCCTTCTAAACTGAAACATCTTGATACAGACCCTGGTGATGCCTTACTTTGACTATTGCGACGTTTTGTATAGTGACCTTAGTGTTGAATTGTCATTGAGGCTTCAGCGTGTTCATAAAAGTTCAGAAAAAATATGTAATTAAAATAGGAACTAGCAAAAATAATCCTATTTCACCGTAAGCAATGTTTCTCGTTACTTATAGAAATTATGCTTCGGGGAATTATACAGTATTATTAATGTTAGTGACCATAAGCAAAACAGAAACGTTTATAAACCTCTAGGGCAGTGGACGTCAGCACTCGCTGACATGTGCAAAGGGTAAGCGAAGCCGTCCCGTGTGCACCGTCGTGCAGCAGGAAGAGATAGAGAGCATACCCGCTAGCAGCTACTAGTGCACCATGGTGAACTGTGTTCTCCGCGGGTAAGTGACGCTAGCCCCAGGGTGCTCTGTGCTGACGACCCCTGCTCTAGCGCATTTAACACAGAATTATATAAACATGCGAAGTACATAAAGAAAAAACAATTATTGTGCCAATTCATTAAATATAAGGAATTGTTTAATATTTACGTATTATTAATGTGTTCAGAAAACTGTTGTATGAATTTAACTCTTAAATGCAAAACTATTACATATTATTATTATTATTATTATTATTATTATTATTATTATTTATTTCATTAGCAGCAGCAGTATAGTTACTATTATCATTAAGTTACTAATATGATTATTAATTTCGATTTTAATTTTACTATTTTTATTAGCATTATAATTATTAATAATATTAATGAATACAAATATAAATGATACTCGGGAGGAAATTAAACACAGAATAAATATGGGAAATGTCTGTTATTATTCGGTTGAGAAGCTTTTATCATCCAGTCTGCTGTAAAAAAATCTGAAACTTAGAATTTATAAAACAATTATATTACCGGTTGTTCTTTATGGATGTGAAACTTGGAATCTCACTTTGAGAGAGGAACATAGGTTAAGGGTGTTTGAGAATAAGGTGCTTAGGAAAATATTTGGGGCTAAGAGGGATGAAGTTACAGGATAATGGTGAAAGTTACACAACACAGAACTGCACGCATTGTATTCTTCACCTGATATAATTAGGAACATTAAATCCAGACGTTTGAGATGGCAGGGCATGAATCAAGAAATGCAATCCAGAAATGTTTGTTTGGGAGGCCGGAGGGAAAAAGACCTTTAGGGAGGCCGAGACGTAGATGGGAAGATAATATTAAAATGGATTTGAGGAGGTAGGGATATGATGATAGAGAATGGATTAATCTTGCTCAGGATAGGGACCAATGGCGGGCTTATGTGAGGGCGGCAATGAACCTCCGGGTTCCTTAAAAGCCAGTAAGTGAAGTGAAGTGATTATTAATGAATAAATAAGTACATAAATAAGTAAAAAGTAACTAATAAGTAAATAAATAAGTAAATAGACAAATAAATAAATAAATATTGCTTAATTCAGGTTACATTCATTTATTTTATTGGGTTATTTTACAACGCTGTATCAACATCTCAGGTTATTTAGCGTCTGAGTGAAATGAAGGTGATAATGCCGGTGAAATGAATCCGGGGCCCAGCACCGAAAGTTACCCAGCATTTGCTCGTCTTGGGTTGAGGGAAAACCCCGGAAAAAACCTCAACCAGGTAACTTCCCCCGACCGGGATTCGAACCCGGGCCACCTGGTTTCGCAGCCAGACACGCTGACCGTTACTCCACAAGTGTGGACTTCAGGTTACATAATATTACAAAGTTAGAATCTAAGGCTATCTCCTACAATTACCAGTGTTATTTAGGCATAGAGAAAAATTAATTTTTGTTTTAAAATGGACCCACATATCCCATACGAGAATGCAATTATCGCAAAACACAATTTATTATAAGATCAGCCTTAGCGTAACAGAGAAAAATGGAATCGAGAATGCTGTCCAAGAAATTAGAAAACAATGGGTTAAATGAAAATACCGAACACTCGAAATGGATATAAATAATAATTTGTTATTCTGTACAAATACTACACCGAAGAATTTCTTCTTTATCCACTTTGATCATATAGCATTCATTTTCTGCAAGCAGCATTATGTACAACCAACACGACGCGTCATCAGTTTGCTGGGCTCTGAATGGCCAGTTTCGATCGAGCTTCAGGTCAGCTGTTCCTTCAGTGTAGCCAACACAAGCGAGCCTTGAGCACAGAGCCAACATAGTTTCAACGAGTGGTCTGTTCAAACAAAGCAAGTGCCAGAAGTTTATGGAGAAAGTGGAAGCACGCTTAAACTTAATACAAAGTTGAAGGAGTTTCATTTATTCCAAGTTTCATTTAGTTCTGAGTATTTTAATTAAATTTAAATTTACAACAAATCACCAGTGATATTCATCTTATTTATTTCGGTGCTAATTCTTATAAAAAAGAATTCGACAAAAATAATGCTTTGTTCTTCTGTAACATCAATTCCAGCTTATCCACATTGCAGGACATATACGATTTTAAAAATTTGTTATATTTAATGTAGGCCTATAACTTTTTCTAGGCTAGTTAAGTTCTGCACTATTACAACAACGAAGCTGTAACCAATTTACATTAGCATGTTAAATAAAATTTCAACGACGTCCGTACCAAATGTAGGTTGTCGGAACATTACAGATAACATTAATAATAATAATAATAATAATAATAATAATAATAATAATAATAATAATAATAATAATAATAATAATACTGAAAGTTAGAATTTATAAAACAATTATATTACCGGTTCTTCTTTATGGTTGTGAAACTTGGACTCTCACTTTGAGAAGGAACATAGGTTAAGGGTATTTGAGAATAAGGTGCTTAGGAAAATATCTGGGGCTAAGAGAGATGAAGTTACAGAAGAATGGAGAAAGTTACACAACACAGAACTGCACGAATTGTATTCTTCACCTGACATAATTAGGAACATTAAATCCAGACGTTTGAAATGGGCAGGGCATGTAGCACGTATGAGCGAATCCAGAAATGCATATAGAGTGTTAGTTGGGAGGCCCCAGTAAGTAGGTAAATAATAATAATAATAATAATAATAATAATAATAATAATAATAATAATAATTTCTTTATTTATACTGGCAGAGTTAAGGCCATAGGGCCTTCCCTTACACTCTACCAGGTCACAAAGTATACAAGCAGTTAAAATTTAACAAAAAGTTATAGAACAGAATACTAACATACGTATTACAAAAAAAATAATAATAGCATAATAAAATCGACACTAAACAACATGAAAATAATACAATAATAGAAAAAAGAAAGTAAAATACATTGGAATAGAGTAAAAGCAGCTAATTTAGTACAAATGGTTCATATGGAAGTCGTAAGGTAGAATATAACAAAATGGAATGTAATAAAAAATAATGAAAAAGAAAAGAAATACGAATATTAAATAAAATTCGCAATAAAAAGGCTATGATAATAAATCCATCGGCTGATAAAGAGAACAAAAAGGGGAAAGGAAGGAAAGAAATATATAGCCTATATTTTACAAAACTATCGCAGAGAAAAGGGCTTATAACTGAAAGGAATCTGAATTGAAAAAGTGCAATTTTAATTTATTTTTGAAACTAGACAATGTCCGACAGTCTCTGACAATCGCAATTGCATAGAATATTTGAGGTTAAACGTGCTCATGCGAAATTCCTTTGTACTTCACCTACACACCTTCATTTATTTTGTAACTGTTCACCGAGTCATACCAATTGAGGAAAAATAATATTATAGCCAGGATTTTACGACAGAAAAACATATTGTGGTATTTTATTTGCCAAAGTGTATGTAAAGACTAATTGCTCTAGACTCAGAATATAAACTCGTTGCTAGTAGGCCTAACCGTGCAGTTCCGATGCGACCATAATGCTAAAATAAATAATTGGTAGTATTTACCTTGAACCAAAAGTATAATATGGCAATTTTTAGGAAAACAATGTTTTTTTTATTGGGTTATTTTACGACGCTGTATCAACATCTAGGTTATTTAGCGTCTGAATGAAGTGAAGGTGATAATGCCGGTGAAATGAGTCCGGGGTCCAGCACCGAAAGTTACCCAGCATTTGCTCGTATTGGGTTGAGGGAAAACCCCGGAAAAAACCTCAACCAGGTAACTTGTCCCGATCGGGATTCGAACCCGGGCCACCTGGTTTCGCGGCCAGACGCGCTGACCGGAAAACAATGTTATGTTTTCAATAGTATTTACCCTGGATCAAAATTCAAACACAACTTAGCGTGACATTACGAAAGTTTCACGTTAGTGTATTCGGAATTACTATATTTTTAAGCACTGGACAAAGAATGGTGATTTTTTTTTCGTAAAGTTGTCAGTATCTCTCTTTGAGAAGCATTAGTCAGCAGTCCGAAGACTGGTTGCCTCACACCAATAAGGCATCACTCGTGAGGTAAATAACCCAGGAGATAAAGGGGTGGGATGACCAGTTTCTTTCCCCTCTCCATAATCAACAGTGTTTCTCTCCTCTTAACTTTTACAATAAACTGTCTAGCTTTTATTAATCAGTTAATCTTTTAGTACTTTGATTTTTATTGTATTTGTAAATTTAATATTAATTGTAATTATAATTGTAATTGTATTCTTAATATTGTAGTTGTAATCCCCTGGTAGAGGGGAAGAGAAGACCTGATGGCCTTATCTCTACCAGGTTAAATAAAATTAGATAGATAAATAAATTAATAAAATTAATAAATAAATAAATAAAATAAAATAATAAAATAAATAAATAAATAAATAAATAAATAAATAAATAAATAGATAGATAGATAAATAGATAGATAGATAGATAGATAGATAGATAGATAGATAGATAGATAGATAGATAGATAGATAGATAGATAGATAGATAGATAGATAGATAGAAAAATAAAATAAAATAAAATAAAATAAAATAAAATAAAGAAAATAAAATAAAATAAAATAAAATAAAATAAAATAAAATAAAATAAAATAAAATAAAATAAAATAAAATAAAATAAAATAAATAGATAAATTAAATTAAATTAAATAAAATTAAATAAAATTAAATAAAATTAAATAAAATTAAATAAAATTAAATAAAATTAAATAAAATTAAATAAAATAAATTAAATAAATAAATAAATTAAATTAAAGATAAATTAAATTAAATTAAATTAGATAAATTAAATTAAATTAAATTAAATTAGATAGATAGATAAATAGATAAATAAATTAGATAGATAAATAAAATAAATAGATAAATAAAATAAATAAATAAATAAAATTAATTTAAATAAATAAATAAATAAATAAAATGATGACGGAGATATACCTAAAATAAAAAAGCAGTCATAAATTATAAAAAATTAAATTAAATTAAATTAAATTAAATATAATTATTTATTGTCTGTGGTTGATTTAAAATTGCTTCTTCTAATACTATAATTTAAAATAAAATTAATTTAAATAAATTTTATGTTCTCGTACATTTGAAAGAAGCTTTGTCATATTATATAACAATTGTCTGTGGTTTCATTGCTTCTTCTAATACTATAATTCCTACGTATTTCAGATTTTATGTTTTCTTTGGTAATATATTCACCTCGTTTATGAAGCACCTCAATTTTCCAACAATTCTACTCAAGAAATTATATCGCTGTAAAATCTTTAAATATTAAACTTCATCTCCAAAAAAAAAAAATTCCTCATAAATTCGACGATATTCAATTCCAAGATCACCTGAACTTCCCGGACGCTTATTTCTACTAGGTAGATACAAAACAAAATAATTACATGCATGCTAACCACCTTATTTATCTAAATCAAGTTTAACAGTAGAAAAAATCCGAAAACAGTAATTTCTTTGTTGGGAAACGAACACCGTTACATTGATAAACAGTTTGAGAAAACATCCAACATAATAAAACCAACGTTTTGACTGAAATACACAAAGAATGATAACTGATAACTAGTATTACCTTAGAGCCCCTCATCCTCAGGGTTATGTAGCTGAAACACAGCACCCCTTCTTGTCTCCACTGATAACATCACATTATCCAAACACAACACAATTAAAACTGTACACAATACACCAACACACACAATACACGCACAAGCTTCTTCCCAACATGGAGACTGAAGTTGCATTATATTTAAACGATAAAGAATGTGAATAAATGTCCCTTCAAACGATGGGAAATGGGCGAAACATCAGCAAGATTCGAATATGAATAAATATCGCATAAAACCAGTAAGAAAAGATGCCACATCCTCACGCGATAACTCCTTGATCACTACTGAAACAGCTAAGATATGACAGCCAATCATAGCTCATCATTTCATGGCCATCAGTTAGGGGTAGATTCATGTCGCAGGGTGTTTTGTAAGTTACTGAATGAAGGGGTGATTAAAAAGTATGTAAGTTAAATGAAGTTTCGTAGGGTTATAGGTGTTATTTTTAATATTCCTAAGTTTAAATTAAGACAGAATAAGTATTTATTCAGGTAGGTCTGTATTTAAACCATTTCTGTTCTGTTATTCTTTGATTTTCAAATGCAACTTTTTCTTCATGCTTATAGCATGAGAACTGAAATAATAAACACATGCCAACTTCATTCCACAAGTGTAGGGTAAGGTGTTAAAATCGTAGGCTCCTTGTCCGAAATCAGAAAACATGTTAATTTCGGCTGGAATATTATTAAAGATTGGTGATTATGAGAGAATCTATTTTACGGTGAATAAAAGCTGTATATTTCGATATTGAAAAAGTGTTTATGCTCGACCATGCCGAAATGTAGTAATTATACACTTGGTAGTAGTCCTTTAATGCATGTCATTAAAGTACACCTATTCATTATAGTTCAGTTGTTCAGCCAATGACAACTGAGGTGAAATCAACCATTGTACCATTATAAAACCGCAAGTATCGATTATTCTCGGATATGCAAACGAAAGAGAATTAGCGAAAAGTCACGGAGGCTGGAAATCCAATACTGTCGCAGAAGGTTATGTTCTGTTACTATAATAATTACGTTAATTATAAATAATATTAAAATAAATTCAATTTGTCATCTCATTTTTCAATGTCGAATTCGATAATCAATTTCCAGGTTATATCAAGTTTAACTCTAGGGATTACGTGCCTCGGAAAAAATCAAGGTCAATGACATTATTGTTCCTCGTTTCATAAACAAAAATCGTCTTAATTCGCATTATAGTCTGCGCATAATCTCTACTAATGTCGATGTTCACGAACAAAAAAACAAACAAACAAACAAATTCAGTATTATTTTACATTTGAAAATCCAAAATTTTTAATCTTGTCAGATGCAAATTCCAACTAAAATATACAAAGAATAATTTCATGAAGGCAATGTTAAATTTTGTCATTTTTACAACAAAAGTCTATCCGCACTTAATGTTTGTGTAAATAAATTTGTGAAAAAGTCTCCCATCATCGTATGTGTTTAGAGACATGAATTTAAGATAGTATGATTAAGAAATTAGAAGAACGCTTGCGAACTGATAACATTTAATAACATTTTCATAATTAGATTCTTTGTTAAAATTGTTATTTACGTATTTATCCACACTGCAAATGGGTATATACCCGGTGGCATGGTAACTAATTACACTCAATAATGACAATTAATAATAACACAACTAATAAAAACAATAATTAATCACAATAATATTTTAATTTGAAAATAAAATTTTAACATCCTAAATTAAATTGTGGTGCAAAATAACATTTAAAGTAAATCTAATTTGTATCTTAACCCTAAAAGAACTAAGAGTCTTTCACGAGTGTGACAGGAATATGCACAAGTACCTTTCGGCACTACACTTATTTCACTGTCAACTTCACTTTTTTTGATTTCACTAACACTTCTAACCATTTCACTGTTCAAATACTTTGCACAGCATGTAAACCAAACACTTCACTTACACAATAAACGGTCACTGACACAACACACTTCCTCACTGATAGAACGCTTCAAATAACAAGATATCAATTACATCCTTTAGGTAGTATGTATAATATACTACCATTATTAAAGTCCTTAAGTCTATTTTTAAATACACTTTTGGTTGTTGGTAAAGCCTTTAGTAACAGGTAAAGCATTCCAGTCCCTTTACGATTGAGAAAAGAAAACTTTCCATTTTCATCAATTTAGAGTGGTCGTTTTGTTAAAATTGCAACCTATTTTTTATTTCTCTCCAAACTACGTTAATACTTGTTTATACTTCAAGGGTTTAGTGAATAACTATTTTCAGAACAAGGGAGTAGTGATAGTAGGAGGAAGGAGAATAAAGTACATAAGATTTGTTGATGATATGTCGTTGATAGCAGAAGACGAGACGATACTGAAGGATATGTTACTGGAGATAAATGACACCTGTGAGCAGTATGGGCTGAAGATAAATGCAAACAAGACGAAGAGAATAGTTATCGGGAGAAAAAAATAAAGAAAATAAACGTGCGAATTCTAAATGAGGCAGCAGAGCAAGTGGACAGCTTCAAATACTTGGGGTGTACTATAAGCAGCTGCTGCCAGGAAGTGAAAAGGAGGATAGCAATGGCAAAGGAAGCTTTTAATAGAAAAAGGAGCATCTACTGCGGACCTCTAGAAAAAGAACTAAGGAAGAGATTGGTGAAGTGTTTTGTATGGAGTGTGGCATTATATAGGGCAGAAACATGGACATTACGACGACGTGAAGAGAAGCGAATAGAAGCATTTGAAATGTGGATATGGAGAAGAATGGAGCGTGTGAAGTGGACGAGCAGAATAAGAAATGAAGCTGTGTTGAAAAGAGTGGATGAAGAAAGTATCATGATGAAAGTGATCAGGAAGAGGAAAAGGAATTGATTGGGTCACTGACTGAGAAGAAACTGCCTACTGAAGGATGCACTGGAAGGAATGGTCAACGGGAGATAAGTTCGGGATAGAAGAAGATATCAGATGATAGACGACATTAAGATATATGGATCATATGCGGAGACAAAGAGGAAGATAGCAAATAGGAAAGATTGGAAAAAGCAGTGAAAGACATGACTTTGGGCAGAACGCTATGAACGTATGAAAATGAATTAGTTCTCTACACGTTTAGCAAAAGTTCAGTTGCATTATCATCTCGCAAATACGTACATGTCAACGGTACAGCACATTATGCAGTACGTAATACTGTATGATAAGAATAACGAAAGACGAATATATCTACATAATATGATTTTATGCTCGACCATGCCGAAATGTAGTAATTATACACCTGGTAGCAGTCCTTTAATTGACCTTATTAAAAGTACACCTATTCATTAAAGTTCAGTTCGTCAACCAATCAGAAAACGCCATTCTAGCATTACGAAAGCGCAAGTATAGATTATTCTCGGATATGCAATCGAAAGAAAACTAGCGAAACGTCACGGAGGCTGGAAATCCAATACTGTCGCAGAAGGTTATGTTCTGTTACTATAATAATTAGCGTTAACTGTAAGTAATATTCAAATAAATGCAATTTGTCATCTCGTTTTTCAATGTCTAAATCAATTTCAATGTTATATCAAGATTAATGTTCATTTTACTCTCTAGATTATATCAACGTCAATGACATTTGTTCCTCGGAAAAAATCAATACTTTCGCGTCTGCGCAAATCTCACAATTTACGAGATTGCCTAAGGTCAGTCACATAAGAATAACATGGATACTTTGAATAATTTGAAGTTAGAAATATGGTCGAGCATAAAAAGTCGTATGAAACTTGCCTATAATGGTAATTAAGAAGCTCGTATGAAAATTATGAAACTCGCTTGCGCTCGTTTCATAAACAAACCTACTCGAGTCTTAATTACTACCATTATAGGCTCGTTGCATAATGTATTATTATGACTTTATTCCGATGAAGATAAATTATAAAGTTTCATATTATTACCGTTTACTTATTCAGGGGCATCATTTTATTTTTACTAACATTTTTAATATTAACCTGTCTATACCTTTAGAAAACAGGAAACACCGCTTGCTCCCCCCTCCAAGACTGGAGTTCGATGATACTGGCGTAAAACACAAATCACTCTACTAGGTATAGGATGGAAGAAAAGTAGTTCATCCATTTACGTAAACTAGGAAATATCGCGATTTTGAGTTTGATAATTTTCATTAGGTTTTTCTTTAATCAAAGTACAGTACTGTATTAAGAATAAGTGTTTTTACTCACGAAGTGAGTTATCCATTGCGAACGTATTCATTATGCAGTGTATATTATACTGTCTACAGCACATTAGCGTACAATACAGAGAAAGAAGTTAAATTGAAAAATAATCATAATATGAATATTTAAACACAATTTTGAAAATGGTGGCCGTTCATTTCGATACAGGCTTCAGTTCTTTTGTGCATATTATCGCACTATAGACTATTGCATCTAATTCCAATTGCCAGTTTCGTCCTTCGTACTAGTAACTCATGTTGAAATAATTCTGTACCTACTCTACGTACTGTGAATTCAATCTTCACTTCTGTCCGAACCAAAAATATAAAATTACTCAAACATGCTATCTACTGTCCGTCCAAGTGGTTATGCCGCACGATTGTAGAAAGGAGGAAATCACGTGACAGTTAATTACTTAACGAGGCCCTTTTATTTAAGTTAAATTAAACAGCTGTATAATATTACGTAAACGTCCAATTCCTAAGAGAAATTAATGTTTTCAGAAAGAGCTAAGACAGCCCAGCTTTTACAGAGGGGCGAGCAGAAGCAGGTGGGGGAAATCGGGATGCGACGTAGGCAAACGGACTGTACCTGTGCGAAAATATGATTTAATATTGAAAGCTCTTTCGTCACTGGAAAATGCGAACATGTTTCTGGAACGTACTATACTCAGTAACTCAGTACTATACTATCTGCGGTCTTGGTTCTGTGTGGAGTTGGAACTTCCTTAGTAGAAGGAGTGGGAGTGAAGTACATTAAAAAACTCAGGTACAATAAAAATTGAAGTAAAAATAAAATGATGTCCCTGTATCTTCTTTCAGAATTAGTGTTGTGTTTCACTATACTTCGCTTAAGTACGACAACAGCGTGAAGGGAAATATGCAGTCATATTAATAAGGATTGAAAGCAAGTACTACTTAAAATATTTTATGACACACAAAGCTTCTTAAAATTGAAAGGTAAATCGTCTATGATGTAGAGCTTGCGATGGGAGCATAAAAACCTAGAAAGAAATCACATTTTCCTCAGATTTCGTTCCCATTTTTTTCTCTCCTCTACCCACCTGCCCACTTAGTAAGATATATGGAGTGATGACGTCAGAGGAGGGCGAGCATCGCAACAGGTAGCTAATAGGAAGAGAAGTCGGTAACTACGGCCTGCAGCGAGCTGGATGTCATTGGCTGTAGCATCAGCTGCGTTGCAGTCTAACAAATTGTCTTCCTTTCGATTACTAGAACTGGGATCAAAGAATTCACATTCATTATTTATTATTAACACATAAGCCTTGGTTAAGATAGTATAGGCAACTCTGATGTCCTTGCATCGTGATTGTCCGCTACCAAGCAAAAATGTAAACGTCAAGTGGATGTAAAATATTTTGTGACTTGTAAGTTATCTATTGTAGTTTACATCTAAAACAAAACAAAGCAAAAACCTTGAAGTGATTTTGATGTACTACAGATAAATTGTGGCTTGTAAGTGTACAGTAGTGGAAAAAAAAAAAAGGACCGACCCTTGTCGCTGATTTCAGAACCTTGTTCACTCCAGAGCACGATAGACTGGTAACTAAGACTTTCGTGGTTCGAATCCTGCCTGGTAAAGATTTTTTTTTTTGTACCTTATTCATATTTATTCCCAATACTTTTAGATTGCTCGTAAAATTAATATTCTGGGAATAATCAATTAATTAAGTAGTAAAATATCGCTGCAATCGAAAGGTATTGGGAATAAATTTATATATATATAAAAACTCAATTTTCGGGGGTGGAAATAAAATATGTGAGAACAAATATATGAGATGTAATCCTATAAACAATTCAATACTTTTTGAAATATGTCATAAATTCATTATAGAGGTTCTACCAGAAGTTTCACTCCTGTCCTTAATCTTATGTGAAACCCTCTGATTCTATAATGGGATCAAATTCCTGTAAGAAACGAAGTTTTTTTTTTTTTTTTTACTGTAAACCCAATGTCTTTATCTTTCGAACTGTAGGTTATTATAACAATTTTTCTGTTATGAAGACTTACTGACACAATACAGTTTTTGTAGGAAAAAATTAATTACTCCAGAATGGATGTATTTAGAGCAATGAATTTTGAAGACTTACTGACACAATACAGTTTTTGTAGGAAAAAATTAATTACTCCAGAATGGATGTATTTAGAGCAATGAATTTTGAAGACTTACTGACACAATACAGTTTTTGTAGGAAAAAATTAATTACTCTAGAATGGAATGGATGTGTTTAGAGCAATGAATTATGAAGACTTACTGACACAATACAGTTTTTGTAGGAAAAAATTAATTACTCCAGAATGGATGTATTTAGAGCAATGAATTTTGAAGACTTACTGACACAATACAGTTTTTGTAGGAAAAAATTAATTACTCCAGAATGGATGTATTTAGAGCAATGAATTATGAAGACTTACTGACACAATACAGTTTTTGTAGGAAAAATTAATTACTCCAGAATGGATGTATTTAGAGCAATGAATTATGAAGACTTACTGACACAATACAGTTTTTGCAGGAAAAAATTAATTACTCCAGAATGGATGTATTTAGAGCAATGAATTATGAAGACTTACTGACACATTACAGTTTTTGTAGGAAAAAAATTAATTACTCTAGAATGGATGTGTTTAGAGCAATGAATTATGAAGACTTACTGACACAATACAGTTTTTGTAGGAAAAAATTAATTACTCCAGAATGGATGTATTTAGAGCAATGAATTATGAAGACTTACTGACACAATACAGTTTTTGTAGGAGAAAATTAATTACTCCAGAATGGATGTATTTAGAGCAATGGATTATGAAGACTTACTGACACAATACAGTTTTTGTAGGAAAAGAAAATTAATTACTCCAGAATGGATGTATTTAGAGCAATGGATTATGAAGACTTACTGACACAATATAGTTTTTGTAGGAAAAAAATTAATTACTCCAGAATGGATGTATTTAGAGCAATGGATTATGAAGACTTACTGACACAATACAGTTTTTGTAGGAAAAGAAAATTAATTACTCCAGAATGGATGTATTTAGAGCAATGGATTATGAAGACTTACTGACACATTACAGTTTTTGTAGGAAAAAATTAATTACTCCAGAATGGATGTATTTAGAGCAATGAATTATGAAGACTTACTGACACAATACAGTTTTTGTAGGAAAAGAAAATTAATTACTCCAGAATGGATGTATTTAGAGCAATGGTTATGAAGACTTACTGACACATTACAGTTTTTGTAGGAAAAAAATTAATTACTCCAGAATGGGTATTTAGAGCAATGGATTATGAAGACTTACTGGCACAATACAGTTTTTGTAGAAAAAAATTAATTACTCCAGAATGGATGTATTTAGAGCAATGGATTATGAAGACTTACTGACACAATACAGTTTTTGTAGGAAAAAATTAATTACTCCAGAATGGATGTAATTAGAGCAATGAATTATAAAGACTTACTGACACATTACAGTTTTTGTAGGAAAAATTAATTACTACAGAATGGATGTATTTAGAGCAATGAATTGTAAAGACTTACTGACACATTACAGTTTTTGTAGAAAAATTAATTACTACAGAATGGATGTATTTAGAGCAATGAATTATAAAAGACTTACTGACACAATACAGTTTTTGTAGAAAAAATTAATTACTCCAGAATGGATGTATTTAGAGCAATGAATTGTAAAGACTTACTGACACATTACAGTTTTTGTAGGAAAAATTAATTACTACAGAATGGATGTATTTAGAGCAATGAATTATAAAAGACTTACTGACACAATACAGTTTTTGTAGGAAAAAAATTAATTACTACAGAATGGATGTATTTAGAGCAATGAATGTAAAGACTTACTGACACATTACAAGGAAAAAAATTAATTACTACAGAATGATGTATTTAGAGCAATGAATTATAAAAGACTTACTGACACAATACAGTTTTTGTATGAAAAAATTAATTACTACAGAATGGATGTATTTAGAGCAATGAAAAAGACTTACTACATTACAGTTTTTGTAGGAAAAATTAATTACCAGAATGGATGTATTTAGAGCAATGAATTATAAAAGACTTACTGACACATTACAGTTTTTGTAGGAAAAATTAATTACTACAGAATGGATGTATTTAGAGCAATGAATTGTAAAGACTTACTGACACATTACAGTTTTTGTAGGAAAAATTAATTACTACAGAATGGATGTATTTAGAGCAATGAATTATAAAAGACTTACTGACACAATACAGTTTTTGTAGGAAAAAAATTAATTACTACAGAATGGATGTATTTAGAGCAATAAAGACTTACTGACACATTACAGTTTTTGTAGGAAAAAAATTAATTACTACAGAATGGATGTATTTAGAGCAATGGATTATGAAGACTTACTGACACATTACAGTTTTTGTAGGAAAAAAATTAATTACTACAGAATGGATGTATTTAGAACAATGGATTATGAAGACTTACTGACACATTACAGTTTTTGTAGGAAAAAATTAATTACTACAGAATGGATGTATTTAGAGCAATGGATTATGAAGACTTACTGACACATTACTAGGAAAAAAATTAATTACTACAGAATGGATGTATTTAGAGCAATGAATTATGAAGACTTGCTGACACATTACAGTTTTTGTAGGAAAAAAATTAATTACTACAGAATGGATGTATTTAGAGCAATGAATAATGAGATAGAATTAGATATATTGTCAAGTTATTCTTCCAGATCCCAATAATCTGTCACTTCACGTCCACATTCCTGAATTTCGACCCATTTCCACTCGTCTTTTTTCAAGGAAGAATTATAGCCTCAAACTCAAGAGAATTTTACAAAATGGCAGTTTTTCCTAAAAGAAATAAAGAAAAAGTCTGGATTTTAATGCGTGAACAAGGTGTCACAATTTACTTAAATAAAAAGTAATTTTTGCACAAGAAGTATTTCAGATATGTGACTGTATCCCAAAATTCATTGATCTAAGTACATTCATTTTGGAGTAATTACATTTTCCTCCTTTAAAAAATGTAAGGGTGCTATTCATAGACATTTCGCTAGCTCGCGTGCTAAACTAGCCCTGGCTATCGACTGGTTACTTGTACGAGTATAGGATTCATATCATACCATATAGCTAACTTGATTTATGAATACGAAAAACGTTAGTTCGCTGATCATCCACCGGAAGCCCGCGCTAAGAATGTGTATGAATACGGCCTCAGGAGATTTCATGTAAGTATGACAGGAGTGAAACATCACTTTTATGAAAGGTAGTGAAACATCACTTTTCATGAGGTGTCATTTACTACACGGCTATTATTAAATAGCCAATATGTATTATTACTATTTAATACGAGAAAAATGCGTACCGGCACCAGGAATCGAACAAAGTCATTTAAATATGCGCTCCTGCATACATGACTTGTATCGTCTCAAATGCAGGTAGTAAGGCCGTAAAAGAATACGAGAGGGGTTCGGCCGGCGGTTCGTGTCCCGGCATAGCTCAGTTGGAAAGAGCACTCAGCGCGCAGAGCTGAGAGGTCCTGGGTTCGATTCCCAGTGCCGGTACGAATTTTTCTCGTATTGAATAGTAATAAACTATATAGAGATGTTTGGTGGAGTGAGAGGATGGAACCAAAATGTAGCCTAATTAACATTGCTTTTAAACTTTCCCCCTCGATATCTAAATTGACGTGAATTCTTATTAAGTTAAATTTAATTGAAATATTTAGTTATTTAGACTGGGACGTTTCTAAATTAAATTTACAATTCATTTTTATATTTCAATATGCCTGGTGAATTATTAAATAAGTATATAATAAATTTTCATCTTAAGACATATCAACTTCCAAATGTTTATTTGCTATTTAATAAAATATATGAACGTTTTCGCCTTTTGGGGCATCTTCAGATAGAACAAAAAACATATAATCTGGACCTATAATAATAAATTATGCAAATAACAAAGAATAAAGAACAATGTACAGTATGTATGCAATACATGAGATTCATGAGCTTTATGTAAAATATGAAATAATACAGGATAATTATTGATATAATCTTTAGATTTTGAAATTGAATTGGACGGATGTTTTATACATATAGCTCATGTTACAAATAAAATATACAATTATGATTAAAATTTGTCAATAATGTTAAAATTTTAAAATTTATAATGGTGATTGATAAAATAGATATTTTAAGAGTAATCATTAGTTGAGGATTGTCGTAGGATATACGATAATTTGCGCACAATCCTCAACTAATGATTACTCTTAAAATATCTATTTTATCAATCATCATTATAAATTTTAAAATTTTAACACTATTGGCAAATTTTAATCATAATTGTATATTTTATTTGTAACATGAGCTATATGTATAAAATATCAGTCCAATTCAATTTCAAAATCCAAATATTATATCAATAATTATCCTGTATTATGTCATATTTTACATCATGAATCTCATGTATTGCATACATACATTGTTTTTTATTCTTTGTTATTTGCAATTCTGTTTATAAGTATGCATAAGAATGCAATTATTTGACTTATTTGAACTGTTGTATCAGTGAAGCGAGGTGAGTCAGTGAAGTTATGGTTTTACAGTGCAGTGAATAGTTCCGATCAGTGATAATTTATAGCGTCAATGAAATGTGTTCTATAGTGTCAGTGAAATGCGTCATAGTGCCACTACAGGGAATGAGATGAGTAAAGTGAAAGACTATTGAAACTTATGTAGGACCTATAGATAATTATGTAGGTTGTATTGTAAAATTAGGTATTTTATTTTATGTTTTATTATTATTGTGTTAAATTGTATTGTGTATTATTATTGTATAAAATTGTATATGTGTTGTAAAATTGTATTGTGTATTGTAAATTTTATGTGTATTGGTTATCATTTTATTGTGTATTGTTAATATTGTATATACCACTTGTTCTTTACTTCTTTGTAAATAAATACATACATACATAATTTACTATTATAGGTCCAGATTATATGTTTTTTGTTATATCTGAAGATGCCCCAAACGGCGAAAACGTTCATATATTTTATTAAATAGCAAATAAACATTTTCAAGTTGATATGTCTTAAGATTGAACATTTATTATATACTTATTTAATAATTCTAAATTAAAGCCCGGAACGTATAGATTGTGATACTTAGCGAGTTGTTTATTAATCTTGGAATATTGAAGTGGGTTCCACGTTGTGCTATGCAAGCTTGCCTTGCTGCTCCTGAGTTCGTACCCTGTGATGTGTATATCATAACGAGGCGACGACCAGGAACCATCGATTAACTTAACATCGGTCATCAGCACTTCGATATTGATTGATTACGTGTGGCGAAGATGATGATGGTAGCAGTGTAATCCTTGTAACACTGACTGCATACACACGGGGGTGGGGACCAGCCAGGCTGTCTGCTGTCTGCAGAGATGAAATGCGCGACACAGAACTGTCTGTCGGCCACGGGTCGCCGATAATGGGAGCGCCAATAGCGGAATTAATTCCCTAATGGGAGGCTGCAAACATCGCTCTGAATTATAAGTCAACGGCGTGCGGCAAGGTCCCTGGAAACATTTTGTCCCATCGGCCTTTAATGAACACGGCAGACTCTAATCCTCACATCCCATTAAATACGCGATACCAGCATATGATGCTCTTAGGATTAGGCTTTTCCATCACGAGGACTTGGACACGAAAGAGGGGCTCTGCAGCGTACAGTGAAACCTGTCCTTATGGACACTTCCAAGATACGGACACTGCTCAAATACGGATAGACTTTATGTCCCAACTCAAATACACTCGGGGACAAAAAAAGACACTTTAATATTTGCTGGTATTTTGCAAAACATTACCTTCTCATACAATATTATGGTAGCCATCTGTTGTTATGGAGACGTGTATACATTGTTGATTGCTTTTTTGTTTTATAAACAAGCCATTACAACCAAATATTCCAATTTTGCTTTCGGAGTCTCAGCTATAACAATTTTGTCTCAACCATTTTGTGCTTCATTATCGTTATCATTCATTATTTCTTTATTTTTACATTTTCTGAGTTGAAGTGGGGTTGTAACATTTGTCTTAAAACAAGATGCGACCTGAAGATGTGGCTCGAGCTGTAGCCCTTTACGATGATGGACGCAGTGTACGTTACATTGCAAATGTTATGAATATGGCTAGAAGCACAACCCATGATGCCATAAAACGGAATAGAGGTACCCTAGAATATACCAGAAGACCAGGTTCGGGTCGTCCAAGAGCTACAAATCCAAATGAAGACAGGTATATGGTATTGAGAGTTCTTAGGAGCGCAACCTGCCAGCTACTAGTGTAGCCCAGCAATTTTTTAACATGCATGGACGCCCAATTTTCGGACAAAACAGTTAGGAGGAGGTTGAAAGCAAGTGGACTGATATCAAGTAGACCTGCAACTGGTCCCAGACTTCTCAGGATGCATAGAGTTGAACGACTGCGTTTTGCAAATGATCACAGGGATTGGAGAAATGGACAGTGGAGCTGTGTTCTGTTCACCGATGAGTCCCGTTTCAAGCTGTGCCCACCTGATGGACGTGAAAGAGTTTGGAGAAGGAGGGAGAACGATTTTCACATTGTTGCATTTCCGAAAATGTGCCGTATGGAGGTGGTGGAGTGATGGTTTGCGCAGGAGTGTGTACGGATGCTCATACAGAGTTGGTTTTTGTTGAAAATGGAAGACTAACAGCTGATAGGTATATAAATGAATGTTTGGCTGATCATGTTGTGCCATTTGGCCAATTTGGAGGCGATAATTTTGTTTTAATGCATGATAATGCACGGCCGCATATTGCCCATGCGGTCGGAGATTATCTCCAGGAAGTGGGAATCCATGTTCTTCCATGGCCAGCAAGGAGTCCAGACATGAACCCAATTGAACACGTGTGGGGCATGCTGGGACGGCGAGTTAAGAATAGACACCGAGACCAGAATCGTTACAAGAGTTGAGGCGAGCACTTGGCGAAGAATGGGAAGTTATTCCTCAAGAAGACATTGATAACAAATTGAGAGCATGCCAAGACGTATGGATGCAGTTATTCAAGCCAGAGGGTGTAATACCCGTTACTAAAAAGAGTTTTTAATGTTTAAGGCACCATAAAATGAAAAAACAGTTAGACCAAACGATGCCATAGTTATACGCCCTTTGTAATTTTTGTAAATTTTCTCGTCAGAGATTTTTTTAATGTTGTCATATAAGGTGCTAAATGAAACATTATTTTGTTTAAATGGGTTTTGTTTCATTTTGAAATAATTGGCAACAAATACAAGCAAATATAGAAGTGTCCGGTTTTTTTGTCCCTGAGTGTAATAGGGAAGTAGTAATGAAATGCACCTCGTTCACTGACACTGTATGTTACGGCCACAGACAGCTCTTTGATAGTGTGGAAGCTTTCTGTACCTAAATCTATTGCAATACATTAATGAACTATATTTATTTATTTAAATCCACCACCAACAGAAGCAGGCTTCCAATTACAGGTGGCTTACACAGATACATACACAAAATACATAATAACAAAAAAACAAAACAACACAAACCAAAGAAAGAAAATACATAACGGTAATAAATGTTAGAATATAGTATTGTAGTTAATATATTCAACTCAATTCAATTTACTTGGCCATTAGACATACAGTTTTAGGCTTCGTCAGAATACATTGAAAAAAACATATAAATACATTTTAAAAAACAGTAATAAAAGAAACAGTAAAATTTAAATAATACAATGAAAACACGAAATAATTTGAAACTTTTAAATTAAAGAAAACTAACTAAATTGCAATTAAACTTATTTATTAAAATACAATTTCAAACAAATTTGTGTTGAAAAACTCAGCAACAGAATAAAAGGGATTATTTAATAACCAATTGTAAAATCTAGTTTTGAAGCTATTGATTGGTAATTTATAAAATTGACTGGGGAGCTTATTATATAATTTCATCCCCATAATTAAAAAGTTTGTGTTGCTCTTGTGTAATCTACAATATGGAATATTAATTTGTTCACTATTTCTAATTTCATGATCATGTATATTGGCCACTAAAGAGTAATTGTCGATAATTTGTCGAGTGTAAAGTACTAGATCATATATATACAAATTTATGATTGTTAAAATCCGAGATTGTCTGAAAAGTGGCAGACAATGTTCCAGATAGTTTGATTTACATAAAATTCTAATGGCTTTCTTTTTAAAAATCAAGACGCTTCCAATTTTGGTTCCATTTCGCCAGAAAATTAAGGCATATCGGATTATCGCCTGAAAGAAAGAAAAGTAGGCACATCTTAAATAATTTTGAGAAACGCAAGTCGTTAATTTCTTTAGCAAATGTAAAACTCTTGATAGCTTTGTGCATATGTATTCGATGTGCTTATCCCATGTTAAACTGGAGTCTATAAAAAGTCCTAGAAATTTTGTGTAGTTGAGTCTGTTGTCCTTATTTATTACATAGTTTAGGCTGAAAGTTATGTTGATAGTTTTTTCTTGATTAAGCAAGAAACCAATAGATTCAAACCATAAAGCCATCTGTGGTAGTGCCAAATGCCAATATAATGTTGCAAAATTATTTAAAAACTAGAGTAAAAACTTTATAATACACTTCTGCATAATTTAAATATCTAAGGAAATACAATTCTTTTTAATATTGTATGAAATTTTACAAGTATTGAAGTGAAATGTAATTGAGAATCACAGTTTAAAGACGGAGAGTTGTAAGTATTACACATAACAAACAATGGAGAGTTCTTGAAGAAAACAGTTCTAGCAATGGGAATAACAAAAGGTTGCCTATGACGTAATTCTGTTTTTTTACATTGAACTGAAGGAATTTAAGAAAATCACAGTTATTCAATATACCGTTAACTATCTTATAGAGTAAATTTTGACTATTTATTAATCGTCGAGATGTTAAAGTTTTATAATTAAATTCAAAAAGTAACTGATTATATGGAATTTGCTTGTCATAAGACGACACGTGATGTTTTTTAAAATATAAATAACGTAAAAATCTTTTCTTTATCCTTTCTATTTGCATCTGATGGGACTGGAACTGAGGTGACCATATTATAGACGCATACTTTAGCTTACTTCTAACTAGAGTTTTATAGAGTGTATCAATAGTATTTATATATTCTTAATTCTTTTGTATTTCTGATTATAAATCATATATGTGCATCAATTATCATGGGCTCTAAGTGCATTTTAAAACTCAAGTTGTAAATACACAAAGAACAGAAATAACTTCAACTTATCCTCACATAACTATCATATCAGACGTGCTGACACATTTCACTGGAGTATCACAACTGTAGGCATAGACAAAGCACCAATTTTGGTCCAAGATTACAATATAATACTATGATTAAGCAAACAAAACGAAGACCATGGTTGTCGGAAGGAAAATAAAGAAGGTAAATGTGCGAATTCTAAATGAGGCAGTAGAGCAAGTAGACAGCTTCAAATACTTGGTGTGTACTATAAGTTCAGGATAACACAAGGGGTTTGGAATTGAACGGGATACATCAGCTTCTTGTCTATGCAGATGACGTGAATATGTTAGGAGAAAAATCCACAAACGATTAGGAAAACACGGAAATTCTACTTGAAGCAAGTAAAGAGATAGGGTTGGAAGTAAATCCCGAAAAGACTAAGTATGTGATTATGTCTCGTGATCAGAATATTGTACGAAATGGAACTACAAAAGTTGGAGATTTATACTTGAAGAGGTGGAAATATTCAAATATCTTGGAGCTACAGTAACAAATATAAATGACACTCGGGAGGAAATTAAACAGAATAAATATGGGAAATGCCTGTTATTATTCGGTTGAGAAGCTTTTGTCATCCAGTCTGCTGTCAAAAATCTGAAAGTTAGAATTTATAAAACAGTTATATTACCGGTTGTTCTGTATGGCTGTGAAACTTGGACTGTCACTTTGAGAGAGGAACAGAGATTGAGGATTTTTGAGAATAGTGTTCTTAGGAAAATATTTGGGGCTAAGAGGGATGAAGTTACAGGAGAATGGAGAAAGTTACACAACGCAGAGCTGCACGCATTGTATTCTTCACCTGACATAATTAGGAACATTAAATCCAGACGTTTGAGATGGGCAGGGCATGTAGCACGTATGGGCGAATCCAGAAATGCATATAGAGTGTTAGTTGGGAGGCCAGAGGGGAAAAGACCTTTGGGGAGGCCGAGACGTAGATGGGAGTATAATATTAAAATGGATTTGAGGGAGGTGGGATATGATGGTAGAGACTGGATTAATCTTGCTCAGGATAGGGACCAATGGCGGGCTTATGTGAGGGCGGCAATGAACCTCCGGGTTCTTAAAAGCCAGTAAGTAAGTACTATAAGCAGTAACATGAGCTGCTGCCAGAAAGTCAATAGGAGGATAGCAATGGTCAAGGAAGCTTTTAATAGAAAAAGGAGCATCTTCTGCGGAACTCTGTGAAAAGAACTAAGGAACAGAATAGTGAAGTGCTTTGTGTGGAGTATAGCATTGTATCGGGCAGAAACACGGACATTACGACGATGTGAAGAGAAGCAAATAGAAACATTTGAAATGTGAATATGGAGAAGAATGGAACGTGTGAAATGGACGAGCAGAATAAGAAATGAAGCTGTGTTGGAAAGAATGCGTGAAGAAAGAATAATGCTGAAACTGATTAGGAAGAGGAAAAGAATGGGTTGGATAACTGTCTGAGAAGAAATGGTGAACGGGAAAAGAGTTCGGGGCAGAAGAAGATATCAGATGACAGAAGAAATTAAGATATATGAATCATATGAGGAGACTAAAAGAGAGGCAGAAAATAAAGAAGATAGGAGAAAGCTGGGTTTGCAGTGAAAGACCTCCCCTTGTGCACAACACCATGTATGTAGGCTACGTATTGTGATTAAACATTTCGTCATCTTGAAAACATACATGTTTATAAATTTAAACAAGTAATTAAAAATATATTTAAGAGAATTCAATTATTCAATACTTATTTCTTAATAAAAATGTTATCAGGTATTAATTTCAAACGATTTTGTAATATGGAATATTGTAATTAAATATTTCTATACTTATGATTATCCACTTTCTTTTCTCTTTCTTTAGTTTATCTACTGATATTGCAATAGTATAATGTTCGTTGTGTGTTAAACTTGAGAATGCAATCTTCATTTTATTATGATTATCTTGTATTGTTGAAACTCTGTAAACATAAGTTAGCTCTTTAGGGATGTACTATAAATATGTTTATGCTCTAGCATGCGGAAATGTAGTAATTATACACCTGGTAGCAGTCCTTTAATGTATGTCATTAAAGTAACCTATTCATTAAAGTTCAGGTTTTCGATTATTCTCGGATATGCAATCGAAAGATAACGAGGGAAACGTCACGGAGGCTGGAAATCCGATACTGTAGAAGGTTATGTTCTGTTACTATAATAATTAGCGTTAATTGTAAATAATATTCAAATAAATTCAATTTGTCATCTCGTTTTTCAATTCTAAATCAATTTCCAGGTTATATCAAAATTAGTTCATGTTACAAGGTCAATGACATTATTGTTCCTCGGAAAAAATCAATACTTTCGCGTCTGCGCACATCTCACACGAGTTATGCACAAGGTCACTTCCGATCTTGAGTCAGATACGAATAAAATGAATACGTCTGAATAATTTCAAGTTAGAAATATAGTCGAGCATAAAAAGTCGTATGAAACTTGCCTATAATGGTAATTAAGACGCTCCTATGAAAATTATGAAACTCGCTTGCGCTCGTTTATAAACAAACATACTTGCGTCTTAATTACTATCATTATAGGCTCGTTGCACAATGTATTATTTAAATTAACTGAAGTGTGTAGGCCTCATATTCTACACAATTACTTTATATCTATATTAATCTAGCATTTTATTGTAATTATATTATTATCTCTGGACTACGAAAAGAATTCGGATTTCAAGACATAACACGTTACGAAAAACGAATATTTATTTTTGAAAGTGTTCAATAATGTACCAAGGATGTTATACCCGAGAAACTGCTTTTGAAAACTGAATTTCTTACTAATGAAAACGAAGTCGAGATACAAGATGCCCGAACCGTCGTATTTTACAGGGTGTTTCCGAGGTGGTGTTACAAACTTTCAGGGATGATGGCGAAGGGCACATGTATCAATTTGAGATAAGGAACCATGGTTCGGAAATAACTGAGTGGAAACTTATAAGCAAAAATAGTTGTGTGGAAATGGAATTGTAATTTGGCATCACGTGCCCTCCTTCCATTAACCTTTGGAACAGTCGTAGAAAGATGGTATGGGTAGGATGTCTCCTACGTGGGTACTTAGCCCGATACAATCTGTGAGCTTGTCTACTGTTCCTATTGGCTCATCCGTATTCGAAAATCATTTTTGCTTATTCCGCTCTCGTGTACTCCTCCATTTCACTAGGACTGATCGACTGGACACTGCATCTTGTACACATACACTGCTGTCTACAGACGTGCATATCAGGACCGACCATGTCCGTTACACATTACGTTATCTGCATTGCTTTAGTGTAGTTTCCTGTCCCCATCCCTCAGACAGCGCACTGAATGAAATGTAAGTAGAAACGTAAACAACGTCAGATGAATACAGTATGTGTAAGATGTACAGATAAATACACATAAATAAGGTGTACAGAGGAATAAAATTATTTCATTTCCACACAACTATTTTTGTGCGAGATCTTGCGTATTCCCAACGTAACACATAACAATTTCCCTCTTCTTACCGCTTAAGCGCCATATTCATTTTACTGCTTTAGGCTTTTAACATATTATTTTAGAGACATTTAACATAGTAATAATTATAAATTGAAACTTACCACTGCCATTTCACCTAAATTGCATTGTTAATTATTGTTTTTAAATATTTGCAAAAATTAAGTAAACTCTACAACACCATAAAAGTAACTGCATTTGTAATTCAAATAACATTACGGAAGCCGTGAAAAAATCAACAAGATTCCAGATGCCGATGTTATTACTGCAATATGTTATATAAATAATATTGTTAAAATATTAAAATGAAAAATAAATCATTACATAACCTTACCGTTTGTTTTAAGTTCGCATTTATAGACTGGGGGAAAAAAAAGACAGAAGTATATCACGGCCTGCTGGAATATAGTAAACACAGAAAACATTTTATAGCAACAATGTTGAAGATAGATATTTTAGTTTTTAAAAGTTGCCGCCATTGAACAGAAACCAAGATGGAGAAATTTCAGGTATGTAATAAACGATCTTCGCACAACTACGTTTCGCTTTTTCAATATTTTCCTCGAACATGAAAACATCAACATACCGCTCTTGTAACGCATATTACTATTGCTTGTAACTTTCGGCTCGGTCATTTCCGGACCAGGGTTACTTATCTCAAATTGATACATGTACCCTTCGCCATCATACCTGAAAGTTTGTAACACCACCTCGGAAACACCCTGTATAATTTAAAATTGGTGTTATTTCATTCAATATATTTCAATATTAATATGATCTCTTTTAAAACAAAGGCGGTAAAAACAAACGAAGCTGATCCGTGATTGGGTGAAGTTCAACTTAGTATATTTTTTGCGTTTGTAGAAGCTTGGCCAAAATTATTCTGAAAACTTGGATCAGGTTAGTGTTCCATTGCTCCAGCAACAGACGCTGTATGTGCTGCTACTGTGAAGCTATGGAGTAAATCAAGAGTCGCTATTTTAGTCAGAATCTTGAGGATATTTGTCTTCTGGAAGACCAAACACTTGTGCGTTCACTCCGCTTGTATTTCATTAGGGAAGCTGTCACATTAATGTTTCCAGTATCTGAAACTGACGTAAGATTGCAGAAGAAAGTCACTATCAATTTTACACACGACGGAAGTACCGCCGGGCGGGCGGCCTAATGAACGGGTGCAGCCAGTCTACTATGTGCGAGCCTTGCGTAAAAATCACGGAGTGGAAAATCACGTCACACAGGCCAACTTTGACACTACAGTGGCAAGTTATTGGTTTTCGTCACACCCCGATTGCTACTCCGGGGGCAACACCGCTTCTCCGGAAGGTGAAAGTTCCCAGAGGCACCAACGCATCACACCAGGTCAACCAATCGTGTCACCAAGAACGATTTTTCATCAAAGAGACCGGACTTCTTTTCCCGGAAAGACCTGCGAGATTTGGTGCAACACTTCTCAAATTAAGTTTCGGGAACATACATACACATACATACATACATACATACTTATATGCGTACTTACGTAATGGAAGATGTTTTAAAAGTAACGCATAATGTTATTTAAAACTTGACGTCCCTAACATGTGCACGTTCTCTGAGTTTCGCTTCCATTGTAGCAGAAATTGGTGGCCAATTTGGATGAATTTCGTTGAAAAGTGTTCATAAGTCTTGTGTGCGTGCTCTGAACCAAATCTTATCACCATCAGAACTTAAATTGTCTCATTTTCTGTTAAGAATAACCTATCTTGTTTTATGTTCATTTCATTTATTTTGTTTTGTGATACAGCTTTAATACACAGGGACTAGCAAAACACATTAAAAATAAAATTATTGTTGCCACAGTAACCATAACCATAGCGTCTCTGTTAAAAACAAATGAAATATGACATAGAAAATCACCTTTATTTCGGATAAATTAAAAAAAAAAATTGCAAGTGTTATTTAATAGTTATTTATGTTACAAGATCGTTATGTAGAACATAACATGCGAGCATGTTGAGTGTATTGTAGAACGTTTTATGGTATTTTGAATCGTATAATATCTTAAGAGGACATAGATTAAAATTGTATTTTGCATGTTGCTGGAACAGAAATTATTGAGAATTTGTAGATGTAATAACAATTGAGAAACATCTTAATCAGTTACCATGGCAGGAAAAACGCCATAATCGATTATTATGGTAGCAAAATAATACAAAAATCACGAGATCGGTATTATAAGCACCCGTTAAGTGTGAAATAAAAGGTGCTAGTGCTTTAATTCGTACTTTACAGTACTTACAAAGATGTACCTCTATTAAACAATCGATTCAAAATATCATGAACATATTTTCGATGATATCTTAAGTCGTATAACAGTAGTCGCAAAAATATTTTATATTTTATAAATTTGAAATTCCTTTTAAATTACAAAACTAGACGTGTCTGAACTTTTTCTAAAATGTACTAATGAAATTGTATTTACAATTATGCGTTGCTTTAGAAAAACCGTGTTCATACATACAGGTATATCGATGGCTAAGTAGTGATATCTCGTTTCTGTGAATTTGCTGATGAATCAGAAAACTGTTTTAAAAATTAATTTCTCTCAAAATAAATAAATAAACAACCTTTTTGTTTATCTATCTGCTCTGCAAAATATTCTACAAAATATTAATTAAATGTTCGATTGTGTGAACATAATGATAACGTTGTTATGCTAAATAATATTGTAATCAAACTAACTAAGGGTGTTTGAGAATAAGGTGCTTCGGAAAATATTTGGGGCTAAGAGGGATGAAGTTACAGGAGAATGGAGATAGTTATACAACGCAGAACTGCACGCATTGTATTCTTCACATGACATAATTACGAACATTAAATCCAGACGTTTGAGATGGCAGGGCATATAGCACTGAACATGGGCGAATCTAGAAATGCATATAGAGTGTTAGTTGGGAGGCCGGAGGGAAAAAACCTTTAGGGAGGCCGAGACGTAGATGGGAGGATAATATTAAAATGGATTTGAGGGAGGTGGGATATGATGATAGAGACTGGGTTAATCTTGCTCAGGATAGGGACCTATGGCG